>CM021100.1:79334339-79999744 GCA_007115665.2 Sequoiadendron giganteum | reverse complement strand
TCTCTCTCTCTCTCCCTCTCCCACTCTCCCTCTCCCTTTGGTCTATGTGTGTACAATTAGGATATCCGATTTGTGAAACTTCATTGTGCAGAGGTGAAATCTTACCATTACAGAGCATGTTTTACAAATCGAATATCTGATTTATGGGCCATAGAAAAACCCCATGTGGGCCATTTTTGTGCATTCCAACGGACCCTACATTCTGTTTGCAGGCAACAAACGCATGGTTTTAGACAGGAAGAGACAAAGATAAACTTTTTGGAGATTCTTGTACACAAATTTTTCATACATAATGATTTTTTAGCATCTTTTATTTGGTATAATGGGGAGCAGTAGTCGTCGAAAGCAAAAACGTAAGAGAAAGCTGACAAAAGAACAAATGGAAGGATAGACAAAGAGATAGAGAAGGTCATAGAAAGAAAAGACAAGGTATGTTAAATATTGGTGAACCTGAGCCCTATGGTCTTTCAAGTGAAGAGGAAATTGAATATGTTCAAGGTGAAAATGTAGAACATGATATTGATATTGGGAATGAAAATGTTCAAATTGATATTGAAAATTTTCAAGGTGAAAATGTTGGAATTGAAGATCTTGAACATGATATTGAAATTGGGAATGAAAATTTTGAAATTGATAATGAAAATGTTGGAATTCAAGATGTTGAACATGATATTGAAATTGATAATGAAAATGTTGGAATTGAAGATGTTGAACATGATATTGAAATTGGGAATGAAATTGTTCAAATTGATATTGAAAATGTTCAAGGTGAAAATGTTGGAAATGAAGATGTTGAACATAATATTGAAGCAAGTGTAAATTATGTTTCACCAGATTACACGAGAAATGAAGAAACTTGTGTGGAAGAAAGAGGTATTCCAAATTCAAGACCTTCAAGGACCCCTAAATGGTTAGTTGAAATTGATGATAACATTATAAACAATTTTGAAGGCAAGAGGTCAACATGAACTATTCGGTTGTTGGCTAGAATACTTTTCAACCAATATTTTAGCGATAAGACATTGACCGAGCAATGCCAACTTTTTGTACAATTGCTAAAGATGCAAAAGATGAGACCTTTGCTAGCCAAATTGAAGATTCGTCTGAACATGAGGACCGAAAAAAATTCTATTATTGTCAAAAATTATTTTAATGCTCTCAAGTCTATTGGAAAAAATAACAATGAAAAAGATAAGAGAGCTTCTCAGAGAGTCATTACCACCGCCCTAGTAAGGCATCAATTGAAAAAGGCTCGCTTTATGAGACAAACTTGTATTGATTTTGACTTAAATCATAAAACTCTGGATAGAGCACTTGCAAGAAGAGAAAGAATAGATGATCCTCTTCAAAATGATACATGGGCTTTTGCCAGAAGGCTTACACGTGCTGATAAGAAGCTAACCAATAATGTAAATCAGGAAATTCAACAATTTTGGCATGATAACTCTAGAGTATCACCCAATGCAAAGGATGTTTTAAAGTTAAGAATTGGCAGTCAAGACTGTACACCGCATCCTAAACATTTCTTGGAATCAAGCCAAACAATGTTGTTCAAAAAATTTAATCAAACACATCCAAATATGGAAATCTCACAAAGAACTTTTGAAGGTTTGAAGCCATTTTATTGTGTGCCTCTTAAGATTCGTAATACTTGTTGTTGAAAATACCATGTGGAGTTTTCAATGTACCATGAACTATTATGCTATATCCGTTCTACTTTGCATACTAATGAAATTTTGCAGGAGTGTGGTGCAATGCATCTTCCGAAATCATCAAGGGACTTGCTAGATCTATTTTTATGTTCTAGGGATGATGGTTCCTTTTTCTATAGAAATGATTGTTTAAATGCAAAGTTCTCACAATGTGGTGGCTTGTCAAAGTTTGTTCAATGTTTTCATGAGGGTTTAGAACACAAATTTGGAAAGAATCTTGTTGAGAAAAAGAGATATGAGATAGTCAAATATGCTTTGTAGAGTGGAGGTCAAGGTTCTAGATGCGAGTTGGTTACAAAAGAATGTAGTGTTGCTGATTTTATTTCAGATTTTAAGGACAATCTTTTCTACAAATATGCAAGGCATAGTCATAGGTCTCAGTGGTTGGATCAACAATTCAGGATATGTAAGGACTCTTTTCTGATTGACACTATTATATCAGTGGTTGATTTTGCTGAAAACTACACATTGCAACCACAAAATGAGGTACAATCTCAGTATTAAAATTCCATTCAGATTGCTATTTTTGTCCACATAACGTTTAGACATGCACCTGATAGTACAGAGGAGGATCAAAATATAATCAAAGAGTATCATTTTTATATGAGTGATGATAGATCTCACTTGTCCAAGTATGTCCAACATTGTTTCGAGAATTTTTTTGAGTTTTTGCAGAGCATGATATAGCACTGGGCCAACATCTCATTTGGTCAGATAACTATATAGGTCAATTCAAGAATGCTCATATGTTTTATTGGTTGAGTAGAATGCATGTAGAGAGGGGTGTACCTAATATTTGGAGTTTTTTTGAAGCTGGGCGTGGGAAAGGGGAGCATGATGGAGCAGGTGCATGTGTAAAAAGAGCTCTAGTTAAGGAGCAATTGAATATTTCAGGAGAAAAATTCAGTGACGCGTGTTCTATTATTGATTGGTGTAGTTCAACATTGTCATAGGGAGGGACACTTGATTCAACAGTGCACAGATTCTTTTGGTTGGTTGAGGAGGGTATAATGGGAGGCAGATTGGATTTTCATACAATCAAATATTCTTCAAAGATGCATTCGTTTTGAAGCTCAGATGAAAGCACGTGGACTATTTGGACATGACAATTGGCTTGTTTTTGTCAGAGTTGTATTCAATGTGAGTGGGATCAATGCGATTCAAGTGAGTGGGTGGATACATGGGTTCCATAGTATCTAACTCCTTTATCTCAAACTATATCCATGAAAAATTACACAATGGAAAGTTCACTTGATTACGATCGGCTTTTAGATCTACTACATCTAGGATATGTTTTTGCAGTTGTTGCACCATAGGGGAATGAAGAGAGATCAGAATATTGGTTGGCTCGATGTGTGCGGGTAAAGCACAAGCTATCACAATCGATGGAAGATGATGATGGGTTTGTGTATACCACAGGTTCAGTTGTGGTTGCAGGAAATTGGTTGTGAACATACATGATTAGAAAGAATGGCATACCTGCATTTGAAGATTGCGAGAAACACAAAACCATTCTCATGTATTCACACCTTGTTATAGAAACAAATGTTAAGTTGTTGAAGCATCATGCTAAACCAAAGACAAAAAAACTATGGACACTTAGTAATGTTGATCATGAAGCAATATTGGATACTCTTAAGCAAAGAGATGACCCTTTAGGCACACTTGAATAGCATATTCAAGAATGGAAAGTATAATGCTTAAGCCTCTTTTTTGTTGTGACAATATAGATATATCATTTGACAAATTTTGTGATATTCTTGGCACGATTGATCATGGACCTGCTGCAACAATAGCCAACTCTGATCCTTTCAAAGAGGTATGCGACATATTACTTTAATATAGATCGGTTATTCAAAGCATCTTTATTAGTTTGCATTACCAATTCATCATCATTCAGGATGTTTAGATTAATATGGATTTGTTAGTCTAAGCAGATTTTTTGTTGTTACAATATAGATTTATCATTTGACAAATTTTGCGATATTCCTAGCATGATTGCTCATGGACCTGCTGCAACAATAGGCAACTATGATCCTTTCAGAGAGGTATGTGACAAATTACAATAATATCGATTGGTTATTCTAAGAATATTTTCTATTGTATGTAGTTTAACTGCTACCTTGATGGTTTGTACAGGTGCTTGTCACTCGAAAACGGCAACATACTACTCTTGTGGAAGACTATGCCTTGAATGCCTCAAATAGGAAAATTTTGTAAAAATTGTATTTTGAACTATGAAACAGTGTAAAAAGGTCATAACTGTGTATAGGCATAGTCTATATCAAGTGATGTTTTTTGAAATATGGTTCAAATGTCTGCCATTGTATAAAGGGTATGTTTAAAATGTAAAAATATTTTTCTACTTAATCGAGCTACAACTGGAGGTTTTCTTCCTAGTTCTTTCCTGTCGATATGCTCATTTGAACCAGGTTTTGTAATATCTCCTATTTATATATAACAAATTACAGTGGCTTGCCACTTTTTCGAAAAACAAAAAAGTAAAAATTTCATTGTGAATTTCATTTTCCATTTAATTGATTCAAGTTGATCCAACCTTAAATATTTCTGCCCCCACATTTCATTGACATTAGCACTTTGGACTCTTAAGCGAAAATGGCGCTCCGGTGTAGCTCGGAGCGATTCGATGTATTTGGGTGCAAGAGAGAACCATACCTAGCGTAAACGTACCCATTCAGACGTGTTGGAATAGTTCGTTGGGTTGTACGAGTTCAAGAATAAAAGTTGCACCACTTTGCAACTTTACACTGCTTGCATTTGGCAACTTTTCGCTCAATTGAAAACTCATCACCACGGGAAAATGCCTTCGAGATAGAAAAAACCAAGAGAGGTTACTGTAGATGGTCTCAACATGATCCCATATCCTCAAAAAAAGAGTCTGTAAGCATCACAATTTTTGATAAATAGTCCATCAAAGTTTTCTTCCTTTTAGCACTTTGGACTCTTAAGGAAAAACGTCACTCCAATGCAGCTCGGAGCGATTCGGCGTATTTGGGTGCAAGAGAGAACCATACCTAGCATAAAAATACCCATCTGGACGTGTTGGAATAGTCCATTGGGTCGTACGAGTTCGAGAATGAAAGTTGCACCATTTTGCAACTTTACACTGCTTGCATTTGGCAACTTTTCCCTCAACTGAAAACTCATCACCACGGGAAAATGCCTTCGAGATAGAAAAAACTGAGAGAGATTACTATAGATGGTCTCAACATGATCCCATATCCTCAGATGAAGAGTCTGTAAGCATCACGGTTTCCGAGAAATAGTCCATCAAAGTTTGTTGCCTTTTAGCACTTTGGACTCTTTAGGGAAAACGTCGCTCCAATGCAGCTCGAAGCGATTCTGCGTATTTGGGTGCAAGAGAGAACCATACCTAGCGTAGACGTACCCATCTAGATGTGTTGGAATAGTCTGTTGGGTCGTATGAGTTTGAGAATGAAAGTTGCACCACTTTGCAACTTTACACTGCTTGCATTTGGCAACTTTTCCCTCAATTGAAAATTCATCACCACGGGAAAACACCTTCGAGATAGAAAAAACTGAGAGAGGTTACTATAGATGGTCTCAACACGCTCCCATATCCTCAGACGAAGAGCCTGTAAGCATCACGATTTCTGAGAAATAGTCTATCAAAGTTTGCTGCCTTTTAGCACTTTGGACTCTTAAGGGAAAACGTCGCTCCAATGCAGCTCGGAGCGATTCGATGTATTTGGATGCAAGAGAGAACCATACCTAGCGTAAACGTACCCATCCAGACATGTTGGAATAGTCCGTTGGGTCGTACGAGTTCGAGAATGAAAGTTGCACCACTTTGCAACTTTACACTGCTTGCATTTGGCAACTTTTCCCTCAACTGAAAACTCATCACCACGGGAAAACGCCTTCGAGATAGAAAAAACTGAGAGAGGTTACTGTAGATGGTCTCAACACGATCCCATATCCTCATACAGAGAGTCTTTAAGCATCAAGGTTTCTAAGAAGTAGTCCATCAAATTTTGTTGCCTTTTAGCACTTTGGACTCTTAAGGGAAAAAGTCTCTCCAATGTAGCTCGGAGCGATTTGGCGTATTTGGGTGCAAGAGATAACCATACCTAGCATAAACGTACCCATCCGGATGTGTTGGAATAGTCTGTTGGGTCGTACGAGTTCGAGAATGAAAGTTGCACCACTTTGCAACTTTACACCTCTGTAGAGATTTAAGGATGTCCTCTTCAGATCACTCTATTCTGAATAGGTTTGCGGAGCTACCAATGTTAAATCCAAGTTGACTGACTTTGAGAAAATCGTATCCTAGTAAAAATGATAGAGATCCCACTTCTTCTTGAATGCAGGAGCACCTTTTGACCCTTTATCTCCATTCCTCTTGAAGCATATTTTCTTTACTCCTTTTCCTTCCTTCTTTGAGGATTGAGCAGAAAGAACATGAATGTCTTCATTTGTAGGGCTTCGTCCAATACCTCTCACAACCAACCTTGACTCCTCTTGAATACAGTCAGCTCTCAACCAATCAAACTTGGGAAGACAATAAACACAACAAGAAATTTGCTTACAACTCGGGCCCAGCTCATGGCTGAATTTGATACAATGAATAATAGCACCTCTCGTAGATGCAAAGATACAATTGAATATGCTTCTCCTTGAAATCGGCCTACTGTTGCAAGATGAAGCGTTGCTGCTCAAGTGCAAACTTTTGCTTGGATTGAAAATTATGCTGAATGAACTTGATTGAGGAAATGAACAAACATCACCTCTTATTTATACAAAATAAGGTGACTCTTCAAGGAGGTCAGCCTCTCTTGAAAATAATAAATTACAAAATAATATCAAGGAAGGTTGGCCTCATCCATTTAAATAAAATGAGTATAAATTAAATAGCCATAGGCTATCATTTCATTTATTTCAACTTAATGTGATCGCTATCATGTATGAAAAATGTGGTAGCATAGTCAAGGCAGTGGACTATTTGAAAAAAGCTTCAAAGAAATGTGGTCTCATAGAATTCAATGACAAACAAATGCAATTGACAGCTGCTCATAGTTTTTAGTTATGCAATGTGAAGTAATTGTATAACTACTTAGGTTGACTTTGTTAGAACTATCTAGTTGTTAGTTATGCAATGTGAATTAATGATTTCAGTTTGAAATATGTGTAATGCAATGTAATCAACGATATAAATATAAACTACATAATATAACCATTCAGTTTTAAGCTATTGTACATTGATATTTAACCATTGCTCAAGATAAAAATTTCAAAGAGTTTAATCATTCACATGAGGAACAAATTAAATTTTGATTGTCAACTTCTATATATCAAATTATCCAATAATCAAGTGTATGTCCATATACAAAAATGGCATCGACACCAACTCAAACAAAGTTTTACAAAATGTGGCATATGCCATCTCAATATCTATTCAAAATTTACATGCCAAAATGTCTATCTCATCCTAAACTACGGGTGGATCATCAAAATGGAGCCTCTTTGAAGCAATCGTTGGCTCTGAAGGTAGCTGCATAAGAAAATTTCAAACCACAATTGAGATTAGTTATAATATATAATTTAAAATCGAATAATTAACATCAAAATCAATATACATTGAACTTTAATTGAACTCTAAAATTGAAATCTTGATTACCTAAGAAATACGTCTCTTCAAAGGGTCAGGAGTCCTAGAATATACCAAATCAACTTTTGAAATGACAATCTATATATGTGAACAAAAACATAAAATTGATCCAAGTTAGCATATGATTATTGGTAATAGGAACTTATTTATCAAACACAAAATAAAATAAGCACATACCTCTTTAGGTTGATCTTTTTCTTTATTTCCTTCAGGTGTTTCGACACCTCCTCCTTGAGGTGTTTCAACACCTACTCTTTGAGGTGTTCCAATAACTACTCCTTTAGGCAGTGTGTCCCTTGTCATCATATCTGTAAAGCTCATAATGGCTTGTACATAAAATTGACAAGTACATATGAAACTACCAATCTATGTCGACGTATGTATAATCAATATAAGATCTTAAAAATATTAATTCAATCCAATTTGAGTTCAATTACCTTCCCCTTATCTAGATTTACACCTCCATAGTTTGGACGATGTTGCACCTCACTGGCACTAGGTATTTCCTACAGGAGGAAAACAAGATAAACATATAAGTTATTATATAATTTCATTAATAACAATTCAAATGACAAGCAAGTATATAATATAAAATGTAAACGAGTGAGTGCAAAAATATATACTACATGTGTGTCCAAGCCAAATGAAATGGCCCTAAGGGTGCTATCAGTTACTTGTGTGAGATCCTCCTCAGACATCAACTGTTAAATAGACCATGTAAATAAATATTAGTACTTGATACTATCTCTTATTAATATTCATTTAAAAACAAATGCAAGTTATGAAATTACAACTTAAATCTTACCTATGTCACTATTCCAGCATCTCCCTCTCTAGCAGGAGATGACTTTGTAGGGTGCGCTCCACTCCCCTGTGAGTGATCTATAATGTCCACATCATGGAGGTCATAATCAGAAGTGTCCAGGGGATGCTCAACGGGTTGTACAAAAGGACCCAAACATATCTGGCGGCACATAGTGCAAGTATGTGGCACACAAATATGTGGACCTGAGGAGGAGGATGCAGTAGCACTCGAGCCTTCACCAACATCACCAAAATATGGCTGAGCTACTGTAGAAGAACGCAAAACCAAATGACCACTCAAAGAGTGAGTAGCCTAAATAGTCTATGTGGATGCAACCTGGATAATCTCTGGATGATATATTGGAGGTGGCGGAGGAAGGGGAGGAAGGGGAGGAAGGGGAACATTTGGGCATGGGACTACTATAACTACCCCTAGTCTATCCTGTGGCATACATCCACCGACGCCCTGGAAGGGTTTAATGTCAAAGTAATTGACATGATGCCCTAACACAAACTCAGCATATAATTTTTTAATAAAGTAAAATGGTATGTCAGAATTATTATTCGGCGGTTTATCAAAAACCATACACCAACGATCCCAAAATTTAGCTACAATTTCTCTATGCATGCACCATTTTATGGAAAGTTTTGTTTTATTAACATTCACTGGAAAACCAGTGTAGGGGTCAATGAATAAAGAGGCTATTTGGGCTTTGGTTATTTCGAGATCTTTCACATCATCGTAAGACAATCCGCATTGATAATATTCCCTCATGTCTTCTCGCCATGAATAAAAGGAATTATGTTGGGTGGAGAGGGTTTCTATATTTTTAATTATTTCCCTCAATGTGTTTGTCATATCTCGCAATCAAGGCATTGTTTGATAAATTTCACAAATTCCCCTCAATTGCCCCAATTTTTCACCAATTAAGTCTTCAATTGGTGGCTGCAGAGGTGGTGGAGCATTTGGCATTTGTGGATTTTGATTCGCAGCCATAATACCTGATTAAAGTTAAAAACTAATTAAACTAATTGAAATTACACAATATAAATGAAATTATTGTTAAAAACCCTAGTTTTTAATAAAAATCCAAAAAAACCCATACTTTTTCACAAAAATCAATAACAAACTCAGATTTTTGATAAAAATACATCAACAACACTAATTTTTAATCAAGATCCATTTCAAAACATTAAGTTTTAATAAAAAATCAATGTAAACTCTAGTTTTTTTAAAAAATCAATAGAAAACCCTATTTTTTAAAAAAAATTAATAAAACCTAATTAAACATAAGAGAATCTACTTCAAAAATTAATTACAAGATTGAAAAAACCAAATACATACCTTTGAAATCAGATATTTGATCAAAGCAGATATCGGAATTGGGTTTTTTCCTTTTGCGCCTACGTCAAACTATGAGAAATGAAGTTAAACAATCGGTTGTTTTTTTAATATACAGTTTCCAAAAATCGGATATCCGATTTATGGAAACTAAGTTTGGTTTTTGGTTCGAGTAAATGTACTGATACCCGAACCTAGAAAGGTCAACTCAGCATTTCCGTGTTTTTGAGCTGATCCAAAACGTGATTTTTTCTCATTGCCACTTTTTGGCCCATCATGATCCTGCACATACCCTACTGTGAGAAATTTATTTAAATTAGAAGAAAGTACGAGAGCTTGTTTGGAAATCCCTATGCCAAGTCATATGTTTCCAATAAGCTCCATCATGATTAGGTAGTATGTCACTTGTGAGTCAAGTTAAGGCATGTCATCCACATCCCAAGATTTCTCTTATATGTTCATGTAAGGTTAACGACTAAGTCAAAAGAGACAACGACAAGTGACATACAGGGACAAGGATACCTAACCCCTTGCCCCCACTTAGTGTAGGACAAGGATGAGCCAAAATGATTGATGAAATGCATGGTAGAGTGAAAATCATTATCGAATAGAGGAATTAGGTGCCCCCACATAAGGGAGAGCACCAAGCTCCTTAAGATGTTGGATTTTACTATTCAAAGCCTGACATGCATTAGTAGAATGACCGTGAACTTTCTGATAGGCACAAAAGGAATTCTCGTAATAGAATTTTTTTCAAAGTTTTGGTGGAAGGGATATCAAGTGATCTTGGAGGAGTCTTGACAAGATGCCTTCTTGATCAAAGGTAGAAGGTGTTCCTCTATCTTGTGACAAAGATGCCTCTTTCTTAGTACAACATTTTATACTTACGCATTGTTCTATAGATTGTGATATTTTGTACTCTCCATTAGAGGAGTGTTTAAAATTCAAATCATTAGTTTTTTGCAAGATGACATTGTCGTTAAGCGAATATTTCTTTGTTCGTCTCATTTCTTGCAAAGGATAAAGATTACTAGTGTCTATCAGTTCAGGATGCACTAGTGTTAAGGTTGGTTTAGAGGAATCTTGTGTGATAGTGTCGATATCGATTGAAGGCTTGATGATTTCTATCAAAGGACAATAACCAAGACCATGAGTCATTGTTTGTGTGTGAGGCTCTATAGGGTTGTTGATACCTTGTTCGTTAGCACCACATCCTTTTCCACTGTAACCAAGTTTTTTTATAAGCTCATAACCTTTTCCATTAAGCTTTTTTATTGACTTTTGGATTGGGTCATTGTTGGTTGTGTTGTTCTTTAAAATTTATTGTGTAATTTTTTGGAATTTGTTCTAAGGTGGTTGAAGTGGATGTTGCCAAAGAGTCTTCCGATTTTTGCATGGACAAGACTATTTTTCCCTTTTCAGAGTCTATGTGTATGATCTTGTATTCTCCCTTAAATGTAGGTGTGAAATCTAAGGAACCCCAATCATCTTCTAATAGCTTCGTGACTTCCTCAATATGTTTTTTTTTTGTTTTTTTGTGTGCGGGTTCCACTTGTGTGGTGGGTGTTAATGTTTTCAAGGGATGTTCTTTGTTTTTCTCAAGTTGTAATACACTATAAGGCTTAGGATCAGTGTCAAGTGTTTACACTTTGTTGTTGTAGATGTACTTCATTTTACAGTGAAGAGTAGAAGGCACCCCATTCATTGCATGAATCTATGGCCTGCCTAAAAAAATATTATATGAAGTGTCATGTGGCATAACATGGATCGGTGTTTCTAATGTGGCCATTCCACCTATAATAGGAAAACTAATCACACCAAGAGGTTTATTTCCTACACTCTCAAATCCATTGATAGATAGAGAGACAAGTTGAATATTTGATTGATCAACATAGAGTCTATCCTAAAGGGTCACACTACACACATTAACCCCAAAGCCATTGTCAACAAGGGTTCACTTTATCCCTTTTCTTTTGTATTGAGATATGATTATGAAAGCTTCATCTTTTTTTTGTACTTCCAAAGGAGGGAGCTAACTTTGGTGAAAAACAATATCAGCATTTATTCCTTGAATCATAGCTTCTATGTCATTCGGTTGCATATTAGAAGGGATAGGACTTTGTTGCATTGCTATTTGAAGCATAGTGTGATAGCTAGGTGAATTCTAGATTAAATCTGATAGGGATATCTTTTCAGGAGTATTCTTAAGTTGTTCAACAAGATCATATTCCCTAATGTAATAATTTAATTGAGGATCACGAGGCAAGATGGGATTGGGAAAAGGTAATGGTGTCGAGGTTGTTTGTGGCAGGTGTGGATTGTTTCTTGTGTAATGTGTGTGAGCAACAGTATTAGGACTTAGTTGTTCTGAAACATTGTTCTTAGGTGGGTAAAGGACAAGTTTAGGTTTACTTTGAGTTGAAGGTTTTTTTGAAGGTGGATAAAGGATGATTTCGGGTTGGGTTTGAGTTTTTTGTTTCTGTGAAGGTGGGTAGAGGATGAGTTGAGGCTGAATAATATTAACATCCCTTAGGGAAGGAGAGTCTAATGTTGCCCCCTCAACTTCTTCTAAGGGCACTATATCATGAGTGTTATTTTTATTCTTGTCTTGCACCATGGTATCCTCCCTAGGAGGAGAGTTGTTAGGAGAACTACAAGACAACTGTGCTTGACATGCAAGGCCTGGTTCTTCTAAAATAACTTCATCGTAAGTAAGGGAGTTATCAATGGTGGAATTTTCTTGCTCAATAAGGTTGTCCCTAGGGGAAGAGAAACACCTAAGACTCTCATCAATCATAGTATTGTCTTTGCAACTAGGAGAGGAATATATGTGAGTGGCATGTTTATCTATGTTTTCATCCTCTTTAACTAGGACATTCTAACAAGAAAGAGCTAAATGAAGACTAGGTAAGGTGATGTTTAGGAATGTATCTATGATCTCATTCTCTTGTTCTATGATATCTTCCCAAGGGAGATGAAGAGAAGAACAAGAAAGACCTTCGTGATTCTCAATGATTGTATCGTCAGGCACTACGATACCTTCATCACTAAAAGGAGAGGTATCGGGAGAAGAACAATTATGATCATAATGATTGTCTATGCTTGCAACATCTTCTATCACATCATCTTCACAAATAGGAGAGATAAGAGGGGGTGTAGGTTTAAGGCAATTGTCAACATTTTCATTCTCTTGTAGTAAGAGACTCTCATAACTAGGGGATGCCTTGAATGAATGAATAACACGTTTATTGACTAAATTTTTCTTTGCAATTTGGGAAAAGATTGAAATGAACATTTTCGAAAAATAATCTATGAAAACTTAAGATGCAATGTAGATACTGAAAATGAAATGCAATTTTTATTTTTCAAGCAAGATAATGCAATGATCTGAAATTGAAATGTTGTAGATGAAAAATTGAGATGAAGCAATGAATGAAATGGACCAATTTAAGCTAGATTTAGTAAAATGCATGTAACAGAAATTCAACCCACTGATACAGATAGTTAAGGGCAGAAAACAAAATATTAAAAGAAAAGTTTTGAGTTTTGTAAAAGGTTGCTTCAAGGGCATAAAGGGAGTAAGTCACCCAAGGTGGCAAATTAGTCCTACTAGGGGTTTTTTTTAGAATTTTAAGATTTTTTTGATGGAATTTTTAGGTTTTTTATGTTATATGATGCATACCTAAGATGTAAATGCAGAATTTTAGAATTTTTTAAGGATTTGAGATGCAAGAATGCAACCTATATGCACTTTCACTAATGCAAAATTTTAGAAACCCTAGAATGAAACTTAACTAATGCAAAATGCAATGCAAGCTAATTCTAGGATGATGATGGACTCCAAATTAGACAAGAGGGTATTCGAAAAGAAGGTTCACCAAAATGTAACATAGATTTTTGTCACCTCTTGCACCTCTAGGGTTTTGCACCTAAAGGGTAAGGGACAAAGACCTATGCTTCATTTAAGAACAAACCTTGGAGATCACAATGCTAAAGATTGGAATCTAACAAGGGAGATTGTTCCTAAGGATGGAAGTTGACAAAGAAGATAAACTATGAATGCAAAACTAAAGAAATCTAAAGTGTTTAAAAACACATTGTGATATGCAAACTTATGCTAAATGACCTAAAGAAAAGCTTGTGAAACAAACATAAAACTATAAAAATGGAAGTATGCACCTGATAGCCTATAAAGTCTAGAAGGAAGACTAGAAATGTAGTTGAATCTAGAATTTTGGCCTACTAGGACTAATTCGCCATTTTGGGCGACCTAGTCCCAGATTTGGAGAACTACACTGAAGCTCATTTTAGCCAAATGGGTATTCAAATCTACAGAAACCTCTAAAAAATTTTTTATAGTGGGACTAAGTCACCACAACTAGTTGAAGTGTCCACTTTGACTTTTTTGAAGATTCGAATGGGGAATTTGTAGCCTCCGACCTGCACTTCTATTCCCGGTAATTTTCTGAATCCAAAACTATAGAATTAGGCCTGTAGGTGCTCTCCAAGCTTCTCTTAGGGTTTTGAAAACCTTGAAGGGATTTTATACTTTGATGACAACTTTTCACACCTTGCTCTTTGATAAATCTGCAAACAAGACCTGTAAATCACACAAAGAGAAAGAAATGTTGGATGTTAAGGCATGGGGGTTTGCCTTGGTCAAACCCCTTGTAGGTAATTAAACCAAAATGAAGAAATAATGTAATGAATAATGAAACAATAGAGTTAGTACCTTTCCATGATGATAGATATTGTATTTCTATAGCAATGTATGAAGAATCAGCCCTTGAATGCTTCTTGATGACTTAGAATCCCAAAAGCCCTATCTTGCTTGAGAAGAATGAAGAATGAATGAATGAGTTAGCCAACTAGTTAGATAGGGTGAAAATGAGTGGAAAACCCTTTATTTATACATAATTATTCCATAATTCTTGAAAATACCACATCAAAGGCTGACCTTAGGTCTTACAGAATAAAAACCAACCAAAATTTTGAAATAATTTTGATTTTTGAGCCAAATGGGACTAAGTCACCCAAGGTGTCGACTTGGTCCCACTTAGGAATTTTTTCTAGGTGTCAAAAATTAAATAATATTAAATGATATTTATCATGTTTATTCTCCAAAAGACACTTAAATAAGGCATGTAAATGTGTACTAGGGCCAATTAAGGCATAAGAAAGTTGTAATTATTGATGAAAAGCCTAGAAAAGTGTGAGAGTTTGTTACAACTCCTTACAACACTTTGAAATAAGACTTGGTAGGTGATAAAAAGACGTTATTTAGGTGAAATATATTAGAAAGGTCCTAGAAAAGTGTGAAAGTGTGTTACAACACTTCACAACACCTTTGTAATACATCATAAGGTTTTTATTTATTTACAAGGGTTCAAGACCTAATATGAATGTGTTGGCCACATTACAACATTAAATCTAGGAAAGACTAGGCCAAAGTCCACAAGAAAGGCCCAAATGAGTGTAAAAATATCTAGGGATACTTTTTTTTGTGACATAGGTACCAACTTGTTGGGTAGGTTGGGAGGTGGAATTTAGTTGGAGGAAAATTTTATGTGGTCTTTCAAAAGGCTAATAGGTGTTTTCGTTGGAAGCTTCAGACTTTTTAGGATGGGTAGAGGTGTTTTTTATTTCACAACTACCCACGAAATTTTAATAATCTTGAAGGGAAATACACAAGTGCATAAAGGGGGGGAATTTCATCATGGTAAGCTTTTCTCGTATCTTACTTTGTAAATTTTCTATGAACATCTTTTGGAGGTGAGAATCAGGAATCTTCACACTAATTTGGGAATAAAGTGATTGGTAATTTGTGAAATAAAAAAAGTGACTTTTTCACTCTCATTTTGCTTGCATCTCATCCAATTAGCTAATGTCATTTCAAGAACCATATGCACTTGGAAATGGTTAATAAAGGCTTCAACAAGTTCATTAAATGAATGAATTGAGTTATTTGGTAATGCAGAAAACTAGTCCAAGCCACTGTCTTTTAAGGATCGGGGAAAAATCTTAGCCAAAAGTTTGTCCTCAAGGATAAATTCACTACACAAAGCAGTAAAGGCATTAACACGATTATCAAGATCTCCCTTTCCACAATTTCTCAAATCTAGGGATCTCTATCCCTTGTGGGATCGAAGTTCTTAATATCTCCAAAGATAGTGGGTTAATTTTGACATAGTATGAAGGTGGACGATTTTGATTTTGATTTATGGTGGATACTTGATGTTGAAGGGATGAGAATCTTTGTAAAATTTGGTTAATGATAGGGTCATTGTGAGTGTTTTGAGATGGAGGTGAGTATGGTGGTGGTGTGTTCTATGTTGGAAGGACAAGTGAATGGATAGCTTGTGGGAGGAGATATAAGGTTAGATGCCACATAGGTATAAGGAGCACTAGTGGAAATGTTTGAGGTAGAAAGGAAATTACTAGTTGGTTGCATCATTGTGGTCACTTGAGGATTTGTATAGGTGGGAATGGAGGTTATGGTTGAAGGGGGGGGAATTTGAGTTCCACCCTGGTTTTGCACATTGTTTGAAGTTTGAGAACCATTGGTGGTGGAAGGAAGGTGTGTTCCAAAGATGTGAGCTATGTTATGCACAACTCCAAATCCTTCATCACTTTCCATCATACAATGAATACTATCTATAGCAAGTTTAACAGTGTTCGAAATTTTTTTAGTACTCACACTATCTTGTAAATGGGCTAAGTTTTCATGCATTTTCATAATATTTTCTTGAGGGATATGATCAACCATTGTTTGAAAACTTGGCATAGAATTTTTAGGTAAAGTAGGCATGGAAAAAGAGTTATCAAAGGTATGGTCCATACCTAGTGAACTATTACCAACACTAGGAGCAAGAGAGCTAGATAACCCAAGATCTACAATGAGTGTTTTATTGTGAGATGACATGAGTCTTGCACTTCATCTAACAATAGTATTAGTAGTAGGAAACCAAGTAGTATAGCTCATGCAAGGGATAAACCAAAGAAAGTACAATGAACACAATATCCTATGCTTACAATTACACTTGAAATGGAAGAAATTAAGATAACAGCAATTTTGGAAACTGAAACTAAAAACTAAAGGTAGCAAATAGAAGCACAGAAAATAAAATTTCAAATCTTGAAAACTACAAAGTCAAAGTCAACAGGAACTAAGATGCCAGTAAGGCCTTCTTGGTCCTACTAGTGATATTTTAAAGTTCTAGAAAGTGAAACAAAAATAAAATAGCATAGACAAGGTTCTAAGCCAAAAACCCATAAAGGGACTAAGACGCTAAGAAGGGTGTTTTAGTCCTAGTAAGGGTTTTTTTTTCAGAAAAAAAACAAATTTTGAGTTGTTCACAGTGTTCCCAGGTTTCCTACCCAGGGACCTGATGTTTGGAAATAGAAAAGTGTGCAAATGAATACAAGAAAAAGTAACTAATGAAAAGCAATTGTATGCAAGATTGAATGCAATAATAATGTTTCTAAATGCAATTAGGATGATTAACAATGCACTTTTTAGTTTTTCAATGGGATAATGTGATGCAAGAAAGAAAAAATGCAACCTATATGCACTTTCACTAATGAAAATATGAGAAACCTTATATGCACTTTAAATAATGCAAGATGTAATGCAAGAATTAATGAAACCTAGATCTAGGACTTTAATGGACTCTAAATCAGAAAATGAATGTTCTAGAAGGTCGGGTTCACCAGAATGAACCATATGAAAATGGAGATGTTTTATGGCCTAGGTCATAGAACACCCCTATTCTCCTATGGTCATTCAAGAATGTCCTAGGAACCCTAATTGGATTGACTATAAACCTTAAAGGTGAGTCAATTCTCAACAAGGAAGACCTAGGAAGGGTTATTTTAGGCTTTGAGGGGTTCACCACCAATCAAAAGCTCAGAAAACACAATTTAACATTAAACTCATCAAACCTATTAATGCAAGCTAAATGAAGGATGTAAATGATAAAATTATGCAACAGGAAGTTAGGATATGTGTACCTGAGAAGTTTCTATATGTAATGAGGATTCTAGAAATACAAAAATGTTGTCAAAAAGTGTTATGGAGGACTAAGATGCCCTTATTTTTGTCTTAGTCTCGTTGTTGTTTTTAAGGGAAGATGCAAAATCTTTGGATGACAGAATCGGACCTCAAAGAATCTTTGAAAAATACCTTCAGGGGGACTAAGACGCCCTAGGTGGCGACTTAGTCCTATCTGGAATTTCTTAAATCTCTGAATGTGATCCTAAGGCTCAAGGTTTGCACTTCCTTCTTCTCGGATCTCAGGTCCTAAAATTTCTAGATCTAGCCTATAGGTGAGTTTCTATGAAGATGACAACTTTGCAATGCAACTTTGCAACTTTACAACTTTTCACTTCAAATGATGTTCAAGTCTTCAACCTAAATCTTCAAACACAAACATGCAAGAGAGGAAAAACTTGTTGATTGTTAGTAAATTGGGGTTTTCCTTAATCAAACCCCTTGTTGGTAATTAAACCTTGAAATGAAATAGAAATGGAGGGAAATAGAACCAGTTAATACATAAATAAGAATAAACAAAGCAAGGCAGCCCAAAAAAGTTTGAAAATGCAAGGGTATGAATTTTCCTACAATATCCTATCCACCACGGGAACGCTTTGGTGCCGACCTATTTTGTATTTGTATAATGGTTAGTTGTTGATATTCGATAAGGTTTTTGAGGTTGAGGTTGATATAAATAAGGATGGTGTTTTTGTGAGTTGAGGCATGAAAGAAGTGAGAAGTAAGATAGATGTGAGTGATTTGTGTGATGCGAATTTGAGAAGAGCAATCTGAATTTCAATGTTAGGGTTCTTGAAGGTAGTGAGCTGAAGGCATCTGGAATCATTCATGCAATTCTATGAAAGTGTGTGAGAAATTGTGGTAGATTCCTTGTTGCATTGAGAAGTATTCTCTATATAACATTTCTCTTCTATCTTCTTGTAATTCTTTTTGTGGAAGTGAGCCCTGGCTGTGATCCTTTTGGACAATGTGTCCTATTCTAGTAGTGATCCCTTTTGTATTGATTTTGCAATTACTTATATTGTGAGCTCATCCTCACCATGGTTTTTCCCTCATTAGGTTTTCCATGTAAATCTAGTGTTCTCTTATGTATGGTGTTTTTATTTCAATAATCTATTATCTGTTTCTCATGCTTAAACATTATAATAGAATAAGGGTTTAATGAATGCTTGTGGATATTATTACTATTGAGGGTTTGGATGCTTTGATTAGATAAAACTGATTCAGCCCCCCTCTCAATTGTCTTGTTCATTCAACAATTGGTATCGGAGCAAGGTTCCTTGGAGAAGAGCTTAACTACTTGAGGTAGATCTAGGATAGAAAACAAGGTTTCTTTGGAATGTCCTAGATTCAATGACACAAATTATGCATTCTAGGAAACAAAGATGGAAGGATATCTAGCAGCTCAAGGATATGAGATTGAAAAGGCTTATCAGAATGCTTACACTACACCTCAAAATGGACCAAGTACAAGTGCAAAGATCAAGGCACATGAGATCAATGCTAAGGAAAGATTTATTATTGTGAATAGTCTTTCAAATACTGAATTAGTAAAAGTTATAAGTTTGAAAACTGCTAAAGAGGTTTGAGATAAGCTAGAAAGCATTTATGAAGGAAATCCAAAAGTTGAACAAGAAAAGTTGCAGAATTTGAAGGCATAGATTGAAATGATGTAAATGTCTAAGGATGAAATAATTAAAGTATACATATAGAGATTTGATGAGCCGGTAAGTGCTATGAGGGGTCTTGTTGAAACAATTAAATAATCTAAAGTAGTGAAGAAAGTTATCAAATCTCTTCCTGATTGTTACAGTGAAAAGGTATATGTTATTGAGGAAACAACAGATTTTGAAAATTATTATAGAGATTAGTTGATTGGTACATTAAATGCATTTGAAATGAGGAAACTTAGTTTGAAGAATGGTACAAAAGTAGAGACTACTTCCAAGGCTAGTAAATCATAAAAGGTTGAAGATTCATATGGAGAATATCCTGATGATGTGGAAGCTAACTTTGTAAGAAGAATGAAGAAGGGCATCGATAATTACAAAGGTAAATTACCATTCAAATGTTTTAACTATGGTGATATAGGTAATTATGCTTCAATATGTCTGAAAAGAGTTATAAACAATAAGAATAAGGAGAAAAAAGGAAATATGATTAAAAAAGCTTACTATGTTAGAGAAGATGCTGGTATTTCTAATGATGAATCTGACTATGGAAATTTTGATGATGATGAATGTTTGTTTTTGGCTATAAAAGAGGAGTCTATTTCTACTAACCCTAATAAATTTGTGAAGGAAAGTGTTCGAGAGATGAAGGTACTTTGGTATCTACTTTTCATTTTAAAGAATATAAGAATTATTGGGTTGTTGATAGTGGTTGCTCTAATCACATGATCAGAGACAAAATTAAGTTTGTTAAACTTGAAAAATATAATGGAGGGATAGTTAAATTTGGAGATGATTCAGGAGATAATATTTGTGGAATAGGTTCGATCATTTTTTTTGGCTTGAGCATAACACTTATAATGTTTACTATGTTAAGGGCTTAAGGCATAACCTTTTGAGTGTTGGAAAATGTGTACCAAAGGGTATAACCTTCTGTTTAAGGATGAAACATGTTAGATAAGAAAAGGTTTTGTAACTTTGATTCTTGTTGGTAAGAGAACATATGGGAACATCTATCAACTTAAGGGTGTTGATGGTCATTGCTTTATGTCACAGATTAATGGCAGTTGGTTATGGCACTAGAGGATGTTTCAAATGAATTTTGATAATTTGGAAAGAATCAGTTCAGTTCATGCAGTGAGAGATTTACCAAGAATCACAAAACCTATCAATTTTGTTTGCAAGAGTTGTCAATTTGGAAATAAAACAAGGAGTAGTTTCAAGGGAAAGGAAAAATCTGCTACCAAACTATTGGAATCGGTTCATATAGATCTGTGTGGTCCTACAAGGGTGAGAATTCTACAAGGTGATAATTACTTTATGCTTTTGATTGATGATTATTCTAGGATGACATGAGTTATTTTTCTTAGATAAAAATATGATGCATTAGATAAATTCAAGGAATTTAAAGCTATGGTTGAGAATGAAATGGATTTGAAAATTAAATTTTTGAGGTCTGACAGAGGTGGTGAATTCACCTCCAATGAGTTTAACATGTTTTGTGAAGTTCATGGAATAAAGAGGCATCTATCTATCCCCAGAACTCCTCATTAGGATGGAGTTGTTGAAAGGAAAAATAAGAGTGTTCAAGAGGCTACAAGGACTATGATGAAAGAAGAAAAACTACTAGAATTCTACTGGAGAGAAGCTATTCATATTGTTACTTACATACTTAATAGATTTCCAGCTAAAGCTAACAGCACAAAGACTCCCTACGAGCTATGGTATGGAAGGATTCCTACTGTGAAGTACTTTAGAGTGTTTGGAAGAAAATGTTATATCAAAAGAGAAGAAGAAAGCTTAGGAAAGTTTGATGCAAGGTATAATGAAGCTATCTTCCTTGGATATTCTATTAGAAGCAAAGCTTACATATGTTACAAAAAAAAAAAGAGAAGGATTGTTGAAAGTGAAAATGTTAAGGTTGATGAAAACTTGCAAAATTCAATTGGAGTGGATGGATATGTGTCAGATGAACCTGGTTACAGAGAAGAATAAGGAAAAAATGATGAAAAAAAGTGCAGAATGAAGAGGATGAAGCTCTGGAGAAGACCCCCAAGTATGTGCAAAAGAATCATTTTGAAGATAAGATCATTGGAGATAAGAGGAAAGGTGTATTGATAAGAAGAAAAGTTGTTGAAGTTGAGGTAAATTTGTGTTTACTTTCTAATTTGAACCTAAAATAGTAAGTGAAGCATGCAAAGATGAACATTGGATGAAAAATATGGAAGAAGAACTTATGCAGATAGAGAAAAATCAAACTTGGGAATTGGTTCCTAGACCGGTAAACAAAAACATAATTGGAACTAAGTGGGTATTCAAAAACAAGTTGAATGTGAATGGAGAAGTGGTAAGAAACAAAGCAAGACTTGTGTGTATATAAGAGTTACTCACGAGTAGAAGGGATATGCTTTGAGGAAACATTTTCCCAAGTGGCTAGGATGGAAGCTATTAGAATTGTTTTGGCATTTACAACACATAAGGACTTTAAGGTTTACCTGATGGATGTGAAGTCTACTTTTCTAAATGGTGAATTGGAAGAAGAGGTTTACATGGAAAAACCAGACGAATTTCAGTTGTTAGATCTATCAGATATGGTATGTAAGTTGAAGAAGGCGTTATATGGATTGAATAAATATACAAGAGCTTGGTATGCAATATTGGACATATATTTTATACAGCAAGGATTCAGTAAGGGCGTCACAGATAGTAATCTTTACTTTTTTTGGTGGAAATGAAGCTATGTGTAAGAAATTTTCTAAAGAGATATAGAAAGAGTTTTAAATGTCAATGTTTGGGGAGAGGAATTTCTTCCTTGGGTTACAAATCAATCAAACGGACAAAGGGATTTGCATTTCACAATCTAAGTTTGTCAAAGATATGTTGAAGAAGTTTGGAATGGATGACTCCAAACCGGTATGCACTCCTATGGTGGCTGGTTGTAGATTGAGAAAATATGATGATTCACCTAAGGTTGATCAAAGAAAGTATAGATCTATGATTGGTGGATTGCTATATCTAACTACTACTAGATCATATATCATGCATTCATTTTGTCTTGTGGCTAGATTTCAAGAAGATCCTAAAAAAACACATGTTGCAACAGTGAAAAGAATATTCAGATACTTAAGAGGCACTCCAGATTATGGCTTGTGTTATCCTAAGGATACTAATTTTACATTAAGTGCTTATATAGATGTAGATTGGGTTGGTTGTGTTGATGATAGGAAAAGTAAAAGTGGTGGTGCATTCTTTCTTGGATGTAGATTGGATTCATGGTTGAGTAAGTAGTAGGATTTAGTTTCTTTATCTACTGTTGAACTTGAGTGCATTGTAGTAGTATCATTTTATACACAATTTTTTTTAATGAGACGAACATTGAAGGATATCAAAATTGTATATGGTGAGCCTATATGATCTATGTTTTGTGGTAATACAAGTGCAATTAACATTTCAAAGAATCCAATGATACATTCAAGGACAAAGCATATATCTATTAGGTATCACTTTTTCAGAGAGAAGGTTATGGAGAATGAAGTGAAAATTGAGTATATTCCTACAAAATATTGGATTGTTGACATATTTACTAAGGCTATTCCTAAGGATACTTTTGAGTATCTTCGAGAGAAGTTGGGGGTTATTTCCCCTCCTTGTTTGAACTAGATACATATAGAGATGCATCAATCCATTGGATCTATGGATCTATCTCTTTTATGGAATGATGTTGGTGGCTACCTCTCAGGGGGAGTAGGTAGTTTCATGTGTTCTCATTTAATTTTTGACTTGTTTGGCTGTTCCTAAGGGGGAGTATTCAAATAAGATATTGTGTTTCAGTGTCAAAGGGGGAGAATAATGCAAAACACTTTTATCCTTTCCCATTGACGTCAAAGGGGGAGAGAGTTAGAGTATCATGTGAAAAAGTGCAAGGTATCAGGGGAAGAAAGTTATGTATATTTCCTTTAAATCATTATTGAAAAAGGGAGAGAGAACCCTGCAAGGGGGGGAGAGGAGAAATGTTGTGTAGGTTATCTAGTCTGGAAAAAGAAGGAGACTGTGTATGTTTTCATTAATGGTTTTTCACATCTTATGTTTCCATCAATGAAAAAGGGGGATATTGTTGCAAGTATGATGGTGTTGTCATTGATGTCAATAGGAATTCTACTGTGTGGTGTTTTCATTTATGTCAACTGTGTGTTGAGGAATTTTTTGCATGATGAATTTGTCAAGGATATTGAGAAAATTGTGAAAAAGAGGAAAACATGTTGGTGCAGGTTGTGCATATATAGTTGATATATTAAGGAAGTGTTGTGAGTACATGGATCTATATTTTTGTCGTATTGTTTGAAGATGAGTTGGAATTAAGTAATGATTTGAGATGATGTCTCTAGTACTTGGTTTCTAAGAGCTTTTGAGAAAAAATGGTTAACAAAGTAAAATGTGTTGTGCAAGTGTTCAGAATGTGCTATGGTATTGTGCTTCACATTTATTTTGTGTTGATTTTATGCCTGTGTGGATCTTACAAGTTATTCAAGTTTGTTAGAGGTTGTTATATTTAGAATTTGGGTTTCTAGATTGTTGTATAGTGCAATATATTTTCACCAGTGTGTGAACCAATCTTTCAATGATGTTTTTGTCACCTGGGGGGGATGTATTTTCTCTGCATTTCTCCATTATCTTCCTTCAAGTTGTGAAGACTTGGGAATTTTCTTATAATTCTTTTATCTTTTTGTATTTAATATTTTACTTGATTTGGTGCAATATAGAGTGAGTTTCATTTGTTAGTATGCAAATAAGGTTTGCCAATGGTTCTAAGTTGAAGTATTTGTATGATGCAAGTTTGGATGAAGTGTTTGATGAATCTTAATAGGTTCATGGGTTATTCCAATTCATGCCGAAGTGAATTATTTTTTCAAGAAGTTACAAATTGATATCAGGAAGATTGTACTTAATGTTTATGGTGTTTAGCACGGGTATTGGCTGACCTTGTGTTAACACTACATGTGAAGCTTGTAGAATATTTTTGAGGTGTTTTATGATCTACTTGGGTCCTAATTAAGGATTTATGTAGGTCACCTTCATTCCTATCCGCCACGACAATTCTTTGGTACCCGCCTATTTTGAATTTGTATAACGAATAATTATCGATATTAGAGAAATTTTTTGAGGTTGAGGTCGATATAAATAAGGATGATGTTTTTGTGATTTGAGACATGAAAGAAGTGAGAAGTAAGATAAATGTGAGATAGATGTGAGTGATGTGTGTGATGTGAATTTGAGCAGAGCAACGTGAATTTCAATGTTAAGGTTCTTGAAGGTAGTGAGTTGAAGGCATCTGAAATCATTCATGCAAGGCTATGAAAGTGTGTGAGCAATTGTGGTGGATTCCTTGTTGCATTGAGAAGTATTCTTTGTTTATCATTTCTCTTCTATCTTCTTGTAATTCTTTTTGTGGAAGTGAGCCCTAGTTGTGAGCCTTTTTGGATAGTGTGTCATATTCTAGCAGTGAACCCTTTTGTACCAATTTTGCAATTACTTATATTGTGAGCTAATCCTCACCGTGGTTTATCTCTCATTGGGTTTTCCATGTAAATCTGGTGTTCTCTTGTGTATGGTTTTTTTATTTCAGTTTTATGTTATCTTATTTTCATGCTTAAACATTATAACAGAGTAAGGGTTTAATGAATGCTTGTGGATTAGATTAATGTTGAGGGTTTTGATGCTTTGATTAGATACAATGGATTCACGTCCTCCTCTCAATTTCCTTGTTCATTCAACAAAACAATGCGCATACAACTTAATGAAATACATGTCGTTATAGTGTCCATTCAAAAGTAATATAATCATCTTGATAAAAAAAAAATGTCAAGTTCAGTGGTACTAAACACTCTATACAAACCATATGAGTGATGCAACCATCAAACAAAACTATTACAACTCAATTCATCATTCATTCCATTAAAACCTTCAAGCTTAATAACATGTCAGAAATTCCTTCATGTAAAAGGTATAAAATCATCATGAATAAGAATCACTATCTTTCAACCATGATACATAAACAAGAAAATTATGTACACCATAGGAGTTTGATCCAACCTTCAAACAAAGTGCTTAGAACTCAACAACATACATGTTCATTAGATTGTTCATTAGAAATATATACAATAATCATAATCAACAAATAATACATCACTCAACCATGATGTATGAACAAACACTATATATGCACACCATATGAGTGTGATACAACCATTAAACAAACCAAATACAACTCCATGACATGCATGTTATTTGACCTTCAACATGCAATTTTTATTACTATAATGCACAATAATGAATGTTTCTAACCATAAAGCATGAATAATAAAACTAGGCATACCATATGGGCTTGATGCACACTAGTCACAATGCACACTTCACACAAAAGAAATAACACTCATATTATATTGGCATATATGTCAATCAACCTTGAGCCACACCAAACTTTCCATATGAGTTTGATGCAATCTTCAAATAAGAATATATAAGTGTAATACAAATGTAATGCAACCTTTGAACAAAACCCAACATACAACAAAATAATATATCATCAATTCCTTCATGCAAATTTCATACAGTCATGTAGAAGCATCAATGTCACTCAACCATAATGCATGAAAAATAAAATTTCAAAAAAAAATTATACATAATAATTTGTAACCATCAACTCAAATCCATACAAGTTAGTGGCATATATGTTATTAGAACTTTCACTCAAAAATTCATAATCGACATGCATGAATAAACACACTAAGAACACCATAATGAACACTAGTTATGATCTATGCTTAACAAAAAATCCAAAATTGGTAGGATGTTGGAATATATGTCATTCAAATTAACATAATTATTGTAATCCATTTGAAAAATTAAATACAAGATTCAATGTCATTAAGTTGTGATGCATAAACAAATACATTAGACATGGCATAAAATTTTGATGTATGATGGAAATAATATCTACACCATTTAACCCTAGTCAACCATTAGCCTACCCTTATCATCTTATCATTGTCATCATCATTGCTTTCATCATTGACCATCTTATCTTCCTATCCAATCTATATCCTATCATATCATACCCATTATTTATCATCTTTTATCCTATCTCATCACCCAATCATAATCCATATCATATCTTATATATCAAAATCAAACTTGTCAAGATTCTATGAAATAAAAATGGAATATACTCTAAAAACACTTGAAAAGAAGTAGACCAAAGTGAATGAGATAGATAATGTATTGAATGAAGAGTTTCTTCTTGATCTCGAGAAGTTTCAAGGAAGGTGCCTATGCAATATGTGGAATAGGAAAATGGCAATGGAGAAGTGGAAAACCTCAAGAGTTTTTGTATTTGGTAAGAATTTGTGTGGGCGAAGAAAGTGAGAGATGATGCTATAGGTGGATTTTAATAAATGAAGTCAAAGATTCTTGAACTTAAGACTTTCATGGAGCAAATACAGCTAGAAATAGATGATAAGGAAGAAGCAATATCAAATGTAATTGCAAAAAAAAAGAATCGATGCAATGGACACATGAAAGTATTCAAGAAATTGAAAACTCTATCAAACAAAAGGATGTTGTTGTCCTAAGCGTTGATGACAGAGTAGCTAATCTAAATCTCGAAGTAAAAGATATGAAAAAGAAGTCAGAAGATCATGAAAATGAATAATATGGGGGTGTTAACAGGTAATAGAAGTAGAGATGAGGAAAAATACGTGGATGGTCAAGTTGTAGATGCAAAAGCAATAGTTGGAAGTGTTGAGATTGAAGCAAAACAATTGAAGACTAAAATTAACCACTTAGAAATGGAATTAAAAGATAAGAAGATTTTATCATCAATGAAAAGGAATTTAGTTTGCTCTAAAAATACTTGAAAAAGAAGCAAACCAAAATGAATGAGATACATAATGCATTTAAGGAAGATATTCTTCCTGCTCTCGAGAAGTTGAGGAAGGTACGTGTGTAGATTCTTCTTCGTTTATTGTGCGACCAAACTGACAATTCCAACATGTCCAGATTGGTATTTTTAGGCTAGGCATGGTCATGCTTTGTACCCAAACATGTCAAAATATTCCAAGCTAAATTGTATCGGGGATATCTCTTAAGAGTTCAAAGTGCAAAAAGGCAACAATCTTTGATGAGTTGTTACTCAGACACCATCTCACTTAGAAATATTTTATTTGAGGCTAGGGGATCATGTAGGGGCCCTCTATAATAACCTCTCTTGATTTTTGATATCTCTGAGGTATTTGCTTGTGGTGTCAATTTTTCAATTGATGGAAAAGGGGTCAGATGCATGCAGTGTAAAGTTGCAAAGGGGTGTAAGTTTTGTTCTGCTCCTCATGTGACAAAACCAATAGTTCCAAAAACTTTGGATGGGTACATTTAGGCTAGGCATGGTCATGTTTTGCACCCAAACATGTTGAAACAGTCTGAGCTACATTGTATCGACGATATCCCTTAAGAGTCCAAAGTGCAAAAAGGCAGCAATCTTTGACGAGCTATTACTTGGAAATTGTGTTTTGGAGAAAAAATTTCTGAGGCTACGAGATCACGTAGGGTCCCTCTAAAATAACCTCTCTCAAATTTTTATATCTTTGAGGCATTTTCCTGTGGTGTCTAGTTTTCAGTTGATGGAAAAAGTGTCAAATGCATAAAGTGTCAAGTTGCAAAGGGGTGTAACTTTTGTTCTGATCCTCGTACGACCAAAATGACAATTCCAACACATCTAGATGGGTATATTTAGACTAGGGGTGGTCCTTTTTTGCACCCACACATGTCGAATCATTCGAAGATACATTGTACCAGTGATATCCCTTAAGAGTCCAAAGTGCAAAAAGGAAGCAATCTTTGACGAGTTGTTACTCAAAAACCATGCCACTTAGAAACATTTTGTTTGAGGCTAAGGGATCCCATGGGGCCCCTTTACAATAACCTCTTTCATTTTTTGATATCTCTAAGGTGTTTTCATGTGGTGTTGAGTTTTCAATTGATGGAAAAAGGGTTAGATGCATGCAGTGTAAAGTTGTAAAGGGGTGTAACTTGTGTTTTTCTCCTCGTGTGACCAAACCAATAGTTCCAACGCATTCATATGGGTACTTTTAGGCTATGCATGGTCTTGTTTCATGCCCAAACACATTGAAACAGTTTGAACTACATTGTACTGGTGATATCCCTTACGAGTACAAAGTGCAAAAAGGGAACAATATTTGACAAGCTATTACTCGGAAACCATGTCTATAAAAAAAATTATAAGGCTATGGGATCATGTAGGGCCCCTCTACAATAACCTCTCTCCTTTTGAGAATGCATAAGTACACCAATCAAAAATAGAATGTGCATCACTGAATGTTGCACCACCTCTAATCTTCATTTGTTCCTTAACCAGAGATTTCTTCACACATGCACTTGCACCATCATGCTCGCCTTTTCCATGCCTAGCTTCAAAAAAACTCCAAATATGTGGTAAATCCCTCTCTACATGCATTCTTCTCAACCAATAAAAAATGTGAGCATTCTTGAATTTCCTTGTGCAGTTATCTCACCAAATGAGATGTTGACCCATCGTAATTTACCTTTTTCTTGCAAGAACTCAAAAAAAAGTTCAAAACAATGTTGCACAAACTCAGATGAATGAGATCTATCATCACTCATGTAAAAATGGTACTCCCTAATTATCTTCTTGTCCTCTTTGTACTATCAGGGGCATGTCTATATGTTATGTGGACAAAAATAGCAATTTGAATAGAATTATA
This sequence comes from Sequoiadendron giganteum, assembly GCA_007115665.2. Taxonomy (NCBI): domain Eukaryota; kingdom Viridiplantae; phylum Streptophyta; class Pinopsida; order Cupressales; family Cupressaceae; genus Sequoiadendron; species Sequoiadendron giganteum. The sequence continues at coordinate 79,970,722 of CM021100.1, read as the reverse complement.
ATATTGTGATTGTGCCTCATTTTGTGGATGCAATGTGTAGTTTTTAGAAAAATCAACCATGGATATAATAGTTCCAATTGAGAAAGAGACCTTACATATCTTGAATTATCGATCCATCCATTGGGACATATGGCTATGCCTTGCATACTTGTAGAAAAGATAATTGTCAATCCAACCATTGGGACCTATGGCTATGCCTTGCATACTTGTAATATATTTTTTCATAAATTATATTATATATTAATATGTCTCTCTCTCTCTCTCTCTCTCTCTCTCTCTCTTGTATTTCTCATGCTCTCTCTCTCCCTCTCAAGTCTCTCTTTGGTCTTTGCCTCCCTTCATCCCTCCCAAACCCCTCTATAATATATTTATTAGATATTAATATAGTAAATTAAAATATTATATATATTTATATAATATATATATTATATATTAATATTATTATTATTAAGGTATATACTATATATATTATATATTATATAATATATAAATTGTATTATATATTAATGTGTATGCATAGGGGAAGCCTCAAATCTTATATAATAAATAACAGATATTCGTTATAAACGAACATCCATTTATTTTAGATTTTTACAAATTGAATAACACATAAAAGCATTATTATGTATTCTTAATATATATAATAAATGTATTATATATTAATATATCATAATATATAATATATAATATATTATGATATCTATTATATATAGTATATTTAATATATATACTATATATTATATATTATATAATATATATTCTATACTCTATAGTATATAAATAATATATTATATATTATATATCTTATACTCTCTCCCTCTCAAGCACTACTACTGATATCCAACTTGTATTTTGTATTGAACTTTTGAACATGGTAATGAAGCATTCTATTATCAAAATTCTGACCTCCCAAATGCATATCCCCTCTCTCTCAAGTCTCTCCCAATCCCTCTCTCTTTCTCTCAAGTCTCTCTCACTCTCCATCTCCCTTACAGGTCTTTCTCTCTCTCCCTCCCTCTATCTCTCTCTCCCTCTCTCCCTCTATCCCTCCCACCCTCTCTCTCTCTCGGATATCTCACTCCCTCTATCCCTCCCACCCTACCTAGACAACTCTCTCTCTCTCTCTATCTATCTATCTCTATCTCTCTTTCTCTCCCTCTCTCTCTCTCCCTCTCTCCCTATCCCTCTTTACCCCTCTCTCTCTCTCAACTCTCTCTCCCTCCATCTATCCCTCACACCCTCTCTCTCTCTTTGGTGTCTCACTCCCTATCTCAAGTCACTCTCTATCTTTCTTAGGTCTCTCCCACTCCTCTCTCTCTCTCTCAAGTATCTCCCACTCTCTCTCTCTGAGGTCTTTCCCACTCCCTCTCTCTCTCAAGTATCTCCCACTCCCCTTCTCTCTCTCTCTGAGGTCTCTCCCACTCCCTCTCTCTCTCTTAGGTCCCTCCTAATCCCTCTCTCACTTAGGTCTCTCCCACTCCATGTCTCTCTCTCTCTCTCAAGTATCTCTCTCCCACTCTTACTAGATAACTCTCTCCCCTTGTATCTCTCTCTCAATTATCTCACACTCCCTCCTTCTTTCTCTCAAGTCTCTCTCACTCTTCATCTCCTTCCCAGGTCTTTCTCTCTCTCCTTGTCTCCTTGTCTCCCTCTCAAGTCTCTCTCTCTCTCCCTCTCTCCCTCCCTCTATCCCTCCCACCCTCTCTCTCTCTCTCTCGAGTCTCTCCCTCCCTCTCTCGGGTCTCTCTCACTCTTCACCTCCCTCTTAGGTTTCTCTCTCTCTAGGTATTTCTCTCTCTTTCTCTCTCAAACACACTCTCCATCTCCCTCTCAGGTCTCTCTATCTATCTATCTCTCCCTCTCTCCCTCTCAAGTCTCTATTTCTCCCTCTCTCTCCCTCCCTCTATCCCTCCCACCCTACCTAGACAACTCTCTCTTAATCCCTCTCCCTCCCTCTCAGGCCTCTCCCTCCCACCCCCTCTCTCTCGCTTAGGTCTGTCCCTTGGTCACCCTACCTAGATAACTCTCTCTCTTTATCTCTCTCTCTCTTAGCTCTCTCTCTCTCTCACTCTCCCTCACTCACTCACTCTCTCTCAAGTCTCTCCCTCCCTCTATCTCTCACACCCCCTCTCTCTCAGGTCTCTCCCTCCCTCTATCTCTCAAACCCCCTCTCTCTATCTCACTATATATATAGTATATAATATATAGTATGTATTAAATAAATTGTAGTGTTGAAAAATGTCGTCTGTTAAATTTTCACACTTGTTTGGGACCTCCTGGTAAAATTTGAGCTAGATGTTGCCTTGATTTAGTGTTGTAATGTGTTTGACACATTCACCTTAGGTTTTGGGCCCCTGTGAACTAAAATTACTTAATTGTACCTTATTTAGGGTGTTGTAAAGTGTTTTACCACACTCTCACACTTATCTAGGGTTTTAATTATTGATTGGGACTCTTTATGCCTTATTTGGCCTTATTTTGCATCCACAAGCCTTAATTAATGCATTTTTCTGAGGATAATCCTGACATAAACCAAGATACAATCATAATTTAAGTGTTTTTGGATTGTATGGCCAATATTTAGTGATCTGAGACTCATACGCCACCTTGGGTGCATGAGTCTCACCTAGGTTTCGAGGCCCTAATCCTGATTTTGCATCATTTTAAGCATTTTTAAAAAAATTGCCCCACAGTTAAGCCTAATGGGACTCATATGCCACTTCTAGCATATGAGTCCTGTGTGGCCCAAAGTCAAATTTAATTCAAATTCTTAGCGTTATTTAATCCTCCTAGATCTTATGTCAGCTTTTAGTTTTGTAATTTCGAGAAATTGGGCATAAACAAGTATAAATACAAGGTTATTTCACTCATTTTTCTCCTAAGCATCCTAACAAGCAATCAAGTGACCTAGCAAGTTGAATGAGAATCCTTATAGAAAATGTGAGTTCACAAGAGCATTCAAGTTTTTACAAGAACATTCAAGAGTCTTCAAGAGTTGATTATCAAGTGTTTTGGAGCATAATTTAAGCATCAAGCATCATGTCAAAGTCATCATGAATCATGTTTGTTTTTGAGATAACATTTGTGACGTAGGGTTTTATGATTCAAGCTATCATTCACTTCAAGATCTATCACATTCAAGAAAGAGTCAAGATCTGCATCCATTGGAGCCACTTCATACATGTTTGTAGCACTTTATTGCTAGGTTTTGGTGAGTTGCAACATTACATTTTGACCATTCATCATTCCTTTATCATATTTGATTTCATTACAAGGTTTGATTACCAAAATAGGGTTTGACCAAGGCAAACCCCTTTCCACTAAAAAAACAACATTTTTCCCTCTCTTTCTAGTGTGTGATTTATAGATCTAGGTTGAAGACATATTGAAGAGAAAGCTTGGAGAAATTTGTCAAAGTTTTCAAAGTTTTCACATCATCTACAAGATCATTGAAAGACTTCTACAATGTGGAATCTTTAAATTCAAACCCAGAAACTAGGTGGAGAAGACAAAGTAGAGATTGAAGAATAGAATTAGAGTTTGAATTTCCAGAAAAGACCAAATGCACTGATATGCCACTTCTAGCGTATGAGTCCCATTTTAGTGATATTTCTAGATTTCAAATGTCTTAGACATATCTCTGCTAGATTTATGTTCCTGACCAAAAACCCTAACCTAGGACTAAATCACCCAGACTGGCGTATTAGTCCCAACAAGAATTAATTTTAGTATTTTTCCACATTTCCAATATTCATTTAGGCTTTTACATCTTTCCAGTTCAACATATCTAATCTATCAATTTTACATTTTGTTTTGCATTCATTTCTAGATCATTTAGTGAAGTTTTGCATTGTATTAGGTATAACATTAGATCTTGCATATCATTTGTCTTTCCAAGCCCTAGATTGGTGGTGAACCCCTCTTTATTCATTTATCATACCCTAGGACATCCCTATTGCAAATCTCTTTCAAATTTTCATACCTTGAATGAGATATCTAGGGTTTTCTTGAATGAGAGTGAAGAAGATTATTGTTCTATGTCCTAAACCATAAACAACGACAATTTTCCACCTTTCATTTTGGTGAACTAGCATTTAGAACATCTTAATTCTCATATGGAGTGTATCATCATCCTAAATCTAGCTTACATTAACATTGCATTAGGGTTTACATTAGTTAATTGGCATTCTAGGATTTCTAAATCTTTCATTAGTGAAAGTGGATATAGGTTGCATTTTCGCGTCTTGCATCATTGAAAATCATTTGAAATCTGCATTATCATTTAATTTAGACATCATTCAAACCAAAAACCATAAAAAATCCCCTAAAATTTTTTGAAATTTGTGAAAAAAACCCTAATAGGGACTCATATGCCCCTCTGGGCGATTTAGTTCAAGTACAGATTTTAAACTGCATTTTCCAGAATTTAAAACTGTGTTTTTGTGCATTTGTTTGTTTTTTATTTTTGTTGTTTATGTGCTTTTTTTTTTTGTAGAAAAATGTATCCTTGACATTTTCATGCTCATTTGGGCCTTTCCTATGGATTTTGTCTTGATTTTTCCTAGATTTAATGTTGCAATGTGGCCAACACATTCACATTAGGCCTTGAACTCTTGTAAATCAATAAAAACCTTATGATGTCTTACAAAGGTGTTGTGAAGTGTTGTAGCCTAGTTTCAAAATTTTCTAGTGCCCTTTTATTATAATTCACTTAAATAACCTTTTTTTATCACCTACCAAGCCCAATTTCAAAGTGTTATAAGGAGTTGTAACAAACTCTCACACTTTTCTAGGCTTGTCATCAATAATTTGACCCTTTCTTATGTTTAAATGGCCCCTTAATCCACTTATGGGTCATACTTAAAAGTTTTTTTGAGAAAAATCCCATTAAACATCATTAAATACACTTAATTTCTGAAACCTAGTAAAATTGCCTTGGTGGGACCAAGTTGCCACCTTGGGTGACGTAGTCCCATCTGACTTAAAAATCAAAATTGTGTTATAATTATGGCAGTCTATTATTCTCTAGACCTTGAGGTCGGCCTATGATGAGGTATTTTTTGGGAATTAGGGCACAATCATGTATAAATAAAGGGTTTTCCTCTCATTTTAATTCTTTTCTCACTCCCTATCTTCCTAATCAAGCAATTTAGCTATCTTCAAGCATCCAAGCATTCTAGGCACTTCAAGCATTCATCCATTGGAGCATCTACTTGCATATCTTCAAATTTCTACTTCAAGGGTTTGGTGAGTTGTAGCATTGCATCTTGTCCAATCATAATTCTCTTTCCATTTCCTTTCATTTTCAAGGGTTTGATGACCAAAATGGAGTTTGACTACTTGGAAAACCCCTATTCTCTAACCCTTAACCCTTTTTCCCTCTTTGCATGTGTGTTTTGCAGGTCTTATATGCATATTTTTCAAGGAGAAAGGTGTTAAAAGGTGTCAACATCATTCAAATTCAACAAAATCCTAAAAGAAGCTTGGAGATCACCTACAGATCAAAGTCTAAAGATTTGGATCCAAATTCTTGTCGGGAGCTGAAGTACTGACCGAAAGCTACAGATTGCATCTTCGAGATTTTTGAAAGTTGAAGGTGGACTAAGTCGCCATCATTGGTGAATTAGTCTCACTGCTGGGCCTGAAAAGTGGTTTTTGTAGTTCTAGATACCTAGTTTCCCAAAACCAATTTCGATAGAATCTCCCCGAAACAGGACTAAGTTGCCCAACTTGGCGTAAGTGTCCCAGTTGGCCTCAACAGAAAATTCTGCAAGATTCTAGAGCCTCTCAGCATCACATTTTAGTTTCCAGGTGCACCTCTCTAGTACCTTTTATTTATGTTACAGTTTGTTTACATTCTTGGGTCATTTAGTATATCACATTGTGTTTTCAAACATCTTGCATTCCATTAGTTTTGCATTTGTATTAAATCTATTGACTTGTTAGATGGTTGACTTTCATTTTCCTTACTATTATTTTACCTTTTCTTTTTCTTTTGTGTGTTTTCCTGTGCATATCGTGTTCCCCGTACTGTTATGTTTGTTGTGACATTCCTCTATTTGTATCTTTATTCTTCTATATTTCATGCATTTCTTTCGATTTTTTTGTTCTTGATTTTGTTTTTCCTTCCTTTTGGGGATGATGCAAGGTATTGAGACCAAAATTTCCCTTTCATGTTGACCCAAAAGGCTCCTTTTTCTTTTTCTTTTCCTTTTTTATTTTTCTTGTATTTTCCTTTTGAGGATGATGCAAGGCATTGAGACCATGATGTATCCTTCATGTTGACCCAAAATGGCCTCTCCTTTCTCTTTTCCTTTTCCTTTTTCTTGTGTTTTCCTTTTGGGGATGATGCAAAGCATTGAGACACCCTATGTCTCTTCCATGTTGACCCAAAAGGATCTTTCCTTTTCTTTTTTTTTGCTCTCTTTGTGTCATTCTTTTAGTTCTATGTATTTGGGGGATGATGACAATTTTGAGCTCTCTATAAAAACATTGTAGGAATGAACATACTGATCCCAAATCCATAGATCCCTTATGTGTTTGGTGTTTTCATTTTGGGGGCAACCCCTTCCTTCCCTTTTCTTTTCTTTTTTTCGCGCATGACATGGCCTTACTCGGAAACATGTGACTTCACATAGGGGATTTTCAAGTTGGCTCTCATGTCTTCTTTCTTTTTGCATTTTTCATTTTGTTACTTTAAATTAATTTCTCACAATACGGTGTAGCAATTCCTTTAAAGTGGGGGCATATATTGGCATTATTTATTTTGCATTTCTCCATTTTCTTTGTTCTTAGTGCAACCTTGTTATTTCATACGATGCATTTGTCGCTTTGTGGATGACATTGGGTGTAATGTCTTTCATGGGTGTGATCTATCTTAGCATATTACATTCCTATTAGTGTCTTGATGCAACACACTACATACCCTAAGTTGTGAATCTTCTATTCTTTGATTGGCCCTCTCTTGGAGAAATTAGGCACAATGTTCCCTAAGTTAAAGACCTCGCATGAACTAAGAAAGACTCCTTTGAACATTCTCTTACATGTTACATTTTGCATTTTTTATATAGCCACCTTGCATAACACAGCTTGCATGCCCATGGTGCCATCTTGTGTTTGTTCATGAGCCCCAAGCATACGAAGTTTTGCTTGTCTCATGAAGCTTAAAATATCATTAGTTTTTTTGGCACTTTATTAAAGTTATCAGGAGGTATAAATTTGGTATGGTTAAGCAGGAAGCCCAACCAGTGGCATGACTTTCCCCATAGCCACCTACATGTGTGTGAGTGCATATCAGCCATGAGTGTATGTTTCTCACCTTTTAGGCACTCTCACCCATTAGACAACCATGAGTTTCATCACCTCAAAGTGAGTATGCATCTTTCTAGACAAACAACCTATATCTACTTCACAACTAGCTGGACAAACGGTTGAATCTTGATCTGACTTATCTCTTTCCCTCTCTTTCATTCTTTTACATCACTCTTTCTTGTGTGTTCCTTTGTTCTAATGTTTGGTTTTCCATGGGATCTTGATCTTGGGGGCTTTATCATCCCTCTTGATTATTGTTGTCTCATCTCGCTAGCATGAGTGCATTTGGATCCCTCTCGATATGCATGTTTGGCTACTTTAGTGTGAGTTTGAAGCAAGTTCATCCTCTCACTAAAGTGGGGGCTAAATGTAATGTAGAAAACTGTATCCTTAACATTTTCATGCTCATTTAGGCCTTTCCTATGGATTTTGGCTTGATTTTGCCTAGATTTAATGTTGTAATGTGGCCAACACATTCTCATTAAGCCTTGATCTCTTGTAAATCAATAAAAACCTTATGATGTCTTACAAAGGTGTTGTGAAGTGTTGTAACCAACTTTCACACTTTTCTAGGGCCCTCTTATTATAATTCACTTAAATAACCTCATTTTATTACCTACCAACCCCTATTTCAAATTTTTGTAAGGAGTTGTAACAAACTCTCACATTTTTCTAGGGTTGTCATCAATAATTTGACCATTTATTATGTTTAAATGGCCCTTTAATGCCCTTATAGTTCATACTTAAAAGTGTTTTTGAGAATAATCTAGTTAAACATCATTAAATACACTTTAATTTCTAACACCTAGTAAAATTGCCCTAGTGGGAGCAAGTCACCACCTTGGGTGACTTAGTCCCATCTAGATTAAAAATCAAAATTATGTTATAATTCTGGCAGGATATTATTCTCTAGACCTTGAGGTCGGCCTGTGATGAGGTATTTTTAGGAATTAGGGCACAATCATGTATAAATAAAGGGTTTTCTTCTCATTTTCATTCTATTCTCACTCCCTATATTACTAATCAAGCAATTAAGCTATCTTCAAGCACCCAAGCATTCATCTATTGGAGCATCTTCTTGCATATCTTCAGATTTCTACTTCAAGGGTTTGGTGACTTCTAGCATTGCATGTTGTTCAATAATCATTCTCTTTCCATTTCCTTTCATTTTCAAGGGTTTGATTACCAAAATGGGGTTTGACTAAAGCAAACCCCTATTCTCTAACCCTTAACCCTTTTTCCCTCTTTGCTTGCTTTTTTGCATCTCTTGTATGCATATTTTTCAAAGATCAAGGTGTTAAAAGGTGTCAACATAATTCATAGTCAACAAAACCCTAAAAGAAACTTGGAGATCACCCACATATCAAAGTCTATAGATTTGGATCTAGATTATTGTAAGGAGTTGAAGTACAGACCAAAAGCTATAGATTGCATCTTCAAGATTTTTGAAAGCTGAAGGTGGACTAATTCGCCATAATTGATGAATTAGTCCCACTGCTAGGCCTGAAAACTGTTTTCTATAGTTCCAGATACCCAGTTTCCCGAAACCTGTTTCGGTAGAATCTCCCCGAAATAGGACTAAGTCACCCAGCTTGGCATAAGCGTCCTAGTTGGCCTCAACAACAAATTATGTAGCATTTTAGAGCCTCTCAACATCACATTTTAGTTTCCAGGTGCACCTCTCCAGTACCTTTCATTTTTGTTACAGTTTTTTTACATTCTTAGGTCATTTAGCATATCACATTATGTTTTCAAACATCTTGCATTCCATTAGTTTTTCATTAGTATTAAATATATTTTATCAGTTTATTGCATTTTATTTAGACACATTTCAATCACACTTGCATTAGTCTTGAATGAACCCTTAGATTCCTTTTGGTGGAAAATCTATCTCCTTTTAGGTTAAAAACCCTAGAAGTGCAAGAGAGCATCCTTTCCCCAAAAATCTATGGTTCACATGCTATCAATCGGTTTACTCCCAAATCAATATAAAGATTCTTGTCCCTCACCTTCAAAGGATGTTTATTGAGAGCTTGCAAACTAAGATACAAGATAAGCTCACCATGATGAAGTTCCCCTCCTTTTTGCACTTGTTTATTACCCTTCATGATTATCAAAATTCATTTAGTAGCCATGAAACAAAACCCACCTCTAGCCATCCTGAGAAGTTTGAATCTGCAAACCAAAAAAATTACCAACTTTGTAGAAAATAGAATAAAGGGTTCCTTCAACTAAATCCCCCTCAACAAATAACTCAACATGTTGATACCCAAGTAGCTTCTATAAGGAAGACAACTCCTTTCGCATTTGGGGATCTGGCAAGACAATTCACTCCCTTACTTGATACCCTCCATAACACAATGTCACAACTTTTACAATAGAATATGATCACCTTGCCTCCTGTTAAGATTCTCGATCCTAATAAATCTTTACCTCCAAGCTTTATATCAAATACTTATTACCATTATCACTGAAAAAATGGATATGACACAGAACATTGCAAGTTTCTTAAACATCTTGTGCAAGACCTTAATGATTTTGGTAGGCTTTCAGATGGTGGTGTTAATGATCAAGGAAATAAGTATGTTTCCTCTCCTAACCAAAACCTAAAAATATTTACCAACCCTATGCCTAAACATAATATTTCATTTGTTAAATCTAGTGAAACCATAAAGACTGATGTGATGAATGTTGACACAAATGATGAGAACATGGACACAATTCAATAAATTCCTATGGACACTAATCAATAAGATCCCATAGATATTGATGAACAAGGTCCTATGGATGATATGGTTGGATTGATCAAACTCATACCTCGTAAGGGTTGGACTAAAAATCCTCTTGACATTGCTTTGTCATCTGAAGATATACTTAAACATGCACTCGATGGCCCTCTTTACATAGCTGACCGAATCTATGATAAACCCACTAATGGGATATTAATTGATCTCGTCTATGGAGAGAATGTCATTATGGAAGAATTCTTACTCATGCATGAACTCTACCAAGAAACATATTATAAATTGAAAGCATGGATAAAGACACATAATGTTTTCACTTGCCCTACGATGAGATCGATCACCTTACCTTCACAAATAGGATCAAAAACATTAGATGTCTCATTATCCATCATCTCAATGTCAAACCAATTCCATGTGAAGCTTGGTTACCTATGGCTACGCTCCATGGAAGTCATCTCATCGATCATGCATAAATGCTTAAATTTTCCTGTTGAAAAAGGCATATTTATTGTGCATCATAGTGGCTTCAACCCTTTGTCTTCCCGTGGAAAATTTTCATTATATTTCTTTTGGCCTGAGCCTATGGAACCTATAAAACCTCGAGAAGACTTCTTTTCCAAATCCTACCAAAAGTTTAAGGCAAACATAGAAAAACTTGTCCTTCAAAATATGCCTCAACCTATGACCAAACCTACAATCCTTGATGAAACCATGATTGAACCTAAAGAAATTCCAAACAACCAAGATCAACCTAATATTTTTTGCCTATTTCCTACAAACAACCAAGAGATAACAAAAACAATCCTATCACGCCTCCTAAGATAAAGCAAGTTTACAAAGAGAAAGTGGTTGAGAAACCTTCCATGGTTCCTTCAGTTCCTCCCCTTAGGGAAGAAAATAAACTTATGGTTGACAAACCCACTCCTACACAAATGCAACTTGACAATCATACTAAAAGAAATAGAAATGCTAGAGAGTGTAGGCGTAGATGTTATAATCTTGCTCAAAATATAGACGAAGAAAAAAACAAAGAAAATCAAAATCCAAACTTGATTGAAGCAATGCACGACGAGTCTCCCTCGCCACAACAAAAATATTCTATACCACAATAGCAACGGGAGCTAAAACCTTCTTTGGATATTATCATTCGACCTCCTATTGTAATTAATTTAGATGACGATGAGGAGATTGCTAAACTTGATGAGGACATGCATAATGAATTGACCACATTGTTTTCCTCTTCTATGAGCTTACAGGATAATTTTCATAAGAAGAGTGTTGAACTTGGTGATGACCCTAGTTTGACACTTGCTATTGTCCCTTTGGCTAATTTTCCACCTATTGTATACGATGAACATGATTGGGATGCGGATGACCTACTAATACGTTGAATCACATGTGCCTTATTAGTATTTTACATCATTTCTTTTCCTTTTGTGTGATTGCATGTGTGTAATGTGATCCCCCGTGATGTTTTGTTTGATGTATTTCTCTCTCTTTGTGCCATTCCTCTATTTGTACCTACATTATTCTCTGTCATAAATCTTTTACCTTTTCCTTTATCCTTAAAAAATTCCTTTATCTTTTCCGTTTGTCTTATGTTTTCCTTTTGGGGATGATGCAAGGCATCAAGGCATTCATGTCTCTTCCATGTTGACCCAAAATGTGTTTCTTTGATTTCACTCTCTTTGTGTCATTATTCTAGTTCCATGAGTATTTGGGGAATGATGGTGGTTCTAAGATCTCTTAATAACATTGTAGCAAGAACATACTGACCCCAAATCCATGGATCCCTCATGTGTTTGAGTTTTGTTTTGGGGGCAACCCCTTCTGTTTTCCTTTGGATGATGTAGTTTTATTTGGAAACATATGACTTGGCATAGAGCTTTCCAAGTTAGCTCTCATGTCTTCTTTCTTGTTAGAATTTATCATTTACTACTTTAAAGTAATTTCTCATAGTAGGGTGTTCAACAATTTCTTTAAAGTGGGGGCATACATTAGAATTATTATTTTTGCATTTATCATGTTTCATTATGTAGTCTCCTTCATGCGATGCGTCTTTCACTTTGTGGATGAAATTGGGTGTGATGTCCTTCAAGAGTGTGATCTCTCTTAACATATTATATTCCTCTTAGTGGCTTGATGCGACATGTTGCATCCCCTAAGTTGTGAATCTTTTATTCCTTGATTGGTCCTCTTTTAGAGACATTAGACATAATGTCCCCTAAGTTAAAGACCTTACATGAATTAAGAAAAACTCATTTGAATTTTCACTACATTGCATCTGCAATTTCAGTTATATAGCCACCTTGCATGACACACTTTGCATGCCTATGGAGCCATCTTATTTGTTCATGAGTTTCAAGCATACGAAGCTTTTCTTGTCTCATGAAGCTCAAAGTTCATTTTTGTGTGGCACCTTATCAAAGTTATCAAGAGGTATAGCTTTGGTCTGGTTGTATGGGAAATAGAACTTAGGCTTGAATTTCCCATAGCCACTTTCTTGTGAGTGCATACCGATCACATGTGTATGTGTCTCACCCCTTTCAAATACTCACCCAACAGACAACCTAGAGTTTTGCTACCTCAGAGTGAGCATGCATTTTTGGACAAACAACCTAGATCTAATCCACAACATGCGGGAAAAATGGTCAAAGCTTGATCCACCCCCTTTTAGTTTTTTTTTTGTTTTGTTTTGTTTTCTCTTTGGCAGTGCATGCTTTGTGCCTTGTTATTGCTCCTTATATTATTTACATGTGTGTTCTTTTGTGCCTATGTTAGTTTTCTATAGGACCTCGATCCTAGGGGCTTGTGCAACCCTCTTGATTGATGTTGTCCTATCCCACTAGCATCGGTACAATTGAACCCCTCTTGATGTGATCTCGACTACTTTACTGTGAGTTTGAAGCAAGTTCATCCTCTCACTAAAGTAGGGGCTAAATGTAGTGTCAAAAAATGTCTTCTATGATAGTTTCACACTTGTTTGGGCCCTCCTAGTAAAATTTGAGCTTGATATTGCCTTGATTCAGTGTTGTGTTTGACACATTCACATTAGGTCTTGGGCCCTTGTGAAAAGGACCTAATTGTACCTTATTTAGGGTGTCGTAAAGTTTTTTACCACACTTTCACAATTATTTAGGGTTTTCATTATTAATTGGGCTTCTTTATGCCTTATTTGGCCTTATTTTCCATCCACAAGCCTTAATTAATGCATATGTTTTAGGATAATCCTGACATAAACCAAGATCCAATCAAAATTTAGGTGTTTTTGAATTTTATGGCCTAGATTTAGTGATTTGGGACTCATACGCCGCCTTGGGCGTATGAGTCCCACCTAGGTTTCAAGGCTCCGATCTTGATTTTGCATCATTCTAAGAATTTTTGAAAAATGTGTCCCATAGTTAAGCCTAATGGGACTCATATGCCACTTCTAGTGTATGAGTCCTGTGTGGCCCAAAATCAAATTTAATTCAAATTCTTGGTGGGATTTTATCCTCCTAGATCTTATGTCATCTTGTTGTATTGTAATTTCGAGAAATTGGGCATAAACAAGTATAAATACAAGGTCATTTCACTATTTTTTCTCCTAAGCATCCTAACAAGCAATCAAGTGACCTAGCAAGTTGAATGAGCATCCTTAAGGAAAATTTGAGTTCACAAGAGCATTCAAATGTTTACAAGAGAATTCAAGAGTCTTCAAGAGCTAATTATCAAGTGTTTTGGAGCATAATTCAAGCATCAAGCATCATGTTTGTTTTTGAGCTAACATTTGTGATGTAGGGTTTTATGATTCAAGCTAGCATTCACTTCAAGATCTATCACATTCAAGCAAGATTCAATATCTACATCCATTGGAGCCACTTCATACATGTTTGCAGCACTTTATTGCTAGGGTTTGGTGAGTTGCGACATTACATTTTTTTCATTCATCATTCCTTTATCTTATTTGACTTCATTACAAGGTTTGATTACAAAAATGGGGTTTGACCAAGGTAAACCCCTTTCCACTAAAAAAAAAAAAAAATCCCTTTTTAGTGTGTGATTTGCAGATCTAGGTTGAAGACATATTGAAGAGAAAGATTGGAGAAAGTAGATTCAAATCCAAAATCCAATTGGAGAATACAAAGTAGAGATTAAAAAGTAGATTCAAACTTTGAATTTCCAGAAAAGACCAACTAGATTGATACGCCACTTCTGGCATATGATTCTCAGTTTAGTGATATCTCTAGATTTCAAGTGTCTCAGAAATATCTCTACTAGGTGGGTGAACCCAAAAAATTGGTTTACAATTCGAGTGAGGAAGGAAACCTTCCAAAAACCTCACCCATGCAAAAAAAATCATTTTGGGGGGTTTGTTCAAACCTTGCGAACTCAAGGTTTGAACGAACCCATTTGCATGTGGGAACCCATGTTTCCCATTGTGGAAAGGGGGTTCGAGTGAACCCCTTAGGTTCACTCGAACCCCCCTTTTCCCACCTTCCCACCCTCTGACACAAAAGGACTCCAATTTTTTTTCCTTCGAAGCTCGAGTTGAGGATGCAAATGGAGGAGACTTCACAGACCCAACTGGAAGATGGTAGTCCTCGAAGCGAGCTATCCAACGCATATAATTTTAATATTTTTTGGTTTTATTATGTGTGTTTTTTTAGTTTTATTAAACATAGGTTTCTCACCGAAAATCAAACTCTTTGTTCTACACGTGAAAAAATAGAAGATTATCAAAAAAAAGAATTGAAAAATATGTTCAGGTTGCGTATTGATTTCCTTGATCCATTAAAAAATAATAATTGAATTTTGATACATATAGAAAAATTTATGTTGTATACGGTCTGCCTCTATCTAAATTGTAATTGGTTTGACTTCGAAACTTGATAAAGGAAAAAGTATTCAATAAAACACTATAAAACCAAATGAAAGTGCTAGATATCATAGTTACAAATCTAATGTCGAAAAAAATAGAATTTTATCCTTCGTACAAAAAATTATGTTGTATACGGTGACCGTCACTCCTTAAAAATGTTGTTTTAAAAAAAAAATAGTTTTCGAAGGAGATGGAAAAATAAGTGCAATCTAATTCCAAAAAAATTGAAAAAAATATATTTAGAATCTATAAACAAAATGTCACAAATCACTAGTTTTCATCATCTTCAAATTCCTCATGGTTTAGCTACTATAGGAGCCTAAAAGTGAAGATTTAGTTTAAAAAATTAGTTCGGTGTCCAGTTTGCCCAAAAATTGTAAACCAGTATTGTGGGATCACCCAGGTTTCTATTCTTGACCAAAAACCCTAACCTGGGAGTAAATCGTCCAAACTGGCGTATGAGTCCCAAAAGGCATTAATTTCAATATTTTTAGCATTTTCAGTCTTCATTCAATCTTCTACGGGTTTCTAGGTGCACACATTTGATCTCTCAGTTTTGCATTCATTTCTAGATCATTTAGTGAAGTTTTGCATTGTATTAGGTTTTAACATTAGATCTTGCATCATTTGTCTTTCCAAACACTAGCTTGGTGGTGAACCCCTCTTTAGTTATTGATCATACCCTAAGACATCCCTATTGCAGATCTCTTTCCACTTTGCATCCCTTGATTGAGATCTCTAGGGTTTCCTTAAATGAGAGTGAAGATTGTTTTTCTATGTCCTAAACCATAAGCAACGATAATTTTCCACCTTTCATATATATATAATATATATATTACATAATATTAATATAATATTTAATATTTAATAGCATACTATATATAGTATGCTATATAAAATATATACATATACTTATATAGTATATAAGATATAATATATACATAGTATATAGTACATAATATATAATATAATATATAATACATTATATAATATATAATATATTACTATATTACTATATTAGTATATATTAAATATTATGTATTATAAATAATAGAGGTAACAGATATCCGTTTAATATGGATATTAAACGGATATCCATTTTTTTTGACAAAATCAATAGGCTCAAGATTTGGCTCAAGATTTGGTTCTGCATTGCCAAACCTGGAAAGTCAAGTGAAAAAACGTGTTTACAAAATTTTCTTAGTTTTCCAAAGTTCGCCCTTATGGTGGATGACTTTTTTGTTTGAATTTGATGAAACAAAAAAGGTTTATTGAAAAAATTGTCATCTTTTTCGCCAATATAAGATATGCCTTATTTTGAATTTAATAGATAATTATTATTGATTTTCTACATACATTACAACTAAAGTCTTGATTGATAGGTTGATTGAAAATCTTCTATAATTTTCAAACTATTTCACATTTTTTTAATCTAAAGGATGTGTCACATTCTATTCTTTGCATACCATAGGATTAAAAAAAAAAATGAATTTCATAAATTTTTCACCAAGTTAAGGTGGTTAGACAAATGCGTTTTAATAATTTTGAAATATTCTAATAAAAAATCATAACTATTTATTTACATGCAAAAAACTTACAAAAAAACATGTGGCACATTTGGGCATGTGTCCTTTACATATATTGAAAGTTTCAAAAAAATATATTTGTTTTTTCTTGTACTTAGGGTGGTCAGACATACACGTGCTTCTTATCTTTTTCCTAAAAATTTAGTACTACTGCATTGAAATTTCAAATTTTCGCAAAATAGATTTATTTTTTTCCAAAAACTGACTAGTAGCCTACAAACTACAATCAATTTGCTACAAATTTTATTTTTACATATTTTTCAAATTATGTTGATAACCTATTCAAATTTTTATGTCAAGTTGTCTAAATCTGTTTTTCTGAATTTTCATTACGACTTAGGGGCCTAGTTTGGACCCCCCATGATCCTACACTAACCCTACTTTAAAGTAATTTCTCACACCATGGTGTTTATCAATTTCTTTAAAGTGGGGGCATATGCATCCTCGCTCATTGTTTGCATATTTTCCCTTCAAAGTGTGGTCTTCTTAATTCATGTGGTGTGTCTTCTTCTCAGTGACATTGGGTTTAATGTCCTACAAGAGTGTGACCTTTCTTGGCATATGGCATTCCTCTTGGTGGTAATGCTACGGTTTGCACTCCTTAAGACACAAATCCTTTATTCCTCGACTTATACACTCTTGGTGGTGATGTCAAGCATGATTCTCCCTATGGTGTGACCTTTCATGCATTAAGCAAAACCATTTTGATTATCCTATCCTATTGCATTTACAACTTTATCGTGGCCACCAAGCATAACACAACTTGCTTTCCAGTGGAGCCTTTTTATTTTTCACGGGTGTCTAGCATAATGCAACTTGCTAGTCTTTTGGATCCTTTGAACATTTTTGTCTAATGCCTTATCAAAGTTATGAGGAGGTATAACTTTTGGTATGGTTGACATATGGGATCATGTAGACCTAGCATGACTTTCCCATTGCCACTTGTTTTGTGGGTATAGACCTAGTGTATATCGGACTGCACAAGACCTTATGTGTTTCTCACTTTTTTTGGCTCATTGCTCGTGTATACTAGACTACACTTGTGAGCATGTTTTCATGGTCGTTGAGCATAACACAATTTTTTTTCCTATAGTTCCTTGTTTGTGTTTGATGGACTTGGCATAACACAACTTTCTAGTTCATCTTGTTGCTTTAATTTTGACAATGTATGATGGTGCATCTTGTGTCGTTGTTGCATGCATTTGTCTCTTTGTGCCTTTGTTGGTTTTCCATGAGATCAAGTAGATCTTGGGGGCTTGATCACCTTCCTTGATCTTTTTCATCTTATCTTTCCAACACTTGTACAATTAGACCTCTCTTGACTTATTTGTCTACTTTAGTATTATTTTGAGCACAAGTTCATACTCTCACTAAAGTGGGGGCTAAATGTAGTGTTAAAAAATGTACACCTCTACATTTTCATACTATATTTCCATCCCCAAGTAATTAATTGGACATAATTAAGTCATTAAAATGGCTTAATTATGCATTCACAAGCCTAATTAATTTCATTTTTCAAAAGGGGAACCTACATTTAATTAATGCTTACATTGAACTTAACATTTTGGGAATTGAGTGTCCTAGATTTAGGTCCTAGGACCGATTCATCCAAGGGTGAACGGGTCCCCCTTAAGTCTCAAGACCCAATTTTTAATATATTTTTTGTGGCATTCTAATGGTCTAAATTCAAATTACAAAGGTCAGCTTGTGGTGTTTAATTGTTAGGTAATTAAGGAAATGCTCATAAATACAAGGTATTTTTATCAATTCAACTAGAACACACTTTTTGGAGACTTCACATGAGAAAATATTATTGTCAAGAGCATTGGAGAGAAGATTTATGTCATTTATTGTAGCATTCAAGATCCTATCATGATGTCAATATTTTTGTGTGTTCATGCATATTTTTGGAGCTAACATTGTGATGTAGGTTTAAAGCATTCAAACATAAAGATTCATCATCAATCAAGTCATTTCATGCAAGATCCAATCCTTAGAGCTTGATGTGTTAGACTTCAGTCCTCTAAGGGTAGCCATTAGGGGTTTTATGAGTTGTGACATTTAACTTTGTTCATTCATCAAATTATATCTATTTTTTCATTATTTCATTATCAGGGTTTAATTATCAAACATGGGGTTTGACTAAGGAAAACTCCCATTCACTAAAAACAAACATTTTTCTCATCTCTTTGTATGTGTAGATTTATAGGTGAAAAATGATTGAAATTGGATCAAAAATGCAATTTTGCAAAGTTGTCAAAGTTGTCAAGACACAGAAACTCACCTACAAGTTTTATTTCTGAATTTCTCACAGTGAAACCTAGGGCAAACAACATCTCAGATCCACCTCTAGAGGACCCCGAAAGTTGTGTAGAAGAGCCCTACAAAGACCCATTCGTCCCTAGGTGAATATGTCCTTCAATAGAGCCTGGAATCCACTTTTGGAGCCAGGTAAACAACAACCTAACCTTCTCAGATATGTTGGTTAATTTTTGTTTTTGATAGTGTTATCATAATAATTCATATTCCAAGTGTTAGATCTCATAGGTTTGATTGTTAAAACACTTTTATATTTCTCCCAAAACCACCTTTCAGTAATTTCTTTCATAAGGAAGTTGAGGTCCCATAGTGTCCAAAACTTGGGGTTGACACATCTTAAGGGTTGTTAGTCAGTTCTAAGCATTTATGGCACTATCCCTCTTCCTAATGAATATGGGAAAGGTGGATTTGTGATTAGGTGGACACCCCTTTTTTCTTTAGCATATTACTCCCCTTATCACACATTCCATTTTAGGGATCCCCTTTCCCACCATTTCACAAGCATGAGTAGTTTTTATGCACTCAAGTCTTTGGTCGTGGACAAAGTGACTACAACCTACTGCTTACTCATCCAACTAATGGCACCACCAAACATCGTGAATACATATCCATTGGTGGATCTTCTATTGCCAATATCTCTTGCCTAATAAGAATCCACAAACCCACAAATACAAATTGAATGTCGAGGTCTAGGAGGATAACCATGAATACATAGGGCATACTCGGAAGTACCCCTAAGTATTTGAACACTCTAACTACATCCCAAAGTACCCGTCTAGGATTATCCATAAAGTGACTTAGGACTCCCACTTCTTGGACAATGTTTGGTCTCGTACAAGCCATAACATACATTAGATTGCCAACAACATGCGCATATGGTACTTTGGTCATGTCCTCCATCTCAATAGGATATTTTGGACAATCCTCTACATAAAGCTTCATTTCTTGCAACACATGAACAACTAACTATCTACAAGCTATCATGTTGAATCTCTCCAACACTACATTCACATACTTTCTTTGGCTTAACCAAATAATTATGTTAGAGTTGTCTCCTCTGATCTTTATCCATAGAATATACCTCGTTGCACCTAGATCCTTCATCTCAAACTGTGCTGGCAACCGAGACTTCGGATATGAAATCAAACTTTTATCTTTCCCAAAAAATCAAACTTGTATCTTTCCCAAAAAATAGAATATCATCAACATACAATGCAATGATGGGAAAACACTCATTAATAGTTTTGTAGTAAACACAATGATCAGATTTAGATCTCAAAAATCTCAAAATCAACACAAAGGTGTAAAATTTATGGTACCACATCCTAGGATATTACTTAAGACTATATAAAGACTTTTCAACTTGCATACCAGACTTTATTTACCTTTAACCACGTACTACTCATGCTATGACATGGATTTCTTCCTCCAAGTCACCATGAAGGAATGCAATCTTCACATCCATCTATTCCACTTCTAGATCATACGCTACTGCAAGTGATAATAGGAACCAGATAGATGTCAATTTTGCAACAGGAGAGAATACCCCTTAAAATGACCAATCGTGCTTTATGCTTCTCAACACTGCCATTTGGACCAAATTTTCTCTTGAACAACCATTTACATCCAATGAGTTCTCGTCCTCCAAGCAAAAGTACTAGATCCCATGTATCATTTTTCTTCAATGCAGTCATTTCTTCATCCATGTCTTTTATCCAAGAATATGCATCACTCATACCCATAGCCTCTCTAACATTCCTAGGCTCATCAATGTTAGCAATCAAAGAAAAAATGAAATTACTAGAATCCAACAATGAATAACCAAACCTTTCAGGTGAATATCCAAACCTATTAGGTTGGCACCTAACTCTGGTAGACCTCTTGATTCATTGTTTAGGTTGAGGTTCTTCTTCAAAACTTTCAAATCTCTCAAGCTCTCCTCCTCATCAGATTCAATGGGAGGGTATGTGCAGGATCATGATGGGCCAAAAAGTGGCGATATGTAAGCCATATGATGGCCGATGTGGCTGATGACTTTTTTTTTACCCAAAATTGATGAAACGAAAAGGGTTTTTAGAGGAGATTCTCAGCTTTCCACCAATATAAATTATGCTTTAATTTGAATTTAATAGATAATTATTATTCATTTTCTATTAGAATTACGAATAAAGTCCTAATTGATAGGTTGATTGAAAAACATCTATAACTTTCAAATGGTATCACATTTTTTGAATCCGAAACATGTGTCACATTCTATGCTTTGCCTACTATAGGATTAAAAAAAAAAATCAATTTCATGAATTTTTGACCAAGTTAAGGTGCTTAGACAGACGAGATTTTATATTTTTTTTAAGTTGTAATAAAAAATTCATAATTAATTATTTACATGGAAACAAATTATAAAAAAATATGCATCACATTGGGACATGAGTCTTCTACTTATATCTAAAATATTTTTAAAAAAAATTATCATTTTATTGTCGTTAGGGTGGTCAGACAGACACCTACTTCTTATTTTTACCTTGAAATTTAAATACTACTGCATTGAAATTTCAAATTTTCACCAAATAGATTTAAAAAAAAAAAAAAGGTCTAATACTTTAGAAACTACATTAAATTTGCTATAGATTCTATTTTTACATTTTTTTGAAATAATATAGATAACTTATTCAATTTTTTATGTCAAGTTGTCTAACTCTGATTTTTTGTCTTTTTATTGCCACTTAAGGGCCTATTTTTTCCATGATGATACTGCACATACCTAGGAGTACATAGTTCTTCTTTCATTGGAGTAAGTGGAATTTTAACTACCTTTTTTTGTTTCTCCTCTTTCTCTAGCTACAACTCAACTCTAAAAGGTTTCATCTCCCTAAAAATTACACTTCTACTATAGAGAACCTTTTTGGCCTTTGGATTCCAAAGCTTGTACCCCTTCACACTGGCACCATGTTCGATGAAGATACAATTAACTTCCTTGTTCTCCAACTTAAATCTCTTCTCAATCAGAACATGAGTGTAAGCTTCACAACCAAATACTCTGAGATGTCGCATTGAAGACTTTTTACTAGACCATGCCTCCATGGGTTTTTATCAACAAGAGTTGATGTAGGAGATCTATTGATTAAATAACATGTAGTGGCTACGTCTTTAGCTCAAAAATTCTACTCAAGGCTATGCACCACTCAACATACTCCTAGCCCTCTCCATCAACATCTTGTTCATCTTCTTTGCAACTCCATTTTTCTATGCGGTGTACAGAGTTGGCTTATGTCTCTCAATCCCATGCTCTTTACATAACTTGTTGAATTTTGTTAAATAAAAAACTCACCATCATTGTTAGTTCTCAATCACTTAATCTTTCTACTAATCTAATTTTCTACCAAGTCTTTAAACTCCTTAAATCGACATAAAAAAAAATTCTCATGAGGAAATAAACGTGTGTCCTTCTATTGTAATCATCTAGGAAAGAAACAAAATATACAATTGTGATAATGAAGGAACATTCACATGACCAAACACATTTGCATGAGCATAGTCCAAAACCCCAAAAGGCTTGTGAGAACTAGAGTGAAAAGTAACACGGTATTGTTTTTCATGAACATAATGTTCACAAAATTCAAACTCGAGATTACAATCATCAAGGCCTTCAACAAGGCTCTTGGATTTCAGGGCTCTAAGAACCTTCTCACCAATGTGACTATGTCTTCAAGGTGCCACAACATTGTCTTCTCTACAGGAAGCTTCATTTCCAAGGAATGAGCACCCTTAGGTACCCAAAATGCATGACCATCAAATGTAGCTACTACAGATTTCTCTGCTCGATCTGATGGTGAGGATGAAAAATCCAAATATTTCTTCACTGATTTGTCAAATAAACTATTGCACTGAATAATGCATGCATCCAACTTGAACAAGGTGTCGATCCAAACACCCTTAGTCAACACCATAACTCCTCTCATCATCTTGCATCCTATGCTTGAGAAAACAACTTGAACTCATGAATCATTCAGTTTACTCACAAAAAGTAGGTTTCGTGCGAAACTCGGGATATGCAAGACACCATCAATCTCCTTCACTCTTCCATCAGGGAATCTGATTTTTACTCTTCCATTGCCAACAATCTTCAAGTAAGAATCATCACTTAGGTACACCTTCCCACCATCGTATTCCTCATACTTTGAGAACCATTCTCTGTGAGAGGTCATGTGGAAGGAAGCACCCGAGTCTATCAACCGCACATCTTGTGATGCTTGTGTTGCCAAATTTGCGACAAATGCATTTGTGTCATCTTGAGAGGATTTATCAGAGTTAGAATCTGAGAAACTCTTTTTGTCTTTCTTCTTCTTCTCTTCCTTGCACCCTTTTTTGAAATGACTAGATTTTTCGCAATTCCAACACTTCAATTTTCCATCATTAAACTTCTCCATCTCAATTCTTTCTAGATGTGCTTGCCATCTTTTGTCTACAACAAGGTCACGAAATATTCTTCTACAAAACTCCCACTAAAACAAAGATCAATTCAAAAAACCCTTCAAACTCAATAAAAGAATCAAAGTTGGCTAGGCTTTGATACCAACTGAATGTAAGTCGAGTGCGCGAAAACAACTTCCTACACCAATCTAAGTGGTAGAGAGATGCAAAATTTTCTTGAATGCCTTTAGAACTGTTATAGATTTAGATGCACATACATATCATAAACAAATAAACAATGAAAAACATAACACAAAATTTTACGTGGGAAAACCCTTTCGAGAGAAAAACCCCACACTCCAAAACACAACCCAACTATATTATTCAACAACAATAAACAAGTTACAATATAATTGCAAATCTATGCTCTTACAAGAGTTTTCACACTTCTTCTCAATTCTGGGGTAATTTTGATAGCATAATAGTAATTCAATAAAACAGCAACTACTCCAAGATACTAGTGCTTACAATGAATAAATTAGATATTTCTAAATCGAATGTCAAGTTGAAGATGCAACATGGAAAGCGCCAAAAACACTACTCATGCATCACTCACTAAACCTGCACATGCAAAAGATGCACCTGCCAAAATATTGCCAAAATATAACTGCACCTCTAAAATTCACATTCCATGCAAACTCAACATGAAAATAAAAAATAGCTTTATGCACGACTCCACATGTAATTGCAACTTTTCAATTTTACTCATTTGAAAATAGAAACTGCAAGTTGTAACCCACAAAACAAAATGAGATAATTAACAACATTAAATGTTTAAATAATCAATGTTAAGAAAAATCAAAGATTGAGACACTTTCATTTTTCTAACAGTTAGAGTTGCTTATTCTTTGCTTATTCTTGTGGATGATGGGCTGGAGGATGGAGAGATTGCCCTACAAAGATTCTCCATAGACGATACAAAGCATTGGCTCTCCCCTCCCTCGTTCGGAGAATAATATAGCCTCTACCAAAAATGGATTAGCAGAAAATCTGAAGCAGAATCCCTTTGCTTAAGAGGCCAAAGAAGTCACGTTATTGACTCCCAATGGAACATGGGAGCTCTACTTCCAGAAGGGAAAAGAGACAACCCCAAGCTCGAGCATAAGGGATGCTAGATTTTGGTACAGTTGGAGTTGTAACCGTCGGTTTCTAATCTTTCAGTAAGAAATTCTAAGTTGCTGCGGAGCTACATAATTTAACTAAGTTCCCCTATTGTTTCTATGTTTATCTCTCGTTCTCGAGTAGGGTAGATAAATTTGTATTTTAAAAGTTATCCTTTTGTTTTATGAATTGGGTAGGTCCACAATACATTCCCTCGATTTACTTAGAGAAAAAAATGCTATGGAAAAATGGATATTATAACAGAGGAAATTTAATGTCAGTACAATGTAAGACAGAAATACCTACAATTTTTACAAATCTGAATTGTTAGGATTTCAATGAGACTAAAGCAAAAGCTCCTTGAAATTTGTTAGTTTTAAAATTTGCACCATTTCAATGCCAGTAGCCAGCAAAATGAAAGAGACACCTGAAAACTTTTTGCAAGGAAAATAAGATTTATAAACTGTACAATTTGAAAGCCATAACAACAAAACCCTTATAAATTTTAACCAGATGAAAAGAATAAGTAATTTATGTATGATTTCAAGTAAAGGCATAAAATCTTGTTTTTATAAAATAAGGAAATTTAATTATGTCCGTACAATGTCACAAGTAGATAAGCCTGTAATTTTTACAAATAAAAAAAACTCCCTGAAACATTCAGGGTGTCACCAGGTTAAACTAAGATGTACCTTCTCTTGGCATATTTACCTATCAATTTCTTGTTTGGGAAGAGAAGATTTGATAGTATTGGATAATTCGGAACTTCTTACATAGCCATTTCATAACCCCAAATTTCTAGGGCAGCTCATACACCCAAATAGATAGATTGGAAACCCTTTTTCTGAAAAACATATCTGCCATTGAAATTACAAAAGGTTAAGAACATCTCAAAGTGGCAGTATCTTCTTTCAATCTGATAGATGTCAGACTGCAACACATGATTTTGTGATTTCAGAAAATAATTGTGGAAACTTTTGAATCCATATAAACGGTTGGATGGCCTCAGGCTTCAACCTTTGATTAATTGAGTTCAAAAGTATCAATCACCAGGGTATATATTAAACTCACTGATGTTATTGCTGGGCTGATTCATGCAGAAAACAAGTCAAGAGTTTTGTGGCAAAGATGCAACTCTGATCGCAACTCATTTAATTTTAAGCTTGTCAACATGCAAATATTACCACTATCACAAGGCGTATCTATCTTGATGAATTTGTAATTCAGTAAGCCAACAAACATTTTTTACGTACTATCATCTGAAGTCAACTTGCAGAAGGACAAACAAATTTAATTATTCTACTGATTAATCAGATTACGGGCAGCCAAGGTTGCTAAGAAGTTTGATATGCTAACCATGCAACGTAGATCTAGGTTTGCTGCAGATCTCAATATAGTGCACCGATTTTTGTACAATCTTAGTTATTACTATTATTAAGGTGATCTGATAACCAAAAACCACTAGGGCTATGTAGTCAGTTTGCCAAAAAGTACTTTATTTTGAAAATCTTGTCAAATGCACCATTGTCACTAATTTTTTGAAGCAGAATATGGAATAAAGTCCATCAGTAACCAAAGCAGCAGTGGCAAGATTAGCGAAAAGAATCAAATATGTTAAAAAACTACTACTCAATTTCTAATACAAAGAGTTTCATAATTGAAAGTAAAAAACATCTGAAGTTTTTTACATGATAACTAGTGCCACCTTTCACAGAAGTATTGCCACAAACAAAACTGTAAGTTCTGCTCCACACATTCCTTGATATTGTCTAATCTATCCTTCCTCCCTATTTTAGTTACAACAAAAGTTTTTTGTCTGATGAATTACTGAATCTGTTACAACCTAATATTTTGCATTACTAATGTGTTGCATAGAGATTTGATGGAATACATATTCAATACATTTATGATATAAGGGATATATTACAGTCTTCAAGTCATGAATATGATCTTCATATCAACACAATGTGCATAAGATTTTCAGATGAAAAATATGTGTGTGTTGTTTTTAATAGTCTTGATATGAGCACTAGGTAGAGTGGTAATTCTTTGCTTTGCTTTTGTTGTTGATGTTGTATTACTTGCAACATCATAGAAATAATTATTTGCTGGATTCATGGTGACATTGGCACTGCCATTGCCTCCAAAGGCAAGAAGAAGATTTTACAATTTAACTGTTAGATCGGGATTAGTGTTGGGGCCTTGAAAAGAAGTGAACTAAAGCATTCCAAAGAATTTCAGACTTGACATCCCTAATCCTACTGAGCTACTCAAACCTCCCCAAAGTGCATGAGTATGCAATTGACCATTTTTAGCAATTTCTTGCAAATCACCAAATCCATCTAAAGCTCAAAGAGAGGCAAATGAAGAATCTCTCCTCCATATGTTTTGACCATGCTACCCTGCTGACATGTAACGCAACTTAGTCTATATTTCTGCAGAACATTCAAGTTGCAAAGCACAAACCATTAACCAAATCTATTGAGGAATTCCTATAAATATGTTAAAATAATTATGCTTTTATAATCTTAACATTTTCTCTATATCCATGTTTAGGTAATAGATCAAAGAAATCGTATTAAACCTATGGAATTGTCCCCAAATTAAAGAATCCAAATATTGTATAATTTGAACAAAGAGGCTTGTTCGTAGAAAAACATAAAAACCTAGCACAACGTCAAACATGCCTGCAAAAGACTTGGAGCTTTGTTGGGGCAGTCCAATGCCTTCATAGATTTGTGAAGTATTTCTCATATATTCTTGCAACCTCTTAGATGGTAAGCCCACTTAAGAAACTCATAAGGAGGCAAGACAAAATAATTTAATAGTGATATGACTAAAGCAATATGATGCAGCTCTATTCTGGAACTGCAAAAGAACCCAGGTTTAAGTAATGAAACAGTCCAAACTCTTTCAACTAACAAATGTTAATCTCTGATAGGATATGCTCTGCTCTAACAGGACAACCCAGATCTTAACCTGCAAGTTTAATTAAATAATGGCACACATCTCTGTGTGGAGCAACTCATACTCATAGATAAAGGAATAACTGAACCATGCAAGCTGAGAATCATATACAAAAACAACCTGGTTTATAACCTTGAAGTGAACACAACAGTCCTTTACTTGTTCATACGAGAGTACAGCCTAGGAAACAGGCATACAAAACATAAAATATATCCTACAGCTACACTACAGTTCCACAAAAACTAAGCATCTCTACAAAATGACACAATTCTTTTGTGCAGCTTTTGTTTCTCTTCAAGCAGACTATCTTTTCTTCTCTCAACTCAGCGTGCCTATTTTCCCTTTTCCTCCTGTTGTTTTCCCTTTTCTCTGCTCTCAAATCTCCACTTCCTCATTTTCAACAAATAGCCTCTATGCTTGGAAACATGAACACCTGTCCTGCTGACCCATCCTATTGAAAATTTTATTAGAGACCAAGGAAGAATCCAATTAGTCATCTCCTTCTACGCTTGCAGAACTACCAAAATAAAAGGAAGAGAAAGGAGATCAATGCCTCCTTTATTCCCAACAAACAACCCAAGCAGTTGGACTAACTGCCTATATTCGCACAACAAAAGTCTTAAATTAACTGAAACAGAAAGAAAATGGTGTGGGTGACTCTTCAATGCAGATGCTATGCATCATTCTCCACTTCTTTTACAAATTCAGAGGGTGGATTGGTTTGGCTGTACTTGAGCGAATCAGCCTCTGTGATCCAAGAATTGTAAGACACTGGTAGGCCTTCCCATTTAACAAATACAGCTTATATGATCTAGATTGAGTAGCCACCACTTTGGTAAATTTCACCTGCTCAACCTGGTCTCTTCTCTTTTTTGGAAAATGCTTAGTTCATCGCCGTCGTCCTCATTTTGTTCATCCTCTATTTGATCTTCATTTGCTTCAGCTGGATTAGGAAGGTCAGCAACATTAAAAATAGGACTAATGTCCAAGTGCTTAGGAAAAAAAATTAAATAAGCATTACCATTTATCTTCATAATCTTGCAAGGACTGATCTTCTTGGGCTTTAACTTATTTTAGGCACCTTGGGAATATCTTTCCTTGTGCAGATGTACCATGACCGTTTCTCCCTCCTAAAAAGCCTCTATTTCTATGCAAATTAGCTATCTGCTTATATTGCTCATTCATAGTCTGCAATTTGAGTCTAACCTGTTGATGTACCTCTATAATGTTCTCTACAAAATCTATAGCTTCTTGGCTAATATGTGAGTTGACTAGCGAATCAACTAAGTCCACAATACCTTCAGGATTTGTACCATATATGATTTGAAATAGAGACTTACCTGCAGACCTATTTATGCTGGAATTATAGGCAAGTTCATCTTGTGGTGTCATCAAATCCCATTGTTGAGGTCTGTCACCTACTAAACACCTCAATGGATGCCCCGGCTTCTATTCACCACCTCAATATCCAAATCAGTTTTGGGGTGGTAAACTGAATTTAATTGTAACTTGTTTTACAACCTCCTCCACAAGACTCTTTGAAAGTGGCTTAAGAATTTGGGGTCTCCATTGTTGTTTATAGTCTTCAGAATACCATGCAACCACAGTACTTCCTAAAGAATGAATTTTCCACTTGACTTGCATAATTTGTCTTTTTACATGAGCCATTTTAGAAAAGTAGTCAACCACC
Organism: Sequoiadendron giganteum; assembly: GCA_007115665.2. NCBI lineage: Eukaryota > Viridiplantae > Streptophyta > Pinopsida > Cupressales > Cupressaceae > Sequoiadendron > Sequoiadendron giganteum. The sequence goes on along the minus strand of CM021100.1, from coordinate 79,941,673 downwards.
ACAAACACTTAATCATAAACCTTTGAGTTCGGGGCAGCCCCAAAACAAAATCCATGGAAATATCAGTCCATGGTTCCTCTAGCACAAGTAAGGGTGTGTATAGCCCTGTATTTTGATGTCCTCCTTTGGCCATCTGGCACAACCTAGATGCAACAATAAATCTATCCACATCTCCCCTCATATTTTTCACTCACTAATCCAAATAACTTATCTCTCCCAAAGTGTCCACTCAACCCACTTGAGTGCATCTCTCGCACAAGCTCTTCTCACCTTGATTCAAAGTGAATGCAAAGTTGTGACCCCTTAAACAAAAATCCATCAAGCAATAAAATGTCTTCAAATTGGTGCATACCTATGAGGATTGTATAAATGTTTCCAAATATGAATGATCTATTAATCACTCTTCATTTCTTCAAAATCAAACAATGTATGACTCATTACAACCAATAAATGACACATTTTTCTTAAGGCATGAAGCACTACATTGGTTTTGGCACTCCTATGCTGCACAACAAATGTATAAGCCTGCAAGAATGAAGCCCATTTAGCATGTTTGTGTGACAGCTTACCCTATGAATTTTTGTATTTCAAGGCTTGATTATCAATCATCCAAATGAATTCCCTATGTAGAAGATAATGTCTCCAATACTTGAAGGCTTGTACCACAACATAAAATTTCTTATTATAAGTGGTATACATTTTTTTAACTTCATTTGATTTCTTGCTAGAAAAGGCCACGGGTTTCCCTCTTGGCTCAACATTTCCCCAATAGCCACCTTTGAAGCATCACACTCAATAGTAATTTTTTTTTTCAGAGTACAATATAACAAGGATAGTTGCTTGAATAACCCTTCTTTTGAGTTGTTAAAAACTCATTTCAGTTGCTTTTGTCCAAGTGAAGACTTCCTTCCATACAATCAGTCAATGGTTCACTTATGCCACTAAAATTCTTGATGAATCTCTTAAAAAAGTTCATCAACCCAAGGAATCTCTCTACCTCGATGATACTTTGAGGAGTAGGCCACTCAAGAATAGCCTTAACTTCTTTTGGATCTATGCTCAACCCACATGCTAAAATAACACCACCCAAAAGTACCAACTCATCTTTGCAAAATTCACTCTTTTTAGAATTGATAAACAACTTTTCTACTCTAAAGATATCTAGTACCATTCTCAAATGTTCTACATGCTCATCCATAGTTTTGCTAAAAAATAAGATATCATTAAAATAGACTATAATAAACTTACCAATTTGCATTCTAAATACTTGGTTCATGGTGCGACTTGGAGAATTGGACAATCTGAATGGCATCACCACTCACTCAAATAACCCATCCTTGGTTTTAAAGGTTATCTTCCACTCATCACCTTCACAAATCCAAATTTGAAGGTATCCACTTCTAAGGTCGATCTTGGAGAAGACTTTGGCACCTAATAAACAATCTAATAAGTCATCTCTGCTAGGTATTGAATAGCGGTACTTCACAATGATTTTGTTAATGGCTCTAGAGCCCATGCATCCATTTTTCTCCTTTCTTAGGGGGAGAGTAAAGATTGTGTAGCACAAGCACTCATGCTTTCCCTTACAAACCCCTTTTCTAGTAATTTAGTAATTTGTCTCTTCATTTCCTCATTTTCTAGAGTCTACCTATAAGAAGCCGAATTTGGAGGTTTGGCACTTGGAATTAGATCAACTTGATGAGTAATGCCTCTAGAACCCGTAAACCAGCTGGTAGATTAGTTGGTGTCAAATCATAATATTGTTGCAACAAATTTTGCACCTCCAATATTCTAAGGCTAAATCCTTATAAAATTTCTTGGTACAACAAATAACAAATCTCCCTTAGATTCTCTAAAAAGCTCTTTCCAACCATTATAAATAAAGATAAAGCTGCTATTTCATTTGTTCCTTCTAAAAAGGTTTCAAGATACGGAGTTTACCCACATATTGCACCTCATAGATGTTTTATCGGCCATAGTAAATTACATTTCTGTCACATAGCCAAGGTCCACCTAATAAAAATTGACAAGCATCCATTGGTACCACATCATACAATACCTTGTCCTCATAAGGACCAACTTTGAAGCCAACAAGACAAGATTGATTCACAAGCACACTATGATCCTTTTTCAACCAAGAAATTTTATAAGGATTTTAGTTTCAGAATGCAAATAAGTTGTAATTTCTGCACCATTTCTATACTTACCAAGTTATTAGTAAACTCTCCTCCATCTACAATCACCTTACACATTTTATCTTACTCTTGCATTGTGTCACTGTTTCTTCACCAATTAGCTATGGGGGCTTCTTTGTCTCTAGCTATCAAGGTTATATTTAACATCAAGTTCTCATTCATCTCTGCTTTAACTTCCTCTATCAAGGGTTCTTCTCCTTCTTCTTCTTGAGTCACCATTGTTCTCTTGGGGTTTTGAGGGTAGTCAATAGCCCTATGGGTCTCATTACAAATAAAGAACCTCAAAGGCTTCCAAAGTCAAAGTTAAAAAAGAATTTGTTGTCCTCATCCTCTCCCTCTAAAGCCACCCCTCTCTTGGAAGTTTGGTTTCACATTATCCTCTACCTCTGCTTCATTGACTGATTTGGAGGAACTTCCTCTACCTCTCCACAAATTGCTACCACCTATTTTACTTGCCACTTTGCCCCACCTACTTAGTTTTTCTTCTTCTTTTAAGGCTAATTGATATGTCTAATCCACAGTATTCACTTTCACTAGAGCTAACTCACTTTGGAGTTGGATTTTGAGTCCATTAATGTATTTGGTTGTTGCATGCTCATCATCTTCTTGCAAATTAGTCTTGATTTGTACAGCTTCACAAATTCTTAAGTATAGGCTGATATGGATAACTCTAAAAGTTTTGGATGAAATTTAAGGGCATTAACTTGGCCTTCAAACGTTTTAACATCTTTAGCCAGAGTCTGATTTTCTCTTTCCCTTGTGTTCTCCTGACATTCTGGAGATTCTCCCACCATAGAGCAGCACGAGACTTCATTTTAGAAGCAACAACTTTGACCCTTCATGAATTAGTTTCCTCAATTCTTTCCATGTCATGATATTTTTCAAATTCTTGAATCCAAATCTAAGAACACCTCTAGATTTAATTCACCTTTAAAATAAGGGGCTTTAACCTTAACTCCAGTTCCTTATTTGTTTATAGCCTCAATAAATCTTTCCATGGAATCTATGGCTCCTCCTTAACCCCTTTGAACTTCTGGTTCTTCCTCAGAATCCTCACGAGGCAACCTAGCCTCAAGGGCCTGCAACCTTCTGAGCACTTCATCAACTTCATTACCCTTCCATCTTGCATTCCTCTGGCCTCTCCTTTCCCAAATCACATGAGCTCTTTTCTGAGCTATTTAAGTTTTGCTCCGATACCAAACCGGTGCAGCTCTACTCTGGAACGGCAAAAACGGCCTCTGAAAACAGCTATTTAAGTAGTGAAACAATCAAAACTCTTTTGATTAACAATTATTAATCTTTGATAGAATAGGTTGTGCTCTAACAGGACAGGACAACCCAGATTTTAAGATGAAAGTTCAATTAAATAATGGCACGAATCTGTGTTTGGAGCAACTCATACTCATAGATAAAGGAATAACTGAAACATGCAAGCCAAGAATCATATACAGAAACGACCAAGTTTATAATCTGGAAGTGAACACAACAGTCCTTTACTTGTTCATACAAGAGTACAGCCCAGGAATGGGTTATACAAAACATTAAATGTATCCTATAGCTACACTACAGTTGCACAAAAATCAAGCAACTCGACAGGCTGACAAAAGCCAGATCCATCTCCAGTATTACATTCTTTGGCACAGCTTTTGTTTCCCTCCAAGCAGACTATCTTTGCTTCTCTCAACACAGCGTGTCTTTTTTATTTTTTTCTCCTGTCTTTTTATCTTCTCTGCTCTCAAACCTCCCCTTCCTCATTCAACAAATAGCCTCTATGCCTGGAAATATGAACACTTGTCCCGCTGACCTGTCCTATTGAAAAGTTAATGAGAGACCAAGGAAGAATCCAATTAATCATCTCCTTCTACGCTGGCAGAATTACCAAAATAAAAGCAACATACAGGAGATAAACCTCTCCTTTATTCCCAATCCCAACAAACAAACCAAGCAGTTGGACGAACTGCCTTTATTAGCACAGCAAAAATTCTAGATTAACTGAAACAGAAAGCAAATGGTGCGGATGACTCTTCAATGCAGATGCTCCGCCTCAGAATATCAACTGCGCAATGGAATAAGTTTTATCATTTATGTGAAAGAACTACTGAAGCTTTAAGCAGTACAGAAGAGGAAACCTGAATATAGCTAAAATACATCCTCCCCACCTCCCCCAAATAATCAACATATTCTCCCCCTAGTAATCCACTATCCAAATCCTCATAAACTTTAAGCAGATGAAATGCCATCATAACCATAATCAGGTACCCAAGTTTATCAAAAGTATGTTAGAATGCAGAGATACTGGCGGGGGGCTTACAAAGTACTCTGAGAACAAGACGTTTTTCAGGTGACATTGAAGCCTGAATGGTGAACGTGCCATTTCAATCTCTTATCTGGAGGTTTAAAACGATGTGGTGAAGGATCCCGTCATCTGGCAAGTCTTGTTCTCTGAGTATGTTGTAAGCTTCCCCCAACATCTCTGTTTGATCTAAGCATTCTTCTGATATACTTTTGATTAACTTTGGTAACTGATCTCCATTTCAAGGATCATGAAGCGCCATACTCGTATATCTAACAAGTTATATTTAGAAATATCTTCGTAATCTGAGCCAAACTCTTAAATAGTTAGCGCCATACTTTCTATTTATTCCTCTATCAAATACCAAAATACTGGTACTCCCATCCCAAAAAAATTGCAGCAGAGTAGAGGGCCTCAACGATTTCTGTGAATAAAATCCATTCCAAAGGATACAAAATACTGGCTAGCAATATATATAACTTCTGTTGCTGGATTCATGTTAGAGATCTAACTGATATATGGTCTCTATTCAATACTTGCAGATAATGGTGTCAAAAGTGACGATCGAGAAGAGAAAAGCAAGAGAAAGGCCCTCAAGATATGCTGCTTTTTCCTTTTCGCTTTCAAACCCTAACCATAGTTGCATAATCTGATCAATTAATAGTTGCATTGCAGGGGTGGATTATGTGGCTGTAGATGTGAAGGAAAAAAAAGGCACTGTAATTGGGGAAGCAGACTCTGTGTCTGTCGCTGCACCCCTTGGGAAATTTGGTTTTGGTTTCGCAAATCTACTGAGCGTGGATCAGGATGATGTGAAGAAAGAAGAGACCCTAACAGTTTTGCTCTTAGCCTGTAACATTAGACCTTGGATTAATAGGAATTATTATTTTTATGATTACAATTTTACAGTTGATGAGAATCCTGACGCCTCAACAATCTGCTGAATTTTCGTGTAGGGTTTTCATCGATAGTTTTAATGCTTAATGTAGCAACACACATCCACTTCATTATTATTCAAATTATGCCAAATATCTGATAGTGATTTGCATTTGTAGGTGTTGTTTCAGTCCCTTTTTTGTTAATTAATTGTATTTGATTTTTAATTTTTAATTTATGAAAGCTGAATCCAAAATATTTATCTAAAAAGTCTTATATCTTGAAAAAAAATTAATGACTAAAATCTATTTTCAAAGATTTATGTCAATCTTACAACTCCAAAACTAAAAAATGCATTACAATATGACTTCTATAAAACCTCTTAAATATAACTTCCCCAACTACAAACGGTAATATTCCAACAAAACATTCATCAACACATTGCTAATAAGTTATATTTGGAGCAATCAAAAACATTAGAATTTCCTTTAATTAATTCCACTGAAGTGTTTGTAATAATTTGATAGTTGAAATTGGTCATTATTGACTAATAATAGGAAATTTGAATTCAAGAATGATATCACAAGGTATAGTAGGGAACTGACATATGATGAATTTTGTGAGCATTGAAAAACTAGGCGCTTGATAGTCAAACTCGCAATGCCTGAGAAGAATTTAACTATCATGGTGTAGAAATGTAAACAAATAATAAAATTCTAAGCCACTGTAACAGTAGCTAATAAGGCATGGTATTTCATGCAAATGGATTAACATATATTGGTACATATGAAATGCCAACATGGTGTGGAAAGAATCTAACTTAATTGACTGGAAGTACCAAGGCAATGTAATGGTCCAACCTTCACACAGGCATGGCACAATCAATGTTTCAAGTGGTGTGGGTAAATATGAAATGGTTGTGTAATACAAAGAAAAATGAAGTGGCAAACTTGAATGGCAACAAAAAAAGATAGAATGTGCAATTGAAAGATTATCTAAGAGCTGGCACATAAGCTCAAGAGAGGATGAGGTTTTGTCAAAATGAAGATGAGGCAACATAAGCCAAACATTAAAGTCAATACCAGTTATGAGGAACTTGTAATTGATTAAAAACTACTTGAGTATAAGGAATTTACATCAACGAAAGCAAGCTATGGAGACAATTCTCAATTCACTATTGAGAAAATGTCTCAACCTTGCTTTATTTTTTAATTATTAATTATTAATTTGTAATTATCTTTTAGTTGTCATGAAAGTTGCTAAATGTAACTATGACAACTTGCAAAGTGATTTTAATTTCAACAAATTAGAAAGAGCATGAAAAAAGGGGAAGTTGAATGTCATGGAAAAAGATAAAACAATTTTTTTAGTTGTATGTGCACATTACTAAAAAATGGATAAAATCACAAGTTGGAAGAGGAAGTTTTTTTTCTTTGTGATTTATGCTTAAATGGTTTTTGAAACCATTCTTGATTTGTGTTTTCTCTCATGCCTATATATTTAGTGCTTGAGTTGAAGGGAAAAACAAGTTAAGTTGCAGGTTGTTGAAGCAATGAAGTGTTCTAGTGATTTAGAGGAAGAAGTTGTATTGATGTAACTCATTTGAAGGATTAATACAAGTCTTGGATCTCTTTGGGTATGGATTTTTTTTCTTGAAAGGGTTTTTCCATGTAATTCTTGAGTTATTGTTTGCATCCTTATTGTAATCTATTTTCAACTTTGATTTATTATTATCTATTAATGTGGATGCATAAAATTATTTGCATATTTTCACTGTAAAGTTTTATCCTATTTTTCAACATTTGGTATCAGAGCCAAGTTTGCTTGATTGGAGAAGGGGACACCTTTATTGGAGTGTTTTAATATTGGGTTTTTGGTTGCAATGGGAGTGTGTTGTGTTCTTTTGCAGTTTCAAATTTAGTGTGATAAGAGATCATGGCTAGTTCATCTCAGTTAGATATTGAAAATTTCAATAGTACTAAGTATGAGGTTTGGAAGTTAAATATGGAGGATCTCTTGGAAGAAAGAGATCAATGGGTTTTTGTTAATAAAGAGAAAAAACTAGATACTATTTAAGATAAAGATTGGATTAACTTAGAATAAAAGGCTCACAACACAATTCATTTGTGTTTATCTAATTATGTTCTATTAAATGTGTCTAATGAGACTACTGCATATAAATTATGCAATAGAATAGGAGAGATATACCAAGCTCAGAGTCTCATTAACAAGTTATTTCTGAAAAATAAAGTTATATTCTCTTAAAATGAATAATGGGGACTCGATTGAAGAACACTTGAATTCATTTAATCTAATCCTAAGTTAGCTACAGTCAATTAATGTAAAGATAGATGAGGAGGATAAATGTATTTTGTTATTATGTTCATTACTTGAATAATGGTATAATCTAAGTATTGTTGCAATTAGTGGTTCTTTCTTAGATGATCTTCAAAGTTGGACGCTCTCGTTGCCACACTACTTTCAGAGGAACTGAGGAGAAGGACTTCATAGGGGTCTAAATATGCATTGCATGTATGAGGTAGATCTAAGGAGAAAGGTAAAGACAAGAAGAAAGGTGAAAATAACAAGTCTAAGTGATCATGTATTAGCTAATAATTAATTAATCTTTAATCAATTATTCTAGTCTAATTTATTCTCATGCACTTAAGCTAGACTTAGGAGTTCTTTATTAAGTTAACTAAGTTATTTTCTATGTTAACTAAAGTGAGCTTTCATATTATTTTGATAGTCTCTTGCATTTTGTAGCTTTTCTTGTTGAGGAATATTGCATATATTTATTTACACATCGTTTGCATCCATGGAAGGTGTTTTTGTTTGTTGTTTGATCCCACGACTCATGTTTTTTCAAAATTCTAACACTAAGGATCATTCTAAGTCCAAGTTAAGGTAAAAAACACCAGGTAAGAGTAGATTGAGGTGTTGGAACTATGGTAAATGGGAGCATCTCAAAAAGGAGTGTAAAATTGTGTTGCCAAAAAGTGTAGCCTTGACACTTTTTCACTCATTTGGACCCTTGCCTATGGATTCTAGACCTTTTCAACCTCTTTTTACCTCTTTCCAAACCTTGTGCCAAAGTGTTGGAAGGTGTTGTAAAACTTTTTCACTTTACTAGGCTTGTCATCACTAAATCAACCCTTTCTTATGCTATAATGACCCCTTAATGCACTTACATGCCTTATTTTAGTGTATTTCACAAGACAATCCCGACAAACATTATTAATCACACATTAATCCCTAAAAACCAATAAAAAATGCCCAAGTGGACTAGGTCACCACCTTGGGTGACCTAGTTCCATGTGGGTTAAAAATTAAAATAAACTTAAATTTCTTTCAGGATTTTGTCTCCTAAACTCTAAGGTTGACCTGTATGGTGTTATTTTAAGAAAATTAGGGCACAACCTGTATAAATAAGGGTTTTTCCCCTTATTTTACACATTTTAAGGGTATGTGCAGGATCATCATGGAAAAAATAGGCCCTTAAGTGGCGATGAAAATTTAGAAAATCAGAGTTAGGCAACTGGACGTAAAAATTTGAATAAGTTATCTATATTATTTCAAAAATATGTAAGAATAGAATCTGTAGAAAATTTAATTTAGTTTATAAACTACCAGGTTTATTTTATTTTATTTTAAATCTATTTGGTGAAAATTTGAAATTTCAATGCAGTAGTACTTAAATTTCAGGGAAAAAATACGAAGTAGGTGTCTGTCTGACCACCCTAACCACAATAAAATGATAATATTTTTTTATAAGATTTAATATATTAGTAGAGGACTCATGTCCCAATGTGATGCATATTTTTTTGTAACTTTTTCCAAGTAAATAATTAATTATGATTTTTTTATTACAAATTTTAAAAAATATAAAAACTATTATGTCTAACCACCTTAACTTGGTCAAAACTTCATGAAATTCAATTCTTTTTAATCCTATAGTATGCAAAGCATAGAATGTGACACATGTTTTGGATTCAAAAAATGTTTTACCGTTTGAAAGTTATGGATATTTTTCAATTAGCTTATCAATCAAGACTTTAGTCATATTTAAAATAGAAAATGAATAATAATTATTTATTAAATTCGAAGTAAAGAATAATTTATATTGGTGGAAAGATGAGAATCTCCTTTAAAAACCCTTTTCATTTCATAAATTTTGGGTAAAAAAAAAGTCGTCAGCGACATGGGCCATCATATCACTTACATGTATCGCCACTTTTTGGCCCATCATGATCCTGCACATACCCTCAAGTCTTATTTTTCTACTCACTCAATCTTCTTAATCTCTCATCTCTCCTTCTCAAGCAAGCTAGGGTTTTGAGTATTTTAAGTGAAGAAGACATCTCTCAAGAAGCATCCAAGGGTTGAATCCTCCATTGTTGCAACTCAAGATCAATCATCATGGCAAGGTAAACTCCATTGTTTCATGATTCATTAAATTATTTCATCATTTTGGTTTGATTACTCAAAAGGGGTTTGACCAAGGAAAATCCCCATACCTTAACATTCAATAAGTTTTCCCTCTTAGTGTGATATTCAGGTCTTGTATGTAGATTTGGAAAAGAACCAAGGTGGAAGAATCTTTATCAACTTTTCCAAACTCTTCAAGGTTGGAGAAACCCTAGTTAAAGCTTGGAGAACACCTACAAACCAAATTCTATAGTTTCAGATCAGGATACCTAGAGGAGCAGAAAGTGCAAATTGAGAGCTCTAGATTTCACTTTCTGATCTTAAAAAATTTAGAAGAGGACCAAGTCAAAAAAAATGGTGACCTAGTCCCAATGAACCTATTTTTCAGAGATTTATGTGTTTCTGGATACCCATTTGGTAGAAACGAGCTTCGATGCAGTTTTCCAAATCTAGGGCTAGGTCGCCCAGAATGGCGTAAGTGTCCAAACAAGCCTAAATTTTAGCATCATCAGTATTTATAGCTTCCCATCCATTCTGCAACTCATCCCCAAGTGCACCTCTCCAATTTCATTCATTCCTATAATAGTTTTTTCATGTTTCTTAGGTTATCTTCTACATACTTGCATACCATTATGTGTTTTCCAATACTTGCATTTCAATAGTTTATATTCATCATTTCCTTTTCAATCTATTGCACTTAGATAGACACATTACACACACAACCCCTATCTTTGAATGAACACCAAAACTACTCAGTGCGAAAGAGAGTCCATTTCTCAACCAAGCTTCTAGGTGAAAAACCCTAGGAGCCTATTGGGGAATCCTCTTTCCCTAATTTCAATGTTTTTGGTAATTCATTTTGGTGAAACCGACATTCCTACACCCTTCTTTTCTGCTTTGGAGTCCATTTTAATGCTAGATTTAGTTTGCCTTGCCTATTGCCTTATTTAAGTTGCATTCTAAGGTTTCAAATTTTTGCATGCATGAAAGTGTATATACTTTGCATTCTTGCATCCCAAATCATTGTCATTCATCCAAAATATGAACCTACCTTTATTATTTTGGTCATCCACCATCATAACCATCAAAAACAGTTGTAAATTTCTAGAAATTAAAAAAAAACCCTAACTAGGACTAATTTGCCATTCTGGGCGACCTAGTCCCTTTCCAGATTTTTCATTGTCTGTTACAGCACTAGAAACCTCATTTTCGTTCTTTCTTAGTCTCCTAGTAGCATATACTATAAGTTTGGAAAGTTTTGGGAACACTGGCTTTATGTTTCTAGCTCAAAAACATCATTTTAGGATGGTCATTCTTAAAATCATTTCATCATTAGATCTGAAAATGTTCACATTTCTGCAATTTTGCATCACATTAATAAAAGTACTTTTCACTTTTGCATATTCTATTTTTTTATTCATAAAACTTTTCATTAGCTTGTTAAAACTACTTTTCATTCTAGCATGTACCATATATACATTCTTAAAGCTTAGCATATATATAATAAAAATGTTTTGTAATTTTGCATATACATTATTTATGTTGTTGAAAAATTGCATAAAATGGTTACATATACTTTTCATTTTTATTCAAACATTGCTAGTAGCTTACAAATCTAAACATGATAAGAAAACCTTCCTATCCCCTCCCTATGAGAGTGTTGTAGTGCAAGAAGATACAACTTTGGACATTCCTAACGATCATATTTGTTCTTCTCCTAATATCTCTCCTCTTAGTGATGAAGATATTTTGTTGGAAGAATCAATTAATGAGCGTTATGAGAATCCTAATTGTTTATCTCCTCTTACCTCTCTTCATGAACAAGACAACATAAACATAGCTAATCATGACAATAACATTTGTTTTTCTCCTAGTATTTCTCCTAGTTGCGAAGACGATACTTTGTTATTAGAAAACACACTTTGTGAAGGTCATGAAAATCTTAGTTGGACCCTTAACCTAAAGCAACCCTTCCTATGCATGACAATCTAATCATTGATCATTCCCCTATTAGTGATGAAGCTATTTTAGAAGAACCAACCTTTGATTGTCAAGAGCAGTTGGTTTGTAGTTCTCCTAAAACCCTTCATCCTAGGGAGGATATCATGATACACAATAAGGATAACATTGACAATAATAATAATATATCCTTAGAAGCACATGCAGAGACAACATTAGCCTCTCCCTTGCTCAAGGATGTTAATATTATTCAACCTCAACTCATTCTTTACCCTCCTTCTCGCAAACCCTTAACGGGCAAACCAAACCTAAATTCATCCTTTACCCACCTAATAATAATGTGTCACAACAACCGAGTCATAATACCATTGCTCATATGCATTACACTAGAAAAAACCCGTGACCACCCCAACCAAGCTCCACACCCCATCTTACCTGATGCCCCTCCCTTAAATTCACTTCTTAGGGAGTATGACCTTGTTGACCAACTAAGGAATACCCCCGCCAAAATATCATTATGGGATCTCATTCAACTCTCCCTTCATTATCACAACATGATGCAGAATTCCCTACAACAAGTTCCTATCCCTTCTAATGTGCAACCCAATGACATAGAAGTTATTATTCATAGAATAAATGTTGATATTGTTTTTCACCAAAGTGAGCTCCCTCCTTTGGAAGTGCAAAAACAAAATGAAGCTTTCGTAATAATCTCTCAATACAAAACAAAAGGGATCAAGTGAACTCTTGTAGATATCGGCTCTGCCCTTAATGTGTGTAGTGTTTTCCTTTTGGATAGGCTTGGCATTGATAGATCACACGTCAAACTCAATTCTCTATCTATTAGAGGATTCAACAACGTCACAAAGAAATCGCTCAGTGTGATCACTATACCTCTTACAATTGGAATGGCCACATTGGAAACAAAAATCCATGTTATGCCTCATGAGCTTTCATATAATCTTCTCTTAGGCAGGTTGTGGATTCATGCAATGAATGGAGTGCCTTCCACTCTTCATTGTAAGATGAAGTACATCTACAACAACAAAGTGTACACACTCGAAGTTGACCCTGAACCTAACAGTTGCTTAAACATTGAGAAATCCAAAGAGAATCACTTCAACACCTTAACACCAACCACCCAAGTGGAACCCTCACAACAAACAAATCATGAACAAAATGTTGATAAAATAACAAATCTCTTAGACGATCGAGTGATCTCACAATAGTGGTTTACAATTTTTGGCCAAACTAGACACTAAAATTATTATTTTTAACTAAATCTTCACATTCGGGCACCCATAGCGGCTAAACCGTGAGGAATTTTGAAGATGATGAAAACTAGAGTCTTGTCACATTTTGTCTGTAGATTCTAAAAATATTTTTTTCAATTTTTTTGGAATCAGATTGCACTTCTTTTTCCATCTCCCATGAAAACTGGTTTTTTTCAGAAAATAACATTTTAAAAAAGTGGCGTACACCGTATAACGCATAACTTTTTTTCCATGAAGGATAAAATTTTAATTCTTTCGAATTTAGATTTGTAACTCCAATATATAGTGCTTCCACTTGGTTATATAGTTTTTTTATAGAATATTTTTTCTTTAATCAAGTTTCAAAGTCAAACCAATTACAATTCAGACATAGTGTGGCCGTATAACGCGTAACGTATTTTGTATATATCAAAATTCACTTTTTTTTGTTCGATCAAGGACTTCAATATTTGGTGCACTCATATTTTTCAATTTCTTTTTTGATAATTTGCTACTTTTCCACATGTGCAGAACAAAGACCTTCATTTTTGATGAAAAACCTATGCTTAATAAAACTAAAAAAAAAATACATAGTAAAACCAAAACATATTAAAATTATATTTTTTGTATAGCTCGTTCTAAGGACTACCTGATTCTAGTTGGATTTGTGAAGATTCCTCCATTATCATCCTCAACCTGAGCTTCAAAGTGCCAAAATTTAGGTTTTTTTGTGTCTCAGGGGGGATGGGGTATAAGGGGGGTTCGTACAAACCCCTAGGGGTTCAAGCAAACTGTTAGGGGTTCGCTCGAACCCTGGTTTGAGCGAACCACCCTTCCATAAGGGATTTTTTTAGTTTTTTGGCTGGGAAAGGGTTCGCTCGAACCAGTAGGTTTGTACAAACCCCTAAAATCAAGTTTTTTGCCATGTATTCATTTTTTGTGATTTTTCCTTCCTCACTTGAATTGTAAACCACTATTGTGGCTTCGCCTGATGATTGGGGTTCCTTATAATTTACACCTCCTTTACTGAGAGAATCCAAGATCATAAACATTGACTCTAAAAAGGGAAACATAGTCTTGTCAACATAAGACTCGACAAATCCTTTAAAAGCATCCACCTCAACTACTTTAGACCAAAAATCCAACACCGAACAATCACCCAATCCAAAAGCGATGAAAAATATTTATGGAGAAGGTTATTATCTCCTAAAACAGCTTGGCTATAGTGGGAAAGGTTGTGGTGCTAATGAACAAGGTATCTGCGACCTTATCAAGCCTAACACGTAAACAACTAGTCATGGTCTTGGTTATTGTATTTTAATCAAAATCCTCAAACCTTCCCCTCACACCAACACCATTCCAAATCACCCTTCTAACCCAACCTTAGACAGTGATCCTTTACACCAATTGAAACCAATAAAGAAACCTTTGCTTAACACCAATGTCATCTTGCAACCAACTACTGATTTCAATTTTACACACTCCTCCAAGGGAGCGTACAAAGTCTCACAATCTATAGCGCCTTACATAAGTGTGAAATCCTATACTAAGAAAGACACTTCTTTGTTACATACAAACGAATCACCTTCTCCCCTTGATCACGAGGGTATCTTGTTGAGACTCCTCCAAGATCACTTGATATCCCTTCCTCCTAGAACTCGAAAGAAATGTCCTAACAAACATTCCTTTTGTGCCTACCACCAAGTTCATGGTCATCACACTAATGAGTGTAAGGCCTTGAGTAGTAAAATCCAACATCTTAAGGATTTTGGTGCTCTCCCTTATGTGGGAGCACCTCATTCCTCTAATTCATACCAATCTTCACTCAACCTTACATCTCCTCCACCCTTTCAGCTCACTCTTGTCTTGCACTAAGTGGGGGCAAGGGGTTAGGTAGCCTTGTCCTCGTATGCGACTTTTCATTGTCTCTTTTGACTTATAGTTAACCTTTCATGAACATGTATCGGATGTGGACGACATGTCTTAATTTGACTTGCATGTGACATACTCCCCTTTTCATGATGCAGCTTATTAGAAACATATGACTTGGCATAGGGCTTTCCAAACAAGATCTCATGTCTTCTTATTATTCTACTTTAAAGAAATTTATCATAGTAATGGTGTTAGCAACCTCTTTAAAGTTGGGAAATACATCGACACTCACATTTCATTGTGTGGTTTTCTTTTTGTTATGATTCCCTCTCTTGGAAACATCTAAAGGTACAATGTTTCCCACGATGAGACATTACACTTGTCCTCTCTTACAAACAAGATGAGACCATTTGCACTTCCCCTCTCTTGGAGACATTACACATGATGTTCCTTAAGATGAGACATTGCACGAGCTAAGCAAAATCCCTTTGAAAAAATCATCATTTCAAAATCACTTTCTTTTGTGGTGCCTTATCAAAGTTATCATGAGGTATAATTTTGCTATGGTTTGAGCGGGAAGCCCAAGCAGCATGACTTTCCCCATAGCCACCTATGTGTGTGAGTACATACCAACCATACATGTATATTTCTCACCCTTTGGGCCTTCTCACCTAGTGGAAAACCAAAAGTCTCATCACCCCAGAGTGAGTACACTTTATTTTTGGACAAACAACCAAGATCTGATCCACAACTAGCTGGAAAAATGGTCAAAGATTGATCCAACCCTTTCTACTTTCATTCTTTTCTCCATTCTAGTTCTTGTCATTGCATGATCATGCATCTCTATTTGTTGCAAATCATTCACCCTTGAATGTGTCTCTTGCACTGATGTCGTTTTGACTTAGAATCTTGAATCCTGGGGGCTTGACCACCTCCTTCTTCTTTTTCATTCTTCACCATCTCTATTGGGCTACTTTAGTGTGATTTTGAAGAAAGTTCATCCTCTCACTAAAGTGGGGGCTAAATGTGTCACCAAAAAGTGTAGCCTTGACACTTTTTCACTCATTTAGACCCTTGCCTATGGATTTTGGACCTTTTTCAACCTCTTTTTACCTTGTTCCAAGCCTTGTGCGAAAGTGTTGTAGGGTGTTGTAAAACATTTTCACACTTTCCTAGGCTTGTCATCACTAAATCAACCCTCTCTTATGTTGTAATAGGTCGACCCATATGGTGTTATTTTTGGGAAATTATGACACAACTTGTATAAATAAGGTTTTTTCCCCTCATTTTACACCTTCTAAGTCTCATTTTTCTACTCACTCAATCTTCTCAATCTCTCATCTCTCCTTCTTCTCAAGCAAGCTAGGGTTTTGAGTATTCTAAGTCAAGAAGATATCTCTCAAGAAGCATCCAAGAGTTAAATCCTCCATTGTTGCAACTCAAGATCAATCATCATGGCAAGGTAAAATCCATTGTGTCATGACTCATCACATTATTTCATCATTTTGGTTTGATTACTCAAAAGGGGTTTGACCAAGGAAAATCCTCATACCTTAAAACATTCAATAAGTTTTCCCTCTTAGTGTGATATTCAGGTCTTGTATGTAGATTTGGCAAAGAACCAAGGTGGAAGAATCTTTATCAACTTTTCCAAACTCTTCAAGGTTGGAGAAACCCTAGTTGAAGCTTGGAGAACACCTACAGACCAGATTCTGCAGTTTCAGATCCAGATACGTGGAGGAGCATAAAGTGCAAACCGAGAGATCCATATTTCACTATCTGATCTTCAAAAATTTAGAAGAGGACTAAGCTGCCAAAAATGGTGACCTAGTCCCACTAAACCTATTTTTTAGAGATTTTTGTGTTTCTAGATACCCATTTGGTAGAAACGGGCTTTGGTGTAGTTTTCTAGATCTAGGACCAGGTCACCCAAAATGGTGTAAGTGTCCCAACAAGCCTAAATTTGAACATTAGTAGGATTTCTAGCCTCCAATCTAGTCTGCAACTCATTCCCAGGTGCACCTCTCCAATTTAATTTATTCCTGTAATAGTTTGTTCACGTTTCTTAGGTCATCTTGTACATAATTGCATATCATTATGTGTTTTCCAACACTTGCATTTCAATAGTTTATATTCATCATTTCCTTTTCAGTTTATTGCAATTAGATAGAAACATTACACACACAACCCCTATCTTTGAATGAACACCAAAAATACTTAGTGTGAAAGAGAGTCCATTTCTCAACCAAGCTTCTAGGTGAAAAACCCTAGGAGCCTATTGGGGAATCCTCTTTCCCTAATTGCAATGTTTTTCGTGGTTCAAGTATAAAAAGTAAAATAAAGATGATTCCTCTATAGATAAATCCTTTGATGATGAAGTTATTGATGCTTTTATTATTTCTACTAATATGACTTATGATGAATCTTGGTTAATAGATTTAGGCGCATCCTACGACATGAATCCTCACAAAGAATAATTTTCAGTGTATTCATCTTATGATGGTGGGAAAAATTTTCTCGGGGATAATAGCACATGATAAATTGTAGGCCAAGGGGAGTTAAAATTGATCTTCAATGATGGAAGGGTTAAAACCCTTAAATATTATTGCATATCCTTGGTTTAGCTAGAAATTAAATTTTTGTTTCAAAAATGAATGTAACTTTTGAAAAGAGTGGTTGCAAGGTAAGCATAGGGAATTTGGTTTTAGCTAAGGGTAATAGGTGTCATACCCTATTTAGATTTGATGCTTCTACGTTTTGTAACTTTATTAATGCACTTGATAACTTTGTATCATGTAAGTTATGGCACCACAGGATGGGTCATATTAGTGAAAAGGGTCTCAAAACTCTCATAAATAAAAATATGGTTGATTGTTTGTCAGGTTACTCTATCGATTTTTGATTTTTGTATAGACTGTGTGTATGGAAAGCAACATAGAGTACCATTTAAATCTAGAAGTACTAGGGCTAAAAAAAATTTGGAGGTAGATCATAGTGATGTCTTTAGTCTTGTGGATGTATTGGATCTATTGGAAAGTCTCGCTACTATGTTTCCTTTATTGATGATTATTCTAGATATTCATGGGTTTAAATTTTAAAGGAGATTTTTTTTATTTTTTCTATATTTAAACAGTTTAAAACACTTGTTGAGAAACAAAAATATAGAAAAGTAAAGGTTTTAAGTATATATAATGGTGGTGGATTTTCCTCTATGGTATTTGATGATTATTGTAAGCATGTAGGAATTGTTAGGCAGAAAGCAACCCCATATACCCCACAAAAAAATGGCTCATGGCAGAGAGGATGAATAGGACTTTCATGTATAGAACTAGAAGTATGTATAGTAGTGCAAAGCTTGAACAACGCTTTTGGGATGAAGTAGTTCACACTGCTTGTTATCTAGTTAACAGGTCACTTACTTTTTCTCTTGTTGATCAAATTCCCTATGAGGTATGGACAGGTAAATGACCATTAGTTTCTCATTTTAGAGTTTTTGGCAGTGAGGCATATGTTCATGTTCTTAAAGATTTTTTTTTAAAGTTTGACTTCAGAGCTAAAAAATATGTTTTTATGGGTTATGGAGAGAACATTAAGGATTATAAGCTTTGGGATCCTATAGCAATGAAAATGATATATTCTAAGGATGTAATATTCAAAGGGCTATAAATGATGAACAAACTCGTGTAAAGCCTAACAAAATGGTGCATTTTGATATTAAGGTTGAACCACAGGAAGATACACATGTAGAATAAACACAAGAAGATGCACATGTAGAACAACCATTAGAAGATGCACATGTTGAAAAAAACGATGAACATGAAGGTGAAGAATAAGGATTAGAAGAAAATTTTGAAGAGGAACAACCAGAGCATCTTGTTACACCTCTATGAGAATCCACTAGATAATGTAAACCTATTGATAGGTATGGACATAGTCCATGTGATTTTCATTATGTTTTTTCTTTATCTTGTATTGACAATGAACCTAGATATGTGAAAGAGGCCTTATCTTTAGATGAGCATGATTATTGGTTAGAGGAAATGAAAGATGAAATAAAGGCCTTGGATAAATGTGAGGCATGAGATCTAGTTGAGCTACCTAAGGGAAGGAAAGCCATTAGATGCAAATAGGTGTTTAAAAGAAACTTAAAGTAGATGGTAAGTTGGAATAGTACAAGGCCTAATTAGTGGTAAAAGGTTACTCCCAAATTGAGGGAGTGGATTTTTGGTGAGGTTTTTTCTCCTATGGCTATACTAATTACCTCCATTATATTCCTTTTATCTATTGCTAGTTTCTTTTTCAATTTAGAATAGATCAAATGGATGTTAAAACAAATTTCTTACATGGAGATCTTGATGAGGAAATATTTATGAAACAACTTGATAACTTTATTGTGAAGGGACAAGAACACTTAGTTTATAGGTTAAAGAGATCTATGTACAATTTGAAGCAGTTACCAAGAATGTGGTATCAAAAATTTGATGCTTAAATTACATTGAATCATGAATTTAAATTAGAAGTGAAGAAGAGCATTGTGTTTATTTCAAATTAATTGATGATCAAATACTAATCATTGTCCTATATGTTGATATGTTATTCATTACAAATGATAAGGGAATGGTTTGGGAGCTTAAGAGTCAATTATCTGGTACATTTGATATGAAATATTTAGGGGTTGTAAAAAATATCTTGGGTATGGAAATCAAATAAGGACCGAGTTAACAACAAATTATGGTTAAATCAAAAGAAATAAAATTAACACTATTTTGAAACACTTTGACATGCATGATTGTAAACTAGTCAATATTCCTTTTCCAGTTGGCACTAGGCTATCTCTAGAATAATGTCCTAAAATAGATGATGAACTTGAAGAGATGTATAAAGTTTTATATGCTAGTGTTGTAGAAACCCTTATGTATGCTATGATTTGTACAGGACCTAATATTACCCAAGTAGTGGGAGTTCTTAGTAGATTTATGAAAAATCCTAGTAAAGAGCATTGGACTTATAATATGAAAAATGGTTTTTAGATATTTACGTGGAACTTCTAACCATTGTATTTTCTATCATGGATCTTATGATATGAGTAGGGTGATTGATTTACACTGTTTTTTTTATTCAAAATTTTTCGGGGATCTAGATTGCAAAAGGTCTACAAATGGTTGTCTTTACTTTGTTTGGAGGAGCAATTAGTTGGATGAGAAAATACAACCTAGAGTTACATTGTCCACTACAGAAGTAGAGTACATGGTTGTGACACATGCTTGTAAGGAGGTAGAGTGGTTAGAGAGATTGTGTTCACGCATTGGCTTTTAATGTAAAGAAGTAAAAATTGGATGTGACAGTCAAAGTGCCATCTATTTGGCTAAAAACACAATTTATCATGCTCGCATGAAGCACATAGATGTACAATATCACTTTATTTAGGAAATGGTTGAGAATGGTAAAGTCATGTTACATAAAGTATACACTTTAGAGAATGTTGCAGATTCTCTTACTAAACTAGTGAGCTCAGAAAAAATTAGTTGGTGCAAAGAGGCCATGTGCCTCACTTCAATTCTAAATCTTGATTTATTCAATTTCCCTTTATGTTTTTTGCAAGGTGTTCAATAAGTGGGAGAATGTTGAGAAGATGTGTCAACCTTACTTTGTTTTTTAATTATTAATTGGTAATGTGTAATTATCTTTTAGTTTTATGAAAGTTGTTAAATGCAACTATGAAAACTTGCTAAGTGTATTGATTGTCAAATTAGAAAGAGCATGAAAAATGGAAAGTCAAATGTGAGACTGAAAAAAGATAAAAGGGTAAAACCACAATCCTATGTCACACTTTATAAAGGAATCGGTCAACAACAAAAAAAATTATGAACTTCGACCACATAAAAGTGGTCTTTATGTTTTAAATTTCAAAATGATGTAAACTAAGGAAATGTAGAACTTTTGATGAAGTTTACTCCTATAATTTTCCATATTTAAAAAAAAATTGTTTTCATTACTTTTTTTATCAATTTAAGAACAAATTTTGGAATGCTTAAAATTTTAGGAAAAAAGTGACTTCACGGGCCGTCAAGAAATAAATTGAAAAAAACTTCATTTCTCCCTAATTTTTTTCTCCAAATAGGTAAATTCAATATCTTGTGGATGGAAAAAAAATCAAATTTCGATGTATATTTTTCTCATAATATTGTTTTAAAGTCAAACTTGTCAGAATTGGACAATTTTCATGGGTTGTCAACTATTGTCTATTTTTTTAATCATTTTCAAAACACAAATTACACCCTTTTGAAGAAGACTCTCTCCTCTTGTGCCCCATATATATATATTTTAAATTGAATATGTTTTACTAACTTTTTTTAGATTTCTAATTAGCCTATTTTTTAACTTTAACAACCTACTTGCATTATTTTAAAAATAAAATATATTAAAAATAATCAAAATAGTAAAAAAATTACATATTCAGATTCATCACTCTGAGCTCTACAAAAGGGTATTTTTATTTTCTTTTTTAAAACATCATTCCGACTAAAGAAATACTTAGCTAAAGTTGAAAGTTTTAGAAAAATCTGAAAAAGCTGAGTTGGCTGCCAACTAGGATACCACTTAGACAGTTGTGGTAGAAACACTTTCTATCAAAAGAGTTTCACCCAAAACCCTTTCTATAGAAACCTTGCACATTAAAAAAGCCAATATCAAAGCCAATTTCAAAGCGGGAAAAGGAAAAAAATAATTTTTTGGGATTCAGGAGAAACTTATTCGGCCGAAACCTTATGTACCACATATAGGTCACATGGTTTCGGTCGAAACCTATTTGTTTGAAAAAAATTTAGCCAAAAATATTTCACTTGAAACTATTTATTTGGTCGAAAGTGTGACTCAACTTTTTGCTTTTACCCAAAACATATTTTTTAGTTGCATGTGCACATTATTGAAAAATAGATAAAATCACTAGTTGGCAAAGGAATTTTCTTTTCTTTGTGATTTATGCCTAAATGGTTTTGGAAACCATTCTTGATTTGTGTTTTCTCTCATGTCTATATATTTATCGCTTGAGTTGAAGGGAAAAACAAGTTAAGTTGTAGATTGTTGAAGCAATGAAGTGTTGCACAGTGCTTTAGAGGGAGAAGTTGTATTGATGTAACTCATTTGAAGAATTAATACAATTCTTGGATCTCTTTGGGTGTGGATTTTTTTACCTGAAAGGGTTTCTCCACATAATTCTTGAGTTATTCTTTGCATCTTTATTGTAATCTATTTTCAACTTTGATTTATTACTATCTGTTAATTTGGATGCATAAAATTATTTGCATATTTTCACTATAAATTTTTATCCTATTTTTCAACATTCACTTCTTCTTATAAATCACTACTACAATCTAAATTAAACATAATGACTTGATGTTGAGCATTTACTGATTTACTTATGGCAATAATGTGTAGTCTTAACTCTTATAGATGTTGCATATAAAAACTTAAGTTTTTTAATTTTGTAGATTATCTGGTTTTTCTCACTTTTCTATTAAGGTCGGGATATGGTATAAGACTATATATAGTTTCTTTGTGGTTTTGTGTTTTTCTCTTTAGTAGTTAGACGCTAAGATGTCTATCAATATAGTTGCATAATTTGTATGTGTTTCATATATAATATCTTTCAAACAAGTAATCTCCCCAAACCATCGTGAAATAAAAGCATTGTTGATGGAATTTGATTAGTTCAAATTATTTATTTCTTCCCATGGATTCATGCCAATGTATGTTGTTGGTCATGATTTAGTTATGGAGAAAATTAATGAAAACACATATTTTCTTTTTAGTGGTGGGTAAATCAATTTAAATGGTTTAGTATTCTTAAATGCTTTTTTGCATGATCATCATCTTTCATTGAAAAACATTTGTGAATGTAAGTATCATTGATTCTTGGGCCTATTTAAAGAAATGTCTTGTTAGTGTAAGCTTGTTAATCATGATTTGGTTGTAGAATGGTGTAACATCGAAAAAAGGGTCCTTAGGTTTTTTTGCACTCGTTTACCTCCTCCTTGTGGATTTTGGACTTAATGTCACCTTGATCTAGTGTTGTGAGGTGTTTTACACATCCACATTAGGTCTTGGGCCCCTTTTAAGCTAAATTCACTTAACTCTGCCCTAATTTAATGTTGTAAAATGTATTTATTTACATCTTCACATTAAATTAAATCAAGTGGACCTAATTTAGCGTTGTAATGTGTTTTACACATTCACATGGGATTTAAGGCCCTTCTAAACTAAATAGACTATATTTTTCCTTAATTTAGTATTGTAAAGTGTATTTATTTACACTTTCACATTGGATTTTGGGCCCTATTGTATTTATAACCTTTACATCATCATTAATAGGCCCCTATGACCCCATATTGTGTATCCCAAGCCATATTTTGTTCAAAACATGACAAAATCAATATATAAACTTAATTTATGCATTCCCCGACAATTTAGCCCACGAAATAGCCCATGTGGGGCCCATTCACCACTTTGGGTGAATGATTCCCATCTAGGTGGGACTCATTTTCCCAGGATGGTGAATGAGTCCCATTTGAGCTATTTTTGAGGTTTGAGCGAGAAAAGTGGGTTTTTAATTCAAATTTCTTCAATGTCAGCCTTAGGATCAAATTAACGGTCATTTAAGTGGCTTTCCTATATAAACAAGATTCTAAATCATTTTTTCACCTAAGCACCCTTAAGCAATCTAAGAAATCCAAGCAACATCATACTTTCATGTCATCAAGTCAAGCATTCTAAGGCCGTCATGATAGCTTTCAAGGTCATTCAAGGGTAGGATTCTTCATCAATTATTGCAGCAATTATTGAGATCCATCATCATTTCAAGCATATAAATCATCAAGCATGTTAGTGATATAGTGTTGTGATGTAGCATTGAAGATCCAAGACCAAGCATTGCTCTATTCTTATTGTCAAAGATCAAGATCTAAATCCTTCATGGCCATTTCATGTTGAGTTGCAGATTTACAAGATATCATTCAAGGTATTATTGTCCATGATTCATGTCCTTTGTTTCATGCTTCATTCCTTCATTTCATTGTTTCATCATTTGGTTTAATTACCTAAATGAGGTTTGACCAAGGCAAAACCCCATTCCCTAACAATCAACATTTTCTCTCCCTTTCTTTGTGTAATTGTAGATCTAGGTATCTTGGAGCTTGGAGAAAATTAAAGAATAGGTTTCAAACTTGTTGGAGTCATCTCTCTACTTGCAAGGCCAAGATCTTCACAAAAAGTCACTTACAACCCCAAAACTCAAGGTTTCGGATCTAGACACCTAGAGAAATAGAAAGAGCAGACTGAGAGGTGCAAATCAGAACTTTGAATTTTGAGGAAAGACAAATTGGACTCATTCACCACAAGTGGCGAATGAGTCCCATTTTCGGTCAATTTTGAGATTTTGGCATTTTCGGATACCCTTTTTTGAGAAACTTGTTCCTATGTAGAAACCTCGATCTCAAACTGATTCGCCTAGATTGGTGAATGAGTCCTAGTGGGCCAAAATTCTAGAATCAACAGCTTTTCTAGTCTTCATTCAAGCCTCTACAAGTTTCCAGGTGCACACTTTTAGTTTTATAGTTTTCAATTTTGTTTCATTTATTTTTCTAGGTCATTTAGAGTTAGTTTGCATATCACACTGTATTTTCCAACTTTTTTTTTTCCAATTTTACACTTGGTGGTGAACCCCTCATTTCTTATCATTCAATCCCCTTAGAACATTTCCCCTTACCAGATTTCAATCTCCTTTGCATTGAAATCTCAAGGTTTTTTTTCTTGAGTGAATCGCGCCTTAGAAGAAAAAGGTGGACCTCTTTCCTTTTAGGTCTAAAACCCTAGAAGTCATAGAGAGAGTCTCTACCTCCTTTTCTATATGGTTCATTTTGGTGAACCTACATTTCAAATACCTTCTTTTCTGATTTAGATTCCATCATCATCCTAGATTTGGCTTGCATTAACATTGCATTAGGATTTTCATTGGTTAATTTGTATTCTAGGGTTTCAAGTTTTGCATTAGTGAAAGTGCATATAAGTTGCATTTTTGCATATAAAATCATTTAAAATCACCTAAAAACTACATTTGCACTTAGGATACATATCATACAACCTAAAAAGCCCAAAATTCATTGCAAATCCCTTTTTTTTTTGAAAAAAATCCCTATTGGGACTCATTCGCCACCTTGGGCGAATTATTCCCTGTACACATCTGAAACAACCTTTTGCAACACTAAAAGCCTTTCTTTTAAGCTTCTTTTTGCTGCCATTGCTTAGTTGTTTCACTGGGTTGTCTTTTTGTTACATGCATTTCACTAGATCTAGCTTAAATTAGCTCATTTCATGTATTGCTTCATCTCAAATTTGCATTCACAACATTCTATTTTCATATCATTGCATAGAGTAATCAACAAATTACCTTGTTTCAAATCTGAAAATTACATTTAAATATTTCACTGTAAGTCATCGCATTGCACTTTATTTACTTTCTCATGTTAGCATGTGATCTTTTCAAGCATTTAGTGTTTCTAGAATATCAAATGGTTTGTATGAATCTTCTATTTTCTCTACTCATGGGCAGAATCTAGGAAAACAAAGTAAAACCTTTGATAATCATGTTGGATACCCTCCTAGTATCTACCGGATTTATAAGAATGTCATAACACAAGAGGATTCAAGGGTAGACAATCATAACAATCATACTTGTTCTTCTCCCAATACCTCTCCTAGTAGTGATGAAGGTATCTTGGTGAAAGAAGATACAAGAATTGAGAGTCTTGATTGTCCTCATCTCTCTTTGGAAGATATTAGAAAACAATAAGATGAGATCATAGAAACATTTCTAAACATCACCTTACCTAGTTTCCATTCATCCCTTGCTTGTGAGAGTGTTTTAGAAAAATAGGATGATATCGTAAATAGCCATGACAATCAAAATTGTCCTTCTTCTAATATCCCTCCTTGATACGAAGTAGATAGGTTAGTGTTAGAAGATGCACCTATTGAAAGTCATGAGAATCTTGTTCCTGCTTTCCCTAATGCTCATACCATTTGGGAAGACCTATTTAAACAAAAAAGTCCAATAATTGGTAACCGTGAAACTCATAGTTATCCTTCTCTTGATGCCTCTCCTATATGCGATGAAGCTACTTTACAAAATCTAACCATGAAATGTGATGAACCTACTATTTGTCACTTTCCTAAAATCTCTCCTACTAGGATGTATAATATGACACAAGAGAATAAGACCTTAGAGAACAAGAATAAAATCATCAACAATCACAACAATTAAATTTTCCCCTCCTAATATCTCTCCTATTGGTGAAGAAGATATTATGGTGTTACAAGACCCCATTGATGAGAATCACGAGGAAAAAATTATTGAACAAGGAAATGCCATCATTGACAAACAAGAGAATCCAACCATGGATCATTCCCTTACTTGTGATGAAGTAATTTTAGAAGAACCAACTTTTGAATGTCAAGAAAAATTAGTTTTTAGTTCTCCTAAAATATCTCCTACTAGGGAAGGTATCATAGTGCAAGATAACAACAACATTTTTGAACTCCTTTCAAGCAATACTAATGTGTCCTCCTTGGGTGATGGTAAAAACATGATACTATATTTCCCTTTCTTAGAAAAAATCAAACCATGATCACTGAGGTTATGCATGTGCAAGTGTCCATTAGATCCCCCTTGACTATTGGACCTCCTATATACCCTATGGGACATCCTAAGAATCATTTAATTCTTCATCCACCCTCACAACAACAACCAGTTCAAAATAAACCTTTGCTCATCTTAGAACCACCAAAAAGGCAACTTGATAATGATAATGTTTCACACCTACCGAGTTACAATGACATTGCTCACATATATAAAAAAGTGTATACAATCAAGGCCAACCTCGAACTTGAAGGACTTATGAAGCAACTTGGGAAAGGATGTGATGTTATAGAACAAGGAATCCATGTCGCTATAAGGCCTAATGGTCTTGGTTATTATCTCTCTCAAAAAATCCTTCATTCAGTGTCAACACTATCGCAAAAGATTCTTCCAAGCTAGCTTAAAATTTGATGCATCCTAAACTGATAGATATCTCATTAAATACATGTATTAAGCAGAAACTTTGTTTACTTATCAAAATAAATAACATTAGTTGATGCTCCTTTCCATGTAATAGTTGTAGGATCATGACATACTCATTATTGCATGTTTTACATTCCTCATAAGGAGCAACATATCATCATTCATTCCAGGTTCACCCTTGTCTTGCACTAAGTGGGGGCAAGGGGTTAGTTATCATTGTCCTTGTATGTCACTTGTCATTGTCTCTTTTGGGTCTAGTTGATCACCTTTCATGAACATGTAAGAGCAAGCTTGGGATGTGGATGACATGCCTTAAGTTGGCTCGCATGTGACATACATATTCATGATGTAGTTCAATTCAGAAACATATGACTTGGCATAGGGATTTCTGAACAAGCTCCCATGTTTTCTTCTACTTTAAAGCAATTTCTCACAATAATGGTGTTAACAACTGCTTTAAAGTGGGGGCATACATCAACACTTATGTTTCACTGTGTGATTTTCTTTCTTCTTATGATGCATCCTTTTCTTGGTGGTGTCATTGGGCTTGATTTCCTGCAAGAGCATGATATTTCTTTGACTTATTCTCTCTTAGACACATTACAAATGATGTTCCCTAAGAAGAGACCTTGCAAGAACTAAGAAAAATCCCTTTAAACATTCCTTGCACTATTTTGCATTTACAATGTCTATGAGTTTCAAGCATACAAACTTTTGCTTGCCTCATGGAGCTCGAAGATCTTTTTTGTGTGGCAAAAGTTATTAGGAGGTATAACTTTGGTATGGTTGAGCGGGAAGCCTAATCTAAGGCATGAATTTCCCCATAGCCACTTGCATGTGTGTGTGAGTACATACTAGATATGAGTGTACGTTTCTGACCTTTTAGGGCTTCTCACCTAATAGACAGGCAAGAGTTTTGTTGCCTAAGAGTGAGTATGCATTTTTCGGACAAACAACCTAGATATGATCCACATCGTGTTGAAAAAATGGTTGAAGCTTGACCCGCCTTTTTATTCTTTGCTTATTTTTGTTTTTCTTCTAGTTATTGACATTGCATGATTGCGTATCTTATTTTGTTGCAAATCATTCACCTTCTGTGTGTCCTTTTTCACTTAAGTTAGTTTCACTTAGGATCTTGGATCTTAGGGGCTTGACCGCCTCCTTCATCTTTTTTATCCTTTTTCATCTACATTAGTACGATTGTACCCCTCTTGAATATCTACTTTAGTGTGAGTTTGAAGCAGGTTCATCCTCTCACCAAAGTGGGGGCTAAATCTTATGTTGAAAAAAGGGTCCTTAGGCTTTTTTGCGCTCGTTTAGCTCCCCCTTGTGGATTTTAGACTTAATGCCACCTTGATCTAGTGTTGTGAGGTATTTTACACATCCACATTATGTCTTGGGCCCTTTTTAAGCTAAATTCACTTCTTTGCCATAATTTAATGTTGTAAAATATATTTATTTATATTTTCACATTAAAATTGGGAGGCTTGTAAATCAAGTGAACCTAATCTAGTGTTGTGATGTGTTTTACGTGCATTCACATGGGATTTAAGGCCCTTCTAAGCTAAATAGACTCAATTTTTCATTAATTTAGTGTTGTAAAGTGTATTTATTTACACTTTCACATTGGATTTTGGGCCCTATTGCATTTATAACTTTTAAATCATCATTAATAGGCCCCTATAACCCCCTATTATGTATCCCAAGCCATATTTTGGTCAAAAACTAGATAAAATCAACATATAAACTTAATTTATGCATTCCCCGATAATTTAGCCCTCGAAATAGCCCCTTTGGGGCCCATTCACCACTTTGGGTGAATGAGTCCCATTCAGGTGGGACTCATTCACCCAAGATGGCGAATGAGTCCCATTTGAGCTATTTTTGAGGTTTGAGCGGGAAAAAGTGAGTTTTTAATTCAAATTTCTTTAGTGTCGGACTTGGGGATCAAATTAACAATCATTTAAGTGGCTTACTTATATAAAAAAGCTTCCAAATCATTATTTCACCTAAGCATCCCCAAAAAATCTAAGAAATCCAAGCAAAATCATACTTTCATGTCATCAAGTCAAGCATTCAAGAGTTAAGCATTCTAAGGTCATCAAGATAGCTTTCAAGATCATTTGAGGGTAAGATTCTTCATCAATTGTTGCAGAAATTCAAGATCCATCATCATGTCAAGCATATCAAACATCAAGTATGTTAGTGAGCTAGTGTTGTGATGTAGCGTTGAAGATTCAAGACCAAGCATTACTCTATTCTTATTGTCAAAGCTCAAGATCTACATCCTTCATGGCCATTTCATGTTGAGTTACAGATTTACAAGACATCATTCAAGGTATTATTGTCTATGATTCATGTCCTTTGTTTCATGCTTCATTCCTTCATTTCATTGTTTTATCATTTGGTTTAATTACCTAAATAAGGTTTTACTAAGGAAAACCCCCATTCCCTAACAATCAAAATTTTCTCTCTTTCTTTGTGTAATTGCATATCTAGGTATCTTGGAGCTTGGAGAATATTCAAGAATAGGTTTCAAACTTGTTGGAGTCATCTCTCTACTTGCAAGGCCAAGATCTTCACAAAAAGTCACTTACAACCTCGAAAATCAGGGTTTCAGATCTAAACACCTAGAGGAACAAAAAGAGCAGACCAAGAGGTGCAGATCAGAACTTTGAATTTCTAGAAAATCCAAACTAGACTCATTCATCACAAGTGGTGAATGAGTCCCATTTTTGGTCAATTTTAAGATTTTGGCATTTTCGGATCGCCTTTTTCAAGAAATTTGTTCCTGTGCAGAAACCCCAATCTGAGATTGATTCACCTAGATTGGTGAATGGGTCCTAGTGGGCCAAAATTTTAGAATCAACAACTTTTCCAATCTTCATTCAAGCTTCTACAAGTTTCTAGGTGCACACTTTCAGTTTTATAGTCTTTTGTTTTGTTTCATTTACTTTTCTACGTTATTTAGAGTTAGTTTGCATATCTCACTATGTTTTCCAACATTTTATTTTCCAAGTTGACACTTGGTGGTGAACCCCTCATTTCTTATAATTCAATCCCCTTATAACATTTCCCTTTGCCAGATTTCAATCTCCTTTGCATTGAAATCTCAAGGGTTTGTTCTTGAGTGAACCATGCCTTAGAAGAAAAAGATGGACCTCTTTCCTTTTAGGTCTAAAACCTTAGAAGTCCTAGAGAGAGTCTCCACCCCATTTTTCTTTAGTTCAAATGGAATAACCGATCCATAAAAGTACATTAATACAATAACATTTGTGAAGATACAAATCATGTTTTGTTTTCAACATAATAATTTGTGTATGTTCAACCAAGAATTGATAATTTTTTAGTTGTAGAATGGAAATAATTGATTTATGAAAGTGTATTAGTAACATAACACTTGTAAAGATATGAAACATTCTCTATTTTTAACATAATAATTTTGAGCACATTCAATCAAAATTTGATAGCTTTTTAGTTGTAGAATGCAAATAACTGATCCATGAAAGTACACTAGTACCATAACACTTGTAAAGATATAAACCACACTTTATTTTTAACATAATAATTTATGAGCAAGTTCAACCAAGATTTAATATATTTTTAGTTGTAGAATGGAAATAACTAATCCATGAAAGTGTATTAGTACCATATCACTTGCAAAGATACAAACCATGCTATATTTTTAACATAATAATTTGTGAGCAAGCTCAACCAAGGCTACTAGATATTCAAAATTTCCAACCTCCTTTATATAAGACTAGAAAAGTTACTAATGCTAAGAGCCCAATTTTTCTTAACATTGTATTCAACATTAGATGGTCCAAGAAATCTTGAGATGCAATTGAAAGTTTGACTAGGAAATAAATTTGAATGGGCTATCCATATGAAAAGAATGAATCAAAGAAATTTAGATAATCAACATGATTATGACTTTGATTTGGTGTTTTAAAATAACATAAGTAGAACATTAGAGGAAGACGATGAACCTATTGCATGGTGAGATTCTTGAAGAAAGTGAGAATTCAATAGTTAAAATAGTTTTGGTTCAAGTTTCTACCAATAAAACCTTCAAATCTATCCCATAGAATAATAGAGAAAAGACTAAAAATCAATCAAATTATTACTCTTTGAAGGGACATAAAAAAAATAAAGCTAATCTTTCTAAGATAATATAATCAATTTGTGTAACTTAATTTTTATAATATGTGATTTGAGCATGTCCTTAACTAAGTTAATATTTCTACATTAGAAATATCATTTTTATTATCTAAAAAAATATAAGATTAAATTTATAATAAACAAGTTTTATAGTTACATATTGAAGAGGGAAGTTAAATTAGCCAGTTGTTTTGAAAGCTCTTATATTTCATTCAACTTATTGATTTTCCTAGAAGAAGAAAGTTCCCTAATAGTCTAGTATTAGGAACACATTTTATTCCACTATAAAATTATTCTCTAGAAAACTTAAATATAAATCACTATTAACCATCCATTAATCTTCATCTTTTAACTAACAATTTTTTTTTTTCAATTGAGTAAATATTAAGATGAATAAATATTTCACCAATCTTTGATCTATCTTTTAAGATTCAATCTAGAAAGCCTACCATGGTTTATGGCGTGACAACATATACAAATATCCAAATCATTAGCATTCTTTTGATGTGCAAAATGTTTATAAAGTGTCATTTAAAAATAAAGAAGATTATTAAGACAAACACATAAAATTCATGATTAGAAGTTGTATATGATATTTTCTTTCTATTTGGGTTAATATGAGAAGTTGTATATGGCATCTTTTTTCTATTTGAATAAAGATAAGTCAAGTATGCATTCAATATAACAATCATATTTTATGTGTTTGAATAAAAGAATTGTAAGATTGTATAAATTTAAATTATTGAATGTGTAGACAAATAGATAATATTTTATTTCAATAATATAATATTTTA
Source organism: Sequoiadendron giganteum (assembly GCA_007115665.2). Lineage (NCBI taxonomy): Eukaryota > Viridiplantae > Streptophyta > Pinopsida > Cupressales > Cupressaceae > Sequoiadendron > Sequoiadendron giganteum. Next base: position 79,909,727 of record CM021100.1, on the reverse strand, counting down.
ATATGCACTTCTTATTTGCAATAACTTAGATTGGTGTATTTACTTACATACATCTCGATTTTTACTATTGTATGAAATAAACAATCTTTCTACAACTTTTTGTATATTAATGATACATATCAAATTAAATTATGATTAACATTTTCTTTACAACGTAACTCTACAATGGGAACATAGGTGGCCATCAAATTGTCAAAGAAAAACAAAAATCTACGTTCTATTTTCTTGTGTAATGATTTTTTATTGATTTTTATTATTGTTTAAAGTGGACAACATCACAACATTCTATTTGATAACATCTCTATATTTTTGGACAAAATTTTAAATAAATTATCTTAAAAATATATATAATAGTGAATATTTATTGAGATTTTTATATTCAAATAATAAATTATGACAATCTCCAAAACGATTAAGTCTTCTCCTCTACAAAGTAAGAATATAATCTTTTGTTTTGAAAATGCATTCATTTCCAATTGATCAATTTCCCTGGGACATTAATGCGGGGGGTCAAAGAAGCTACCTTCGTGCCTTAGTCCGGCGCCGTCTTCATAACCCGCCAAATCTTTGATAACACGTTTATTTATATTGACTCAAACGGACGGAATCATTAAACATTATTTATTTTGAGCAACATTTTCTTACACATATCCGTCATAAATTTAAGTTTTCTCCGAATAGATTTACATCACCATAGACTGTGTAATCCTATTGCAGGCGTCAGACCTCATCTTTGTTCCTCATTAAGCCTTGTTAGGCTGTGTATCAACATCATGCACAGTAGTTGCAATTAATTCTTTTGAATACTATTGAATTTGACATATTTGGCAATTTCTAACGTTACCACATATCTGATCTAAATTATAATCACCTGTTAAAAAATAATGTTCAAACCTTAACCAGGGTAAACCAACAAACTTCGCTTACGCACAGCAAACAACTGCAAAAAAGTATTCATAAATTCTGTTTTCTGGAAAGGCAGAATAAAACAACAAACTGTGGAAAAAGTTAAGGAAAAATATGAGAGCATAGGTCATCATCAGACAATTACGTAGTATCTGTTGAAAAATACGCAAGACAACCAAATAATATAATTTGGATTCAGTGACCACAAAATACGCAAGACAACCAAATAATATAATTTGGATTCAGTGACCACAATCGAAAGGTAAAACCACCAAATCCATCTTCCTGTAAGAATTCATTTCACATTCGTGGGTGTCCAAGAGTCAAGGTCAATCCCGACTCCCAACCATAATCTATCAAAATAAATATAGGTAAAAAATAGGCAACACAATAAAAACCAAAAAAACCAGTAAACGTAAGGAAAGTACAGTGATAGAAAAGTACACATATTCATTGAACATACAGCAATGTCACTTCTGTCAGTGTTGGCGTCCGTTCATGTCCAATAATAAAGAGGGTAAGATATCGAAATCTGAACAGTGCCCTGATTCATCTCCCCCACCCATCAATCATACTTTGGACAGATTACTTTCCTCTCGTAGACAGCTTGAAAATCTTAGTTTCTCGACGATTCGATAGAACAGCCCACCAACCGAATGGGGTGTCTTAGAAGGCACTCCTTTGCTGCTCTTTTTGATTTATTTATGTTCTGTTCATCATTCTTTGTAGGATGGGAGATAGTAATGGGAGGCTTAATGCTTGAGAAAAGGGTGTTGAATCCTCTCAGAAGGATATGGAGGAACTTTTCTAAGCGATTCTTCACAGCCCATAAAAAAAGTAACCCAATTTCTTAGCTTAGCCTGTTTAATTTTTTTATCAGTCTAAGTTCAACAACAGTATTTGTTTATGTTGTGTTTGTGTGCAGGCAATGGGCTTCAAATTCTGTATGAGGACGTCAAATCCTGCAATGACGAAGATGTTAACGTCTTGTGGTCGATTCTCGTAGACCTTCACAACACTACCCATTATGCGGATGCTATGGGTGGCTCTACTCCAGGCGAATCGAACCCTTCCACTACCACATGAGAACAAATATCTTTCTTCACAGTTACATACAGGATTTGGATTGCAGTGCTTTAATATATAGAATTGAAGAACAAAAATGTATATTGACGGCAGACTCTTTTAGCATGCCAATATAAACCAAAAAAGTTCAAGTTTGTTGCCCCAGATGGAATGAAAAGCTGAAGGGAATACACCCGGTGAAGTTATTAGCTTTGAATTTTTGCTCCATTATTATCGCCCACAAGGTCTGTGAAGAAAAATGTAAGCAGAAAGTTTTCAAAAAGATTTCAATATAAGTGTATTATTTTCAGCTAATTGAGATGCTCATTTCGAATGATCTTCTTATAGTATAGCCATTATATTAGATGTCTTGGAGCTTATATTTTTCTTGTTGTACGGGCAGATGCATAGCATAGATTAAGTTTTTCACTGTGATGTAGCACATTATGCCTCCGTAAATATGTGCTTAGATTTAAACTAAGCTGACAACGGTTATAATTGTGTCAGTCGTGCAGAACAAATGAGAAAATAACTCTCCATATAGAATCGTAGATAAGCAGATAGTCACTACTTATTTGCACGGATTTTATATTGTATCTAAACGTTTTTTTTTTATTGATAAAAATGCTGATTACAAAAATGCAGATTGTATCTAAAAGTTGTATTTTGCAATTATATATGTTTATATTTTATATAAAAATTAATGGATATTAAAGTAATATATATTTTAATTTAAAAAAAAAATTAATTTCATTTAAGTAGATTATAATAAAATTGGGAAGAAAAAATACACTGGTAATAATTACATTGCTACGAAACCGTAACTAAAAGGAAGATAATGAAGGTCAACATCACTATTATGGATATTTTGAACATGGGTGAGCGGGAGGACGTGCGGGTGAATGTGCGAGAAAACCGGAATTTTGAATCTTCGAACAATGGCGTAGGTCGTGGAAGTGCAGAATCAGAAGAATCACAGTGGAAATCGAAGCAATATTCGACCCGAAAGCAAGGTAAGGATGATAAAGTTGTTCTTGATCCCAACAGAAACATATTGGTGGACCCGGGAGGGAAAGCTGCTCCGTCTGAGATTTCTTCTCGTAGTACCAAAGGACATTAGTTTGATAACACTAAAACTACGGCGGGGGCTGTTGGAGAGGAAGGAGCCAAGCCTAAACAATGGTTGTCTCTGTTTGGTGTCAAACCAAATGGAAAATCAGCTTTCCCTCCTGTTTGCAATATCTTTGAACCAGCAAAGGGTAAGTTTGCTATTTCTATCCTTGATCCGGTCATTGATCATAATATCTCACTAATGGATAGAGTGTTGGTTGGTAATTTTATGGGGCCTAGACCAAATATTGAGGTTGTCAGGATGTTTGTTAAGTAAAAATGGAGAACTAATGGTCAATTTCTTGTCTCAACTCTTCCTAAGGGCTATTTTCCTTTTGAGTTTTCCTGTAAGGAGGACATTCAGGCTGTGAGGAGTGGAGGTCCCTGGATCATTGACAAGTCCTCCTTAGCACTAAAGAAATGGTCCACTTACCTAGATCTTTCAGACTCTATTTTTGAAACTGTCCCTATATGGGTTAGACTCCCTGGACTTCCAATGGAATACTGGAATGTGGATGTGTTTAGTGGACTAGCTAGCTCTTTTGGTGAGCTCTTGTCTATAGAACCGATGGCAACGGCCGGGAGACGATTAGTGTTTGCAAGAATATGTGTGGGTGTTTCCCAGAATGATGATCTGCCATCGTCTATCGAATTCCAATCTAAGTTGGGTACCTGGGTTCAAGCTATTGAGTTTGAAACAATCCCTTTTGCGTGTTTCAAGTGCAAGAAATTTGGGCATTAGGCTAAGAATTGTCTGCTTAATGCTAGTAAACCAAAGGGGAAGCCCCAACCTAAATCGAGGCCAGTATGGAAAAAAGAAGAGTGAAGGGGAAGAGAAACAAAATAAAGAGAAGCAGGTTGAAGAGAATAAAAGCAGTAAGAAGGTGGAGGTAGAGGAAACCTCCAAGAACAAGGTGGACAAGGGGACTCAGGTGGATATGAAATGTAACATGGCTGAAACCCATCAGCAAGAAGTGGATGATGAGGAGAAGGAAAATAATGCAGGGTTCCTGCAGAATGGAGAGGAAGACCTTCAGTGTCTAATGCCTCGGGACAACAATCATGAGAATGTTTGCTTGGGGAAGGAAGTTGCTAAGTTTGGTCTTGATGAAATCCCTTCACAAGGTTTTAATATGCCGATCAGGGAGGGAAATTTAAGGTTGGAGATTGGGATCCCCATTTTATCACTAGCCTCTAGTGGTAGGGAATCAAGTAAGGTGTCTGCCCAGAATCCAAAATCTGTTGATTCGATGGAGATGGTGAAATAATCCTTTATGGATTCGAGCTAAAATGTAGAGTGTATAAATGTGAACCTATACCAAAATAGCAATGGCATGATGGATACTCTTCCCCTAGACCAGAAAGGGTTTTATGTAAAGGATTGGGAGTCTAGGAAGGAGGAGAGTCAAGAAGAAACTGACAGCGAAGATTTTAGCTTTAATAATAAGAGGAGGAATAAGAAAAACCAACAACTGAGTACTCCAAAAGGGGTCTCAACAAGAACTAGATAAAAGGCAGATTGTGAAGCCATAAAAAATAGTCAAGGAAGAAGATATGCTTGATGGCACATGGAGAATGATAGCATGCAACATATTGCAGATGGTTTTTTCAAAAGACCATTCCCGAAATTTGCAATCTCACTCCAGGTAAGAAATGAAGATCATGTCATGGAATATTCGGGGGATGAATAGCCTCCATAAGAGGGATGTGTTGCATAATTTTTTAAGGGATCATAAACCTGATATTTTACTGGTTCAAAAATCTAAAATGCCTAAAGAAAAAGTGGAAAAGATCAAATTATTTAAGTTTTGTGGGGTTCAAGGGAACAGTTCAGAAGGTGCCTCTGGAGGTATTGTCACTTTTTGGAATCTTAATTTAATAAAAGGTGAACTATTGTTTGAAAGTGCTAACCATGTGGCCACCAGATTTACTCATATTAGAGACAATTTTAGCTAGATCATTTCCAACATCTATGCCCCAAATGGAAGGGGGGCTAGAAATATTTTTTGGCAAGACTTGGCTGCCTTTCGTTGTAAACACACTAATGAAACCTAGGTGGTCATGGGAGATTGCAATACTCCATTACAGGATAATGAAAAATCAGGAGGCTCCGAGGTCAATATGGAAAGAAGAATGGACCTTTTGGACTTCATCAACAATCAAGCGCTGATCGATTTGGAGTTGCAAGGATCTTCCTTCACTTGGTCTAATTGTAGAGTGGGTAAGGAGTTGATTCAAGTTAGATTGGACAAAACTTTAATTTTTGATCAGTAGTTCCTTAAGTATTTTTGTTCTTTAAAATCTCTTTCAAGGGCGGGCTTTGATCATTTTCCTATCAGCTTCGTGGCAGACCTAATTGTGGCTAAAAGAAATTTCCCTTTTAGATTTGAACGTATGTGGTTGCACCATCCTAAACTCTGCGATGAGGTTAGGAAATGGTGGAATATTTCTGTTTTGGGGACTACTATGTTTAGGGTGGCCAAAAATCTACGAGAAGTCAAAAACAAGATAAGAGTGTGGAATAAAGATTCTTTTGGCAATATCTTCAGAAGAAAAGATGAGCTAAAGTCAGATCTGAAGGAGATCCAGGAGAAGATCCAACAAGAAGGATGCAATGTGGAGATTAGACAGAAAGAAAATGGGCTTCTCATGAAAATGCATGGCATAATAGCAAAAGAGGAAGACTTTTGGAGACAAATATTTAGGGTCCAATGGCTCTTAGCTAGGGATAAAAATACCAGATATTTCTAGATGTCTACCCTAAAACACCGTGCTTCGAATAGGATAACTCATATTGAGGAAAATGGAGTTTGTTTTGAGAAGGAAGAGGACATTAGGAGAAAAGTTGTCATGTATTTTAGCAATCTCCTTTCGGTGAGTGATGGGGCTAATCAAAATCTGCAAGATTCTCTTTCAGAGGCTATCCCTAGTTTTGTTAAGGAGGAAGACAACAAAATGCTTGCAGCCTTCCCGTCGAAGGAGGAAATAAAGAGAGCTTCTTTTTATTTTGAAGGTAATAAAGCCCCTGGACATGATGGTTTTCTGATGTTCTTTCTTTAATGGTTCTGGGAGATTGTTGAAGAGGATGTGGTGAATGTAGTTAAGGAATTCTATGGATCAAGATGCATCCTAAAGGAACTCAATGCAACCTTCTTGGTTCTAATCCCTAAATGTCCTGGGGCTATGGATTTTGAAGCTTTTAGGCCCATAAGCCTTTGTAATTCTTTCTATAAAATTCTTTCTAAAGTATTGACTTCCATACTTTATCTATCCTGCCTTCCTTAATCTCCCCTCAGAAAAATGGGTTTGTTCCTGGAAGGTAGATTTTGGATTCGATACTAATGGTGTATGAAAATATTCATTCGCTCTCCATTTCAAAGAGTGAAGGCTTTCTCTTGAAGTTAGATATATCCAAAGCTTATGATCGGGTTGAATGGAATTTTGTATTCAAGATTATGTTGGTGTTTGGCTTCAGCAAAAGAGTCATACAATTGGTTTTCCAACTCATCTCTACAACTACTATCTCCATTTTGGTCAATGGGTCTCCTTCACATTTTTTAAAGAATTCTAGAGGTTTAAGATAGGGAGACCCCATCTCCCCTATTCTATTTACTATTATGGCAGAATGCCTTGGGAGGAACCTAAATAGATTGGTTGATTAAGGAGTCCTAATAGGTTTATGTCCCTCGTCAAGTAACTTAGTTAGCTTTCATCAATAGTTTTTTGATGATACCATTTTGATGGGGAGATCAACAGTGGTTGAAGCAAGAATTTTGAGAAAAGTTCTAGATAACTATGAAGGAGCATCTGGTCAAAAGATTAATATTCAAAAAAGTTCCTTATTTTTCTTCAACACTTCAGTTAGAAGGCAAAACATGATAGCTATTCTTTTTGGCTATAGAGTGGATGCCCTTCCTTCAATATATCTTGGACTGCCCTTGGGTATCAAGCCCTCTGATTCTTTCTGGAATTCCTTGGTAGACAGATTCAATAAAAAGTTGGTGGGGTGGAAATGAGCTCTTCTCAATCAAGCTGGTAAGATTCAAATCCTCAAAGCCACTCTTTAGGACCTTCTGATCTATTCTCTTAGACTTTTTAAAATTCCTCTTAAATATGCGGAAGCTATTGAAAAATTTCAGAAATGCTTTCTCTGGTCTGGGGTTGAAGAAACGAGGCGAATGCCCCTCATTGAATGGGACTTGGTTTGTAGACCGAAGAAGCTAGGGGGATTGGGCCTCAGAAAAATCATAACTATGAATAATGCTCTCCTTGCTAAATAGATATGGATAATTTTCTCCTCAATTGGAGAATGGAAGAAAATCTTTAAAAGAAAATATTTGGCTTACTGTGGCTCTCTAAATTCTTTTCTAGATTCTCAATGTCTGCCTCGTGGTTCGGCTCTATGGAATGATATATTGAAAGGGAGTAAAATCCTTCACTTGGGCATGGGATGGAGCATAAGAAATCAGAATCTTGTGAGGTTTTGGGAGGATAGATGGATCATGAAGGAACCTTTAATTTCCTTTGACAATTTCAAACAATGGGCGAACATTTGTAAGGCTACTTTTGGAATCTTAGCTAAAGATTATTGGAGGGATGGGAGCTAGGTGAACCTTTGTCAAGTCAGCATGGATCTTGCCCTAATCCAGTCCTCCCTTATGGATTGAAGAACAAACATGAACTATCAGGAGGACATCATGAATTGGACGACTAGTTCATCAGGCAACTACTCTGTTTCTTCAACTGTCTCTTTGTTGTCTTTATCCCCTGGCCCTCCTCCCTTTTGGGCCAAAGCTTGGCTTAGCTACTTGAGCCCAAAGGTTAATATTTTATTTTGGATTCTTCTTCAGAACAAGGTGCTTACGGTGGATAACCTCTATAAGAGGGGTTTTCAGATCCCCAACTACTGCTACAACTGTAAGAATGTAGTGGAAATGGCTTAGAACCATCTATTTATTCATTGTCCTTTTGTGAATTCTATTTGGGAAAGGTTCTACTCTCTTTGGAGTATATCCTGGGTTTCAACTGGTACAATTAAAGATCAATTTACTCAGTGGGTGGCACCCTCCTTTAATCCGCATATTTGTAAGCTATGGTCTTTAACTTTACCTTATATTGCTTGGGGAGTTTGGAAGGAGAGAAACAACAGAGTTTTCAGGGATAAGGAAACTACGGAGAAACTTGTGTTTGAAATTTTTTTTAGGCTCAGAGGGGAAAACTTCAATATGGCTCCTTATCTTGAGGTGTTGATGGACTTTGTGGTTTGTTCATCTTATGAATTTGAGATGGCCAAAGTTTGGGAGATTAAAGGAGATGTGTCCAAAGCTTCTAAACCAGCTAAAAAGAAATGTGATAGTGTCTTATGGTGTCACCCTCCTAGAGGTTGGATAAAAGCCAATTTTGATGGGGCAGAGAAAGGGAATCCAGGAAAGGCAGGGATTGGGGGTGTGTTACGTGATGATAAAGGCATGTTTATTGCGGTGGTTGTTGTCTCTTTGGGGAAACAAACAAATCATTTAACTAAAGCTTTAGGAGCCTACTAGGTCATTATTTTGGCTAAAAGTATGAACTTTAAAAATATTTGGATAGAGGGTGACTCAAAAAATATCATTGATTGTCTCCTTGGCACTTCCCCCCCATCATGGATTATTAAGTACTAGATTGATGAAGCTAGGGCTATTTTATCCAAATTCAAAAAAGTTAAAATTTCCCATATCTATAGGGAAGGGAATGGTGTGGCAGACTTCTTTGCCAATGAGGGAATAAGACAAAACAGAAAGGTGATGTGGCAGAATTACAAATATTTGGATGCTGACGTTAGAGCCCTAATCAACTATGATTGCACTCATGGGAGAGAAGCCGAATTTAAAGATGATTAAAGAGAAAGGTGCCAAGTACCGAGATATCATAAGATTTGATGGCAAAATTATAATGAATATGACAGATGGGTTGAGCTTGCACATTTTGTGGATGCTTGTATTTTTCTGGGCACTCATAAGTCTGTATTTTCATGGTGTGGACTATCAGAACAAGATATTGACGAAAATGGGAGGAAGTAGGAAAAGAGTTGAGCCAACTACGTGTACAAAGAATATAGACAATTCCAAGGTCTGGAAGAAAATTGAGAAGGGAGGGCTTGAACCGTTCATTGAAAGACTTCATGGTCGAGACCTCAGGGCTACTGATTATTTCACAAAACACTGGAATAAAGGGGAGATTATCCTCTTTGGGAGGAAGGTGTTGGTGGATGAGGCACTTTTTGGAGAAGTCACTGGTCTCTCAATTGATGGTGTGAAATTTTATTGTGACAGCAAATATTCGGATGAAGCTATTATCAGTTTTCTGAAGTCGGAGGGGGAGAAAAAGAGATTGGTTAAAGTCTCTAACAACTACTTCGAGTCTAGTAGGATCAAAAAAAATTGGAGGGAGGTACTCAGAGTCCTAATGGAATATATAACAGTAGATGGGAGATTCACCAGAGTTTACGTGTATCACTTTATTTTACTCAACCACTTCAGATATAAGGCTAGCCTTATTCAACTCATTTATGAGCACTTCAAAAATATGCTGGCTGTTTTTAACCCTATCACTGCCTTGGCCTCAAAGGGTTACGACACTGAGTCTAGCTTGCCTGAGGATATCAAGGGTTCAAACCCAGATTGGGTGGATGAGGTTACTCCCCCTCCTAGAGAAAAAAGGAAGAATTCCCCTTCTGCTAAGCCCTCAAATAAAAAAGTTGGTCCTTGGATAACTCCTCTCAAAGCATCTATGTCGAAGGACAAGATGAGGGATGAGCCCCCTGTGGAAAAAATAGTGGCCTATTAAGAGGATTCTCTAGATGAAGACAATGCTGGACCTTCTGGAAAGGAGGTTTGATCTACCTCTTTCCACTCCGTTGACATAGATAATAGGCCTAGTTCTCATGTGGACCTGAATCTCATGTGGACTTGAATCTTGATGACCTTGTTTTTGAACTAGAAAGGGATTTTTATGGTAATATCCTCTCTCTGGCCAGAAAGGGATCAATTGACAATTTTGAAATTTTGAAATGGGCTTTTCATGAAATTAAGGACCTCAATCTTAAAAACAGAGCTATCACAATAAAAATGGAAATCCTGGAAGCTAAAGTGGCTGAACAAAACTCGGTTGAGGCTTTATGGACTGTGGAGGAGAAGATGGCCATGGATGATTACCTCTAGAAAGAGGTAGACTTCACTAAAAACCTTAAGAAGGATGGCGAAAACCTTGAAAATGAGGTGGAAAAGATTAGGGAAATCTTGAAAACAACTATTGAACACAACCACAAAATTGTTAAAAACAACTCCACTATCTTAAGAGCTTTGGTAGAAAAAATGGATAATACTCAGCAGGGTCTTCTGATTGTGGATCTGGATGCTGAGAAGAACAAAAGCAAGGTGGAGGAATTGGACCCTTCAAAGAGAACCAAAGCCAACATGAAGAAAATACTAGATACGATGCCTCTGGCATCCCAGGACTTGAAGATGGTGGCTTGGGATTTGGACAACCTAGAAACGGAAGTGGCAAAGACTTTAAAGTATTTGGGTTAGGTTTGGCTATGTTTTTTGCTATCCTTTTGCTAGGTTTTTGCTGGTGGCTGCTGTTCTTTCCTGTTTATCTCTAGTGTGCAGCCGTTTTGTTCCTGGACTCTCTATTGCTCTTTCTTTTTATGGTCTGTAAACTTTATGGTTTCAGGTCCTTGTAAAACAGGTTTTTTCCTCAATTAAAAACTAAAAGGAAGATATAATAAAGTCATTAATGGTAGTCAACATTAGCAATCAACAAGGAGGATAACTCCAATAGTAATAAAATTTTTTTTCATCAGTTATGACAACATTAGTAACAATTACCAACTAGATCATCTTTTTAGGAACATATAAACTAAATTTATTGCAGTATTTTTTAATGATTCTTTTCTTATTGAAATAACAATATGGACTCTGGAAATCATATGTCTACGATTCTTTTCTTGTTGATTTGGAGATCATTTATTTGAAAATTGATCTGCTTTTTTTTTTTTTTTTAAATGGTAGACAATCATCTACATTATTTGTAATTTAAAGGATAAAAAAGTAATTGGAAACAAAATTTCACAATAAATCAATAAAAGGTGGGAAATGATAATTGAATAATAAAGGTTAATTTAGGAAAACAAATGCAATGATTTCAAGCATTTCTTGTTAGAATAATAATTAAGGATAATTTTGATGTTATGTAGTTTTAAGTTATTAGATTTAGAAAGATAAATGCTTCCAATATGAAAATTTCTTACTAGGGTATGTGTAGGATCATCATGGAAAAAAAGGCCCTAAAGTGGCAATAAATTCAAAAAAATCAGAGTTAGGCAACTTGACATAAAAATTTGAATAAGTTATCTATATTATTTCAAAAATATGTAAGAAGAGAATCTATAGAAAATTGAATGTAGTTTCTAAACTACTAGGTTTGTTTAAAAAATAAAATAAACTATTTGGTGAAAAATTGAAATTTCAATGTAGTAGTACTTAAATTTCAAGGAAACAATAAGAAGTAGGTGTCTGTCTAACCACCCTAACCACAATAAAATGATTATATTTTTTTATAATATTTTAGATATAAGTAGCTCGGACTCATGTCCTGATGTGATACATATTTTTTTGTAAGTTTTTTCCAAGTAAGTAATTAATTATCAATTTTTTTATTACAACTTTTAAAAAATATAAAAACTCGTATGTCTGACCACCTTAACTTGGTCAAAACTTCATGAAATTCAATTCTTTTTTTTAATCCTATAGTATGTGAAGCATAGAATGCGACGCATGTTTCAAATTAAAAAAAAATGATACCGTTTGAAAGCTATATATGTTTTTCAATCAGCCTATCAATCAAGAATTTAGTCATAATTCAAATAGAAAATGAATAATAATAATTTATTAAATTCAAAGTAAAGAATAATTTATATTGGTGGAAAGCTGAGAATCTCCTTTAAAAACCCTTTTCGTTTTATCAATTTTGGGTAAAAAATAATTCATCAGCCACATGGGTCATCGCATCACTGACATATCGCCACTTTTTGGCCCATCATGATCCTGCACATACCCACTAATTTATATAGACTTGTAATTTGTTGTGGTTGATTTTGTGGTTCTAAGTGGGTAGCCTAACTTCACATGAAGTTGGTCCGACGACGAGATGATGGTGAATGAGACATTTAATATTTTCGGTCCAGATTTTAAAGGGAGATTTATTGAGCCCATTGTAGGATAAGAAAAACCATTATGCATTTTGATCCATACTTTCGATTTGTCATATGTATATTGATAGAGTTCATGCACAAATAGGAATTCTTCAATGATCATGTTCTCTACATAGATGAGATCAATTAATATCCCATCAGTAGGCTTGTCATTGATTCTTATAGCTATGTAAAGAGGACCATTAGGTGCATGTTTAAGTATGTCATTTTGTGAGAAAGAGATATTAAGGGGTATTTTGGTTGAGCCCTTAAGAGGTTTAGCTCCAATAAATAACACCACTCCGAGTAGTTCGTCTGCATTTTTATCTTTTGTGTTTTTATCATCCATGTCAACATTCATCACATCATTCTTTGTTTCAATAGCTTTGACAAATGAAATAGTATGTTTTAGCATGGGATTTGTAAATATTTGTAAGTTTTGGTTAGGAGGAGCTATGGATTTATTACCTTGATCGTTTACAACTCCAATTAGAAGATGATTGGAATCAATGAGGTCTTGCACAAGATGTTTAAGATGCTTACAATATTTTGTATCATGTCCATTTTTTCGGTGATAATGGAGCTAAGAATTTGGTTTATAGCCTACGAGTACTGGTTTATTTGGATTAGGAGCTCTAACAGGAGGTAGGGAAATCATATTATTTTCTATGAGCTACAACATTATATTGTGAAGGGTATCAGGTAAAGGAGTAAATTTTCCATTACTATCTACAAAGGCATATGGAAATTTTGTCTTTATAGTAGCACTTGGTTACCAACTTGTTGATTTGGTTGAGGGGAATTAAGTTGTAAAAAGCCCCTATTTTTCTTCTTGAAAGGTTGGCAACTATTTTGAGGTGCAGATTCAGAATTTTTAGGACAGATAGGAGGATTTTTCACATCATGACTATAAGCTGACTTCTAATAATCATGACAGGTTGTACATAACTATGTGAAAGATGTGAATTTCAACATCTCAAGTTTCATTTGGATTGTTTTTTGTAAATTGGAAATATGTACATTCATTGAAGGTTGGCATCAGGAATCTTAATTTTTATTTATGAATAAAGTGTTTGGTATCTCATTATGAAATCAATCAATTCTTCATCATCCTTTTGTTTTCATGTCATTAAGTCATCTAGATTCATCTTAGGACCCGTGCGAATGTGAAAGTGGTTGTAAAAAGCATCAACAAGCTCATTGAATGAACCAATTGAATTATTCGATAAAGAAGAAAACCACCTAAAGTAGTATCCTTCAATGACCTAGGGAAGAGTTTATCCAATAGCTAATCTTCAAAGATAAATTCACAACATAGGGCTATATAAGCAAAAACATGGCTAAAAGGGTCTCCTTTCCTACCACATTTCTCAAATCTAAGAACCTCTATACCTTGTGGCATTGGTGTTCTCAATATCTCCAAGGATAATGGGTTGGTTTTGATCTTTTATGAAGGTTGACCATTGTTGTTTTGAGTTAGGGTTGTGAGTTGTTGTTGAAGGGATGACATTCTTTGCAAAATTGTGTTAAGGTTGGCATCATTGTTTTTATTATAAAGTGGAGGGGATTGAGTTGGAGTGTTGTATGTATACAGAGGGTAAGTGAATTGAAAATTTGTGAAGGAGGATGGTTTAAGAGATATGGTGTTTGAATGCACAAATCTAGAAGGATTCCCTATGGAAATACCTAAGGAAGTGTTGAAATTGCTAGTAGGCTGAATGGTTGTAATAATTGAACCATTTGGAAAAATGTGGGGGATTAAAAGGGGCTCACAATACAAGAAAGGAATCCCTAATCCCATATGTTCCCTTATTATTGTTGAGGTATGGTTCATTAAAGGAAACCTAGGATCCCAAATCAGATTGACTATCAACAAAAAGGTGAGTCAATTCTCAACATGGAAGACCTAGGAAGGTTCCTTAGGCTTTGAAGGGTTCACCACCAAGCAAAATATTTGAAAAGAAAAATTGACAATCAAATCATAAAACCTAGTAATGCAAGCCAAATAATGAGTGAAAATGACAAAATTAAGTAACAACAAGTTAGGATGTATGTGTTGAACATCTGAAATACTGAGAGGGGGGTGAATTAGGATTTTTACGTGGAAAACCCAAAGAGGGAAAAATTATAGTGAGGGTTAACTCACAATATATTATATCCAAATACAAAATATTACATGGCTCACTGCCAGGACTCACTTTCCTTGAAAGGCTCACAACTTGAATACAAAAGATGGTGTCTCACTGCCAAGATACAAAGATAGTGGCTCACTGCCAAGTAATTGAACTAATGAAATACACCTTCAATGTGCAAGGTTCAGTTCTGCTGAATCTTAGAATATAAAGTACTGCATCACATAGTAATCACTCAACTAGATTGAAATGATCACAACTTGTAAAGCATTTATTTTCACTCACTTTCCCTCTCCTTTGCACACATATATCACATTCATTCACCACACATGCACACACTTCATCATTCCTCAAAACATCTTATATATACAAAACATATATTGATCATCAATTAGGTCGGCTTAATTAGGTGAACACAAGAATAATCAAAACCTTATTTTGTCAGAACCATATATGATTAAGCATTATACCAAGTCGGCTAACAAACACAACTAGTCTTTATAATATATCACATTCACTGAGTTGGCCAAGAATAAAAAACAATTCTCCAAACCAAAATATGATTCTCAAGGAAAGAACCTTATGGATCTGAGAGCGCATTAATTTCCCATCATACCACTAGTAAAGAGAATGAAAAAAAAACTGTAGTGTAAGAATATTCACCTTAGTAGAATGTGGAGTCTCCCACACACTATGCCAAGCACTGGACAATAGAAGAATACAAAGTTGCACTCTGTAAAAGATAGCTTTTTTCTCACAACAATGGAAATATCAATATCCAAGATATAGTTGTTTGAATGAGCAAAGAAAACATGGTTAGGAGATTAGAGTCATATCAGATCTTGCGAAAAGTTTCAGACTCAAATACCAACACAGTAATCCATCTCAAAAGGATATTACCGACAAAGAACAACTTCTGATAAACCAAGCAGTCTTCACATATAGTTATCACCATGTTGAAATCAATGACAAAATAGGAACAACCAAGGGTGCTGCCACAATAATGGGTTACACTTTTTGGGACATCTTGATTTTTGCTGAAATCACATATTGTTAGAAAATATAATGATTTAAGCCTTAAAAAGGTTCCATTTTAAGGGTTTTAATTGAAGAGGGTTTGATGAAACACACTTATATCAAACCTCCTTGGATAGAAAGTTGCTAGTTTTAAACCATACCTATAATGGAGTCTCCTCTATGCCTATCAAAATGCTGATAAGAAACCACTTTTGGTTTACCTTTTAGGGGATCAAATTAATTTATTTAAATTATTTTTTTTGTAAATATGTAGTCCTTATTATAAGCTTTCCAAAAAGTATAATTTTAAATATATTTAATTTTATTATTATATTTATTTTTTATTTCTTGTGAATGTAGGTTTTTCAATGAACATCAAGGTCTTTATTTCACACATACGGAAAAATAGGAAAAGAGATAAAATAAATTCTTAAAAACTAATGTACACTAGCTATTGATGTGCTTATTCAAACAAAAAAAGAATAAGTTAATTCAAATGAATTAAAAAAAAGTTATGCAGCTGAAAGTATAATATATCTAAATTATAATTACTCTGAATTAGAAAATTAATTAAAAAATATATATGCAACAAAAAATTATGAAAAAATATCTATCCACTAGATAATGGTGTGAAAACATTGTATTTAAAAAAATAGAATTGTATGCTTTCTATAAAAAAAGTTATGCAGCTGAAAGTAAGCATCAGTTTTTGAAAATGATGTTTAGTAAAAAAAATAAGTTAAAAAAACTACATAAAATAATTCACAATTTATTTTTAATTTTTTTTAAAAATATAATTATATTCTCAACACAAAATATGACAAATTACTAGTTTGCTTCATCTTCAAATTCTTAATGGTTTAGCTTCTATAGGCGTACAGAAGTCAAGATCTGGTGAAAAATGTTGATTTCAATGTCAAGTTTGGCCAAAAAGTGTAACCCATTATTGTGGGATCACCCCCAACATAAACCATCCATACTTCATGATCATGTTTC
This sequence comes from Sequoiadendron giganteum, assembly GCA_007115665.2. Lineage (NCBI taxonomy): Eukaryota > Viridiplantae > Streptophyta > Pinopsida > Cupressales > Cupressaceae > Sequoiadendron > Sequoiadendron giganteum. Next base: position 79,893,269 of record CM021100.1, on the reverse strand, counting down.
AGGGCTTCCAACAATCTCCCCAGGTTTGGCATTGATGGCAACATGCATAAAAAATATTTTCAGCTACTGAAACTGTATACATAGAATACCCCCTATCAACACTGTTCTTCACAAAAATATTTTTCCTGACTTTCTATCTCTTCATCTCTCCATTTCATCATCTCTACCCCTTTGAAAATAATGACAAAGGAAGGGGCCCACCGGGGATATATGTATATATTAAAAAAAAATGAGCACATAATTGAGTTAACTTGAAGAAGAACCTCTAAGATTCTCCAAGATAGCCTTCCATGACACTTTACCTTCTTCCCATGAAACTTTTGCACTTACAAGAGTTTTGTAAAATATCTCAAGTTTGGTTAAAGACTCTACACCATCGACTAAAGTATTGGGGCCAATATTGATCACTAATAATTCACCAATATAGCCAAGAGCACTAGAAACAATAGAACATCTGAGTTTGATCATTTCTCTGAGTGCCACAAACTTCTTGATAACATTTGTCCTTTGATCCTATAGTGAAAATATTTTTCCTAAAGATAAACAATGTAGGACCACCTCTGATTATCTTTATCTTCTTCTAACTTGCCTGAGTTCTCAATCGAGACTCACTCAGCCTTATTTCGTTTCTTATATCCATTGTACAACCAGACCAATTTAGGAAAAAATAAATTAATTTATGTGCCTCTTCTTCACAACCTTGTACACTCTTCAACCCCTTCATCACTCAACTATGTGCATTTGCACATTTCTCTTTGATATATCTCAAATTTCCTTCATTAGATTTGATTCCAATAGACACTTCAAGTCCGAAGATGTAAAATTTTAATGAATCAATCATGCCATAAAGATTCCCCACAACAAAAATAGATGAATCAAAATTAGCGCTAGGAACAACCTTCTGCAATTCTTCCAAAGCTCTCTGAATATTTATTCATTTATGCTCATGTTCAAGCTTACTTCCTTCTACAACTTCTTTCTTAACAACAATTTTGCGTTTCTTCCTTGTTCCAATCATGCTACCAGAGGTACCTTTCGCACAAAGGTTCTTAGGGATTTCCAAAATAATTTTTGCATAGCTATCAACTTTAGCCTCTAAAACTTCATAGTTTAATTCAGATATCCAAACTAACCTTGATTCAACTACTTCCATGTGACAAAAATCTATAAACGTGCAAGAAAAATTTATGCTTTCGGAGTATTTATCAACAACACTTACTGGAATCCTGAACCTTCTACTCATCCTCATTTGAAATGTTCCAAATAATTCAACAAGGGAAAACTCTTGTGTGCATCCATACTACCAATATTTATCATGATATTCTTGATTTGACAGGCAATAGGCTCTAAATTTGACCATTCTATCCTTCCCATTACTGACAACTCTTTTAAGAAGTAAAAGAGTAAAAAGACAACTAAGTTTCCATACCAAAATGTATTCTGCTTATTCCTCTTGATTTCCCTTAGATTCTTCAAAAGATATATACGAAGTAATTCAAATAAGTCATATTCCATACCTCTTTTGATAATATCAACAACAATATGCACAACCACAATAGAAAATATAAGGTCATTGTTAGGAATACATACTTTGTGGATGATGACCATAGCAGCATATCATATTATAACTAGATCAAAAGTTGATCTTAAATCAATCTCTTTGCCTTCAGGTTTCACATCAGTAACCTCAAATATCTCTTTATCGTTCTCTGCATTCAGTTTGGGAACTGGTCCGGAGGGACACAAACTAGTTACATCTCTAAGAGATTCTCTAGTAATCAAAAATGATTCATCAAACCATGGATCTATTCATCATGAATTATATTCAACACAATTCAAATATAATTTTTCTCAAATTCAAATAGGGGAACCTTCCTCCAAACATCCAACTTTTTCTCAACTATTACCTTGTAGGCATCATGACTTCCTTTCAATTCACTTTCCCAAAGCATGCTCAACTGAACTGACAACATTTCTTCAATTTTACAGAAAAAAACACATAGATATCTTCTGTAGGAAACTCTCTAAGAGGGATAAAATAGAATGCACCAACAAACTCTTCCAATAGACCCTTCAAATATCTTCTCAACTTGACTTAGTTTTTATCCATACTATTTACAACCTTTGAATTATCCATAATAGTAAAGATGAAAGATTGTGCAAAAATGAATACTGCTGAAAATGTCAACAAGAAATCTATAGATATCCTACTTCTAGAGCTTACATTGAATTCACTTTATTTCTCCTTCAAACCTTGAAACTCTGAATCTCCTTCTAAACTTCCTTTGCACGCTTCTCCAAAGATACATGACTTTAAAACTATTGGTCATAAAATCTTGACAGAGTCACCATCTACTTTTTAATAAGTAGGAAAGTTAAGATTTCGATGAGCTTTTTCTTTATCCCATCAGAGTCTCTAAGTGATTGAATGTTTGCAAAATTTGTGGATGTTTATATGACTCTTAGATGAGAGGCCTTGATTGGTCGCTTTACTTTTGTGTAGGCTAGAATATTTTCCCTAAGTGTGTCTGTGTTAGAGTCACCAATCTGTTAGGTCTCAAAAACACAAATTTTGAACCTTAAGAGGGTGCCAATCTCTTAGTACATTTTTGGATAATGAACACGGTGAATTTGATTGATAACCCCCTACTCTTTAGGCTCTACTAAACCTAGGCAGGTGTACCTAAATGATAAGGAATATTTTTAAGGTTTGAATATGAGCTCTAATTTGGGAAATCTACTCACAATGGAACATAGGTGTGAGGTAGATGCAAAGCTTGATGACTAGTCCCTACTGTAGATGCTTTGAGAATCAAATATATGAGTAAAGTTTCTATAAAATGTTCTAAGTATGACCAGTGCCTAATCTATTGGGTGAATGAAATTGAGTGTGTATGATGATGATGGAGACAAATATGTAAGATAGGTGGTTCTACTTCTCATCTTAACTCTAACTTGTTGGGAACTTTGGATGTTTGCACCTTGTACAAACGTGCAGCCTTGTCAGTAACTGCACTCTTCTTTATGAATCCCAGTGTTATTCTCCCAAATTATTGTGATATCATGAAAGGATTTTTAATTATTAACTTGAGCGAAACCAATGAGAATAATTAATTAAAAGGATTTTAATTCTTGGCAGGAACCAATTAAAGTGAATTATTTGAAAGGAATTTAATTCACCCTAGTGAGAACCCAATCAAGAAAACCACACAAAAACAACAAATGTGTCTCGACAAATTGGATAAATTTGAATAACTTAGGAAACTACTTTAGAGAAATCACTCTAAAATATAAGAATGAATATTAACACAATAGTTGAACACTAGGAATAGATCACTGATTATGAATAGTCTTCTCCATTATATTGCTTCAAAAGGTATACATTAATAGCAAAGTTCCTGAAATATGGAAATGGATGGATGAAATGTAGATGAATGAACCTATATATTTTTACTAATGATAATGATGATCCTCAAAATTGGGCCTTGGTTTACCTTATTATATGGGAAGCAACAAGCTATAGACCCATTACAAAAGGCATGTCTCTTCATAACTTTAACTAATTGTAATTTTTTAAACATAAATACATCTATTGAGAGAACAACAACATATATTAACAATTGCTCCATTATTCATCATAGAGAAATCGTGACCTCTCAGGATCTAGCAAAGTTATCCTCTCCATAATGAAGTGCTCGATCATCTTGCAGGCCTCAACTTGATACTTATTCCTTTACATCTAGGGCTCTTCCAATCCTGGTGATGTTTCTGAAAAGTGCTCGATATAATCTTCCCTGATATGAGTATCAATATTTGAAAGAGAATCCATCATGTTGTACAACATATATATTATTCCTTCAAGTTGTTTATGAGAATTTTCCAATATCATTGATTATTTTGAGTGCCCATAATAGTATTTGAGTCAATTCAACTTTCCATTGGTCTTTTTATTTAAGCCCTCCTTCATTATTAAAAAATATGGGAAATGGGATATCTAATGGTTGGTCAAATTCATTGAGCTTAGTTTTAATCTTGGCATGAAACTTCTCATGCTGGTTGATTAACTCATTAGACTTGTGGATGATCTGTTTGTTCATAATTTCCCTAATAATCAACTCATCTGATGGGGAGTCCTATCCCTCAAGAGCACTCTTTCTCTTCCCAAGACCTATTCTCTGGTCTTCCTAGGATATTCCTCTCTACCCTACTCAGGGATCACTCCTAAACCCCTCTCACCATGTAGGACTCTCCACCAATTTCAAATTCTTCACCATCACTCCCATTCCACCACTAGGCTTCCCTAGGCTCCTCACTGTTCCAAACATGTCCTAACCTCTCCAGTGCTAGGGAAGGGAATTCTAGTTTTCCCTTTGTTTTTTTGTCTCCCCACTGATCCAACTCATTGGATTCTTTCACCTTTTACCCATCGCTTTCAAGAAATTTAGCTTCTAGGCCTTGTAGCCTTTTTGCCCCAATTAGGCCTCCTAGAACCTGTTTACTTGCCTTTTCTCACAAACAATCTTAACAACCCCCAAATTTTTTTACAGATTCTTTCTATTGTCCATCAAGGCTCCAAGATTTATCAGGTCTTAGGTTCTACAAGTGTCTGTACATATGACTATCCTCAAACCCCCTATTTTCAAGGGTTTATAGGGTTTTTAGCACCTTTTCCTTCTTTGAGGGCTTCAACGACCTCCTCAACTCTCCTCCTATCACACACATGTCTAAGATACATGTGCATACTCTCCCATGCTCTTGATTGGCACAAACCAATCATTTTAGCAACTCTCCTTGTTGTTGTCCTCTTCAAGCTACTAGCCAGAATGCACTTGCACTCACCTAGTGCTTGATGATTTCATCATCTCCCCTATACACAAAGACTCCAAAATCCATATTTACACTATAAAAATAGTCCCCTACTTGATTCCAAGTGGGCATGGTAGCTTTTCCACGGGAATTCAAGTGGGGATCATTATCTAGAAAACTGGCCTGAACCGGCAGTGAGACCAAAAACACCAAAAACTCACAAAACTACTAGAACCAGTCGAATTAAATGACTAAAATAATTCTATTAAAAGAAAGAATAGATCACAAATGAAAGAATCAAAGCATCAGTAAAGCCCTTTCAATCCATTCTTGACTGGATGAAGGTTCAAACACAAAAATTCAATCAAATTTGCACTCTTCCAACTCACAACACTTCCTTCCAAAACTCCAAATCGTACAATAGATTTCCCACATGTTCAATTAGGATTTTTCTAACCTTATATAACTTTCTCCCACGTTCTAGGACCCTTGGGTTGGGCTTAGAGCATCATTTATGCCATTTTCCAACTTTTAGGACAAAAAGCCAAGACACACATTGTCTAGTTTTGCCTAATTTCCTCATTGAGACTTTTTTAAACCTGAAGGCTCTAAACTAACCTATATTTCCACTAAAAAAAATCAATTCAACCTTGGGAATTTATCAATTAGTCGTTATTACCTTGGTGGTTGGCTAGAACCACCTACAAGCCAGAATTTGCAAGATCTCTCCAAAAGACCTTGAGGTGCTCCTGCACCATTCTCCCCCTGCAACAAAGAAGTTAAGGAACCTATGGTTTCAAGAACTCCTCACTAATTCCATGCTTCTTAAATTCACTTTTTTCTATCTAAGTAGCTTCTGACTCTGGTTGATGTCTCCACTTCACTAGGTGCTCCATGTATGTCTTGTGCCTAGTCTTCTTCTTCACCCTTGAGTCTAGAATTTTGTCCAATTGTGGTCTGATCTAATCAAGTACCTTGAGTCCTTCCACATCCTTACTGACCTTAGCACTATACTGTTCCTCATCCATTTCTGGTCCTTTATACTTCACGAAGTCCTTCACATTGAAGATAGGCAAAATAGACATCTCCTTGGGTAACTCCACCTTGTATGCATTGGATCCATACTTAGCGAACACTTTACATGGCCCTATCCTTTTCATCTGCATCTTACTTGGTATGCCATTCTGTAGTCTTTCCTTGTTCAAGTATACCATTACCAAATCACCTATTTCAAATTGTAGATCTATCTTCCCTTCATCTCTTTTAGCCTTCAACTTTTGGTTAGCCTCCATTAATGTCTTCTTTACCTGATCATGAACCTCTCTCATTGATTGAGCAAAATCATCAGCATGTCCACTAATTCCTTCGTAACTTTTCAGGTCTCTAAGCTCAAGTACACCCCTTGGATGTAAGCCATATACTATCTCAAATGTACTCTTACCCATAGTCCATACTCCTTAGTTAAGCATCTCAACAAGTTACCAAGTACTCTATTGATCACCTCTGTCTGTCCATCCGTTTGAGGATGATATGCTGAGCTATGAGACAAGTTGATTCCTAAACTTTTCCAAAGAGTTTTCCAAAAATTTCCCATAAACTTCACATCTTTGTTTGCAACTATGCTCTTTGGCAACCCATGTATCCTCACTACCTCCTTGAAGAATAGGTGTGCAATCTGACTTGCATCATGTGTTGTTTTGCATGGGATGAAATGGCTCATCTTGCTGAATTTGTCCACTACCACAAACACATTGTCAAAACCAGTCGGTGTCCTAGGTAGTCCTACTATGAAGTCCATGCTTATGCATTCCCATGGTCTATTTGGGATGGGTAATGGATGATAAAGACCTGCATTTTTTTATGTTCCCTTTGCCTTTTTACATACCCCACATTGCTCCACATACCTTCTTACATCTCTTTGCATCTTAGGCCACCAATAGAACCTCTCCACTAAGTCTAGTGTCTTGTTCAAACCAAAGTGACCACTCAAAATGCCATTATTCTTTTCTTGGATTAGATTATCCCTCATGGAACCTCTAGGAACACATAATTTCTTCCCTCTAAACAATAGACCATTCTGCAAGGTGTAATCTACATATTCACTGTGAAAATGGTTCTCAAAATCAGTACATACCTTGTAGATCACTGAGAAATCAGAATCTCCTTCATATAGATCTTTGAATCCTTCAGCCCCTATGCTTTGTAGCTATATCTCTTGGATAGTAAGCAACCTTATGCTAAGAGCATCAACAACCTTGTTGTTAACCCCCTTCTTATGCTTGATGGTAAAGGTGTATGACTGCAAAAACTCCATCCATTTGATATGCCTCAAACTGAGCTTCTCTTGGGTATTTATGTAGCTTAAGGCCTGATTTCCAGTGTATACCACAAATTCCTTGGGCAATAGGTAGTTCCTCCACTTCTTGAGAGCATGTACCAAAGCATATAGCTCTAAGTCATAGGATGAGTACCTAGACTTTGCTTCATTCAACCTTTCACTAGAGAATGCCATTGGCCCGCCTTCTTGGCTTAGGACTACACCCACTGCTATGTTTCTCGCATCACATTCCACTATGAATGGTTTGTCAAAACTTGGTAAAACTAGGATAGGTGGGGTAGCCATCTCCCTTTTCAACCTTTCAAATCCTTCATTGGCTTCTTTGGTCCACAAAAACTTCATTTTCACTCCTCCTTTGATGGTGTCAAGGACCGGTGCACAGGTTTCACTAAACCTTCTAACAAACTTCCTATAGAATTGAGCTAATCCATGGAAAATGCTAACTTTAGTCCTTGTCTTGGGAGTAGGCCAACTGAGAATGGCTTCAACCTTGCTTTTTTCCATCTTCAAGTTCCCTTGAGATACTACAAATCCTAGGTAGACTAACTATTGCTTCATAAACTCACTCTTCTCAAGATTTATGGTGAGCTTCTCCTCTTGAAGTTTCTTCAACAAAAGTTCTAGGTGCTTCAGATGTTCTTCTTTTGTTTTGCTAAAGATGAGGATATCATCTAAGTAGACTACCACAAAGACTCCTATAAAGTCCTTCAAGACCTCATTCATCACCCTCATAAAAGTTCTAGGTGCATTTGTAAGCCCAAATGGCATTACTAACCATTCATACAACCCTTCTGTGGTTTTAAATGTTGACTTCCATTCATCTCCCTCTTTCATCCTAATCTGATAATAGCCACTTTTCAAATCAATTTTGGAATAGTACTTAGCACCCTCTAAACAGTCTATTAAGTCTTCTATCCTAGGAATAGGAAACCTATATCTAATGGTTATCCTATTTATGGCCCTAGAATTAGTACACATTCTCCACTTATCTCCCTTCTTAGGTTCCAACACCACTGGAACAACACACAGGCTTATGCTCTTTCTGATCAGCCCTTGGTCAAAAAGTTCTTGAACTTGCCTTGCTATCTCCTTGTTCTACTCCAGTGTCATCTTGTATGCAGCCTTGTTAGGCAATGTTACTCCTAGTACAAAGTCTATTTGATGACTGGTTTCCCTCTTAGGTGGTTGTGTAGCAGGTGTGCCTTCACAAATAATGTCCCTGAACTAATCCAACAGTTGTTTCACTTCTGCATTCATAGGTAGCCGACTAGATGACTCCTCTTCCTTTGGCTTCAACATTATTGCATAAAAAACTCCTTCTTCCTCCTTCATGTCTCTTAGGAATTCCTTTCCACTCATCAAAAGTACACTAGTTTCTACCTTTTCCACCATGCCTTCTTCCAACAAAGACTGTATTTTATAAGTCACTCCATCCTTCTTGAATGAATACTTGTTCTCCATGCCATGGTGTACTACCTCCCTGTCATATTGCCATGGTCTTCCAAGCAACAGATGGCATGCATCCATTGGTAACACATCACATAATATCCTATCTTGATACTTACCTATAGCAAACTCAACCCATACTTGTTCATTGACCAATATATTCTGCCCCTTGTTCAACCAAGTAACCTTGTAAGGACACACATGGGGTATCTTGATGAGGTTTAACTTCTATACTACCTCCTCTGATATGACATTATTAGTAGACCCTGAATCAATGATGACCTTGCAGACCTTACCTAGTGTCTTGCACTTGACTCTAAAAAGAGCTCTCCTTTGTTTTTGTTCATCCTCGGTAGGTGCTTTGATCAAGATCCTTCTTGACATGAGGTTCTCTCCTTTCTCTGAATCTAAACTCACCTCTGAATGTTTGGAACAATCCTCTTCTTGAACATAGTTAATCTTCCTCTCACCTTGTGAAGATGCTAGCTTGTCAGAACACTTATAAGCCAGACAACCCAACTGTCCACAATTGTAACACTTCATGGAAGCAAAATGAGAACTTCTCCCAAAGTCTCCTGATATGCCTCTTCCATCATTGTTGGCTTCTACCTCTGTATCCCCCTCTACTATTTGACTCATGGGATTGTTCACCAGCCTTAGCATCACCTTGGCTTCTATTCTCATTTCTCCTTTCGCCAAAACCTCCTCTATTTCCACCTCTAGGATCTCTACCTCTTCCTTTACCCCTGGTATTAGAATCTTGTTTCTTTTTTAGTTTCTCTTCCACTTTAATAGCCATTTGATAGCAGCTATGGAGATTAGTAAGTGTAAAGAGACTCAAATCTTCTTGTATGTTCCACCTAAGGCCGTTTAGATACCTAGCAACCTTAATGCTTTCATTTTCTTGCACTCTAGACCTAAGGCTTAGCTTTTGGAACTCTTCTATGTAGGCAGCTACATCTAAATCCCTTTGTCTGAGATTTTGCCTCTTCTTATGCAATTAGATGTCATAGTCCTTAGGTAGATAGTTTTCCTTCACTTTAGCCACCATTGTCTTCCAATTTCCTATTGGATTCTTGCCTTCCTTCTCTCTTTCTTCTTGCAAGAACTTCCACCAAGTTAGTGCTTGTCCTCTTAACCTTGATTTGGCTATCTTCACCTTTTGTGCCTCTATAATCTCATCACATTCAAAGTGATTCTCCATTCTCTCAATCCATTCCATAACTAACTCTGCATCCATTCTTCCTATGAAAACAGGGATGCCTTCTAGTGCCTTGCCACTTAATGCCTTCAATTCTTTGAGGAAGGGTTCCTCTTTTAAGAGAGGGTCATGTTTTGGGTCTATGTCTTCCTCAACGTGGTCCTCACCTTTGTCTCTAACCACTGCTAACTGCACTTTCATCTTGCATGTCGACTCTACAACCTCTTCTAATTTTTGCTTCATCTCCTCCACAACTTCTTCAAGTCATTTATTCTTTTCTTGCTGCTCTATCAAATCTCTTGCCAATTCTGCATTGGTCACCATGGTGTTCTCTTCTATGGATTCACTTCCCTCTGACATACACTTCTCAATTCCCAAGCCTTTTAATGGCTCTGATACCAATTTGATGGGGAGTCCTATCCGTCAAGAGCACTCTTGCTCTTCCCAAGACCTATTCTCTGGTCTTCCTAGGGTATTCCTCTCTACCCTACTCAGGGATCACTCCTAAACCCCTCTCACCACGTAGGACTCTCCACCAATTTCAAATTCTTCACCATCACTCCCATTCCACCACTAGGCTTCCCTGGGATCCTCACTGTCCCAAACATGTCCTAACCTCTCCAGGTCTAGGGAAGGGATTTCAAGTTGTCCTTTTTTTGTTTTTTCTCCCCAGTGATCCAACTCATTGGATTCTTTCACCTTTCACCCATCACTTTCAAGAAATCTAGCTTCTAGGCCTTGTAGCCTTTTTGCCCCAATTAGGCCTCCTAGAACTCGTTTACTTGCCTTTTCTCACAAATAGTCTTAACAAACCCCAAATGTTTTTACAAATTATTTTGATTGTTGATCAAGGCTCAAAGATTTATCAGGTCTTAGGTTCTACAAGTTTTCGTACATATGATTGTCCTCAAACCCCCTATTTTCAAGGGTTTCTAGGGTTTTTGGCACGTTTTCCTTCTTTGAGGGCTTCAACAACCTCCTCAAATCTCCTCCTGTCACACACATATCTGAAATACATGTGCCTACTCTCCCATGCTCTTGATTGGCACAAACCAATCAGTTTAGCAACTCTCCTTGTTGTTGTCCACTTCAAGCTACTAGCCAGAATGCACTTGCACTCGCCTAGTGCTTGATGATTTCATCATCTCCCCTGCACACAAAGACTCCAAAATCCATATTTACACTTTAAAAATAGTCCCCTACTTGATTCCAAGTGGCCATGGTAGCTTTTCCATGGGAATTCAAGTGGGGATCATTATTTAGAAAACTGGCCTGAACCGGCAGTGAGACCAAGAACACCAAAAACTCACTAAACTACTAGAACCAGTCAAATTAAATGACTAAAATAATGCTATTCAAAGCAAGAACAGATCACAAATGAAAGACTCGAAGCATCAGTAAAGCCCTTTCAATCCATTCTTGACTAGATGAAGGTTCAAACATAGAAATTCAATCAAATTTGCACTCTTCCAACTCACAACACTTCCTTCCAAAACTCCAAATTGTACAATAGCTTTCCCACATGTTCAATTAGGGGTTTTCTAACCTTATATACCTTTCTCCCATGTGCTAGGACCCTTGGGTCAGGCTTATAGAATCATTTATGCCATTTTCCAACTTTAGGACAAAAAGCCAAGACAAACATTGTCTAGTTTTGCCTAATCTCGTCATTGAGACTTTTCCAAACCTCAAGGCTCTAAACTAACCTAGCTTTCCACTAAACAACATCAATTATACATTGGGACTTTATCAATTAGTCCTTACTACCTTGGTGGCTAGCTAGAACCACCTACAAGCCAAAATTTACAAGATCTCTCCAAAAGACCTTGAGGTGCTCCTGCACCATCATCTTTCTTCTCTTCCATACACACTTGTATTCTATCACGTTCTTTGAAAGAAGAGTGTATTTTTACAAAAGATTCCCTAATATTGATTTGCCTATTTCATCACCTTCTCAAACCTTTTCTTGATTAGCTCAAAGATCATTTCAAATTTGATGGTTTTCATCCTTTTCTCTAGTTCATTGTATTTCTTTTGAAATTTATCATGGCAATGCTTCTAGTATATGACATCCACCATGGCATCTAATACTTTCTTCTCACTATCCACCCATGGAGAATATAATTCTGATGAAGAAGAGGAGGATAATCTATCTTTGTAATTGACTATGTGTTTCTTTAGTTTATCATTTTCTCTTATCAATTTCTCAACTTGTTCCTTATTTAATTTAGCTACATTTATTTTTAATTCTACTATCTCAATAGGATTAGTATCCCCCACCATATGGACCAAGATATGTCCAAACACTTGGCTTGGATTATTGATGATGGTAGGTCTTTTATCTTGGGGATATAGTGCCCAAATCAATAAGGTAGCTTCATTTGGATTGTACCCTGACCCTTAATATGTTTTGTCACTTGGTTCTTCTATTAGGTGCAATGTATTATCTCCTCTTTTCCTGAAGCTATCAAAGACTATGGCGGAACCGATGTCCCATATCGGTAAGAGAAAGATGCTAGCCTCTTGAATTAGTTCTATTCCTCTCTCAGGGGTGATAGCTTCTAGTTCTGTTCTACTTCCTTTTGTAGTTCTTCCAAAGTGGTTGCCTCTTGTTCAAGAGTGATATCTTTCATATTTTTTCTTAGCATTCTAACTTTGTATTCATAGATAAATGACCTAAACTCTGAATTTTTAATGAAGTCATTGTTAGAAAAAAAATCTTGACTAGCTCAGACTCTGACATCATTTGAGAGTTCATACGATGCTTCAATTTTACAATTTTTGGCCAAGCTAGACACTGAAATTATTATTTCTAACTAAATCTTCACATTTGGGCACCTATAGTGGCTAAACCATGAGGAATTTGAAGATGATATAAACTAGAGTCTCATCACATTTTGTCTGTAGATTCTAAAAATAATTTTTTCAAAATTTTTAGAATAAGATTGCACTTCTTTTTCCATCTCCCACGAAAAATGGGTTTTTTTAGAAAACAACATTTTTAAAAGGTGACGCTCATCGTATACAACATAAATTTTTCTATATGAAGGATAAAATTCTAATTTTTTGAATTTAGATTTTTAACTATGATATCTAGCACTTTCATTTGGTCTCATAGTTTTTTATTGAATATTTTTTCCTTAATAGAGTTTCGAAGTCAAACCAATTGCAATTCAAACATAGGCGGACTGTATACAACATAACTTTTTCTGTATGTATCGAAATTCAATTTTTTTTTTTGATGGATCAATTACATCAATATCCAGCACAAAGATATTTAAAAAAAATATATTTTGATAATTTTCTATTTTTCCACCTGTGCAAAACAAAGAGCTTGATTTTCGGTGAAAAACCTATGTTTAATAAAACTAAAAAACCACATAAATAATAAAACCAAAACATATTAAAATTATATTCATGGGATAGCTCATTTCGAGGACTGCTATAATCATTTGAAATAAATTTTAAATGAATTCATTTGATCCCCCAAAAGGTAAATCAAAAGTGATTTTTTATCAGCATTTTGATAAGTGTAAAGGAGACTCATTTATAGGTATGGTTTAAAACTAGCGAGGTTCTATCCAAGGGGGTTTGATCTAAGGTGGTTTGATCAAACCCTCTTCAATTGGAATCCTTAAAATGAAAATTTTAAAGGCTTAAATCATTATATTTTCTAAAAATATGTGATTTCAGCAAAAATCAGTTCCTCTCAGAAATTGTAAACCAGCTTTGTGGGATCACCCCATCATCTTCATCATCACTTTCTTCTTCATCTCCTTCCTCACTCATGGTAGTATCCACAAAAAAAATTACCTCTAGAGTAGGATTTGAGGGTATATAACTGAGGGGTTCCATATTCTCATCTTGCATTCCAGAGCAAGTTGTCACATGTGTTTCAAAGACGATCAGGGGCACATCCCTAGTTAGTTCATCCTCATGAGTGATTAGCTGCACAACTCTTTCTAAAGGATCTCGTAGATCATTGAATGATTTTATATATGAAAGATTGTTCTCCTTCTTCCATGCATCAAATGACATGATTTTTTTGTATATGGCCATCCTTTATGCGGTAAAAGCCTCATCACAATTTCTTATCACATCATCAACAAAGAACTGATGTTCAAACCTAGATAGTGCTTGTGACAAGTTTTTCCTTATTGATAAAGTTCTTTAAATCAAAATTATTTCTCTCATTTCCCACTAGAAAATTGTAATGTGCCAATTCCATATCAATTTCCACATATCCTTCATTAGAGACAATTGTGAAGTCTCCAAAATATAAAGTACTCAGGATGATGGATTTTTAACTATACCCTTAAGATGTTTAGCATCTGACTTGGCCAACTATCTCACAATCTCCAAATATGCCACCCTATCAGGAACTGTTCTTGGTAGCAAGTGTGAAGCTCCGCCAAATCCATATGCTCTAATCACAATGAAATGAAAACATGTATACCAATCTCCCCAATTATGATTCATGTTTTCCCTGGGGTCCTCTTTTGGTCTAAGAAACCTTTCTACTTGAAGAGAAAAGTTGTAATCACATGGATGCCCTAATAATTTTAGCAGAGGTTTAACAAAATACTCTTCAAAGTATAGGTAATGGGATCTCCCATATCTACTATCTCATATTGAGGTCCACATCTGAATTGGTTTGAAATTTCCATCATCATATGCATCCCTTATCCTCAATTTCTCTTCCCAAAGTCCTCTAGCTTGTCCTTCATATAAGTGCAAGTGCATGAACAAGGAATAATGTTTAAAACTAATACAATCACTATTGTTTTTAATTTTCTCTAGTGTTTGGTTTAAAGCATTGGATAGATAGCCAACATAATCAAATCATCTGGCATCTTGGCTTTGCACATCTGCTACCAGGACCATTGGGGCTATTGACATGAGAGCCAAAAGTTCCACTCCCAATACTTTTCCTATAGTGTGATATGTATATTGAAAATACTACTCAAATAGCTCTTAATGAAAGGGAGGGTTTTAATTGTTGGAGAACTTTTTGAGTTGATTTCCTTCCTCCTAGGGCCTATGCACTGGAAATTTCCTTCTTTTATAGCTAGTGTCCATGTGGTGATATTTTGTCAAGAGGTCCTTTATTGTGAATGGAAAACTCATAGAGCAATCTAGTTGGAAACCAATGCAAATGAAGTCTCTAGAGATAATGATGAATTCAAACCCATCATCTAACTAAATTGCTCATCGTTTGGGGTCATACCTAGTAGCTAGTGCCTTAACCAACTCTACATTGACAAACACATTAGGCACAACCACTTTTCCCAAGTTCATTTTACATGGATTGTAGAAAGGGTGGAATCTATATTGTTTTCTAAAGTGGTACATGAATAATTCATACCCTCTCTGAGGTGTCCATACATCCCCTAGGTCTTTTTGTTTATCCCACAACTTTTCCATGGAAGGACTTAACTATGAACTCCTCTTAGGTCTCGGCCCTGACCCAGGACATTGATCAATTAAGTCTTGGTTTAAGAGTCTAGCTTCTATTTTTTTTTTTAATTCTTTGGTGTTCCTAATTTTGCTTCCATTGTTCAAAACCATAGCTTCTCCTTGCAGTTCTTTTTACTCGAAATAAAATTCTTAGTTGGGTTTTGTATACTTACTTGTGTCACACTTGCTTCCTTTGGCTCTTGACTATGTAGCAATGATATACTTTCAACTCCTATACTCCACTCCTACTCTTTGTAAGATTCTCCAATTTTTAATGATAGAAATAAGATCAATTTGAGGTATACATTTCTTAGCTCTGGCTCATAAATGTCGCACTTTCTCTCTATCTTGTCATTGGGGAGATCATTTAATTTTAATATCTCATCGATATCTTGGGCTGTCACATTAGTCAAAAAAATCATCATCGTTTCATTAGAGGGACTATTAACTTATTTCTATCGATATCCACGTTTCTCATTGATAAACCTTATGTCATTATCTTTCCTTCAGGGTATCGAAGGGATGCCAAATAATTTCTCCCCGATAGACTGTAGTCTCTCTGATACTTTCCTTAACTTATATTTGATCACTTATGGTATGTATTTTCTCTTCATGTGTTATCGGCTCATCGGGGGAGCCTTTGTTCATATTATGTTATGCATCAGTCCATCGGTGGGACATTGTGTCATTTCTCCCTGATATGTTTTATTATCTCTAATATGTTAAATTATCAGGCTATCAGGGGAACAATAAGGTATGCTCTGCCGATATGTATTACTCAATCCGATGAATCTACCTTAGCTAGCTCTTTCGGTCTATCAGGGAGACTGTTCTAGGAGTCTGCATGACAAAAAATTGTTTCATCGATAGTGTATGTTTTGTAGTTCAACTTCATTAGTTCATCGATGGGACTATGATGAGAGTCCCCCTGACACTGCACTATCATGCTGATATATTTCATATTATTGAGGTAATACTTTAGGAAGGTGAAAATTGCAGCTATAAAATCTTGGACTTATTAATAAAGGTGGTCCTAATGGCTATGCAATATGAATTATTGTATGGATCTTGTCACAAAAATTATTGCATTTCATGTTAAGCACAATGTTCAACCAGAGACAATAATTATTTTGACATAGGTGAGGTGTGAATATGGTGATCAAGGCTAAGGTTAATTTCTAGTTCTAATAGTGGCTCCGATTGGGGATGAATGAACATGAGGCCATTGAAAGAATATAGAAGTGATCACTGGGAAGCAGACCATGGGTGAATGTGATCAGATGGGATGGGGGAGAAGGGGAACCTAAATGAATATGTATGAAAAATCATATTTTTTAAGAAAATAAGTGTTTCAGGAATTGTCCATGCATTGGAAATTCCTGATCTTCTCCTATCATATTTTGAAGATAAGAATCTTCACCACCTTTTATTGTAATAAAAAATGGTCCTATCCAAAGGGCTTCAAATTCCCATGTTTCCCTTTATCTTGGCATCTAGCATTCCATAGTAGAACTATATCATTGACTTCAAAATTTCTATCTTTTTCCCTTTTGGGTAAACCCACAAAAGTGGTTTACAATTGGAGTGAGGAAGGAAAAGCTGAAAAAAATGACCCCATGCCAATTTTTTTTTTTTTTTGGGGTTCAACAACCAAAAGAGGGTTCAAATTAACTAGGGTTTGAGCAAACCCATTCAATGAACTTCCCAGAATTCCCGCTAAAAAAAGCAAAGGAAACCCTTTTTGAAAGGGGGTTCGCTCGAACCCCCCATTTCCCTCCTTCTCCCCATCAGGTGGTAGAAAAGTCCAAGATATTGTTCTTCAAAGCTCGGGTTGAGGATGAAAATGGAGGAGACTTCACAAAACCAACTGGATGATGGTAGTCCTTGGAACGAGCTATCCAATGAATATAATTTTAATATTTTTTGGTTTTATTATGTATTTGTTTTAGTTTTATTAAACATAGATTTTTCACCAAAAATAAAGTTCTCTATTTTACACATGTGGAAAAATAGTAGATTATAAATTTATTTTTTTAAAATATGAGTGCACCAGATATTGAATTCTTTGATCCAAGATTTTTTTTTTTGAATTTTGATACATACAAAAAATGTGATGTATACGGTTCGCCTATGCCTGAATTGTAATTGGTTTGACTTCGAAAATTGATTAAAGAAAAATTATTAAATAAAAAACTATGAGACCAATTGGAAGCACTAGATATCGAAGTTTTTAAATCTAAATTCGAAAGAATTATAATTTTATCCTTCATGGAAAAAAAGTTATGTTGTATACAGTGAGTGTCACTCCTTAAAAATGTGGTTTGTTGAAAAAAACTAGTTTTCAAAGGAGATGGAAAAGGAAGTGCAATTTGATTCCAAAATTAATTGATTTTTTTTTTAGAATCTATAAATAAAATGTCACAAATCACTAGTTTGCATCATCTTCAAATTCCTCATGGGTTAGCTGCTATAGGTGCTTGAATGTGGAGATTTAGTTAGAAAAAATAATTTTAGTGTCCAGTTTGGCCAAAAATTGTAAACCACTATTATAGGACCACCATTTTGTCAAATAGGTACTTCATTTGTGATTTCATTTTTGTGTTACACTCTTGTGCAAAATATCTAACTTCATCCAATTTTGCCAACTGCTCCATTCTATCTTCCATGGGTAGGGATATCCAAGTCCTCTTGGAGTATAAACTTATGTACTAGAAAAAGGTTTTGCATGGGTATCCTTGCTTTTGTCCCATAAACTAATTCAAAAGGTGACTTTCCAGTTGACTTCTTTATTGCTATTCTATCTGCCTAGATTGCCAGCCTCAATATGGAATCCCAAGCCTTTTTATAGTTGTTCAACATCCTTTTAATTTATTTTAGGATACTCTTGCTTCTTGACTCAGGATGCCCATTCTCTTGTGGATGATATGGAGATGCATACTAAATTGTTATTCCATATGTCTCACATAATTTCTTGAACTCTTCTGATCTAAAGCACATAACATTATTTTTGATTATCCTTACAAGTGTTCCAAATCTAGTGATGATATTTTCCATCAGAAAGTTTATCACAACCTTGCTTGTAGCTTTTCTTGTAGGGATGACTTCTATCGATTTAGTAAAATAGTCAGTTGCTACTAAGATCCATTTATGGCCACTAATGGACTTCTCTAGTATCTCTCTGATGAAATCAATACCCCACTGATGAAATGGAGCTTCAAATTGCATTGGTCTAAGTGGAAGTGCTCCTTGATACTTCATTTTTCCAATTTTTTTTTGACAAGCCTCATACTTTTGTACATAACTTAAAGAGTCATTGAAAACCCTAGTCCAATAGTATCTAGCTCTCATGATCTTGTGGGCAGTGGTTTTGGCCAAAAAATGTTCTCCATGGACTCCTTCATGCATTTCTTTGAGCACACAATTCACTTGTGATTCATCTAAGAACAACAACAACACCCCATCTCTATTCTTCCAGTATAAGTCTCCGTAGATAAAGAAATACTTTGAGGCATGTAATTTTAAGGTTCATTTTTAATTTTTATTCAAGTCTTTAGGACATTTTTTATTTTTGAGGTAATAAATTATATTATTGTACCATGAGGTGCGCTCAATGCTGGAAATCATACCTTCTTCCTCCCCTCTGTTAAATATTTGAGATGCTTCAAGATTTGATTCAGCCATGAGCTTAGCTAAACTTTTTCCTCTTACTAAATTGGTTATTTGGATTTTAATGTCAAACTCTTGAATTCTATTAATCCATCTAAACATCCTCCCTATGACTTCATTTTAGACAAATACATCCTTGACTATAGCATTAGGAACATAGGAAATTATCTTAGCACCTACCAAATAGGGTCTGAAGGATTTTAGAACTTTCACAAGTGCATATGCCTACTTTTCTAGATAATTTCATACTTTAGTTCTGCTCCTTGAAGGGATTTGCTAAAGAATGATATTGGTTGCTCATATCCTTCGTCATTTTTTTGTAACATCACTGCTACAATAATGTATTAAGATGCAAATGAGAAGATCTAAAATGGTTTACTGAAGTTAGGTGATTTAAACTCTGGGGCCTCCTTGATTTCTATTTTAATAGATATGAATGCATCAATTGCTTCTGCTGTCTAGTCAATATTGACACCCTTTTCCAATTTTTTTCAAATAGGCTTGACAATCACAATGAAACCTTGATATAAACCTTCTTAAAAAATTGATTTTCCCAAAGAAATATTGAATGGATTTCACCATCTTTTGGATATGAATCTTATGAATAGCCTCCACTCTCTCAGGATCAATTCTTACTCCATCTTTGGATACTCTATGGCCCAACAATTTTACTTGAGTCACAAAAAAATGGAACTTCTTTGGGTTTATGGAAATACCATACTCTAGAGATTTAAGGAAGATATTTTCTAAGTGTTCAACATGGTATTTTTCCCTTTTAGAATATGTAGCGAGGTCATCCTGATACACCACCATTATTGCATTAACCAAGTTAGTAAAGGCAATGCCCATAGCTATCTAAAATGTGGCGCCAACATTTGTGAGGCCAAATGGCATCCTTACATATACATATGTGCCCCAAGGTGTGGTAAAAACAATCTTAAATACTGTTTTGATTCTTTTACTTTCACCTGGTTATACCCCAAAAAACCATCCATCATGGACAATAATTCACACCCTATTACCTTATGCAACATAGCTTCCATGTTTGGGAGGGGGTAATTGTCTTTAAGGGAGGAAATATTAGATTTTCAAAAATCTACACACAACCTTATATCTCCATTCTTCTTCCTATTGGGTACCAAATTGGAAACCCAGGTAGAATGTTTGATGGGTTTAATAATACCTCCTTCTCTGAGTTTCATGAGTTCTTCATGCATCTTGGGTTCTAGCATAGGATTTATTGGCCTTTGTTTCCATCTAAAGGGCTTTGCATCATGCTTTAGAGGGATCTCATGTTGAAATAGATCTTCTTTATATGCTTTAAGGTCATCGTATGACCATGCAAAAACATGCTTGTATTTCCTCAATAATGCGATCAACATTCTCCTGATTATAGGGCTTAGCTTATTTCTAATGTACACCATTTTCAGAGTCAACTCAGTTCCAAGGTTGATTTATTCAATATATTCCCTTCTTATTGGTGTTTGCTTCATAATTTCTTGGTCACTCCAATCAAACACTCTTTCTAAAGCCACTAATCCTTTAGGAGTCTTATTAATTTTGAGTTGTACTACTTCTTGATGAAACAATTTTTTACCATCCACTTCTTCAACAAATACATTGAAATCAATTTCTTGAGCTTCATATTGATCAATGCAATATAAGAACTTAATCAAATTTGTGTCATCATTGAAGACATACCAATTGTAAATGTTGTCAGGGATTGTAGGGCTGGTCTTGAATTCTACTTGTGAGATAACTGCTAGGGTAATGCCATCCCTTTTCAAGGCTACATTTTCCAAGAATTTAGCCATCAAGTTTTATGATCTATCTACCCAGTCAATGGAGAAGGCATCAAAGAGTTCTATAGTATCCGACACAACATGCTTGTATTACTTCAATCTCTTATTTTTATAGAATAATTTTCCCTCACTTGTAAAACAACCAATTCTAAATCCCCAAATAAAGATAACACTTTGATCCCATGCTTTGTGGTAATGTTTAAACCTAGGAGCAATACCTCGTGCTATGTTATGTTGTTTGTGCATTCAAATCTCAACAGAAATGAATACTTGAATGTTGTGCCATTGGGTGAAATGAAAATAATTCCAGCTCCATTACCCTCTCTTTTGCAGGCCCCATCATAATACATCTTCCATATGCCTTGTTCATTTTGAGAAACATCTCTAGCAATTGGGTCTGTGTTTAGCAACCTAGGGTTTGAATGCTCAATTCTAAAACTCCTAAGGTCCACATCACAAAATAAATTCATCTGATTATGGTCAAAGAGCTCAATGACATGTTTTGATCTAGGTTCTTTGTATAATTTTACTTCCCTTCCATTTTATAGGTATGGTGGCATTATGGCATAAGATAGATCTAGCTGGACATTTCCACCTACTGCTATAGTCCATTGCCTAGACAATAACATCCCATAGTAAGGGTGAGTGTCCACCATAGTGATATATTTTTTATAAGTTACATCTCAGTATGATACCAATTTCAATTCAACATCCCATATCACTCCAACTACTTGGACCGATTTGTTATCCATGGCATAGCACTTCCCATAGGTGGTGTTCACCCACAAACCTAATTCCTTCATGACAACCAAAGGCATGATATTGATTGCTTCTCTAGAGTCGATCATGCAATTTTTTACCAGTTTGTCATTGATCACCAATGTGGTGTAAATTTGATCCACTTGGGAAGGATTCATTGTAAGGGTATCACCCAAATAAACTTTTGGTGCCCTTGTACTTTCTCGCTCAATGATTTTGACCTTTTTGTTCTGACCCTATTTTTTGCGAGATGTACTAGCAATTAATTTGAGGGATGTGTCTCTATACTCATCAATTTTAATCATTTCCATTAAGGGTATTGTCATCTTTATTTGAGATATTTCTCAAGAAATGTCAAATGACGGGGCAATGATCTTTGTTTTCTCAATTTTAGCGACCTTTCTTCCTTTAGTTTGAACTTTTTTGTTATTTTGTGTTTTCTCAGTTTCAACATTTGTAGCCTCCTTTTGAGAAATCTTCTGAGGCTTCCTTGTTTCATCCTTATTTTGGTCAAATAAGGTATTTTGTTTGTTATTTTTTTCCTTTATAAACATGCCCCTAGGTGTCCCTTGGTCTACATATATGGGTTTACTTCTTAGGTTGCATTTACTTCTTTTTTCTTCAGCCACATCTTTTGTTGTGATTACCCTCTTCTCTTCTTCCATCGGTGTTCTCAACTGAAATTGTGTTGTTGTATTGTATATATAAGCTATTTCTTATGTATTTTCTTCTTGGTTAGAGAACACTTCTTGCTCTATATTAACATTATATTTCTGATTGTTGACATCATATCCATACCCATCCTTAGAAGATGAGTATCCATTATTGGCTTGATGGGACCCATATCTCAACATATTTATAGTGTGACCATCCCTAGCTTGCTCTTGTGACCATTCATATTCTTTGCAAGCTTGCGACACTACACAATATTCGGGATCATGGAGTCTATGACATGGTGGACAACATGGTGTGGTATCCACTACATGTTCTCCATGCTTTTTCATAGAATCTAAAGTATCTTTCCAATTTGGCTTACCCACTGGTTGTCCATCCTTGGGTATGTGCAAGATCATGATGGGCCAAAATGTGGTGATATCTAAGTGATATGATGGCCCATGTGGTTGACGAATTTTTTTTACCCAAAATTGATGAAATGAAAAAGGGTTTTTAAAGGATATTCTCAGCTTTCCACCAATATAAATTATGCTTTATTTTGAATTTAATAAATAATTATTATTCATTTTCTATTTGAATTACGACTAAAGTCCTAATTGATAGGCTGATTGAAAAACATCTATATTTTTCAAACGGTATCACATTTTTTGAATCTGAAACATGTGCCACATTATATGCTTCACATACTATAGGATTAAAAAAAATAAAAATTCATGAAGTTTTGACCAAGTTAAGGTGGTTAGACGTACGGGTTTTTATATTTTTTAAAATTTATAATAAAAAATCATAATTAATTATTTACTTGGAAAAAAAAAATAAAAAAAAATGCATCACATTGGGAAATGAGTCCCCTACTTATATCTAAAATACTATAAAAAAATATTATCATTTTAGTGTGGTTAGGGTGGTCAGACATACACCTACTTATTTTTTCCCTAAAATTTAAGTACTACTGCATTGAAATTTCAAATTTTCACCAAATAGATTTTAAAAAATAAAAAATAAACCTAGTAGTTTAGAAACTACATTCAATTTGCTAAAAATTATATTTTTACATATTTTTAAAATAATATAGATAACTTATTGAAATTTTTATGTCAAGTTGCCTAACTCTGATTTTATGAATGTTTTTGCTAGTTAAGGGCCTATTTTTTCCATGATGATCCTACACATATCCCCTTCCAAGTGGTGTTATAGGGAATGTCATGCAATCTTGGCATTTCATTTATTTATTGATTTTCTTGTCTATTATGGTGATTGTTAGGATTTTCTAGGATCCTAAGGTTATCTCTTTTTTCAATCATGCCATCAGCTTTCCTATTGTTTTCAATTATTATAGCAACCCTTTTCTCTTCACTCAAGCTATTAGGACATATGTTACTGAGCTCATACCTTGTTTTAGGATCAAAGGCTTTCAAATAGATTCTTAAAGTTGATAAGTCAATCAATTTTGATCCATGTGGTATCTTGTTACTAATCTTGGAAAATCTCTGGTTGAAGTAAAAAATAGATTCATTATGTTGCTTTTGAACACCTATTAACTCATGTAAAGAAAATTCAGGAGCACATTGATTTTCGTATTGCTCTAAGAATTGGTCTTTAAAGTCTATTGAAGAGGTTATTGTTGCATCTGGTAAGCTATTGAACCAATCCCTTGCTTCTTCAATCAAGGATATCATGAATAGCCTCATAAGGACATCTTCTTGTTCCATGCCCAAATATTGAACAAAAGCATTGAAGTTTCTTATGTGCTCCTTTGTTGTAGTTGCATTGTTCCCTATGAATTTAGAGACAATATTTCTCAACTTGTTGTCAATGGGGTATGGGTACATTAGATATCTGATCAATTCAAATTGTTTCCTCATACTTGTAGGATTCTGTGGATAAGGATTTTGATGTGGTGGATTGGGGTAATATTGAAATCCATGTTGAGGTTGCTGGTATGCATTTTTTTGGATGTTCTGGTGAGAATATACATACTATTGTGGAACGTGGTGCTGATGGTGTGGAACATATTGTTGTCCCAAAAATGGGTAATATTGTGGAATGGTGTTGGTGTTCTGTGGTGGTGGGTTTTGAGGTGGTAGATTGCGTTGCACATGCTGATTTGATTTCCCAGCTGTGTTTTGAGGTGCTTTTGAAGAACTTGGACCCTCCGTATTCTAAGATGACCCATGCGGGTTGATGTTTCCTCCTTGCTTATGGGGAGGAACATATATTAGCGGTCTTGATGAATGGATATTCATCTTAGACATTTGTCATTTAATTTCCCCATTTTATTTTATCAACTACTGCCACCTCCTAACATCCTCCCTCCATTTTTCTACATGTTGTTCGAATTCTTAAGTGGTCATTTCATCATAATTATCTTCAGGGGTAGAATGATTCATGAATCCGTACTAGGTCTCTTCTCCTTGTTGTAATGACATCATGTGGTCATACTCCTTTTATATTTTCTTTTTTTCTTCATCTAATTGGGGGTATGTGCAGGATCATGATGGGCCAAAAAGTGGCAATATGATGGGTATGTGGCTGATGACTTTTTTTTTACCCAAAATTGATGAAATGAAAAGGGTTTTTAAAGGAGATTATCAACTTTCCACCAATATAAATTATGCTTTACTTTGAATTTAATAAATAATTATTATTCATTTTCTATTGAATTACGACTAAAGTCTTGATTTTTAAGCTGATTGAAAAAAATCTATAGCTTTCAAATCATATCATATTTTTTGAATACAAAATATTTGTCACATTCTATGCTTCACATAATATAAGATTAAAAAATAAAAAAATTGAATTTCATGAAGTTTTGACCAAGTTAAGGTGGTCAGACATATGTGGCTTTATATTTTTGAAAATTTATAATAAAAAAATTATAATAAATTATTTATTTGGAAAAAAATTATAAAAAAATATGTATCACATCGGGACATGAGTCCTCTACTTACATATAAAATATTATAAGAAAATATTATCATTTGAATTTGGTTAGGGTGGTCAGATAGACACCTACTTCTTATTTTTTCCCTGAAATTTAAGTACTACCGTATTGAAATTTCAAATTTTCACCAAATAGATTTTATTTTTTTGTAAATAAACCTAGTAGTTTAGAAACTACATTCAATTTTCTACAAATTATATTCTTACATATTTTTGAAATAATATAGATAACTTATTCAAATTTTTATGTCAAGTTGTCTAACTCCCATTTTTTTGAATTTTTTGCCACTTAAGGGCCTATTTTTTCCATGATGATCTTGCACATACCCTTGGGTAAGAAACTCCTTTTTTGAGGGTCTTCCTTAAAGTGGACAATAAGACGACTGATATTTTCTTAGTCAAATGGGTATGGGGATTTCTACATAGATCATCATTATGGTATTTTGTACCATGCAACATATCAAAGCTGTTGTGCAATGTAGGAGGTTGTTATGGGATATTCTCTTGATCGATGAATGTAGTGTCCGACTGTTTAGATGTTTCCCTATCTTTAGCAATATTGATTTTTGAGGGAGAAGAGTCATATTTTTCTATCCATTTCCTATCATTCTTCTTTGGACTTTCTTTGAGCTGAGATCTCCTTCCATTCATGTTGGGTGATATGGTATACCTCTGATGTCTATGATCTAGTATTTAATATTTGATGTTTACCTTATCGGTCATAAAATCTTGACAGAGTTGCCACCTAATTTTTCATAATTATGAAAGTTAAGATTTGGATGAGCTTTGTCCTTATCCCAATAGAGGGTAAAAACACAAAGCCGTGTCACACTTTATAAAGGAAACAACCAACACTGATCCAAATTTTACACTTGAATCACTAAAAAGTGGCATATATGTTTTGAATTTTGAAATGATGTAAACTAGTTAAATATTTATTTTTTAGTATATTTTATGCTTGTATTTGTTTAAAAAAATTAAAAAATATTTTAAACTAATTTTTAATAAATTAACACTATAATTTAGTTGCTGATAAAATGTTGAAAAATGAAGTTGCATGAGACGTCAAAATTTTTATAGTATTTACTTTAATTTTTTTCTTTCAAATTTTTTGTGTGCATTTATAACTTGAAATTTTAGTGCATGGATATATTTTTTTTCCAATTTTTGATAAATATATTTTTTAATAAATATTAAAATGTGTTTGAATAAAAAAATAGTTGTTTCCATCGGACGTCAACTTTCATATTAAATATTTATCTAAAATGGAAAAAACATCATACCATCTTGAAATAGATTCTTTTATCTTGTGCATCATATTTTTTTAAAATTTTTAATAAGTTTTAGTATTTTTCTTTGGCATGGTAATCAATCTAATACTTTGTGTTGATAACCTACTTTTAGTAAAAATAAAAATATAAAATATAAATAATAATTAAACTATTAAAATAAATATAGTTTTGAAAACTACACTTATGGATCTACAAAAGGGTATTTTTTATATTTTTAAAAAAATGTTATTTACATTAGTAGGAGTTATTGAAACTTCAAGTTTTTCAAATAAATTTATTTTTTTGGTAAATTGGACTCAAAGTGGTGCTCCAAATATTTTTAACCAACAATTTTAGTTGAGAAAGTTGTGGAAGTATCTAACTTAGCTAGAATGAATCTTACTAGATCGTATGTTTGACCAAAATTGTTTTTTAGCTAGAAATACTTAAATTAAGTTGTGCTGATAAGTTGGTTGAAAGTATGACACAACTTTGTGCTTTTACCTTAGAGTCTCTAAGTGATCAATGTTTGCTGAAGTTGTGGATTTTTATGAATATGTGATGAGAGGCCCTAATCGGTCATTTTACTTTTGGGTAGGCTAGAATATTTTCCCTGAGTGTGTCCCTAGTAGAGTTGCCAATCTATTAGGTCTCAAAAATGAAGGTTCTTAGTACTTTTTTGGCTAATGAACGAGGTGAATTTGATTGATAACCCCTTGCTCTTTAGGGTCTCCTAAACCTTAGTGGGTGTAACTAAATGATAAGGCAGATTTTGAAGGTTTGAATATGATCTATAATTTTGGTAATCTACACACAATGGGACACAAGTGTGAGGTAGATGCAAAGCTTGATGACTAGTCCCTACTATAGATGTTTTGAGAATCAAATGTATGAGTAAAGTTTCTATAAAATGTTCCAAGTATGACCAGTGCCTAATCTATTGGGTGAATGTAGTCGAGTGTGTATGATGATCATGGATACAAATATGTAAGATAGGTGGTTCTACTTCTTCTATTAACTCTAACTTGTTGGGAACTTTGGATGTTTGCACCTTGTAAAAATGTGTAGGCTTGTCAGTAACTATACTCTTATTTATGAATCCCAGTGATATTCTCCCAAATTATTGTGATATCATGAAATGATTTTTAATTATTAACTTGAGGGAAACCAATTAGACTAATTAATTAAAAGGATTTTAATCCTTGGTAGGAACCAATTAAAGTGAATTTTCTATAAAGAATTTAATTCACCCTTGCGAGAACCTAATCAAGAAAACCACACAACAATAGAAAATGTGTCTTGAAAAATTGTATAAATTTGAATAACTTAGGAAATCCACTTTGGAGACAACACAACAACATATAAGAATGAATATTAACACAATATTTGAACATTGGAAATAGATCATCGATTATGAATAGTCTTCTCCATTATATTGCTTCAAAAGGTATACATTAATAGCAAAGTTCCTGAAATATGGAAATGGATGGATGAAATGCAGATAGGTGAACCTATATATTTTTACTAATGATAATGATGATCCTCAAAATTGGGCCTTGGTTTCCCTTATTATACAAGAAGCAACAAGCTATAGACCTGTTATAAAAAGGAACATCTCTTCATAACTTTAACTAATTGTAATTTTTTAAACATAAAGAAATCAGTTGAGAGAACAACAATAGATAGTAACACTTGCTCTTTTATTCATAGTAGAGAACTTGTGACCTCTCAAGATTTGGAAAAGTTATCCTCTCCATAATGAAGTACTTGATCATCTTGCAGGCCTCAACTCGATACTTATTCCTTTACATCTAGGGCCCTTCCAATCTTGGTGATGGAAAGGTTCATTTCCGACAAGTGCTTGATATAATATTCCCTGATATGAGTATCGATATTTGAAAGAGAATCCATCATGTTTTACTCCATATACATTATTCTTTCAAGCTATTTATGAGCATTTTCCAATATCATCTCTTCATCATTGATCATTTCAAGTGTCTGTAATAGTATTTGAGTTAATTCATATTTCCATTGGTCTTGTTCTTTAAGCCCTCCTTCATTATTGAAAAACATGGGAAATAGGATATCTAATGGTTGATCAAAGTTAACGAGTTTATTTTTAATCTTGGAAAGAAACCTCTCATATCGATTGATATACTTGTGGAGGATCTGTTCATTCATAATTTCCCTACTGATCAACTAATATTTCTTCTCTTCCATACGCACCTATATTTATCATGTTGTTTGAAGGAAAAGTGCATTTTTATAAAGAGTCCCCAATATTGATCTTCCTGGTTCATCACATTCTCAAAACGTTTCTTGGTTAGCTCAGATATCATTTCAAATTTGATGGTTTTCATCATTTCTCTAGTTCATTGTATTTCTTTTGAACTTTCTCATGGCAATGCTTGCAGTATATGACATCCACCATGGCATCTAATAATTTCTTCTCACTGTCCACCCATGGAGAATATAATTTTGATGAAGAAGAGGATAGTCTATCTCTATAACTTGCTACCTCTTTCTAAATAATTTATCTTTTTCTCTTATCAATTTCTCAACTTTTTCCTCATTGAATTTAGCTAGATTTATGTTTAATTTTACTGTCTCAATGGGATTAGTATCCCCCAACCAATGGACCAAGAGATGTAAAAACACTTGGCTTGGATTACGGATGATGGTAGGTCTTTTATCTTGGGTATATAGTGCCCAAATAAATAATGTAGCTTCATCTAGATTGTACCCTGACCCTGAATACATTTTGTCACTTGCTTCTTCTACTATGTGTAATGTCTTATCTCCTCTTTTCTTGAAGTTATCAAACACTATGGTGGAACTGATGTCCCATCCTGGTAAGAGCAAGTCCCTGATAGCCTCTTGAACTAGTTCTCTTCCTCTTTCAAGGGTGATAGCTTTTATTTCTTGGTCTACTTCCTTTTTCAATTCTTCCAAGGTGGCTGCCTCTTGTTCAGGAATGATATCTTTCATCCTTTTTCTTAGCATTCTACCTTTGTATTCATAGACAAATGACCTAAACTCTAAATTTTTAATGAAGTCACTATCAGAAACAAACTCCTGACCAACTCGAACTCTCACATAATCTAAGAGCTCATATGGTGCTTCAAATTTAATAATAATTTGTTCTTGGGGTGGCTCATATTGTGTGAAAATGAGTACATTTATTTGTTCAATTTCATCTCCTTCCTCACTCATTTTAGTATCCACATAAAAAATTACCTCTGGAGAGGGTATATAACTAAGGGGTTCCATATTCTTAGCCTGCATTCTAGAGAATTTGTCACATGTGCTTCAAAGACCATCGAGGGCACATCCCTAGTTAGTTCATCCTCATGAGTGATTAACTGCTCAACTCTTTCTAAATGATCCCACACATCATTGAATGCTTTTATATATGAAGGATTTTTCTCCTTCTTCCATGCCTTAGCTAACATGATCTTGTTGTATATGGACATCCTTTATGTTGTCAAAGCCTCATCAAAATTTCTTATCACATCATCCACAAAGAACTAATTTTCATACCTAGATAGTTCTTGTGAGAGTTTTTCCTTATTGATAAATTTCTCTGAATCAAAATTCTTTCTCTCATTTCCCACTAGAAAATTGTAATGTGCCAATTTCCTATAAATTTCCTCATATCCTTCACTAGAGATGATTGTGAAGTCTCCAAAATATAGAGTACTAGGCATGATGGATTGTTTACTATACCCCTTAAGATGTTTAACATCTAACTTGGACAACTATCTCATAATCTCCAAATAGGCCACCCTATCAAGAACTGTTCTTGGTAGCAAGTGTGGAGCTCCTTCAAATCCATATGCTCTAATCATAGTGCAATCAGAAAATGTATACCAATCTCCCATATTATGATTCATGTTTTTCCTAGGGTCCTTCTCTTTTGGTTTGAGAAACCTTTGTACTTCAAGAGAAAATTTGTAATCACATGGATGCCCTAATAAGTTTAGTAGCTCGGTTTAACAAAATACTCTTCAAATTATAGGTAATGGGATCTTCCATATCTACTATCCCATATTGAGGTCCACATCTAAATTGGTTTGAAATTTCCATCCTCATCTAGACATGCCTTATCCTCAATTCCTCTCCCTGAAGCCCTCTGGCTTGACCTTCATATAAGAGCAACTGCATGAGAAAGGAATAATGTTTAAAACTAATACAATCACCATTGTTTTTAATTTTCTCCAATATTTGGTTTAAAGCATTGGCTAGATATGCAACATAATCAAATGGTCTAGCATCTTGGCTTTGCAAATTTGTTGCCAAGACCATTAGGGTTGTTGACATGAGAGACGAAACTTCCACTCCCAATACTTGTCCTATAGTGTGATATGTATATTGAAAATACTACTCAAATAGCTCTTCATGAAAGGGAGGGTGCTCATTGTTGGAGAACCTTTTGAGTTGATTTCCTTCTTCCTAAGGCCTATGCAATGGAAATTTCCATCTTTTATAGCTAGTGTCCATGTGGTGATATTCTGTCAAGAGGTCCTTTACCATGAATGGAAAACTCATAAAGCAATATAGTTGGAAAATAGTGGAAATGAAGTCTCTAGAGATAATGATGAATTCAAAATCATCATCTAACTGAATTGGTGATCGTTTGGGGTCATACCTGGTAGTTAGTTCCTTAACCAACTCTACATTGATGAACACATTAGGCACAACCAACTTTCCCAAGTTCATTTTCCATGGATTGCAAACAGGTTTGAATCTATATTATTTTCTATAGTGGTACATGAATAATTCATACCCTCTCTATGGTGTCCACACTTCCCCTAATTCTTTGTGTTTATCCCAGAAGTTGTCTATGGAAGGATTTAACTATGGACTCCTCTTAGGTCTTGGCCTTGACCCTAGACATTGATCAATCAAGTCTTGGTTTAAGAGTCTAGCTTTTATTTTTTGGTTTTTAGTCTTTGGTGTTCCTGAGCTTCCTTCCATTATTCAAAACCCTAGCTTCTCCCTGCAATTATTTTTACCTGAAAGAAATTCTTAGCTTTGTTTTGTATACTTACTTGTGTCACACATTCTTCCTTTGGCTCTTGATTGTGCAAAAATGGCATAGTTTCAGCTCCTTTATTCTACTTCTTCTTTTTGTAAGCTTCTCCAATTTTCAATGATAGAAATGAGATCAATTTGAGGTATACATTGCTCAAATTTGGCTCATAAATGTTGCACTTTCTCTCTATCTTTTCATTGGGGAGATCATTTAATTTGAATATCTCATCGATATCTTGGGCTGTCACATCAGTAAAAAATAATCACCATCATTGCATTAGAGGGACTATGATCTCACTTCCATCGATATATATTTTTCTCATTGATGAACCTTACACCATTATCTTTGCTTCGGGGTATTGGCGGGACACCAGATAATTTCTCCTCGATACACTTTATTCTCTCTGATACATTTCCTTAACTTATATTTGATCACCTATGGTATGGATTTTCTCTTCACGCATTATTGGCTCATCAGGGGAACCTCTGTTTATATCCTACCGATAGCCATCGTTCCTCCCGATACTCTTTTCTTTTGTTTGTTCATCATCGCATCGGGGGAACCAAGTTTTCTTCCAGCTTGATAACTTTATGTTTCCCTGATATTACTTATCACTGCACATTTGTTATTAGTAAATATCTTTATTATGCCATGCATCACTCCATCGATGGGATGTTATGTCATCTCTTCCCAATATGATTTATTGTCTCTGATATGTTTTGCTCAAGATATCAGGGGAACAATAAGTTATGCTCTGCCAATATGTATTACTCACTCCAATGAGTCCACCTTAGTTAGCTCTATTGGTCTATCAAGGAGACTATGCTAGGAGTCCGCCTGATAGAAATTTGTTTCATTGGTAGTGTATTTCTTGCAGTTCACCTTCATCTATTCATCGAGGATACTATGATGAGAGTCCCCTCAGCGATGTGACACTTTCATACTGATATGTGTCATATTGCCAAGGTAATACTTTAGGAAGGTGAATTGCAACTATGAAATCCTAGACTTATTAATGAAGGTGGTCCTAATGACTATGCAATATGAATTATTTTATGGATCTTGTCACATAAATTTGTACATTTCATGTTAAGCATAATGTTCAAATAGAGACAATAGAACTTCTTTTGACATAGGTGAGGTGTGAATATGGTGATCAAGGCTAAGGTGAATTTCTAGTTCTAACACTGTGTACACCTCCATTCTTTCAAATTATGTAGATTTTATACTTCACACATGCGACTAAGAACTTTCTTCATTTCCTTAACATATTAAATATACTTCTATCATAATATGACACAAGTATCGATGAGGGGGTTCATTAGATTTTCTGATAATTTGCCCCCCTTAGCCATTTCTTTTCTAGAAATTGATAGGAGTATCTGTACTAGAGGTCAGAATATATGAAACTGATGATTTTGATTCCTTTCTCCAAATCCTTCTCATTTCCTTTTTTGCTTCTTTTAGATTAAATATTTGATCATTCTTCTTCACCAGATAAACATTTTTCTTTCTTCTACTGATACTACCAGGATGTTCTGGATTGCTATACTTGTAGAAAAAAATTGTTTTGCTTCACATTTTCTTTTCCATTCAATTGACCAACTTTATATCCATTCTTCTTATTCTTAGAATACTTGTCGGATAAAGGATCGTTCATTTTTCTTTTATAGTCTTTTTCTTTATATGACCAAATTTATTACAAAAATAATAGACACCATTGAAAGATAATTAAATTTTAGTTCATCATAACGTTTGACAAGAATTATTCTGAGATTGATTCTAGGATCCTTGTACCGAGTCTTCTTTCTAGTAGATTGCTTCATTTTAGAATTTTGACCTTTCTCAAACCCTAAACCACTCATATTCCATCGCCAATATTTGAGAGGTAATCAATTCATCAAGCATCATCGAGCTTATCTTAAATTTTTCTTCAAAACTCCTTTCCTTTTCCAGATCAAATCTCAAAATTCTTGCTTCTACTTCAAGCTTCGTGCATTCATCCATATTCCTTTGAATTTAAATTTCTTGATATTCTTCATTTCTTTTCTTTTCATTCAATTGTTGTAGTAGGTAGGAGATAATTTCTTCTCCTTTGGTCAATAGATCACACACTTCCATAATTTTACTTTGTAACATTTCAAGATTCTCATTCATTTTTATCAACTTGTCCATTAGATCTTCCAATTCTTCTAAATGTCCGACAAAGATACTTGCTGGAAATTTTTTCTTATACTCAAATTTCAGGATCTTCCACAAGCTGTTAGGATTCCTCCAAGGAACCAAGATCTGATACCAATTATTAATCATCTGAAATACTAAGAGGGGGGGTGAATTAGTATTCCACAAACCCATAGTAAAATCCATTTAACCATTATCACAATTCTAACTGAATCAACAAGAGAGAACATAGAAACAAGTCAATGGAACCATACAAATGAACACCAAGATTTTTACGTGGAAAACCCAAATATGAAAAAACCACGGTGAGGGTTAACTGACAATGTATTATATTTAGATACTTAATATTACAAGGCTCACTGCCAAGACTCACTATCCTTGAAAGGCTCACAACCTAAATACAAATGATGGTGGCTTATTGCCAAGATACAAAGATAGTGGCTTACTTCCAAAAGATTGAACTGATGAAATACACCTTCAATGTGTAGGGTTCAGTTTTGTTGAAGCCCAAAATATGAAGTACTACATCACACAAGAATCACTCAGCTAGATTGCACTAATCACAACTAATAAAAAATTAAGGTTCACTCACGTTCCTTCTCCTTCGCATGCATATATCACATTCATTGACAACACATACACACACTTCATCATTCCTCAAAACATCTTATATATATCCAAACATATCTTTATCATCAATTAGGTTGTCCTAATTAGATGAACACAAGAATAATCAAAACCTTCTTTTGTTGGCACCATATATGATGAAGCATTATACCAAGTCGGCTAACAAACACAACTATTCTTCTTAATATATTGCATTCATTGAGTCGACCAAGACTAAAAACACAATTCTCCAAACCAACAAATAATTCTCAAGGAAATCACCTTCTGAATCTGAGAGCACATTAATTTCCCATTATACCACTAGTAAAGACACTAACAAAGAAACCATAGTATAAGAATATTTGAATGTTAGTAGTTCATGTAGAATCTCCCACACACTACACCAAGCACTAGACAATAGAATCTAATACAGAGTTGCTCTCTGTCAGAGATAAATTTCTGCTCACAACAAAATACGTCTCAATATCTGGGATTAGCTATCAGATTGAGCAAAGAAAACATGGTTAGGAGATTAGAGTTATATCGGATCTTGCAGAGAGTTCTAGAATCAAATACCAACACACCAATCCATCTCAAAAGAATTTTATCAGTAAAGAACAAATTTTGATAAACCAAGCAGTCTTCAAATATATTTATTACCATGTTGACATCAATGAAAACATAGGAACAACCAACATAAACCAGATCCATACTTCATGATCATGTTGCAAGGCTTCCAATAGTATGTACCTGGGAAGTCTGGAAATGTGACAAGGATTTCAGAAATGCAAGACTACTATCAAAATATGCTAGGGAGAACAAAGATTCCCTTACTATTTTCTTAGTCCCGTTGTTGGTTTTCGGGGCAGATGCGAAATTTTTAGATGTCGAAACATAATCTCAAAGAATCTCTACAAAATACCACTTGGAGGACTAATATGCCCTTTTTTCCAATGTATTCCCGATCTGAATTTCTACAAATTCAAAATATGATCAAAAGGATCAATGTCTGCACTTCCTTCTTCTCAGACCTCAGGTCTTGAAACCTCAAGATCTGACTTGTAGGTGCATTTTCGTGAAGATAAAAACTTTGCAATGCAACTTTACAACTTTTCAATTTTTCACTTCAAATAATCTTCAACCTAAATCTGCAAGCACAAACACACAACAAAGGAAAAACTTATTGATTGTTACTGGATAGGGGTTTACCTCGGTCAAACCCCTTGTTGGTAATTAAACCTTGGAATGAAATGAAATAATGAAGGGAAATGATGAATGAACAAAGTGATATATTGCAAATCACAAACCATTGTCATGAAATCTTAAAAAGTTGTATGAAGTGGCTAGCTTGAATTTAGATCTTGAATCAAATGAATGTTTGATAGATCTTGAATTGAATTGCTTGCTTAAATCAAAACCCTACATCACAAATGTTAGCTCAAAAACACACATGATTCAAGAATATCTTTGACACGATACTTGAATCTTGAGGATGACTCCAAATGCTTGATGAATTTCTCTCTTGATCATAAATATTCTATTAGGAATGCTCATTCAACATTCTTGGAGAAAACAAGATGAGAGAACATTGCATTTATAGTTATCTATGCTTAACATGCCAAAATTACACCACAACAAGCCAATACATGAATTCATTAATTAAAGGAGGCTAAATCTTGCCAAGATTTAAAATTAAATCCAGAAAAAATAACTTGAGGGAGACTAAGACATCCTAGGTGGTGTCTTAGTCCCCAGGCTTAAAACTTGGGGCACAAACTCGAAAAAGGGGCCCCTTTAAGGTGCTTTTAACAAGATGGTCCCAAGACCTTTGGGGGACAAAGACACCCTAGGTGGAATCTTAGCCTTGGTCCAAAAATCAGGGACACACAACCAAGATCATTAAATTATCATTTATCCTTTGATGTTTGTCAAGATTAGCCATAAAAAGATACAATTTATTAGGCTTGTGGATGCAAAATAGGACCAATTAAGACA
The DNA here is from genome assembly GCA_007115665.2 of Sequoiadendron giganteum. Taxonomy (NCBI): domain Eukaryota; kingdom Viridiplantae; phylum Streptophyta; class Pinopsida; order Cupressales; family Cupressaceae; genus Sequoiadendron; species Sequoiadendron giganteum. The sequence continues at coordinate 79,857,088 of CM021100.1, read as the reverse complement.
TAAATAGGGATAAATAAAGCAAGGAAGGCCCAAAAAAGTGTGAAAATGCAAGGGTATGCATTTTCCTACACTACATTTAGCTTTCACTTTAGTGAGAGGATGAACTTGCTTCAAACTCACACTAAAATAGCCAACCACACAATCAAGAGGGGTTCAAATGTACAAATGCTAGTAAGATAGGATGATAATAACCAAGAGGGTGGCCAAGCCCCCAGGATCATGATCCTATGGAAAACCAACACAAGCACAAAGGAACACACTTGTGGATGATATATGAAGCCATAACTAGATTGAAAACATACACCATGAAAGATATAAAAATGAAGAAAGGAAAAATAAAAATTCAATGGTTCAAGCTTCGACTGGCCATCCAATATGTTGTGGATTGGGTCTAGGCTATTTTTCCAAAAAAAGGTTTACAAGTGGAATGTGTTGTCCACCATGCAAACAAAATGCATGCTCACAAGGGCTAGTGAAGCTAGTTCTTCACTAGGTGAGCCCTAAGAGATCCATATAAAATTCATACCCCCATGATTGTGATAAGGAAAAAATGCACGCTCACAAGGGCTAATGAAGCTAGTTGTTCACTAGGTGAGCCCCAAAGAACCATATCAAAGTCATAGCTCCATGGATTCAATAAGGTCCAACAAGAATGAGGGATGTTTGGAGGGATTTTGCTTAGTTCATGTGAGGTTTTAATCTTAGGGGACATTGTTCCTAATGTCTCCAAGAGAGGACCAATCAAGGGATAAAATATTCACAATTGAAGGAATGAAGTGTGTCACATCACCACTAAGAGGAATGTAATATGCTAAGATAAATCAAGCTCTTGAAGGAACATGAAAAATGTAAAAATAATGCTAAGATAATGCCAATGTATGCCCCCACTTTAAATAAATTGCTAAACACCATGTTGTGAAAAATCACTTTAAAGTAGAAAAACATGAAAAAGGAAAAGGAAGAGGGTTACCCCCGAGAAACACATAAGGGATCTATGGATTTAGGGTCAGTAAATGTATTTTTTGTAATGATATTAGAGAGATCAAAACTAATATCATTCCCAAAATACACATAGAGCTGGAAGAATGACACAAAGAGAGTGAAAATAAAATGAAAAAACTTTTGAGTCAACATGGAAGAAACATAGGGTGTCTTGATGCCTTGCGTCATCCCCAAAAGGAAAACACAAGACAAAAATGAAAAGAAAAGATACAAAATATTTTGGGTCAAAATGGAAGAGACCTAGGGTGTCTTGATGCCTTGCGTCATCGCCAAAAGGAAAACCCTAGGAAAAAATGGAAAGATAAATGAAAATAAAAGGTAAATACCAATGAAAATGAAAAATCTTATGATATATAGAAGAATGTAGGTACAAATAGGGGAATACACATAGAGAGAAAACATTAAGCAATATGGGGGATCACATTACACACATGCAATAAAAAACAAATAAAAAAGACTAGTCAAGAACATGCGAGTAAACCATCTAATAGGTCATCCACATCCTAGTCTTGTTCAGTATATGCGAAATGTAGATCACTAGTGAGAGGGACAATATCAAGCTATGTACTAGTATAATTACTAGGTTCAACATGTGGTGAATCACTTGGTTTAGGAGGATCATCACAGTTGTTATCGTTTAAGCTCATAGAAGAAGAAAATAACAAATTAAACTCATTATGCACTTGCTCATTGATTTTAAAAATTTCTTTATCATCATATAGGCTAATCATAGTAGGAGAATGAATGATAATATCCATAGTTGAAGGTACTGGTCCTTATTGTGTTGGAGACATAGGATCTGTTGGTTTTGGTAATGGAGGAGACTCATCATTTATTACTTTCGTTAAGTTCAAATTTTTATTTTCTTCATTCATCTTTCGAGAAATAACACGATGTCTATGCCTACACTCTCTAGCATTTCAGTTTCTTTTATTATAGTTTTCAAGTTGTATTTTGTAGGAGTGGGTTTTTCAACCATAGGTTCCTTTTCTTATTATGAGGGAAGAACAAAATAAGTCATGGGATGTTGTTCAACCACTTTCTCTTTGGCTTTATAAGTTTTCTTAGGAGGTGGATTGGGACTTGTTTGGTTCTCTCTTAGAATTTTGTAAGAAACAGGCAAGGGATTCTTTATGGATGGGTGTTGGTTAGTCATAAGGGCTTTAAGCTCAATACTGCTTTCTTTAATGGGTGGAGTTTCAATCATAGGTAGAGGAAAATTTTCAAGGGATAACATGGCTATTCATTTTTCTTTGAATTTTTTGTAGGATAGGAAAAGGAAGTCCTCATGGGGTCTTATAGGCTCCATGGGCTGAGGCTAAAAATATTCTAAGGAAAGATTTTCACAAGAAGATAGAGGTATAAAGCCAGTATGGATTATAGTGAATATTTCATTACCGTATGGAAAATTTAAGCACTTATGGAAAATAGATGGGACCATATTCATGGAGCAAAGTAAATTTTAGCCTAAATTCACACGAAATTGATCCGAGTTAGAGATGATAGAGAATTGTACATTTAATTTCTTTGGTCCTAATTATAAAGGGAGTGTGATTGAGCCCATCATAGTGTGGTCAAAACCATCATGTGTTTTAATCCATGCTTTCGGTTTATCATATCTATCTTGAGTGAGTTCATGCACATATAAGATTTCTCATGTGATCACATTCTCTTCGTAGACGAGATCAATTAAAATCCTTGGAGTGGGCCTATCATTGATTCTATCCACTATGTAAAGAGGACCATCAAGTATATTTTTATTGTTTCTTCTGAAGAGAGAGTAATGTCAATGGGCATTCTGGTTTTTTATCTACTAGGCTTGATTTCAATCACTCCAATCATCAAGTACTAGTAGGATTTTGGTCATTACTATCCATAGGATTCTGTTCATCATCATCCATAGGATTTTGTTCATTATTATTCATGTTCTCATCATCCATTTCAACACTCAACACATCGACCTTAGTTTCAGTAGCTTTAACAAATGTAATATTGTGGTTAGGCATGGGATTGGTAAAGATTTAAAATTTTTGGTTAGGATGAGATACAAATTTATTACCATTGTCATGCACACCTCCAATTTGAATATGATTAGAATCAATGAGGTCTCGCACAAGATGTTTAAGACACTTGCAATGTTCTATATCATGTCCTTTCTGTTGGTGATAAACGCAATAGGCATTGTGTCTAAATCTTAGAGGTAATGGTTTGTTAGGGTCAATAGGTTGAACGAGAGGTAAGGTAAGCATGTTCTTATTTATTAGCCAAGTCATGTTATTGTGAACTGTGTCGAGTATGGGAGTAAATTATCTTTGCGGATCCCCAAAGATATAAGGATTACTCTTCTTTATAGCAACTACTTGGGTATCAACCTGTTGGGTAGGTTGGGAGGCAAAATTTAGTTGAAGGAAATTTGTATTTTGTCTTTTGAAAGGTTGGTAGGTGTTTTGGTTTGAAGATTCAAACTTTTTAGGATGGGTAGAGGTGGTTTTTTCTTCATGAATACCTACAAAATTTTGATACTTGAAGGGCAGTGCACAAGTGAATGAAGGAAGGGAATTTCATCATGGTGAGATTTTTTTGTATCTTACTTTGTGAATTTTCTATGAACATATTTTGAAGGTGAGGATCAAGAATCTTCACACTAATTTGGGAATAAAGCGATTGGTAATGTGAAATGAAGTCAGAGAATTTTTCAACCTCATTTTATTTACATCTCATCAAATCAGCTAATATCATTTTAGGAACCATATGCACTTGGAAATGGTTAATAAAGCCTTCAACAAGTTCATTAAATGAATGAATTGAGCTAATCGGTAATGCAAAAAACCAATCCAAGGAAATGTCTTTCAAGGATCGGGGAAAAAGCTTAGCGAAAAGTTTTTCCTCAAGGATAAAGTCACTACACAAAGTAGTAAAGGCATTAACATGATTAGTAGGATATCCATTTTCTTCATATTTCTCAAATCTAGGGATCTCTATACCTTGTGGCACTAGAGTTCTCAATGTCTCCAAGGATGGTGGGTTTCTTTTGACATAGTATGAAGGTGGACCATTTTGATTTATGGTGGAAATTTGACGTTGAATAGATGAAAGGTTTTGTAAAAGGTGTTTAATGATAGGGTCATTGTTTATGGTTTGTGATGGAGGTGAATATGGTGGTGGTATGAATGTGTTGGAAGGAAAATTGAATGGATACCTTGTGGGAGGAGATATAAGGTTAGATGCGACATAAGTATAAGGAGAACTAGTGTAAATGTTCGAGGTGGGAAGGAAATGGCTACTTGGTTGCATTATTGTGGTCACTTGAGGATTGGTATAGGTGGGAATGGAGGTTATGGTTGAAGGGGGGGGGGGGGGATTTAAATTCCTCCTTGGTTTTGTACATTATTTGAAGTTTTAGCACCATTGGTAGTGGAAGTTAGATAATTTCCAAAGATTTGAGCTATGCTAGACACAAATTATAGTCCTTCATCACTTTCCATTATGTGGTGAATAATAATGGTAGGTATAAAATTGTTGGAAATGTTTTTAGTACTCATTCTATCTTGTAAATGGGCTAGGTATTTGTTAAAAGGCACAAGACAATCGAGAGGGGGGGTGAATCAGTTGTCACCAATTTGAGACTTCAACAATTCAAGAAATTGTCAACTTCAAATTTGTAATTAAGTGTGAACATGAAATACAAATAACATGAAGCAATATCAACACAATAAACACCAAATTTACATGGAAAACCCAATCAGGGAAAAACCATAGTGAGGATTAGTTCACAATATAAAGTAATTCCAAAACCAATTACAAAGAGGCTCACTGCCAAAGGGGTCACTACCCAAAAATGACTCACTATCTGGATACAAGGATCAGTACCTACTGATAGGACTCATTGTCTAGAAGTGAGGCTCACTACATACAGATACAAAAGATAACAAAAAACATCCACCACAACAAGTTACACACATTTGCAACCTTGATCATAAGATTATAGACACCATCAACTCAGTGCTATCGAGAATCTCACATATTAAAGTATTGTTGCCTTACCTTGCTTTTGCACACTCTTGATTCTCAAACTTGTGGCATGATTCATACTTCAAACCTTAACATATCAAATTGTATTTATACCATCTTTAACCTTAGAAGATTTCTCCAAGGTTAGCTATACATACTTCATTTTACAAATTCAAAATAGGTTGGAAACTCAACATTCTCATGGTGAAAGATAATGAGAGTGGACCAAATCAACACTTAACCAAGACCCAAACTAATGTCTCAAATCAATCACACATTTCCTCAATTGATACTTATCCTTCACATGACGCATAGACACCAGGTCAACGAAACCTAATGAAAACACAAATGAAATTTGAAGTACATGCAAAATAGATAACACACTTCACCAAATATTCGAACACATCTTAGATACCTTTAGATTCATCTTCAACAAATGTAACATCCTTTAAACATAGAATAATTTCCATCAGTCCATCTGGACTGAATAGACACACACAGGAACCTTGAAACTTGACTTCAAGAGCACCAAACCACAAACACCTTTGTTAGAACATAGATAAAATCATTAAAATCCTTCTACTAGATCTGCAAGACTAGAAACAAACTAGTGGAGGACTGTGGAGCATAAGAATTTCTCCTAAACAACTCTACCAAACTAGTTCTCACACCGGTGAACACAACTATCACACTTCAACAAACCAAAAGCCTTAAATCAGGATATATCATCTAATGACATTCTCAAACAACACTTCAAATCCACACAAGCATAGGATAATCACAAAAGAAATGTGGAGCAAAAATTAGAGCACATTCTTAGCACACACTCAACTCTGTTTTCAAAATTTTCTCAAAAGAACTTGGCAAATCATCATATCAGCACACCTACAACACCATAAAGATAGCTCCATGTACTTAAAACATCTCTACAACATCTCAAATATACATTCACAACCTACAATCACTTGATTCATTTCTTTGCAACATCTTGTACTGTATTGACATCAATGACAACATCAATGATAACACCACCAAACTTACTCATACTTGCAACAATCTCCCCTTTTTCATTGATGGAAACACATGATGTGAAAAAAAATCAAAGAAAACATCCATTCCATTCTTGCACTCTCCTTTATTTTTTACAGTAGACAACCTACACAACATTCCTGCACTCTCAATACTCTCTCCCTTTTTCTCTTATTGTTTTTCACATGAATCTCTCTTCTCATTTGACATCAATGACAAAGAACATAAATTCTGATCACTTACCCTTAGGAGTGCACCCACACATCTCATACTGAAAAAATCTCTCTCTCCCCCATAAGAAACTTCTTACTCCTCCTGAGGAGTAGACCCAATCATCAATACAAAAACATGAATAATTTGTAGATCCACTGGACTGATGCACCTCCATGTGCACCTAGTTTAAAAGAGGGGCAATAACCGCCAAATTCTCCATGAGATACTCATAAGTATCCTTTGGAAGAGCCTTAGCAAATATATCTGTAATTTGATCCTTTGTAGGCACATATTCCAACTTGACTTCATTCTTCAATACCTTCTCTCTCAAAAAATGATATTTGATAGATATATGCTTTGTCCTTGAATGCATTACCAGATTCTTTGAAATGCTTATTGCACTTGTATTGTCATATAAGATAGGGATAGGCTCGTTAAATATCACTCCTATATCCTTCAATGTTTTTTTCATCCATAAGATCTATATGTAGCAAGATGCTGCAACAATGTACTCAACTTCTGGGTATGTGCAGGATCATCATGGAAAAAATAGGCCCTTAAGTGGTGATGAAAAATTAGAAAATCAGAGTTAGGCATCTTGACGTAAAAAAATGAATAAGTTATCTATATTATTTCAAAAATATGTAAGAATAGAATCTGTAGTAAATTGAATGTAGTTTCTAAACTACTAGGTTTTTTTTTTTTTAAATCTATTTGGTAAAAAATTGAAATTTCAATGTAGTAGTACTTAAATTTTAGGGAAAAAATAAGAAGTAGGTATCTGTCTAACCACCCTAACCACAATAAAATGATAATAATTTTTTATAAGATTTTAGATATAAGTAGAGGACTCATGTCACAATGTGATGCATATTTTTTATAATTTTTTTCCAAGTAAATAATTAATTATGATTTTTTTATTACAAATTTTAAAAAATATAAAACCTCGTATTTCTGACCACCTTAAAAATTGGTCAAAAATTCATGAAATTCAATTTTTTTTAATCCTATAGTATGTGAAGCATAGAATGTGACACATGTTTTAGATTCAAAAAAATGTGATATCGTTTGAAAGTTATAAATGTTTTTCAATCAACCTAACAATCAAGACTTTAGTTGTAATTCAAATAGAAAATGAATAATAATTATTTATTAAATTCAAAGTAAAGAATAATTTATATTGGTGGAAAGATGAGAATCTCCTTTAAAAACCCTTTTCGTTTCATAGATTTTAGGTAAAAAAAAGTCGTCAACCACATGGGCCATCATATCACTTACATATCACCACTTTTTGGCTCATCATGATCCTGCACATACCCTTTTATAGTGGATAAAGAAACTGAATCTTGTTTCTTACTCAACCATGAAACCAATCTAGATCCAAGAAAGAATGCACCACCACTTGTACTCTTCTTGTCATCTACACAACCAACCCAATATGCATTAGTGTAAGCACTCAAGGTGAAATCAATATCCTTAGGATACCACAAGCCATAACCTAGAGTGCCCTTAAGATATCTAAATATCCTCTTCACAACTATCAGATGTGCTTCTTTTGGTGCTTCTTGAAATATAGCAACCAAACATATTGCATGCATGGTATCCGGTCTAGTAGCAGTAATATACAACAATCCACCAATAGTGGATTTTTACATGCTCTGATCAACTTTAGGAGATTCATCATCTTTTCTGAACTTGCATCCGGTCACCATAGGGGTACATACCAGTTTGGAGACATTCAGTCCAAACTTCTTCAATAATTCTTTGACATTTTTTGATTGTGAAATGAATATTCACTTATCAGTTTGATTCACTTGAAGTCCAAGAAAGAAATTAAACTCACCAATCATAGACATTTCAAATTAGTTTTGCATCTCCTTTGCAAATTTCTTGCACATACCCTCATTTCCTCTAAAGATAATATCATCCACATACACAAATACTATCAACATTATGTTTCCTTCAACCTTGAAATAGAGATTATTGTCTATGGAGCCTTTGCTGAATTTTGTTGTGTGTCAAATATCTGTCAAACCTTGCATACCATGCTTTAGGAGGCTATTTGAGTCCATACAATACCTTTTTCAACTTATAGACCATATCTTGTTTATCTGATAACTGAAATCCCTCTGGTTGTTCCATGTACATCTCTTCTTCTAAATCTCCATTCAGGAATACAGACTTGACATCCATCTGATATACCTTGAAATATTTATGAGCAAAAAATGCCAAGAACATCTGAATAACCTCCATTCTTGTCACCATGGAAAATGTGTCCTCAAATTCTATACCTTCAACTTGTGAATACCCTTTGCATACAAGTCTTTCTTGATTTCTTACAAATTCACCATTCTCATTCAATTTTTTGTTGAATACCCACTTTGAACCAATTAAATTCTTGTTTATAGGTGTAGGAACTAGTTCCCATGTTCGATTCTTCTCTATCTACTACAATTCCTCTTCCATTTCTCTAACCAAAATTTCATCTTTGCATGTTTCACACACAAACTTAGGTTCTATCTTTGAAAGTAAACACAGATTTACCTCACATGCTATCACTTTACTTCTTGTCTTTACACCTTCAATCTTGTCTCCAATTATATGTTCTTCAGGATGATTCTTCCGTACATACTTTGGAGTCTTAGGAGCAAGTTCTGAATCTTATTCTTCTTCTTCAATCTATTATTCTTCTTCCTCCTTATCCTATTATAGTATTTGTTTGTAGATAGGCTCATCTGGTTCAACTTTACTTATCTCAACTGGTTTGTGTACATCTTCATCAACCTTTGCATTTGTACTCTCAACAATCTTCTTCAATATTTTATTGAAGAATCTATAGGCTTTTCTATTAGTTGAATACCTACGGAAAATACCTTCATCACATCTAGCATCAAACTTTCCAAGGTTCTCATCATCTCTCTTAATGTCACATTTTCTTCCAAACACCTTAAAGTACTTCACCGTTGGATATTGTGGTTGTCATTGATGTCAACACTATTAGCATTGATGATTCTGAAGGCTGTATAGGTCGAGGATATTGAGAAAATTGTAATAAATATATTGCAGGCAGTTTGTGAAGCTGAGAAGATCAGAGTGATGGAAAGTTTTATATGTTGATGATTAGAAGGCACACATTAAAGGGTTTTTTTCTGAGCCTATCTAGTATGTTGTCCAAAATTTTCAGAGGTGCACATCAAGAATTGAGAAAGTTACAAAGTTATGTGTTCCTACAATTACTCAATTACTATAGTAGGTGTTTCTAGAAGATGTGATTGCAATTCTGATGAATTGAGTTGTTGCATACATTCCTGAGATGTTCATTGATGTTTCTAGATCATTCTCTATTAGTGTGGTATGTCCACATTGATCGGTGTGTTCGTGATTGAATATTTTCTCTTGTGTATTCAATTTTTCAGGTTCTTGGCCGACATGATGGTGGTAGCATGTTGTGGATCCGTATGGGTTAATCTTGTATTGTTTGACATATTCAAGGATGTTGATTTAGGTCCTCACTATGTTGTGACTAACTTAGGTTGGTGTGCATTGAGATTTTTTCATGTATTAAGGCCAACAGTTGTAATTTATTCTTTATTTGTGGCTGACAAAGTTGTTGATATAAATTAATGTAGCGGATATATAAGAATGATTGTTTCTTCATTTTAAAAGAAGAGTGGAAGTGCGAGTGTGTGGTGTATATGTGAAATGTGTGAATATAGATAAGATCATTTGATTTCAAAGAAGAGTGTGAAGAAGATTGAGCGAAGTGTGAAGAAGTGTTTATTTGCCCTATCGAAACTATCATCAAGCTTTCATAGAAGCTAATTCTTTAGTTGAAACTCATCAGATGGATTTAATCTGATTGTTTTATGTAAGGAATTGAACCTTCTCTTTGAGTAGTGAGCTATAGGAAGTGCGCCTAAATTCATATGCATTCCCTATTCATTTATTTCATTATAATTCTAACAGGGTATAATCTTGTGGACTAACATCCACCGTGGTTTTTCCCCTAACATGGTTTCCACATATAAAAATATTGGTGTTCATGTGTCTCTGATGTGTTGTTGATTTATGCTTTCACTGTTAATTATCAGATCTAAGATTGAAGGTTTTTTAAGGTTGAATAATTTAATTTTTGTAACAACTGATTCTCTCCCCTCTCTCAGTTGTCTATCCTTGGTTTGCCAACACTCATAGTAGGAATCTTGTCAGTCCATAACTCAAAAGGAGTCTTTGTGATGTTACCTCTGATTTTAACTCTATTAAGAATATAAATAGTAGTGTGGATTGCTTCTCTCCAATACACATCAGGTACATTTTCTTCTTTCATCATAGTTCTTTCAGCCTCCTAAATAGTTTGGTTCTTCCTCTCAAAAACTCCATTTTGCCGAGGAGTTCTAGGAGTAAAAAATTGTCTCTTTATTCCATGCTCTTCACAAAATGTATTAAACTCACTAGAAGTGAATTCTCCACCTCTATCAGACCTTAAATATTTGATTCTCAGGTTCACTTCATTTCCTACCCTTCCCTTGAACACTTTAAATCTATCCAGAGCTTGAGATTTCTATCTAAGAAATGCAACCCATGTCATTCTAGAATAATCATCAATGAAAAGCATGAAATACCTATCACCATTAAGTGATCTAGGTCGATTTTCACCAAATTTTGAAGTGATTCAATGTCTCTAGAAAATGATACCATGTCGAAGTACTTGGAAAAAAAAACTCAACACAAATCGAACAAAGTTAAAAGGAAGTCAAATGTTTGAGATATGTGCAATCAAAGTTGGGGTTAAATCAGGTACAAAGGCCAGTCAGAAAGGGAACAAAATTTATCATCTCCAAATTGGTCAAAGTCAACGTCATGCCAAATGACTCGACACCATGAATCCAACACCATTCATTTCGTTGAAAATGAAGGCCGAATGAGCAAGATACAACTAGTGAAAGTTGCAAAAGAAAAAGGATTGACGTGCCTTTGATGACATCAACATGGGGTGACTGGTTGACAAAAAACTATGGGGGATGGGATTAGAACCCATATACTCACTTACAAAGCAAGCCTTCCACCAATACACCACACACCTAACTTTACATTATAGTGGGCACGCTTTTGTTTTATCTTTTTTAAAAGCCGCCATAGATAATAAAGCAAGTGTCTAGCGGGATTTGACCCACCAACCTCCTTATTGGGAACATTCTGCCTTAATCGCTAGCCCAGCGGATTCATACCCTCCTATAATGGGATTTTTTTTATTTAAATCCTTTAAAAATTTGAATCTTCTCTAGTTTACATTTACCCCAAAAATAAGGATTTAAATACTTTAAAAATTAAAGCCCACCTACATTCTATAATTAAGGGGGCTTAAATAAAGTTTAAAATGGTTTACAAGGATTAAAAAAAAAAAGAAATAAATCCTAGGAGGGATTATAAAATAAATTATAAACCATTCATTTTAAAGGGAGGTAATATTATTTTGTGAGCCCAAAATTATAAGGGCCTATTTGGGAAGATTTTAAGGATTTCAAGGAGATATTTGAAGATTTAATGTAAAAATGGGAGATTTGGGTGATTTTACAAATCATTTGGTTTTAAACCAAATTGAGTAAATTTTTTGTGTAAAAAGGGGGAAAGAGTATAAAAGAAGGCATCTAGGTGGTGAGTAATGAGAGAATCATCCTGAAGACTGAGTGTTCATTTCTGCACAATAGATGAATGCTATGCGCAATGTGGAACGCTAGCATCTTTAGGATATATCACCAACCTATTCATAGATGGTAATAGTATGAGTCCTTCATTAAAGAGTATTTTCAATTTCCTTTCACATTCAGGTGGTGGATGGAGAGGAAACTTGAGTTTATGTAACTTTTAAGGTCTCTTCCATTTGCTAGATTCACCCTTTTCATGAATGGAAGGAGGAGGACCCAAAGGGATCTTTTCATCCTTGTCATTATTGTCAGTCAAGGGTTGTTCTTGAGGAAGGAGGATATTCAGATTGAGAGGGGAATCAAAGATCATTGTGCCATCATCACAAAGTCTCCAATATTATCTAAGAGGTTGACTATTATGAGAGGGTCTTGATAACCTAATCCCATTGTGTTGTCATCTTTGCAGTTTGCTCAAAGAGTTAATGCATATCATGTTTAGTTGTTGTGTCAAATCCTTATTTGCTCAAAATGGTAAGACCTTTTCCATAGGTTTCTTCAAGGTTGATTGGAGTATTCGTTACCTTTTTATCATAAAATGGTTGAGTGGTTGTTTGTTTAGAAGAGCTAGGTCCACTTGGTGTAGGGGACTTAGGTACTTTGTTTATTTGAGGATGTAGGTAACCAAACATATCAAGAGGTGGTGCCATAGGAAGGTCTTGTTGTTTCATGGATGGATAAAAGGATGCATTAGATTCAAGGTTGTCAAGGAATTAATTTAGGAACTTATTCATGCTGTCATCATCTTCTTCAATAATGTCAACATCATGAGGAAGACGTTCATGGGGTGTTGAAGGAACATGAGGAAGTTCAATGTCATTAGGATCAGTTCCGAAGGCACAGTTTGACATGTCAACTAAGGATTTTAATGACATCCAAAGCTTATTAAAATACATATCTATGATGAAAATGAATGAAAGAAATATAAATTGAATTAAACAAAAAATCTAGAAATAGTAATAGAGATACAATAAAAGAAAACAAAAATGCAAAGAATGAACTAGAAATTATAGAAAGTGTAGTGCAAAATGTGCAACTGGACTAAGTTGCCTTGGGTGGTGAATCAGTCCCAATAATTATTATTGTTTTGAATTTTTTTTGAATTTTTAAGCGGGTTTTTAGGATTTTTAGGATTTTCAGATGCAAATACAATATGAAATTGTAGAATTTTGATGATTTTGAATGAAATGTAATGCAAAAATGCAAGGTATATGAGCTCTTCACTAATGAAAATTTTAAAACCCTAGAATGCAATTTAAACAATGCAAAATGTAATGCAATGATAATGTAAGAAATTTCTAGAATGTAAATGCACTGTATATCTCAAATATGATGTTCAAAAGTCAAGTTCACCAATATTTGGACAAAGATTTTGGCACCACAAGGCTCTCTAACACTTCTAGGGTTTTTCACATAAAAGGAGAGAGGTATTCCAAAATGTTCAATGTCCCCACTCAAGACTAATGCAAGTATGATTGAAATATGTCTAAATGCAATGTCCTAAATGATGAGAATTGATAAAGGAAATCAAATACTAATGCAAAATCTAGAAAGTGCAGAATGTTTGAAAACACATTATGATATGCACAATAAACTAAATATGCAAGTAAACTATAACATAACTTAATGAAATTGGGTGCACCTAATAATTGGAATGTTATGCAGAGAAGCTCTAGAATCTTGCAAAATTCACTATTGAAGCTAACTAGGACACTTATGCCAAGCTGGGTGACTTAGTCCAGTTTCAGGGAGATTCTGTCAAAATAGATTTCGGGAAAATGGGTATCTAGAAATGCAGAAATTAGTTTTCTAGCCTAACATTGGGACTAATTCACCATTGATGGTGACTTAGTCCACCTTCAACTTTCAAGAAATTCAGAGATGTAACTTGTAGCTCTCGGCCTACACTTCTATTCTTGACAAGAATCTAAATCTAAATCTACAAACTTTGACTTGTAGGTGATCTCCAAGCTTCTTTTAGGGTTTTGTTGACTTTGAAAGACCTTGATGGATTGTTGACACCTTTTAACACCTTTCTCTTTGACAAATATGCACACAAGACCTACAAAACACACATGCAAAGAGGGGAAAAAAGGGTTAAGGGTTAGAGAATAGGGCTTTGCCTTGGTCAAACCCTGACTTGGTAATTAAACCCTTGAAATGAAATGAAATAGAAAAGAGATTGACGACTGAACAACATGCAATGCTACAAATCACCAAAATATTGAAGTGTAAATCTAAAGATATGCATGTTGAAGATCCAATGGATGAATTCTTGAGAATGGCTAGAATTCTTGAATGATTGCTCGAATGAGTGAATGAGTTAGCTAACTAGATAGATTGCTTGATGAATTCAGGGTGAAAATGAGGGGAAAACCCTTTATTTATACATGAATATGCAATATTTCCCGATAATACCTCATCACAGGCTGACCTCAAGTCTAAGAGAATAATATCCCATGAGAATTATAAAATAATTTTGATTTTTGAGCCAAATGGGACTAAGTCACCCCAAGTGGCGACTTGGTCCCACCAAGGCAATTGAAATGGGTGTTGAGAATTAAGGTGTATTAAATGATGTTTAATAGGATTATTCTCAAAAACACTTTTAAGTATGACGTGTAAATGCATTAAGGGGCCATTTAAGCATAAGAAAGGGTCAAATTATTGATGAAAAGCCTAGAAAATTTGGAGTGTTTGTTACAACTCCTTCAAACACTTTCAAATAAGGCTTGGTAAGTGATAAAAAGAGGTTTTTTAAATGTATTATGTTAAAAGTGTCCTAGAAAAGTGTGAAAATGTGTTACAACATGTTAGAAAACTTAAGTAAGACACCACTTGAATTATTTTAATTTTTCTAGGGCCCAAGACCTAATATGAATGTGTTAACCACATTAAAACATTAAATCAAGGCACAAGTAGGTGAAAGTCACAAGGAGGACCTACATAGGATAGAAAAAGTAGAAGGGTTACTTTTTTGGTGTCCACATTTAGCCCCAACTTTAGTGAGAGGATGAACCTACTTCAAGTTCTTAGTAAAGGAGACCCTACGCAATCAAGAGGGATTCCCATGAACCAATGATAGCAAGATCAAACAACAATGATCAAGAGGGGTGATCAAGCCCCTAGGATCAAGATCTCATGATGAACTAGAATAAGTGAAAAGGGAACACACATGATATCAAGCATAATGACAAGAAACAAGCATTCAAGGTCAAAGATGAAAGAGAGAAAATATAGAAAATGAGTGAATCAAATCAAGCTTCAATCATTTGTCCAACCCGTTGTGGATTAGATCTAGGTTGTTTGTCCGAAAAAAAAATGCATGCTCACTTTGAGACAAAGGAACTCATGGTTGTCCACCGGGTGAGAGGGCCTAAAAGGTGAGAAACATACACTTATGGCTGGTATGTACTCACACACACACAAGTGGCTATGGGGAAAGTCATGCCTCGGAATGGGCTTCCCATTGAACCATACCAAAGTTATACGTCCTGATAACTTTAATAAGGTGCCATAAAAGAAAATGACTTTTTGAGCTTCACGAGATAATAAAAAGATCATATACTTGGAGCTCATGAACAAACGTGATGGCACCACAAGCATGCAAGCTGTGTTATGCAAGGTAGCCATATAAAAAATACAAAATACAACATGCAAAAAATGTTCAAAGGAGTCTTTCTTAGCTCATGCAAGGTATTTAATTTAGGGAACATTGTATCTAATGTCTCCAAGAGAGGACCAATCAAAGAATATAAAATTCACAACTTAGGGGATACAATAAGTCACATCAAGATGCCAAGAGGAATGTAATATGCTAAGATCGATCTTGCTCATGAAGGACACTACACCCAATGTCATCAAAAAAGAAAAAAACACATTGTATGAAGTAAGAAGGATAAACTAAGAACCAAGAAAAGGAAAATGCAAATAAAATAATGCCAATGTATGCCCCCACTTTAAAGGAATTTCTACACAGCGTACTGTGAGAAATTACTTTAAAGTAGCAAAGTGAAAAATGAAAATAAGAAGAAAGAATACATGAGAGCTAGCTTGAAAAGCACTATGCCAAGTCATATGTTTCCAAGTAAGGCTACGTCATGTGAAGAAAAAGGAAAAGAAGGAGGGGGTTTCCCCCAAAAATAAAACACCAAACACATAAGGGATCTATGGATTTGGGGTCAGTATGTTTTATGCTGCAATATTGATTTTTTTTGTTTTTGTCTTAAAGAGCTTGGAACTATCATTATCATGAAAATACATAGAACTAGAAGAATGAAACAAGGAGAGAGAAAAAAAAGAAAAAGAAAGAACCATTTGGGTCAACATGAAAGAGACATAAAATTTCTCAATGCCTTGCATCATCCCCAAAAGGAAAACACAAGAAAAAGACAAAAGAAATGGAAAAGAAAAGGGAAAATCTTTTTGCGTCAACATGAAAGAGAAATAAAATGTCTCAATCCCTTGCCTCATCCCCAAAATAAAAACACGAGAAAAAGGAAAAGAAAATTGAAAAGCCTTTTTGGGTCAACATAAAAGAGACATAAAATGTCTCAATTACTTGCATCATCGCCAAAAGGAAAACACAAGAAAAAGAAAAAATAAAAGGAAAAATCAATGTACAACATAAGGAAGAATGAAGTTACAAATAGAGGAATGTCACAAAGAGAGAGAGAACATCAAACAAAACATCATGGGGGATCACATTACACAGACACAAAAGAAAAATGAAGAAGAAACGACAAAAGACTTGTAAGGAAAATGCAAGTCAACCATCAAGAAAGTCATCCATCTCCGAATCTTGTTTAATGTAAGAAGAAGGTGAATAATATGGTGAAGGGACAATGAAAAATGCATTACTAGGACAAGGATAGCAGCTTCTTGCCCCCACTGAGTGCAAGAAAAGAATGAACCGAGGTAGGTTTTGGGAAAGGTCAGGTAATAGTGAGAAAATAATATTCTACAACTATAACATGATAAGGTGGTGGAGAGTGGTTTATGGAATGATTGGATAGAAATTATCACCATTGAAATGATAGTTTCTCAGTATTTCTTTCAATTGACAACACTCATCACTTCTATGCCGAAGAATGTGATGATATGCACAATGTGGGATGCTAGCATATTTAGGATATATCACCAACCTATTCATAGATTGTAATCGTATGAGTCCTTTGTTTAAGAGTATTTGCAATTTCCTTTCACATCCAGGTGGTGGACAAAGAGGAAACTTCAGTTTATATAACTTGTAAGGTCTCTTGCATTTGCTAGATTCACCCTTTTCATGAATGGAAGGGGGAGGAACCAAAGGGGTCCTTTCATCCTTTCCATTATTGTTAGTCAAGGGTTGTTCTCATGGACGGAGGATATTCAGAATGGGAGGGGAATCAAAGATCACCATGCCATCATCATGAAGTCTCCAATATTCTGTAGGAGGTTGACTATTATGAGAGGGATCTTGATAACCTAATCTCATTGTGTTCTTATCTTTTGGAGTTTGCTCGAAGAGTTGATGAATATCATGTTCAGTTGTTGTGTTACCTCATTTTCTCAAAATGGTAAAAAAATTTCCATAGGTTTCTTCAAGGTTTATTGGAGTATTTGTTACCTTGCTATCATAGAATGGTTGAGTGGTTGTTTTTTTAGAAGAACTAGGTCCACATGGTGTAGGGGACTTAGGTTCTTTTTTTATTTCAGGATGTAGGTAACCAAACATATCAGGAGGTGTTATTGTAGGAAGGTATTTTTGTTTCATGGATGGATAAAAGGATGCATTAGCTTCAAGATTGTCAAGGCATTCATTTAGGAACTTATTCATGTTGTCATAATCTTCTCCAATAATGTCAACATCATGAGGAGG
Source organism: Sequoiadendron giganteum (assembly GCA_007115665.2). Taxonomy (NCBI): domain Eukaryota; kingdom Viridiplantae; phylum Streptophyta; class Pinopsida; order Cupressales; family Cupressaceae; genus Sequoiadendron; species Sequoiadendron giganteum. Next base: position 79,839,271 of record CM021100.1, on the reverse strand, counting down.
AAATTCATGAGGAGTTGAAGGAGCATGAGGAAGTTCAATGCGATTAGGATCAGATCCAAAAGCACAGTTTGACATGTCAACTAAGAATTTTAATGACATCCAAAGCTCATTAAAACACATATCCATGATGCAAATGAATGAAAGAAAGATAAATTGAATAAAACAAAAAATCTAGAAATAGTAATAGAGATGCAATAATAGAAAACATAAATGTAGAGAATGAACTGGAAATTAAAAAAGGTGCAGTGCAAAATGTGCAACTGGACTAAGCGCCTAGGGTGGCGTATTAGTCCCAGTAATGATTTATTGATTTTTGTTTTTAATTTTTAAGTGATTTTTATGATTTTTAGGTTTTTCAGATGCAAATATAGTATGAAATTGTAGAATTTTGATTATTTTGAATGAAATGTAATGCAAAAATGCAAGCTATATGATCTTTCCACTAACGAAAATTTTAAAACCCTAGAATGCAATTTAAATAATGCAAAATGCATGCAATGCTAATGTAAGCAATTTATAGGATGTAAATGCATTGTATATTAGAAATATGATGTTCAAAAGTCAGGTTCACCAAAATTTGGACAAAGATTTTGGCACCACAAGGCTCTCTAACACTTCTAGGGTTTTTCACCTAAAAGAAGAGAGGTATGTCAAAATGTTCAATGTCCCCACTCAAGACTAATGCAAGTATGATTGAAAATTTCTAAATTCAATGTCCTAAATGCTAAGAATTGATAGAGGAAATCAAATACTAATGAAAAGCCTAGAAAATGCATTACATTTGAAAATAGATTGTGATATGCAAAATGAACTAAATATGCAAGTAAACTATAACAAAACTTAATGAAACTAGAGAGGTGCACCTGGGAATTGGAATGTGATGCAAAGAAGCTCCAGAATCCTATAGAATTCACTGTTGAAGCTGACTAGGACACTTATGCCAAGCTAGGTGACTTAGTCTAGTTTTGGGGAGATTCTGCCGGAATAGGTTTCAAGAAAATGGGTATCCAAAAATGAAAAAATCATTCGTCAGCCCTAGCAATGGGAGTAATTCATGACTGATGGCAACTTACTCCACCTTCATTTTTTGGGAAATTCAAAGATGGAACCTATATCTCTCAACCTACACTTTTATTCCTAACAAGAATCTAGTTCTAAATCTGCATACTTTTACTTGTAGGTGATCTCCAAGATTCTTTTACGGTTTTGTTGACTTTGAGAGACCTTGATGAATTTTTGACACATTTTAAAACCTTTCTCTTTGAAAAATCTGCGCACAAGACCTGCAAAACACACATGCAAAGAGAGGAAAAAAGGGTTAAGGGTTAGAGAATAGGGGTTCACCTTGGTCAAACCCCGGTATGGTAATTAAACCTTGAAATGAAATGAAATAGAAAATAGATTGATGAATGAAAAACATGCAATGATACAACTCACCAAACCCTTGAAGTGTAAATTTGAAGATATGCAAGTAGACGCTCCAATGGATGAATGCTTGAGAATTCCTCGAATGCTTGAATGATTGCTTGAATGAGTGAATGAGTTAGGTAACTAGATAGATTTATTGATGAATTGAAGGTGAAAATGAGGGGAAAACCCTTTATTTATACATGAATATCCAATATTTTCCAAAAATACCTCATCATAGGTCGACCTCAAGTCTAGGAGATTAATATCTCGTAAAAATTATAAAATAATTTTGATTTTTGAGCTAAAGAAGAATAAGTAGTTCCCCAAGTGGCGACTTGGTCCCACCAAGGCAATTTAAATGGGTGTTAGGAATTAAGGTGTATTAAACGATGTTTAATGAGATTATTCTCAAAAAAAATTTTAAGTATGATGTGTAAGTGCATTAAGGGGCCATTTAAACATAAGAAAGGGTCAAATTATTGATGAAAAGCCTAGAAAAGTGTGAGAGTTTGTTACAACTTTGTAAAAAACATTGAAAAAAGGTTTGGTAAGTGATAGAAAGAGGTTATTTAAATGAATTATGTTAAAAGGGTCCTAGAAAAGTGTGAAAATATGTTACAACACTTTACAACACTTAAGACACCACTTGAATTATTTTAATTTTTCTAGGGCCCAAGACCTAATATGAATGTGTTAACCACATTACAACATTAAATCAAGGCACAACTAGGCCAAAGTCACAAGGAGGACCTACATAGGATGGAAAAATTAAAAGGGTTACTTTTTCAATATCCACATTTAGCCCCCACTTTAGTGAGAGGATGAACTTGCTTCAAAATCTTAATAAATTAGACCCATGTGCAATCAAGAGGGTTCCCATGAACCAATGATAGCAAGATGGGACAAAAAAAATCAAGAGGGGTTATCAAGCCCCGATGATAAAGATCTCATGATGAACTAGCATAAGTGCAAAGGGAACACACACAATATCAAGCACAATGACAAGGCACAAGCATTAAATTATGTCAAAGATAAAAGAGAGAAAATATATAAAATGAGTGAATCAGATAAAGATTCGATTGTTTATCTAGACCATTATGGATCAGATCTAGATTGTTTTTCCAGAAAGAAAATGGATACTCACTTTGAGGCGACAAAACCCATGGTTGTCTACTAGGTAAGAAGGCCTAAGAAGTGAGAAACATACACTCATGGCTGGTATGCATTGACACATATGTAGGTGGCTATGGGGAAATTCATACCTTGGAATGGGCTTCCCACTCAACAATACCAAAGTTATACCTCCTGATAACTTTAATAAGGTGCCACCAAATAAAATGACTTTTTGAGCTTCACGAGACAAGAAAAACTTCATATGCTTGGAGCTCATGAACAAACATGATGGCACCATAGGCATGCAAGTTGTGCTATGAAAGGTGGCCATACAACAAATGAAAAATACAACATGCAAAGAATGGTCAAAGGAGTCTTTCTTAATTTATGAGAGGTCTTTAACTTAGGGAACATTATGTCTAATTTCTCCAAGAGAGGACCAATTAGAGAATAGAAAATTTTAAACTTAGGGGATGTAATACATCACATCAAGCTACCAAAAGGAATGCAATATGCTAAAATAGATCACACTCATGAAGTACACTACACCCAATATCATCCACAAAGCAACACACACATCATATGAAGTAATAAGGATTCACTAAGAACCAAGGAAAGGAAAATGCAAAGGAAATAATGCCAATATATGCCCCCACTTTAAAAGAATTGCTACACACCATACTATGAGCAATTACTTTAAAGTAGCAAAGTGGAAAATGCAAACAAGAAAGTCTAAAGAAGACATGAGAGATAACTTGAAAAGCCCAATGCCAAGTCATATATTTCCAAGTAAGGCTACATCATGTGAAGAAAAAGGAAAAGAAAGAGGGGGTTTCCCCCAAAAAGAAAACACCAAACACATAAGGGATCTATGGATTTGGGGTCAGTATAGTCTTTGCTGCAATATTGATTTTTTTCATTTTTGTTTTAAAGAGCTTGGAACTTTCATCATCCCCCAAATACATAGAACTGGAAGAATGAAACAAAGAGAGCGAAAAAAAAGAAAAAGAAAGAAATTTTTGGTCAACATGAAAGAGACATGTAAAAAGTATCAATTCCTTGAATCATCTATAAAAGGAAAACACAAGAAAAAGACAAAATAAAAGGTATAGAAAAAGGAAAATATTTTTGGGTCAACATGAAAGAGACATAAAATGTCTCAATGCCTTGCATCATCCCCAAATAGAAAACACAAGAAAAAGGAAAAGCAAATGGGAAAGAATTTTTGGGTCAATATTAAAGAGACATAAAATGTCTCAATGCCTTGCCACATCCCCAAAAGGAAAATTCAAGAAAAAGGAAAAAAAAAAGGAAAAAGAAATATAAGACATAAGGAATAATGAAGGTACAAATAGAGGAATGCCGCAAAGAGAGAGAACAAAAAAGAAAACATCACAGAGGATCACATTACGCACACACAAAAGAAAAAAGAAAAAGAAAGGACAAAATATTTGTAAGGAAAATGCAAGTCAACCATCAAGCAAGTCATCTGCCTCCCAATATTTTTCAGTGTAAGAAAAAGGTGAATAATGTGGCAAAGGGACAATGACAAATGCATTACTAGGACAAGGCTAGAAAATTCTTTCCCCCACTAAGTGCAAGACAAGAATGAGCTGAGGTAGGTGATGGGAAAGGTCATGTAATAGTGAGAAAATAATATTCTACAAGTATAACATGATAAGGTGGTGGAGAGTGGTTTATAAAATGATTGGATAACAATTATCACCATTGAAATGATACTTCTTAGTGTTTCTTTCAATTGACGACACTCATCACTTCTATGCCCAAGAATGCGATGATATGCACAATTTGGGATGTTAGCATCTTTAGTATATATCATTAACCTATTCATATATGGTAATACTAGTATGAGTCATTTTTTTAAGAGAATTTAAAATTCTTTTCACATTTAGGTGGTGGATGGAGAGGAACCTTGAGTTTATGTAACTTGTAAGGTCTCTTGTGTTTTCTAGATTCACCCTTTTCACAAATGGAAGGAGGAGGACGCAAAGGGATTCTTTCATCCTTGTCATTATTTTTAGTCAATGGTTATTCTCAAGGAAGGAGGATATTCAAATTGGGAGGGTAATCAAAGATCACCATGCCCTCATTATGAAGTCTCCAATATTCTCTAGGAGGCTGACTATTATGAGAGGGATGATCTTGATAACCTAATCTCGTTGTTTTGTCATCTTTTAGAATTTTATTGAAGAGTTGATGAATATCATGTTTAGTTGTTGTGTCACATCCTTGTTTTCTCAAAATGGTAAAACCTTTGCCAAATGTTTCTTCAAGATTGAATGGAGTATTTGTTACCTTGTTATCATAAAATGGTTGAGCGGTTTGTTTAGAAGAACTAGGTCCACCTAGTGTGGGGAACTTAGGTGCTTTGTTTATTTCAAGATGTAGGTAACCAAAAATATCAGGAGGTGGTACTATAGGAAGGTTTTGTTGTTTCATGGTTGGATAAAAGGATGCATTAGATTCAAGGTTGTCAAGGCATTCATTTGGGAATTTATTCATGTCAACATCACAAGGAGGAAATTCATGAGGAGTTGAAGGAGCATGAGAAAGTACAATCTTATTAGGATCAGTTCCAAAGGCACAGTTTGACATGTCAACTAAGGATTTTAGTGACATCCAAAGCTTATTAGAACAAATATCCATGATGTGAATGAAAGAAAGAAAGATAAATTGAATAAAACGGGAAATCTGGAAATAGTAATAGAGATGCAATAACATAAAACAAAAATGTACAGAGTGAACTAGAAATTACAAAAAAGTGCAGTGCAAAATGTGCAACTGGACTAAGTCGCTCAAGGTGGTGAATTATTCTTAGTAATTTTTTTGATTTTTTTTTGAATTTTTAAGTGGTTTTTATGATTTTTAGGTTTTTCAGATGCAAATATAAGATGGAATTGCATAATTTTGATGATTTTGAATGAAATTTAATGCAAAAATGCAAGCTATATGATATTTTTACTAACTCAAATTTGAAAACCCTAGAATGCAATTTAAATAATGAAAAATGCAATGCAATGATAATGTAAGAAATTTCTAGAATGTAAATGCACTATATATTAAAAATTTGATGTTCAAAATTCAGGTTCCCCAAAATGTGGACAAATATTTTGGCACCACAAGGATCTCTAACACTTCTACGGTTTTTCACCTAAAAGGAGAGAGGTATGCCAAAATGTGCAATTTCCCCACTCAAGATTAAAGCAAGTATGATTGAAATATGTCTAAATTAAATGTCCTAAATGATGAGAATTGATAAAGGAAATTAAATACTAATTAAAAACCTAGAAAATGCACTATGTTTTAAAACACATTATGACATAAAAAATAAACTAAATATGCAAGTAAACTATAACAAAACTTAATGAAACTCGACAGGTGCACTTGGGAATTGCAATGTAATGCAGAGAAGCTCTAGAATCCTATATAATTCACTATTGAAGCTAAATAGGACACTTACGCCAAGCTAGGTGACTTAGTCTACTTTCAAGGAGATTCTGTAGGAACAAGTTTCGAGAAAATGGGTATCAAAAATGTAGAAATCAATTTTTGGGCTTGGTAGTGGGACTAATTCGCCACTGATGGTGACTTAGGCCAACTTCATCTTTTAGGAAATTTGAAGATGCAACCTATAGCTCTCAGCCTGCACTTCTATTTTTGACAAGAATCTAGATCCGAAACTACAAAATTTGACTTGTAGGTGATCTCAAAGCTTCTTTTTGGGGTTTTTTGACTTTGAGAGACCTTGATGAATTGTTGACACCTTTTAACACCTTTCTCTTTGACAAATATTCACACAAGAACTACAAAACACATATGAAAAGAGGGGAAAAAGGGTTAATGGTTAGAGAATAGGGGTTTTCCTTGGTCAAAATCTGGCTTGGTAATTAAATCCTTGAAATGAAATGAAATAGAAAAAATATTGATAAATGAACAACATGCAATGCTACAACTCACCAAACCCTTGATGTGTAAATTTGAAGATATGCAAGTAGAAGCTCCAATGGATGAATGCTGGTATGATTGGTTAAATGAGTGAATGAGTTAGCTAGCTAGATAGATTTCTTAATGAACTTCGAGTGAAAATGAGGGGAAAACCCTTTATTTATACATGAATATGCAATATTTCCCAAAAATACCTCATCATAGGCCGACCTAAAGTCTAAGAGAATAATATCCTGCAAGAATTATAAAATAATTTTGATTTTTGAGCCAAATGGGACTAAGTCACCCCAAGTGGTTTCTTGGTCCCACTAGGGTAGTTTAAATGAGTGTCAAGAATTAAGGTATATTAAATGATGTTTAACGAGATTATTCTCAGAAAACACTTTTAAGTATGACGTGTAAATATATTAAGGGGCCATTTAAACATAAGAAAGGGTCAAATTATTGATGACAAGCCTAGAAAAGTGTGTGAGTTTATTAAAAATCCTTACAACACTTTGAAATAAGGCTTGGCAAGTGATAAAAAGAGGTTATTTAAATGAATTATGTTAAAAGGGTCCTAGAAAAGTGTGAAAAATTGTTACAACACTTTACAACACTTAAGACACCACTTGAATTCTTTTAATTTTTCTAGGCCCCAAGACCTAATATGAATGTGTTAACAACATTAAAACATTAAATCAAGGCACAACTAGGCCAATGTCACAAAGAGGACCTACATAGGATAGAAAAAGTAGAAGGGTTACTTTTTTGGCATCCAAAACTTTTAAATCAAGAAATGTAATCATTAAAGCATTCACTTAGCAATTGTCATAGATCCTAATTTAGATCAAGTTTGGTATTAGAGCTTTTTTTGACTAGTATTATGGAAGTGGATGCTAACACGATCTAGGATCCAACGAGGTGAAGGCACACAACTTGCAGAATATAATACTAAGATCAGAATATGAAGAAAATTTCAAAGATGGAAGAAGTAGAAGCTGGGAAAAGTGTTCAACTTGATGAGAAGAGCTTTCAACAATCTTTTCTTGACATGAATGCAATGATAGTAGAAGTGATTTTTCAAGAGAGGCAAGAATGAAAGAAATGTGAAAATGGAGGAACATCAAAGCAAGGAAACCATAAGGAATATGAAGATCCTCCAAAAAATCCTCCATCTTCTTCATCTTCTCCTTCTTCCCCATTTTCTCCTTCTTCTCCTACAAGTTCTACTTCTTCTGCTAATCCTCTTAAGGGTGCACATAAGCCTAAAATTAAATTGGATGTAAAATTTGAACTACCTACATATTGTGGGAAATTAAATTTTGAGAAACTAGATGACTGGGTTCAACAAGTAGAAGTTTAATGTAGAGTTCAAAATCTCTTAGATGATGCTTCTAGGATCCAGTTAGCTAATCTTCGATTGGGAGGAACAAATCTCCCTTGGTGAGAGAGTAGGACTTAGGAAAAAAATTCACAACATGGTAGAATCAATTTAACTTGGGAAAAATTTGTTAATTCTCTTAAGAAACAATTTTATCACTTAGGCCATATGCACAAATTAATATTGAACTGGAAAATTTTTAGGCAAGGGAAAGGTCAATCTGTCCAAGAGTACACCCATGAATTCAGGAAAAGGGCTATTGCATTAAATGTCCTACTATACACCCAGGATACATTGCTTAAGTACATAGGTGGTCTTCACTCTTATCTAAGACACTCTATTTTGGTTATGAACTTCCTTGTAATTTGGATGAAGTATGTGTACAAGGAACACACTTAGAGTCAAGAGGTAAGGGTAATTTCATCAACAAGTCTGATAAGAAGCCATCTAAGCGTAAAGATAAACCCAAAGGCAAAGGAAAGGGGAAAAAGATAGCTATAGTTAAGAAAGAGGGTGATAAGCCCACATGATCCCATTGCAAGAAAGAGGCATGATGATTGAAAGTGCTGAAAGTTGCATCTAGAACTAAGGCCGATGAAATATGGAGGAAACAAAGGCAAAAAGAAGACTACTATTGTAGTACAACAAGATCTTGGATATGATTATGGGGATTAGACAAAGATTTCTGTAAAAATCCAAGGTAAAGGAATATCTCTTTCTTATGATATAAGTTTTTCTCATGCAAGTGCATGTGTAAGTAAAGAATCTTCTCTTAAGACTGATAAGCAAAGAAATGAATTCTTTCACATTCAAGTTGTAAAAACTCAAACTAAGGTTGATAATTTGTTTGATATGGGATCTCAAGTTAATCTAATATCTAAAGAAGTTGTTAAAAATCTTAACTTGACTACAACACCTCATCTGAAACCATACCCACTTGGATGAGTTTTCAATGATGCACAATTACAAGTAATGAAGCAATGTAAGTTAATGTTTTCTATCATTGTAAACTTTATAGATGAGGTAGAATCTGATGTAGCCCCTTCAAATATTTGTGGTCTTGTACTAGGGAGTCCCTATTTGTATGACTAAAAATAAATCTTTTAGAGGGGGAAAAACAAGTATCATCATTTGAAGGATGGAATAGAATACATTGTACGTGCACATAAAGTTAAGACTAATCTAACCTTGGTAAACACTAGGAAAATGAAAAGGTTAGTCAATGCAAGTAAGAAATTTGTTTTAATGATTGTAAAATCCAAAGAAGATGATAAATCTGAGGCATTCAAGGGGTGTGATCTAAATCATAAAGATAAATTAGTCAAAGTTGTTTCCACTTATGATGACTTATTTTAGGATCCAAAGGGATTGCCACCTAAGAGATAGATACAACATGAAATCTAGTTACATCAGGATGTGCCTTTGCCAAACATTGGCATATATCGTTTATCAGTTTTACAAAATGAGGAAATAAAAAATAAAGTTCTGGAGTTGGTTGAGAAAGGAGTTATTCATCCCAGTACATCTTCTTGTTGTTCTCCAATTGTGTTGGTTCCAAAGAAGGATGGGTCTTGAAGAATGTGCATTGACTATCAAGCCCTGAATAAGATAACGATAAAGAAAAATAATCCTCTTACTCGAATAGATGATTTACTTGATCAATTAAACATGCAATTCATTTCAATAAGTTAGATTTGCGTATTGGATATCATTAGATAAGAATTGCAAAAAATTACATTTGGAAAACTACATTCAAGACAAAACAAGGACTATTTGAGTGGTTGGTCATGCCCTTCGGGCTATGTAATGCACTATCTACCTTTATGAGAGTCATGAATGATGTCTTTTATCCTTTTATTGATGATTTTGTCATAGTCTATTTATATGATATTCTTGTATTCAATCAAACTTGGGAAGATCATGTAATTCATGTAAAGAATTTTTTTGATGTATTGAGAAAAGATTTTTTTTTTCTAAAGATTCCTAAATGTGAATTTGCTAAAACATCCTTAGTGTACTTAGGCTATGTCGTAGGAAGTGGTAAATTGAAATTAGACCCTATGAAGGTCGAATTCATTGTAAAATGGCCTAAGCCAAGTACAGTCACTGAAGCCAAAAGTATCTTAGGTGTAGTTCAGTACTGGAGGAAGCTCATTACAAACTTATCCTACATTACATCACCATTTCACGCATTAACCAGTACGAAGATCACTTTCTAGTTGGGAGGTCTACAACAAAAGGCCTTCAAAACTTTAAAGGAATAGTTCAGCACTACACTAGTTCTGGCTTTACTAGATAGACAACAACTATTTGAGATTGAGATAGATGCAAGTGGGTTTTCCATGGGAGTAGTACTAATGTATGGAGGTAAACCAATTTGATATCATTCTAAAAACTTTACAGATGCAGTAAGTAACTATCCAAATTATGATAAGGAACTTTATGCATTAGTTTAGAGTGTTAAAAAATGAAAACACTACTTAATGGGGAAATAAATGTAATCCACATTGATCACCAACCACTTCGGTATTTTCATTCACAATCCAAATTGCAACAAAGTAGGCACTTTAGGTGGATGGGTTTTCTTCAACAATTTCATTTGGTTATTAAGTATAAAAAAGGTGGCCATAACAAAGTAGAAGATATGTTGTCAAGGTCTCCTGTTATGAATTCTTTGATTATCCTAAAAGACCTGTAATTCCATGGTACATGAAAATTTTCAGGAATAGTATGCTAACGATGAAGACTTTAAGGAAATCTATTCATCTCTAATTGAAGGAAAATGTGTAGAAGAGAAGGATTAATATGTGTAGGATAACTTGTTGTATCATTTAGGAAAGCTATGTATTCCAAAAGGTGAACAAGCATAGGTAATCAAAGAAGAACTCATGTCATTGATTGTAGGACACTTTGGGGTGTGCAAAAAAGTTACTCAATTGCATAAATATTGTTATTGGCCTCGTATGCAAGAAATTGTATCTAAGTATATTAGAGGGTGTGTAATGTGTGCAACAAGTAAACCTAGCAAAATGAAATTAGGGTTGTACACACCTCTACATGTACCATCCTATCCATGGGAAAGTGTTTCAATGGATTTTTTCAGGGGGCTACCAATGTGTAGGAAGGGACATGATTATTTGTTTGTAGTAGTTGATCGGTTCAACAAAATATGTATTCTCATGCCTTGTAAGAAATAGATCACAATTGAACTTATAGTACATATGTACTTTCAATTTATATGGGTTCATTTTGGGCTCCCTATATTGTATCGGATCAAGATTCTCGATTCTTAGGGAAATTTTGGTTAGCATTGTGGGAACTCATGGATACAAGACTAAAGAAAATTACAACATTCCATCCACAGACCGATGGATAGAAAAAGGTAGTGAACAAGATAGTTGTGCATCTTCGCAAAGGTAGTAAACATCCCAAGCTATGGAATGAAAATTTACACTCTGTGCAACATGCTTACAACCATGCAACACACTCTTCTACAAAAATATCTCATTTTGAGACTTGTTTAAGTTATCTACCAAAAACACTGATGGAATTTTCTTTGGAGAAGAATGATGTTGAAGATAGATTCCATGATACGAAAAAGGATTTGAAGTTCATCCAAAAATTCCAAGCAATTCATTAGGCAGTGGAAGCATAGTTGGAGAAGAGTTAGGCCAAATACAAGGCTTGGCATGATAAGCATCACATCGATCATCATTTTTAGGTTGGAGATAGAATTTAGTTACATATAAGCAAGGAGAGAATTCAAGGTGAAGGAAGAAAGCTCAAGCTGATTAGGTCTGGTCCTTTTGAGATCTTGGAGATGATCGGTACCAATGCTTTCCACCTTAATCTTCCTTGATACATGCACATATACTCATTTGTAAATGTTGAGAATCTGAAATTTTATGAGCCTCCAATGATACTGGATGAAGACATAGATGTTCAAGTTCCATCAGTTGATGATCTTTCACCTGAATATATGTCAGAGTTTCCAAAGGATGTCATCTTAGATAGGAATGTCAAGATTTCATGAAGATGAGCAGTTAAGTACCTTAGAGTGGGATTGAAGGGGATGAATCCAAGAAAGGAAAAATGGATGGATATTGGTAAAGTGAGGGAACTTTACCCTCACGTTTTGAGTAATCAAGCTTTCAGAGGTCTAAAATCTCTTTAGTGCGGAGGACTGATCCTGGTGGATTTTCACCAAAACTTGAAGTGATTCAATTTCTCTAGAAAATGACACCATGTCAAAGTAATTGGAAAAAAAACTTAACACAACTCGAATATAGTCAAAAGGAGTTCAAATGCTCGAGATATGCATGGTCAAAGTTGGGGTCAAACTAGGTACATAGGCTAGTTAGAAAGGAATTTTTTTTTATCATCTCCAAATTGGTCAAAGTTGGCATCATGACGAAGGGTTCGATGGCACAAATCCAATGTCGTACATTTCATCGAAAATAGAGGCCGAACGAGAGAAGTACAACTACTCAAAGTTGCAAAAGGAAAAAGGTTGACTAGTCTTTGATGACGCCAGCATGGGTTGACCAGTCTTTGATGACATCATCATGGGTTGATTGATTGACCAAAAATTATGAGGGATGGGATTTGAACCCATAATTTTTGACTTACAAAGCAAGCCTTCCACTAATACACCACACACCCAACTTTGTATTATAGTAGGCATGCTTTTCTTTGATCATTTATAGAAGTACCCATAGCTAATAAAGGGGGTGAAACATAGATTTTGGTATCGCCAATTTCTCTAAGACTTCTAGGGTTTGTCACCTAAAAGAAGAGAGGGATACCAAAATGGCAATGTTAACATTCAAGGTTAATGCAAGTATGATGTAAATATGACTAAATGCAATTATTTAAATGCTGGAAATTGATAAAAACTATTAACTAATGATGAAAAACCTAAGAAATGAACTATTTTTGAAACCACATTATGATATGAAAATGACCTAAGAAACATAAATGAACTATAATATAAATGAATGAAACTAGATAGCTGCACCTGGGAAGTGAAATGTGATGCAAAGAGGCTCTGAAAATCTTCAGAATTTATTGTTGATGTTGACTAGGACACTTACGCCAGGCTGGATGACTTAGTCTAGTTTCAAGAAAACTTTGCCAGAACAAGTTTATGGAAAATAGGTATCCAGAAACACAAAAACCAATTTTCAAGCCTAGTATTGAGACTAATTCTCCAATGATGGTGACTTATTCTACCTAAGAATCTTGGGAAACTTGGGGCAGCAATCTATAGCTTTTGGTCTACACTTCCCTTCCTGACAGGTTTCTGGTTCAGATTCTGTAGAAAATGAGATGAAAGAGGTCTCCAAGCTTCAACTAGGGATTTTTTGACTTGAATGAATTTTATGAATTGACAAGACCTTTTAACACCTTTCTCTTTAACAAATTTTCATACAAGACCTCCAAAACACATATGCAAAGTGTTGGAAGTGGATTCACTCTGGGTTGGGGGGGTGTGAATCAGAGTGAAGTAATTTTAACTTTTAACCTTGAAAGCATAATGAAAATTTTACTCATTTAACAAAAAGTGACATATTTGTTTAAGCAAGTGAACATTAACACTTTAGATCAGATTGACATGAGACTTGACTAACAATTACAACCCATATTAAAAGCATCATATGATATTGTTCAATTAAAGCTTTATGAACAATCTTGTTGTGCTTTATCTATAGAACTATAAAACTTCATAATATGCAAATTTGACTTTCTTTTGAATTTTTTTTGAGAATTCATGTAATGAGCAAAAAATGTAGAAGTTAATTCACTTTATGAGAGACATTTTACATCAGATTTGTACAATCTAAAATTTGCATGACAGACTTGAGCAAATTGACTTTAAACTTTTAAACAGCCTTAAAGTATCAAATCATTGACCAATTGAATGAGAACAATAACATAAATTATTGAAGGAAAGATTATGCAAGATAAACATAAATCAGACAAATGAGAGACACATAAATTTTTGAGTGGAAAACCCTCCCGGGGTAGAAAAACCACTCCTAAATTGCCTTACTGGATTAATTTCAAAACCACTGCTTACAATGCCTTATAGGATAATTTCTGAGCACCAACTCAAGGAGGACCAACCCCTCATTTAGAGACACACATCTCAAGGAGCACCAACCCCTTTTCAGTTTTCTGTAAATCACACAATGATACAAAGGATCTCTTTGTTTCTCTCTTATCTATCAAGTGCCTCTTGATCGAAAATATCTAAAATCCTCAAAGTTCCAAAAATGAACTTTCAGAATGTTAGCCATTTTCATGCCTTAAGTCAGCTTGATTATCAACTCATATTTCAGATTTTGAATCTGAGAGCTCAACATTTTTCAATACAATTACTGTGTTGTACTCACACTAGTTTTTCCCTTTTTGTTTCATACTTTTCTCATTGTTCTTCTGCCACCTTTTGATTAACTCTCTCTTTTTGTTTTTATACTATTTTCATAGATCTTCATAGAAAACCAGTTAGCCCCTATTTCTCTCTTTTTGTTTTTCCTTGATATTAAAGCCCTAATCTCTCATTTTTCTTCTCATTATAGATTTCATCATTACATTCAAGGAAGGTTACAACAATTTCTCTTTTTTCTATTTCAAAGGATAAAACAAAGATGATTATCAAGTTACCAAACTTCAATCGACCAACAATGCTAGGTGTTGCAGTGTCCATGTGTGAAAGATCAATATGAATAATTTCTTCAAATAGGAATACCCAAGCATTATGCAAATATAGAAGGCAAACTAAAACCTGTCCTCTCAAGTAGCCTGCATAATCAGTGCTAAAAACAAAATAGCATAAGAGCTAAATAATAAACCATAGCCACTGAAACTACTGCTATATTAAAGTAACTACCATCTTAATGTAGTGAAATTGAAATCATAAAATGATGCATTCAAGAACAATTACCAACAACTCCATGTGTGAAACTGAGAAGATTCTTTAGGCTTCATGATTACCCACAATCCAAAAATACCATTCTTTAAATATGTGAAGACCATAAATGAATTTTCCACGAGAAATTTACTAGATCTGCGAAGTAACTGAGTAGCCCGAGCTCCTTCCTCATTCAATCTCTTACCTGATGGTAGTTGACTGATAGGTGAATCGACCATTGTCATGGTTCTCCAATATTTCCTGTATGTTGTCGGTAAACTAGCAACATGCATAGTGAAACAATCGAGAGAGTGATTCCATGGTGGCGGCCATACTAGGGTTCCAAACCCTTTGAACAAGAGAAGCGAAATGATGACCTAAACTTCCAAAAGAACAAACACACGATTCTCTTCCTCCATCACACTACGACACCCTTCATTATGTTCACCCATGGTATAGCGGTGACTAGCACTGACTATTACCACTTCCTTACCGCTCAACCGTGTGCTCCCTTCTGACTACCCGTGGTATAGTGGTAGTTTCCTTGCATGCCACTAACTGCTTCCAGCACACTACCATGGTAACCCTTCTAACTACCCGTGGTATAGCGGTAGCTGTCTTGCATGCCGCTAATCGCTTCCACCACACTACCATGGTTACCTTTTTGACTACCTGCGGTATAGCGGTAGCTATCTTGGATGCTGCTAACAACTTCTAGTGCACTACTGTGGTCACTGGCTTAACTGCTAGCGCTACCACGGTAAGAACTTTGAAGTCCGCAACCTTACCAAAGTCAATCATGCCAAATAAAATGATGCCATGCATTATTGCTACCAAATGTCAATTTTCTTTACCCATGGTCAATTTTCCACCATTCTAAGATATGTATACCCAAAGACTTGTGTTGACCAAGGAATCGAAGCACATGCATAGGAATGATCAGTGTGTTTCTCAAAGCCCGAATGCAATATAATAACCAAAGTCATATCATGTGCCAAATAATATCCAATGACTTATGAGGTATAATGAGGGCAAATGTTCACGTTAAATTCAATATGCTTTTCACCCAAGCCAATATCAGTTGTTTAAGGAAACCTGATAGGGTTTTCTTAAAACATAGAAACCACCTGCATTTTATAACTCAAGCACCAAGAACCAGAGAGAATTGCCTGAAAATGGGAGCATTAACTTGTAACCAAGATTGTTGCACATGAAACCAAATAAAAATTGCCATAATAAGACCACACTATGAAATGTGAAGGCACCAACCCAGGGTAGTTTTGACATCAAGGACAAATGCCACAGAAGAAGTCAACAAACTCCCCCTTTGTCCTTGATGGAAAAAATATGAGCCATCTAAACAACCATTTTCTCCCCCTTTTTGTCACAAGGACAAAGGAAGAAATGTGTGATATACAAAAACCATTTTCTTCCCATTTTCTTCATGAAATACAATAACTAATCAATACCCAGCTGCAGATATAGCAAGAATGCAGCAAAAAATGTAGACCCAATACCATAAGCCATTATGATCACCACAACAATGAATAGAAAACAATGAACCAATACATTCAAGCACCTCCATTTTGATGAGAATGTAGAAGAATCCTATTTTTAAGAACTAATGTCGTGGTCACTTGTTATACCAATTCATACTTGAAACAAATTGTGCCCATGCAAAACTGTGACCTGTAACATAAACTGAATTCATGATCCTGAACAACCTGTAGCATAATTCTCAGTGTCAGTCCAACAAAAAACATAAGCATCTGCGAAGGAAAAATATGAATAGGAAGCATGAATATCCTGAGAAATGAGATCTGTAAGTTGCCACACCATGGATGCCAATGGATATCAACTTAATGTCATGAATCTAAGAAAATGTATCTATTTCAGGTTTGACATCAAGAGCAAACCAAAATGACCAAAGAAACCAACAATATCATAAGGCTGCAAATCTGAGTATCACTGTACAACCACAAACCAAGCAACCTGTCAAAGATTCATAACCAAAAATGCACACCAAGGCTAACTGTTCCACCTTTCAGTCATATTAAACTTCATTCTCCATTGTCAACTATAAACACACTATTACTAGTATGAATAACCATGCACAAATTCATATCTTGCAAGGACAAGCAACCACGATAAACATCTGAAAGACTAACAACCAATGAAACCGACTGCAAATATAATTAGAGCAAAAAACAATGATAAGGAAGTTGTACAAGAGCAACCATAGAACCAAGCTCCCCCTACAAAGAAGCTTCATACAAAAACTCCTTTTTGATCCGTAAGACACCATTTCTTTTCTCAAGCTTATTGAAAAATGTGCCAATTCTTCAATTAGTAGCATACAGTCCACTACATAAGTCTCAAATCACCAAACTATCAGTATGATGTAAAATTCAACTGTCAAGAGAAAATATTGATCATTAGATGCATATTAAAATTATTATCATCCAAGAATACCCAAACTTCTATCAATGTTGTTTGGTAGTTCTCAAGTACTCATATACTATACTAACATAATCAATGTCAAAAATGCCACACCAACAACCACAACTCTAGAAAACTGATTTTAGCAACTACTTAGTATGTTGTTCATGTTTTCCAAGCACAAGACTGTAGAACTCAACATTTACTTTAAATATTTTTCAAATAACTACATCTATCATTCTTTCAATTAAGACCTCAAACAATTCACTATCTTAACATGCTCTGTTGCTGAAATATCATTCATATAAATCAAAGCACTAAATTTTATCAAGTTGCTGTTAGATATGGTTTCAAAGTATCGAACAAGGATGAGACAATATAACAAGATTTGATGAAAAAGACAAAATGAGCACTGCTTCACTGTTCAAGCATCTTAACCTCATGTATCTCTTGATTAACACAAACCATCACTGATTATGATAAGTACAAAGAAAAATTGATCCTTCTGGCCCAAACAATGCATTACAACAAAGGAAGGTTAATAACAATTTGTCCACAAATTGTGAAAAGCATAATTGTGTCACGGTATCTTTTACTATGGACACTCCCAAAGAAATAAAAAGCATCAACTGCAGCACCACCAATAGTCATATGAGAAATCATCTTCTAATAGAATGATGAAATAAATGAACCATAGCATTAAGACAATTATCATCAACTCATTGTCACTGTTATTCCCAACATAGACAATAAAACACATCTTTTTCATGAATTTTGATGATAAATAGGTTATAAAACAACAATATTCTACTACCTATTATTTGATATCAAAGGGGTTTATTCAAAATGCATTAATCATCTCCCCGTATCTTCATACTGTCTTTCAAATGCTTAGTGATGATTCTTGTGCAGCGTGCACAAGATTTAGTTCTTCATTTTTCTTTTCTTGCTTTCTTCTCCATACTTGTATAGGCTTTTCCTTTTCCTTACTCATGATATTCTTTTCCTTTTGTTTGAACATGTAGTCCCTAGATGGCTTTATCACACTTTTCTTACACCAATGTTCTTTATGTCCAAACCCATTACACCTATAACATATAATAGAGTTGTCTAGACCAAAGAGAGAAGAATTTATTTTAGGCACATTATATGAACCTCTCTTGACATTTCTCTCATGATTATGAGTTTTATTCATCCAACAATTTCTTTCTCTATGTCCATAAGCATTACAACAATAGAAATAGCCATGAAATTGAGAGTGGTTATACCTGATAAATGAATATTTTGATGGTCTTTTTGTCCTAACCCATTTTTCTTCTGTCTAAGCAAGAACAATATGGTGACCAAGATCAACCTTCAATCTCGGTATTTTCTTGGCTGTAAATGACTTTCCATCTACAGTAACAAAAATTGTTTCATGTTTAGATTCTTTTGTAGATCCTTGTCCAATGTCATATCTCAATCCTGTAGGATCCTTAAATCGATTTTGTTTGCCAATCATCTCATTCAATAAATTAGTAATGCAATCAAATTGAAATTTTTTATCAAATTGAACCTTAACAATTTCAAGATCTTTTCTTAATGCAACTACTTATCCTTCAAGTTTTAGACATTCAGTCTTTTTAATTTCCAAATCAAACCTTACAACATATGCTATCCTTTTACATTCTTCAATTTCAATTTTTTGACTGATAATCAAATCATCTTTAAGAGTTAGTTGAACTTTTAACACATAATTATTATCTGAACATATCTTAAATGAGGCAACCTCATTTTCTAGTTTATTGCATAATTCATTCTTGTCTTTTAAATTGGCTACTAATCCCTCTTTAGTATTTTTCTTATCAACCATTTGGGCTTTCAGAAATTCAATAGTCTTTTTATCATCATTATGAGCTTGTATTACAACTTTATTGATACTGACACTTTCTTGTAAGCGTACCTTAAGATCCTGATTTTCTTTTCTAACCCTCTTAAGCTCATCTAAGGCAGCAAGCAGTTATGCCTCCAAATCAACTTCAAAATCATCACCTTCACAATCCTTTTCGCCAAATTCTTGTTCAAAGTCACTTACTAAGTGATCTTATTCACCAACTATAGGATCACTTTTAGTATTAATTGGCAGGAGTAATTCTTAAGACAAAAATTTACTGGACTTGGTAGGGGTTGATTTATCAATTGTTTTCTTGACACAAGTAGCTTTCTTTTGACCTTTGTTCCTTTTGGACTTAGCCATGATGAATAATCCATGACACACCAAAAATAGACTTCTAAGACCAAAATCAATCCTAGGTATGAAACCTAATGTAGGACCCTATGCTCTGATAGGTCACTTGTTGGAAGTCAATTCACTCTGAGAGGGCAGGAGGTGAATCAAAGTGGAGTAATTTTAAATTTTAACCTTGAAAGAATAATGAAAATTTTACTCATTTAACCCAAAGTGACAGGTTTATTTAACCAAGTGAAAATTAACACTTTAGATCAGATTGACATGAGACTTGACTAACATTTACAACCCATATTAAAACAATCATGTGATATTGTTCAATTAAAGATTTATGAACAATCTTTCTTTGCTTTATCAATAGAACTATAAAACTTCATAATATGAAACTTTGACTTTCTTTTGACAAAATTTTCAGCATTCATATAATGAGCATGGAATGCAGAATTTAATTCACTTTATGAGAGACATTTTACATCAGATTTGTACAATCTAAAATTTGCATGACAGACTTGAGAAAATTGACTTTAAACTTTTAAACAGCCTTAAAGTATCAGAGCATTGACCAATTGAATGAGCACAATAACATAAATGATTGAAGGAAATATTATGCAAGATAAACATAAATCACACAAGTGAGAGACACATAAATTGCCGAGTGGAAAACCCTCCCAGGGTAGAAAAACCACTCCTAAACTGCCTTACTGGCTTAATTTCAAAACCACTGCTTACAATGCCTTATAGGCTAATTTCTGAGCACCAACTCAAGGAGGACCAACCCCTCATTTAGAGACACCAATATCAAGGAGCACCAACCCCTCATTTAGAGACACCAATCTCAAGGAGCATTAACCCCTTTTTTGTTTTCTGTAAATCACACAATGATACATATGATCTCTATGTTTCTCTCTTATCTATCAAATGCCTCTTGACCGACAATATCTAAAATCCTCAAAGTTCCAAAAATGAACTTTCAGAATGTTAGCCATTGTCAAGCCTTAGGTCAACTTGATTATCAACTCATATTTCAGATTTTCAATCTAAGAGCTCAACCTTTTTCAATACAATCACTATGTTGTACTCACACTAGTTTTTCCCCTTTTTTTTTTCAGAATTTTTTCATTATTCTTTTGCCACCTTTTAATTAACTCTCACTTTTTGTTTTTATACTATTTTCATAGATCTTCACAGAAAACCAGATAACCCCCAGTTCTCTCTTTTCATTTTTCCTTGATATTAAGCCCTAATCTCTCAGTTTTCTTTTGATTAAAAATTTCATCATTACATTCAAGGAAGGTTACAACAGTTTCTCATTTTTCTATTTCAGAGAATAAAACAAAGATGATTATCAGGTTACCAAACTTCAATCGACGAACAATGCCAGGTGTTGTAGTGTCCATGTGTGAAACATCAATATGAAGTTCTTCTGACAAGAATACCCAAGAATTATGCAAATATAGAAGGTAGACTGAAACCTGTCCTCTCAAGCAGCCTACACAATCAGTGCTAAAAACAAAATAGCATAAGATCTAAATAAACCATAAACCATAGCCACTGAAACTGCTGCTATATTAAAGTAACTGACATCTCAATGTAGTGAAACTGAAATAAGAAAATGATGCATTCAAGAACAGTTACCAATGACCCCAAGTGTGAAATTGAGAAGATTCTTCAAGCTTCATGATTACCCACAATCCAAAAACACCATTCTTTGAATATGTGAAGACCATAAATGAATTTCCATGAGCAATTTACTAGATCTGCGAAGTAACTAAGCAACCCAAGCTCCTTCCTCATTCGAGCTCTTACCCGATGGTAGTAGACTTAAAGGTGAATCGACCATTGTCATGGTCTTCCAATATTTCCTATACGTTGTTAGTAAACTAGCAACATGCATAGTGAAATGACCAAGAGAGTGATTCCATGGTGGCAGCCAGACTAGGGTTCCAAACCCTTCAAACAAGAGAAGCGAAATGATGACCTAAAATTCCAAAAGAACCAACACACAATTCTCTTCCTCCATCACGTTACCGCACCCTTCATTCTTTTCACTGACGGTATAGCGATGACTAGCACTGACTGTTACCGCTTCCTTACCATTCAACCGTGTGCTCCCTTCTGACTACCCATGGTATAGCGGTACCTACCTTGCATGTTGCTAACCGCTTCCACTGCACTATTGTTGTCACCCTTCTGACTACCTGCGGTATAGCAGTAGCTATCTTGCATACCGCTAACTGCTTCCACCACACTATCGCGGCTACCTTTCTGACTACCCGCGATATAGCGGTAGCTGTCTTGCATGCCACTAACATCTTCTAGCAGACTACTGCGGTCACTAGCTTAAGTGCCAACGGTAGCACGGTAAGACCTTTGAAGTCTACAGCCTTACCAAATTTAATGATGTTGACTAATATGATGCCATGCATTATTGCTACCAAATGTCGATTTTCTTTACCCACGGTCGATTTGCCACCATTCTAAGATATGTATACCCAAAGACTTGTGTTGACCAAGGAACCAAAACATATGCATAGGAATGATCAGTGTGTTTCTCAAAGCTCGAATGCAATATAATAACCAAAGTCATATCATGTGCCAAATAATATCCAATGACTTATGAGGTATAATGAAGGCAAATGTTGAAGTTAAATTCAATATGATTTTCACCCAAGCCAATATCAGTTGTTTAAGGAAACCCGATAGGGTTTTCTTAAAACATAAAAACCACCTGCATTTTATAGCTCAAGCACCAAGAACCAAAGAGCATTACCTAAACATGGGAGCATTAACTTGTAACCAAGATTTATACACATGAAACCAAATAACAAATGCCATAATAAGACCAAACTGTGAAATTCCAAGGCACCAACCCAGGGTAGTTTTGACATCAAGGACAAATTCCACTGAAGAAGTCAACACAAAGAGGGGAAAAAGGGTTAAAGGTTAGAGAATAGGGGTTTGTCTAAGCCAAACCCTGGTTTGGTACTTAAATCATTGAAATATAAATGAAATAGAAAGAGATTGATGAATGAACAACATGTAATGTCACAAATCACCAAACCCTTGATGTTGAAATTTGAAGATATGCAAGAAGATGCTCCAATGAAGACTTGATAATGACTAGAGTGTTTGAATGATTGAATGATTGAATGAAAATGTGTGAACTTGTTAGCTTGCTAGGTGAATTAGGTTGCTTCATGAATTATCTATATAGTTAGGGTGAAAATGAGGGGAAAACCATTTCTTTATACATGGGTATGTGTAGGATCATGATG
Source organism: Sequoiadendron giganteum (assembly GCA_007115665.2). Taxonomy (NCBI): domain Eukaryota; kingdom Viridiplantae; phylum Streptophyta; class Pinopsida; order Cupressales; family Cupressaceae; genus Sequoiadendron; species Sequoiadendron giganteum. The sequence goes on along the minus strand of CM021100.1, from coordinate 79,816,565 downwards.
GAACAAAAAGTGGTGGTATGTAAGTGATATGATGGCCCATGTGGCTGGTGACTTTTTTCTTACCCAAATTTGATGAAATGAAAAGGGTTTTTAAAGGAGATTCTTAGCTTTTCACCAATATAAATTATGCTTTACTTTGAATTTAATAAATAATTATTATTCATTTTCTATTTTAATTACAACTAAATTCCTAATTGATAGGCTGATTGAAAAACATCTATATCTTTCAAACAGTATCACATTTATTGAATTTGAAACATGTATCACATTCTATGCTTCACATACTATAGGATTAAAAAAAGAAAAATTGAATTTCATGAAGTTTTGACCAAGTTAAGGTGGTCAGAAATATGCTTATATTTTTAAAAGTTGTAATAAAAAAATCATAATTAATTATTTAATTGGAAAAAAATTACAAAAAAATATGCATCACATCGGGACATGATTCCTCTACTTATATCTAAAATATTATAAAAAAAATATTATCATTTTATTGTGGTTAGGGTGGTTAGACAGACACCTACTTATTTTTTCCCTGAAATTTAAGTACTACTACACTGAAATTTCAAATTTTCACCAAATAGATTTTTATTTTTTTTAAAAAAACCTATTAGTTTAGAAACTACATTCAATTTTCTACAGATTCTATTCTTACATATTTTTTAAATAACATATATAACCTATTCAAATTTTTACATCAAGTTGCCTAACTCTGATTTTTTTGAATTTTCATCGCCACTTAAGCGCATGTTTTTTCCATGATGATGACATACCCACATGAATATGCAATATTTCCTGAAGATACCTCATCACCGGCCAACCTCAAGGTTAAGAGAATAAAATCCTACCAAAATTTTGGAATATTTGTTTATTTTTGAGCCTAATAGGACTAAGTTGCCCCAAGTGATGGCTTGGCCCAATTAGAGAAATTTTGAGGGGTGTAGGAAATTATAATGTATTACATGATTTTTAACGGGAATATTCTCGAAAAAACATTAAAGTATGACTTATAAGGGCATAAAGGGGTCATTTAAACACAAGAAAGGGTAAATTTTTTGATGAAAAGACTAGAAAAGTGTGAGAGTTTGTTACAACTCCTTACAACATTTTGAAATAAGGCTTGGTAAATGATAAAATAGGTCATTTAAATGAAATATGCTAAGAAGATCCTAGAAAAATGTGAAGGTGTGTTGCAAAACTTTACAACACCTTTGCAAGGCCTCATAAAGTTTTATTTGAGTTATAAGAATTCAAGGCCTCATGTAAATGTGTTGGCCACATTACAACATTAAATCTAGACAAAATAAGACAAAAATCCATTAGAAAGGCCAAAATAACCGTAAAATTGTCGAGGGATACATTTTTATATAATACATTTAGCCCCCAATTTAGTGAGAGGATGGACTTGCTTCAAACTCACAATAAAGTAGAAAATACATGCACACCAAGAGGGATCCAAATGCACTTACGCTGGCAAGATGAGATGAAAATCAAGAGGGGTGATCAACCCCCTAGGATCAAGATCCCATGGTAAACCAAACATAAGCACAAAGGAAGACACATGAAGAATGATGCAAAAGAGAGAAAAATAAATGAAGAGAATAGATCAGATCAAGCTTTGATCATTTGTCCAAATTGTTGTGGATCAGATCTAGATTATTTGTTTGGAAAAATATGAATACTCACTTTGGGGTGATGGAATTTTAGGCTGTCTATCAAGTGAGAAAGCCAAAAAGGTGAGAAGCATACACTCATGGATAGTATGCACTCACACACACATAGGTGGCTATGGGGAAAGTCATGGCTCATAATGGGCTTCCTACTCAACCATACCAAATTTATACCTCATGATAACTTTAGAAAGGTGCTACAAAATAAAATGACTTTTCGAGCTTCACGAGACAAGAGAAACTTTGTATTCTCGAAGCTTATGAACAAATGCGATGGCTCCATAAGCATGCAAGCTTTGTTATACAAGGTGGTCATATAAAAAATGAAAAATGCAACATGAAAAGAATGTTCAAAGGAGTATTTCTTAGTTCATGCGAGTTCTTTGACTTAGGGAACATTATGTCTAATGTCTCCAAGAGAGGACCAATCCAAGGATAGAAAATTCACAACATAGGGGATGCAGTGCATCACATCAAGCCACCAAGAGGAATTTAATATGCTAATCTATAGATAACTCTCATGAAGGACATTACACCCAATGTCATCCACAAAGTGACAAACACATCATGTGAAGTAAGAAGGCTGCACTAAGAACCATGAAAAAGAAAAATGCACAAGAGGAATGCCAATGTATGTCCCCACTTTAAAGGAATTTTGACACACCAAATTGTGAGAAATTACTTTAAAGTAGCAAAGTAAAAAATGAAAACAAGAAAGAAGGACATGAGAGCGAGCTTGGAAAGCCCTCTGCCAAGGCATATGTTTTCGAGTAAGGTCACGTCATGTGGAGAAAAAGGAAAATAAAGAAAAAGGAGGTGCCCCCAAAAAGAGAACACCAAAGACATAAGGGATCTATGGATTTGGGGTCAGTATGTTCATTGCTGCAATATTGATTGTTTGTTTTTGTGTTATGAAGCTCAGAACTATCATAATCCCCTAGATACATAGAACAGGAAGAAGGACACAAAGAGAGGGAAAAAAAGGAAAAAAGAAAAGAATAAAGAATCCTTTTGAGTCAAAATGGAAGAGACATAGGGTGTCGCGACACTTTGTATCATCCCCAAGAGAAAAGTGCAAGCCAAAGGAAAAAGAAAAACATAAAAATGAAAATGTTTTGGGTCATCATGAAAGAGACATGGAATGTCTCAATTCCTTGCATCATCCCCAAAAGGAAAACACAAGAAAAAGAGAAAAAGACAAAGAAAAAGAAAATCCTTTTTGGTCAACATAAAAGAGACATATGAAATGTCTCAATGCCTTGCATCATCCCCAAAAGGAAAACACAAGAAAAAGAGTAAAAGGAAAATAAAAAGAAAAGCATTTTGGGTCAACATGAAAGAAACATGGAATGTCTCAATGCCTTGTATCATCCCGAAAAGGAAAACACAAGAAAAAGAGAAAAAAGGAAAAATAAAAGTACGACATAAAGAAGAATGAAGGTACAAATAGAAGAATGCCTCAAAGAGAGAGAAAATGAAATAGAACATAAAGGGGGATCATAGTATGCACACAAAAAGAAAAGAAAAGTGCAAAAGACTAGTAAGGCAAATGTGTGTCAACCATCAAGCAAGTCATCTGCCTCCCAATCTTGTTCTGTGTGTAGGGAAGGGTGAATAATGCAGCTAAGGGACAATGGAAAATACATTCCTAGGATAAGGATAGCAATTTGTCATCCCCTCTAAGTGCAAGACAAGAATGAGTTGAGGTAAGTAATGTGAAAGGTCATGTAATAGTGAGAAGAGAGTATTCTACAACTATTACACATGATGAAGTGGTAAGGAGTGGTTTATCGAACAATGGGATAACAATTATCACCATCGAAATGATACTTGCTTTTTATTTCTTTCAATTGACGAAAATCATCACTTCTATGCCCAAGAATGCGATGATATGCACAATGTGGAACATTAGCATCTTTAGGATAGATCACCAACCAGTTCATCAATTGTAATATTATAGTCCCTTGTTTAAGAGTATTTGCAATTTCCTTTCACATTCAGGTGGTGGACATAGAGGAAACATAAGTTTTTGTAACTTGTAAGGTCTCTTATGTTTGCTAGATTCTCCCTTTTCATGAATTGAAGGAGGAGGACCCAAGGGGATTCTTCCATCCCTATCATTATTATTAGCCAAGGGTTATTGTTGAGGAAGGAGGGCATTTATATTGGGAGGATAATCAAAGATCACCATGCCATCATCACAAAGTCTCCAATATTCTCTAGGAGGCATCCAGTTATGAGAGGGATCTTGATAGCACAACCTTGTTGTGTTGTCATCTTTTGGATTTTGTTGAAAGAGTTGATGAATATCATGTTCAGTTGTTGTGTCACATCCTTGTTTGCTCAAAATGGTAAAACTTGTTCCATAGGTTTCTTCAAGGTTGATTGTAGTATTTCTTACTTTGTTATCATAAATGGGTTGAGCAGTTGTTTGTTTAGAATAACTAGGTCCACCTGGTGTAGGGGACTTAGGTTCATTATTTATTTCAGGATGTACAAGTAACTAAACATATCAAGAGGTGATATTGTAGGAAGGTTTTGTTGTTTCATAGATAGATAAGAGGATGCATTTGTTTCAAGGTTGTCAAGGAATTCATTTATGAGCTTATTCATGTTGTCATCATCTTCTCCAATGATGTCAGCATCATGAGGAGGACATTCATGAGGAGTTGAAGGAGCATGTGGAAATTAAATGTCATTAGGATCAGTTCCAAAAGTACAATTTGACATGTCTACTAAATATTTTAATGACATCCAAAGCTTATTAAAACACATAATCCATGTTGTTAAGGAATGAAAGCAAGCTAAATTAAACAAAACATCAAATCTAGAAACAAAAACAAAGATACAATCACAGAAAATAGGAATGTAGAAAAGGTATCAAAAACTACAAAAATTGTAATGGAAACTATGCAACTGGACTAGGTCGCCTAGGGTGGTGATTTAGTCCAGGGAGTGATGTTAATATTTTTTTGAATTTTTATGTGGCTGTTGTGATTTTGATGTTTTTCAAATGCAGGTATAACATGAAAATGCAAAATTTGAATGATTGTAAATGAAATGCAATGCAAAAATGCAAGTTATATGAGCTTTCCACTAATGTAAATTGTGAAACCTAGAATGCAATTTTAACAATGCAAGATGCAATACAATGAAAATGTAAGCAATTCCTAGGATGTAAATACACTTTTTATCAGAAATAGGATGCTCAACATGCGGGTTAACCAAAATGAAACATAGATTTTAGTACCGCCAAGTTCTCTAACACTTCTCGGGTTTTTCACCTAAAAGGAGGGGGGGATAGCAAAATGGCAATGTTTTGTGATCCCACAATAATGCGTTACACTTTTTGGCCAAACTTGATATTGAAATCAACATTTTTCACCAGATCTTCACTTTCTTACACATATAGTAGCTAAACCATTAAGAATTTAAAGATGAACGAAACTAGTAATTTGTGAGATCTTGTGTGTGTGGATTATAATTATATATATATTTTTAAATTAAAAAATAAATTCTAAATCCTTTTATGTAATTTTTAATAACTTATTTTTTCTACTAAACAACATTTTTAAAAAGTGATGTTTACTTCGGACCGCATAACATTTTTTATAGAAAAGATACAATTCTAATTTTTAAAATAGAGATTTTTTGCACCAATATCTAGTGCATGGATATTTTTTCATATTTTTTTGTTACATATACATTTTTAATTAATTTTCCAAGTCAGAGTAATTATAATTTGGATAGAGGTGTACTTCGTCCCACATAATTTTTTTTGTATGCATTTAAATTAACTTATTATTTTTTTGTTAGAATAAGGACATCAATACCTAGTGCACATGTATTTTTTAGATTTTTTTTCTTCTGTATTTCCCTATTTTTCTATTTTTTGTCAAACAAAGAGCTTGATGTTCATTGAAAAACCTACATTCACAAGAAATAACAATTAAATATAATAGTCAAATTAAATATATTTATAATTATACTTTTTGGGAAGATTATAATAAGGGATACATACTTAGAAAACATAAATTTTAAATGAATTCATTTGATTGCCCAAAAGGTGAACCAAAAGTGGTATTTTATCAACATTTTGATAGGTGTAGAGGAGACTCCATTATATGTATGGTTTAAAACTAATGGGGTTCTATCCAGGGGGGTTTGATCAAACCATATTTAATTAAAATAATTTAAATGAAACCTTTAGTCTTAAAGCATTATATTTTCCAAAAATATGTGATTTCAAGCAAAAATTAGGCTGTCCCAGAAAGTGTAACCCATTATTGTGGCAACACCATGTTAACATTCAAGACTAATGCAAGTATGTTGTAAATATGACTAAATGTAATGATTTAAATGTTAGAAGTTGATAAAAACTATTGACTAATGATGCAAAACCTAAGAAATGAACTATGTTTGAAAACACATTGTGATATGGAAATGACCTAAGAAACATAAACGAACTATAACATAAATGAATGAAACTAGAGAGGTACACTTGGGAAGTGAAATGTAATGCAAAGAGGCTCCAGGAACCTTCATTTTTTTTTTTTTGATGTTGATTAGGAAACTTATGCTAGGTTGGTTGACTTAGTTCAATTTTGGGGAAACTTTGCCAAAACAAGTTTCTGGAAAATGGGTATCCAGAAACACAGAAACCACTTTCAAGCCTGGTATTGGGAATAATTAGCCAATAATGGTGACTTTGTCCACCTAAGAATCTCAGGAAACTCGAGGTAGGAATTTGTAACTTTCGGTCTACACTTCCCTTCCTGACAGGTGTCTGGTTTAGATTCTACATAAAATAGGTTGAAAGAGGTCTCCAAGCTTCAACTAGAGCTTTGTTGACTTGAATGAATTTGATGAATTGAAAAAAGCTTTTAACACCTTTCTCTTTGACATATATTCATACAAGACTTGCAAAACATACATGCAAAGAGGGGGAAAAGGGTTAAAGGTTAGAGAATAGGGGTTTAGCTAAGTCAAACCCTGGTTTGGTAATTAAATAATTTAAATAGAAATGAAATGGAAAGAGATTGATGAATGAACAACATGCAATGTCAAAAATCACCAAACCCTTGATGTTGAAATCTGAAGATATGCAAGAAGATGCTCCAATGAAGACTTGATAATGCCTAGAGTGCTTGAATGCTTGAATGATTGAATGCAAATGTGTGAACTTGTTAGCTTGCTAGGAAAATTAGATATATAGTGAGGGTGAAAATGAGGGGAAAAGCTTTTATTTATACATGAATATGCAATATTTCTCAAATGTACTACATCATAGGCTAACCTCAAGGTTAAGAGAATAAAATCCTACCAGAATTTTGGAATTTTTTTATTTTTGAGGCTAATAGGACTAAGTAACCCCAAGTGGAAACTTGGTCCAATTAGAGAAATTTTGATGAGTGTAATAAATTATAATGTATTAAATGATTTTTAATGAGAATATTCTTGAAAGCACTTTAAAGTATGACTTATAAGGGCATAAAAGGGTCATTTAAACATAAGAAAGGGTCAACTTTTTGATGAAAAGCCTAGAAAAGTTTGATAGTTTGTTACAAATCCTTACAAAATTTTGAAATAAGGCTTGGTAAATGATAAAAATAGGTTATTTAAATGGAATATGTTAAGAAGTTCCTAGCAAAGTGTGAAGGTGTGTTGAAACACTTTACAACACCTTTGCAAGGAATCACAAAGTTTTATTTGATTTATAAGAATTCAAGCGCTAATGTGAATGCGTTGGCCACATTACAACATTAAATCTAGACAAAATAAGCCAAAAATCCATTAGAAAGGAAAATAAGCGTAAAAATGTCTAGGGATACATTTTTCTACGATATAGGGGGAGTCTCGTGGGATTTGACCTGCAAACCTCCTTATTGGGAATGGTCCCCCTAAACTGCTAGCCCAACAAATTTGTATCCGCTTATAATGGGAGTGGGTTTTATTTAAAGCGTTCAAAAAGCCGAATCTCCTCTAGTTTACATTTACCCCTAAAAATAAGGTTTTAAATACTTTAAAAATTAAAGCCCACCTACATTCTATAATTAAGGGGGCTTAAATAATATTGAAATGGTTTACAAAGATTTAAAAAAAATAAAAAAATCTTGGAAGGGATTATAAGATAAATTATAAATCATTCATTTTAAAGGGAGGTAATATTATTTTGTGAGCCCAAAATTATAAGGGCCTATTCAGGAAGATTTTAAGGATTTCAAGGGGATATTTGAAGATTTATTGTAAAAATTTGAGATTTGGGTGGTTTGACAAATAATTTGGTTTTAAACCAAATTGAGTAAATTTTTTGTATAAAAAGGGGGGAAGAGTATAGGAGAATAATGAGAGAATAATCCTGAAGACCGAGTGTTTTTTTCTGCATGATAGAGTAATGTTATGCTACTGTGCTGAAGTGGAATGAAATTGTAACTCATTAGTTGCCTTGTGATTATGTTTGGAGTATAATCAAGGATCGGTCACTTTGCTAGAAAGGGGCCCAAAGATGTAGCCATATTGGAAAAATTTGTTATCAACTATTTTGTCTTCTCTATTCTTCTCTCTTTCTTTCCATTCATCACATTAATGTTGCTTTATTCATTTAATCATTTCCATTTCATTAATTTATTTTAATTACTTTTAAATCAAGCAATGTAATCGTTAAAGCATTCACTTAGAAATTGTCATAGATCCTAATTCAAATCATTAAGACTTCCTATTATTGTAGGACCACATAGGTCAGTATGAACTAATTCCAACATTTTGGTAGTTCATTTTTCTTTTCCTTTAAAACTGCATCTTGTTTGCTTTCCCAACTGACAAATTGTGTAATTAGAATTGGGCTTTGTGACTTTAGGAAGATCCTAGACAAATTATCTTGAACTAATCTTGATCAGATTATCAAAGTTAACATGTCCCATCCTCTGATTCCATATCCAAATTTCATTAACTCGAGATACAAAGCACTAACCATTAACTCCCTTAAGCTGATAGATGTTTCCATATGTTCTTCCACCTACATCAACCACAATTCCAGACCCTTTTCTAATCTCATATGTATTATCTTGAAATACAAGCTTGAATCCTTTGCTACACATTTGTCCAACACTCAAAATATTATGCCTTCAACCCTTAACATAATAGACATAATTAGTACTATGTATTCCATCAAAACTAATTGTTGCTTTCCAAACAATATTTTCTCCAGAATCATCTCCAAACATGACTAATCCACCATCATACTTTTCAAGTTTAGTAAATTACTTTTGTTTTCAGTCATGTGATTTGAACAATCACTATCAATCAACCAATATTATTCATCTTGTCTAGCATGAAATGCAGTCACCAGAGTACCTTCCATCTCTTCCTTCTTATTCTCCAGACCACTTTCCCTTGCACATCTTCCAGAGTTAGTAGACATTGTTTTATTTTCCAAGGTTAGAAACAAGCATCCATGATTATCATCCTCAAAATTAGACTCATCATCAGAAATTCTAACATCTTCTCAAACATAGTATAACTTCTTGAACTTCTTATTCTTTTTTTCTTTATTATCTATGTTCTTCTTGTGCACAACTCTATTTGAACATCTCAAAGCATAGTGACCAATATTTCCACAACTCAAACATTTAAAAGGAAACATACCTTTGTACTTATCGGTACCTTTCTTCAACTTCCTTGTAAAGTTTTCTTCCAGCTCTTCTGAATTATTACTATCCGGGTCATCCTCTATCTTTGTATCTTTAAAGGATGATTCTATCTTCTCCTTTCATTTTCCAAATTTCCTCATTTCAAAGGCAATGAAGGTGCCAAATAGATGCTCTTTAGTGAATTTATTAGGATCATAAACTTCCTCAATATCAGAGACCTTGTCACTGTAAGTCTTCAGTAGATTCATCGGAATATTCTTCATTACAGCTTCATCAGTCAAAGTACGACCTTAAATTTTGACTTCATTTATTGCAATATCCACCCTTTGAAAGTAGCTTGCAATATCTTCACCTTCTTCCATTTTCAAGTTCTCATATCTATGCTTAGCTATTAGATTCTTTGAAAATTTCACTCTATCATTTCCTTCATAGATATCTTCCAATTTTTTCCAAACTTCATAAGTAGTATCCAAAGAAATAACTTTTCTTTGCTCAGTATTAGATAAGGCACTATAGATTGCATACCTTGCTTTTACATTTTCCTCATAGGTAGAAATCTCATCTGCAGAAGAAGGACCACTTGTCGATGCAACATAATTTGTCTCGACTGCTTTCCAATTCTTGTAACCAAGGGAGATTATGTAACCTCTCATCTACACTTTCGAGTCACTATAGTCGGATCCATCAAACATAGGGATTGCTAATTTGTGCGCCATTAGATCCACCTCAAGTGGTTAAGTTCTGCTTCAAGGAACCAAAGCTTTGATACCAATTGTTAAAAGGTGCAAGAAAACTAAGAGGGGGGGGGATGAATCAGTTGTCACCAATTTTAGACTTCAACAATTCAAACAATTGTCAACTTCAAATCTATTATTAAGTGTGAGCATGAAATGCAAATAATAGAAATAAATATCAACATAATAAACACCAGATTTACGTGGAAAACCCAATGAGGGAGAAACCATGGTGAGGATTAGCTCACAATATAAAGTAACTCCAAAATTTATTACAAAGAGGCACACTACCAAAGGGATCACTACCCAAAAAGGACTCATTGTCTAGATACAAGGCTCACTCCCTACAGATAGGACTCATTATCTAGAAGGGAGGCTCATTGCCTACAAATACAAAAGATAATAGAAAAAATACAACACAAAAAGTTACACACATCCACAACCTTGATCAGAAGATTATAGACACCATCAAATCACTACTATCAAGAATCTGACACATTAAAGTACTGTTGCCTTAACTGACTTTTGCACAATGTTGCTTCTCACACTTGTGTCATGATCAATACCTCAAACCATAACATATCAACTTGTATTTATACCTTCTTCAACCTGAGAAAATTTCTCCAAGGTTGGCTATACAAACTTCAATTTACAAATTCAAAATAGGTCGGAAACTCAACATTCTCGAGGTTCAAGAAAATGAGAGCAGACCAAACCAACACTTAACCAAGACCCAAACCAATGTCTTGGATCAATCACACACTTCCTCAATTGATAATTATCCTTTGCATGATGTGTAGACACATGGTTGGCCAAACCTAATGAAAACACAAATGAAATTTGAAGTACATGCTTCCACAATTAGAAGATAACATGAAAAAATCATAACATTCTTCACCAAACACTAGAACACATCTTAGATACCTTCAAATTCATCTGCATCAAATGCAACATCCTTCAAACACAAAATACTTTCCATCAGTCCATCTGGATTCTATAGACACACACATGAATTCTGAAACTTGACTTCCAGAGCACCAAACCACAAACACCTTTTCTAGAACATAGATACCATCATTACAAGCCTTCTACGAGATCTAAAAGGCCAAAAAAATAGTGACGGACTATGGAGTAGAAGCATTTCTCCCAAACAACTCTAGCAAACTAGTTCACACACTGATGAACACAACTTTCACACTTTAGCAAACTAGAAGCCTTAAACCAAGATATATCATCCAATAACATCCTCAAACAAAAATTTAGATCTGCACATGCATAGGATCAACATAGAAGAAATTCAAAGCACAAACTAGAGCACATTCTTAGAACACAATCAATTTTTTTTTCACAATTTTCTCAAAAGCACTTGGCAACTCATCATATCAACACACTTGCAAGACCATAAAGATAGCTCCATGTAATCACAACATATCTACAACATCTCAACTATACATTCACAACTTGCAATCACTTGATTCCTTTCTTTGCAACATCTTGTACTGTGTTGATATTAATGACAACATCAATGACAACACCACCAAACTTACTCATACTTGCAATAGTATTCATGCATTTTCATTAGGTTTTCTTGAGGGATATGATCAACCATTGTTTGAATACTTGGAATAGAACTTATAGGTAAAGTAGGAATAGAAAAAGAGTTGTCAAAGGTATGGTCCATACGTAGTGAACTAGTACTGACACTAGAAGTAAGAGAGCTAGATAACCCAAGATCCACAACGAGTGTTTAATCACATGATGCCATGAGTCTCACACTTTGTCTCACCACGGTATTAGCAGTAGAACACTAAGTAGTACAACTCATGCAAGGGATAAACCAAAGAAAGTGCAATGAACACAATATCATATGCTTCCAATTACACTTGAAATGAAAGAAATTGAATAACAATAATTTTGCAAACTATAACAGATTACTAAAAGTAGCAAACAAAAGCATAAAAAGGCAGATTTAAACCTTTAAAACAAAAACCTCAAACTCCACATGGACTAAGATGCTAGGAAGGGTGTCTTTATCCTACTAATGAAAATTTGAAGTTACAAAAACTGAAACAGGATGCAAACAACTTAGATAGGTATCTGAGCGAAAAACTTAAAGAGGGACTAAGATGCCAATAAGCTATTTTTTGTCTTAATAGAGGTTTTTTTCAGAGAAAAAACAAGATCTAAGCTGATAACATTGTTCCCAGGTTGTCTACCCAGGGACCTGATGTTTAGAAATAAAAAACTATGCAAATGAATGTGAGGAAAACTGACTAATGACAAGAAATTGAATGTATTTGAAGTTGAATGTAATTTTTTCAATTTTCAATGAAATAAAATGATGCAAGAAACAAAAACTACAACCTATATGCACTTTCACTAATGCAAATATGAGAAACCCTAGATGCACCTTCACTAATTTGCAAGATGTAATGCCAACCGAGTTCTAGGGCCTTAGTGAACTCAAAATCAGAAAAAATAAATATCCAAAATGTTGAGTTCACCAAAATGAACCATTGGAAAAAAGTGTGGGATTAAAAGGAGCTCACAATACAAGAAAGGAATCCCTAATCTCATATTTTCCCTTATTATTGTTGAGGAATGGTTCATTCAAGGAAAAATAGGATCCCAAATCAGATTGACTATCAACACAAAAGTGAGTCAATTCTCAACAAGTTAGGCTTTGAAGGGTTCACCACCAAGAAAAATATTGCAAAAGAAAAATTGACACTCAACTCAAAAAACCTAGTAATGAAAGCCAAATAATGAGTGCAAATAAAAAAATTAAGTAATAGTAAGCTAGGATGTATGTACCTCGGATGTCTTGAAATGTGATAAGGATTCTAGAAATGCAAGAATGTTGTCAAAATATGCCATGGAGGAAAAAGATGCCCTTATTGTTGTCTTAGTCTTGATACTATTTTTTAGGGCAGAAATAAAATCTTCAGATGTCAGAACAAAATCTCAAAGAATCTATGTAAAATACCACTTGGAGGACTAAGATGCCCTTTCTACCGACTTAGTCCTGATCCGAATTTATGCAACTTCAAAATGTGATCTTGAGGCTCAATGTATGCACTTCCTTCTTCTCAAATCTTAGGTCCTAAAACCTCCAAATCTAACTTGTAGGTGACTTTCCATGAAGATGACAACTTTGTAACTTTGCAATTTTGCACTTCAAATGATCTTCAACCTAAATTTTCAAATACAAACACACAAGAGAGGAAAAAATTGTTGATTGTTAGTGGATAGGGGTTTACCTTGGTCAAACCCCTTGTTGGTAATTAAACCTTGGAATGAAATAAAATAATGAAGGTAAATGATGAATAAATAAAGTGCTATGTTGCAACTCACCAAACCCTTGTCATGAAATCTGCAAACTTGTATGAAGTGGCTAGCTTGAATGTAGATATTGACTTGAATTGCTTGCTTGAATCAAAACCCTACATCACAAATGGTAGCTCAAAAACACACATGATGCAAGAATATCTTTGACATGATTCTTGAATCTTGATGATGGCTCCAAATGCTTCATGAATTGCTCTTGAATTCTCTCTTTATCATAAATATGCTATTAGGAATTCTCATTCAACTTTCTTGGAAAAAATGAGAGGGGAGAACCTTGTATTGATACTTATCCATGCTTAATATCCTAAAATTACACAAAAACAAGCCGACATATGAATTCATTAATTAAAGGAGGCTAAATTCTACCAAGATTTGAAATTAAATCCCAAAAATAACTTGAGGGGGACTAAGACGCCATAGGTGGCATCTTAGTCCCGAGGCTTAAAACTTGGGGCACAAACTCAAAAAAGGGGTTGAGCTTCTAAGGTGCTTTCAAGAAGAGGGTCCCAAGACCTTTGGGGGAAAAAGATACCCTAGGTGGCGTCTTAGACCTAGTCCAAAAATCAAGGACACAAAACTAAGATCATTAAATTATCATTTATCCTTTGATGTTTGTTAGGATTAGCCATAAAAATATAGAATTTATTAGGATTGTGGATGCAAAATAGGACCAATTAAGACATAAATAGGGATAAATAAAGGAAGGAAAGCCCAAGCAAGTGTGAAAATGCAAGGGTATGTATTTTCCTACACTACAATAACTTGAGTACTAGTATATGTAGGAATGGAAATCAATATTATAGAAGGAGAAATTGAAGTTCCACCTTGGCTTTGGGTATACCCCAAATCTTGAGTACAACTAGTGATGGGTGGGATGGTGTTGCTAACATTATGCACCTTGGTTGTAGGAAGGGAATTCATGGTAAATGAGGTATGCATGCTATGATCCATAGGGGGTTTATTATCAACACTATGAGAAAGAGAGTTAGAAAACCCAAGACCCATTGTGAATGATGTATCGTGGGATGACATGAGTCTCAAACTATGTATCAAAACAATATTGCTAATAGGAAACCAACTTGTAAAGCTCATACAAGTTTCACAAACTTAGTGTGGAAACCCAAAATGGAAAGAGGCATAAAATATAATGTAATGACCTAAAGTGTAATGTGTAAATGCAATTTTCATATCCTAAACAAGGTAATTTTCTGATTACACTATGTGACAATCTAAAAATGAAATCTTGTAAATGTAATTTCAAATAACACAATGCACTAAATGTACCAAATTAAGCAAGAGATGATGAAATTAATAAAATAGAAACTCTATAGAATGAAATAGAAATTTGAAAGCAATAAATAGAAGCATAAAAATGAAGATTTTAATTTCCAAACATTTAGATTTTAGCTTGATTAGGGACTCATTTTTCCTATGCAAATAGGTCCTAGATCAGGGTTTTGAAACTAATTTTTATAGATTTTCAAGTGTTTTCCAGTGGCTTTCTGATTCATTTTTGCTATAGTAAGTTTTAGTTTAATTTTTTGTAGAATGCAACTTGAAATTTAAGTGCAAAATGTGACAAGATGATGACCTAAAACACCTAGTTTGATATGTAATTTTGTTTAATTTTTTAAATGCAAGTTAATATGAAGTAAATGATATGCAACATGACTAATGTTTTTTTGTATTTTTCAGATTTAAAGAATGCAAATAATGCAATCCTGAAACCATAGATGCAATGCAAAGTTGAATGTGAATAAGACACCCTGCGTCACCAAAGAGTGTAGTATTTGGCACTTTTTCACTCATTTGGGCCTTTTCCCTTGGATTTTGGCATTATTTTGCCTTGATTCAGTCTTGAAAGCTTGCAATTCAACAAGAATCTAATCATGTTTTACTAAGGTGTTGTGAAGTGTTGTAACACATCTTCCCACTTTTCTAAGACCCTTTCAACACAATTCACCTAAAAAACCCCTTTTTACCCCTTTCTAAGCCTTATGAAAAATTGTTGTAAAGTGTTGTAATACATTTTCACACTTTCCTAGGCTAATCGTCACAAATTTAACCCTTTTCTAATGTTAACTTGTCCCCTTAATGTAATTTTAGGCCTGACTTAAGTGTGTTTCAGGAGGCAAAGCTGATAAACTTTATTAAACACTATTTAATTCCCGACCACCACTTGAAATTTCCCAAGTGGACTAGGTTGCCACCTTGGGTGACCTAGTCCATTTTGGCATAAATTTAAAAATTAAATCAAAAACTTAATGGGAAAATTAGGGTTTAATATGTATAAATAAGGTTTTTCACCTTCTTCTTCTCTCCTCAGATCATTTTTAATCTTCACAAGCACTCTTGAACTCAATCTTCCCAAGCAAGAAATCAAGCACAAGGCATCTCAAGCAACCTCCATTGGATTTGGTAAGTGTTTTTATTGGATCTATCATTCAATAATCCATTCCTTTCATTATATTTCATTTGGATTTGATTATCATCAAAGGGGTTTGACTAAGGCAAACCCCTATTCTCTAGCCCTAACTCTTTCCTTCTCTTTGCATGTTTGTTTTATAGGTTTTTGCATGTAGGTTTTTCAAGGAGAAAGGTGCCAAGAAGGTTTTTTCAAACCATCAAAATCACTCAAGTCAACAGAGCCCTAGTTGAAGCTTGGAGACCTCTTTTAGCCCATTTTCTGTAGAATCTGAACTAGACACCTATCAGGAACCAAAGTGTAGACCGAGGGCTCCAATCTCCACTTCCAAATTCTCAGAAATTCAAAAGTGGACTAGGTCACCAACAATGGCGACCTACTTCCTCTGAATATATCTTTTGGGGGTTTTTGTGGATTTGGACATCCTTTTGCCAGAAACCTATTTCGTAAAAATTTCCTCGGAAAAGAACTAGGTCACCCATTATGGCGTAAGTGTCATTGAGAAATATTTTTGGTAGGTTCTAGAACATTTCAAATCTCCTCATCTACAACCTTCAATACCAAAGTGCACCACTTCTGTTCTTTCCATTTTTCTTTCCAGTTTGTATACATTTAGGTCATTTAATTTACATTGCATGTAGTTTAGGTTTACATTACTTTAAATTTCATATCTATTTTAGTTTCATTACTTCATAGCATTTAGAAACACTTCATCACACACAACACAACCCTATTCAATCCCTTCCTTTGAATGCAATTACCAAAAATAACCATATCAACAAAGTGGAAAGAGTGACATTCCTAAACCAAGTGCTCTTTATGTGAAAAACCTTAGGGGCCTGCCTAGTAAGGGGAATCCTCTTTCCATTGCTAGCATATTATATTTTTTGTGGTTCATTTTGGTGAACTTGACTGTACAACACTTGTTAATTTTTTGATTTTGCATTTCATCTTAGGAAAAAGCTTGCATTGTATTAGGATTTTGCATTGCTTGCATCCTAGGGTTCATAAAATAATGCATTGGTGAAAGCTAATGTTATCTTGTATCTTTACACATATATTTTCATTGAAAATATCTAAAAATATGCATTTTCATCTTAGGAATACATCATATAGCTTGAAACACATCCAAATCACTCAAAAAACTCAATTTAAAAAAAAAAATCCATACTAGGACTAATTTGCCATTCTGGGCGACCTAGTCCCAGTTCATATTTCTAACTTCCTGTTATAGCATCAAAAACCTTATTTCTATGCTTTCTTATCCTCCTATTATCATATACTATAAGTTTGGAAAGTTTCAGAAACATAGGTTTTAAGATTCTAACTCAAAATCATCAATTTAGGGTAGTCATTTTTGATATACTTTCATCATTAGAGCTGCAAAATGCTTACATTTGTAAAATTGTGCTTAACATTGATAAAAGTTATGTTTAATTTTTCTTCTACAATGTTTACATTCATAAAACTATGCATAAGTTTGCTAAAATTACTTTTCATTCTTTCATAGACATTGTTTACATTCTTCAAACTTAGCATACATTGGATAAAAATGTTATGTATATTTTTCTCCACATTATTTATATTGCTGAAATGGTGCATAAAATGGTTACATGTATTTTTCATTTTTATTCAAACAATGCTAGCATCATCCAAATTTATATATGCTAAGAAACCTTCCCTCCCTTCTCCCTATGAGAGTGTTTTAGTGATAGATAATACAACCTTAGACATTCCAAACAATCATATTAGTTCTTCCCCTAATCTATCTCCTCTTGCTGATGTATATATTTTGGTGTTAGAAGAACCAATTAATGAGAGTTCTAAGAATCCTAGTTTTTTCTCTTCTCTTACCTCTCTTAACAAACAAGACAAAGCCACCATAAGGGATCATGACAATAAAATTTGTCCTTCTCCTAGTATCTCCCCTAGTTGTGAAAGATATACTTTTCCATTAGAAGATACGATTGATGAAGGTCATGAATATCTTACTTGTCCCCCTTCTTAAACAAGACAATTCCACCATTTATCATTACATTACTTGTGATGGAGTACCTTTAGAAGAACCAAAATTTTAATGTGAAGAACATTCGGTTTGTAGTTCTCTTGAAAAACTATCCTCCTAGGGAGACTATCATGGTGCAAGAACATGTGAACCTTGACACCTATCCTTCAAACACTAAACCTTCCCTAGGCAAAGATAATCAAGTGACATTCAAATCCCCTTCATTAACCTATCATGAACATAAAGATAATATTCTTGAGGTTATGATGACACAAGTGGGGTCTCCTTTAATTAGTGAGCCTCCTAAGTCCCCTCCCACTAGTGAATCACACAAAAAACTAAGAGACATCTTGAAATCATTGATGCAATCTAATCATAAAAATGTTTCATAGCCGCTAAGTTTTAACTTAGTGAATCAAACATATAGGGGATCACACATCACTCATATGCCATTACCCTTTTCTCAACTTAGAGTCCCTAGTGTGGAGGACCTTAAAAAGGCCCCTATTGATATATCTGTATGGGAACTTATTCAACTTTCACCTACAATCAAACTTCTATTTCAAGAAATGATACAAATACATATGGATGAGATTGAATCTTACATAAAATTGATTAATATCACACCCTCCTCTCATCCCATGCAAGTAACCCAATTCGAAATCATATTCCCTAAAAATAAGATACCCTCAGTTGAGATTCAAAATAAGAATGATCCCTTGCTAATAAAGGTTATCATTACTGAAACTCTAGTCAGGCACACTCTCATCGACAATGGAGAAGAAATTATTATTTTTAGCATGGACCTCCTTAAAAAACTTGGCATGGATATAAATCTCATTCAACTTCATGATGTTCATATTCATGGCTTTGAAAATGTTCATAGGCAACCAGTAGGGATGATCACATTACCTATCAAGGTAAGGCTTGTAGTGTTTCCTACCTCTATCCATATCATGCAAAGACCCCTTCCATACAATATTCTCCTAGGGAGACCATGGATTCATGCTATGAAAGGAGTCCCATCTACCCTTCACCGTACAATGAAATTTGAGCACAATGAAAAGATATACATGGTTGATGCAGATGCACAAAGCTATAAATCAACTAATCACAACATTTACAACTCCCCTAATCCTTTCATTTATAGATACAAACTTATACAAGTTGATGCTAATCCTTCACCTACAACAAAAATCTTTTTTGATCATTGGGGGCCATTAGATTCTACACCTCATTTCAATAAAAATTCCAAAATATCACCCTCTTGGTCCAAAGAGTCATATACAAACAATTAATTTCTAGATAAAAGTTCTAGTAACGATTGGGGTCTTACACCTCCCTTTATAGGAGAGTGTGAAATCTCACAACCTAAACCAAAACAAACCTATGTTTTATATGATCAACTTGGTTCTACCTCAACAACATTAACCCATGGTGGTGATGGGGGCTATATAACTCCCATCCCTCATGAATGAACAACACATAACACTAAAAAGGACTGTTGTTCTACAAAAACTAATCCTTCTCCAAAGCACCCAAACCCTTCATTTAACTTGAAATATTGCTATGGTATCAGCTACCATATCCCTCCTACACATGGATGCAATGAACACATGATGTTGGAACTGACATATCACACTCCTCCAAGAAATAATTAGGGTTACCTCCCTTCTCTCCATTTTATTCAAACAATAAACTTCAAACATCTCATGGAGCTTGGTGCTCTCCCTTCTATGGGGACACCTAATTCCTCTCCCTGACACATACCTTCATCCTTTCAGCTCACCTTTTCCTTGCACTAAGTGGGGGTAAGGGGTTCATTAGCCTTGTACTCATATGTCACTTGTTGTTGCCTCTTTTGACTAGACACTAACCTCTGATGAGCATACAAGAGAAATCTTGGGATGCAGATGACATGTCTTAAGTTCTCTCGCATGTGACATACATATCCCCTCTTGCCTTTCTCTACTGGGTATATGCAGGATCATGATGGGCCAAAAAGTGGCAATATGATGGGTATGTAGCTGATGACTTTTTTTTTACCCAAAATTGATGAAACGAAAAGGGTTTTTAAAGGAGATTCTCAGCTTTCCACCAATATATATTATTCTTTACTTTGAATTTAATAAATTATTATTATTCATTTTCTATTGAATTATGACTAAAGTGTTGATTTTTAGGCTGATTGAAGAAACATCTATAGCTTTCAAATGGTATCATATTTTTTGAATCCAAAACATGCATCACATCCTATGGTCCACATAATATAAGATTAAAAAATAAAAAATTGAATTTCATGAAGTTTTGACCAAGTTAAGGTGGTTAGACATACGAGTCTTTATATTTTTTAAAAATTTGTTATAATTTTTTTATAATTAATTATTTACTTGGAAACAAATTACAAAAAAATATGCAACACATTGGGACATGAGTCCTCTATTTATATCTAAAATATTATAAAAACATATTATCATTTTAATGTGGTTAGGGTGGTCAGACAGACACCTACTTCTTATTTTTTCCCTGAAATTTAAGTACTATTGTATTGGAATTTCTTATTTTCACCAAATAGATTTAATTTTTTTGTAAATAAACCTAGTAATTTAGAAACTACATTCAATTTGATACAAATTATATTCTTACATAGTTTTGAAATAATATAGATAACTTATTCAAATTTTTATGTCCAGATGCCTAACTCTGATTTTTTTGAATTTTTTGCCACTTAAGGGCCTGTTTTTTCCATGATGATCCTATACATACCCTACTTTAAAGTAATTTATGATAGTGCAATGTGTAGAAACTCCTTTAAAGTGGGGGCATACAGTGGAACTATTGCCTTTTGCCTTATTATTTTTCTTGGTTCCTAGTGCAACCGTTCCACTTCTTACGACAAGTCTCTCACTTGGTGGATGGCATTGTGTGTAATGCCCTTCATGAAAGTGACTTATCTTAGCATATTACATTCCTCTTAGTGGCCTGATGTGACACATTGCATCCCCTAAGTTGCAAATTTTCTATTCTGTGATTGGTCCTCTCTTGGAGACATTAGAGATAATTTTTCCTAAGTAAAAGACCTTGCATGAACAAAAAATACTCCTTCGAACATCCTTTTTGTATTTTACCTTTTTGCATTTTTGCATATTTCATTTTCACACCTTTTCATACATAGACACCTTGCATAACACAACTTGCATGTCTGCAGTGCCATCTTGCACTTGTTCATGAGTTCTAAGCATCCAAGGCTTGTCTTGTCTCATGAACCATGAACCCTTATCTTTTGTGGCACCTTATCAAAGTTGTTAGGAGGTATACATTTTGTATAGTTGAGTGGGAAGCCCAACTAGCAGCACAAATTTCCCCATAGCCACCTTTGCACGTGTGTGAGTGCATACCAACCGAGTGTATGTATCTCATGTTTTTGGAATTCTCATCCAACAAACAAGCAAAAGTCTCATCAGCCCAGAGTGATACCCTATTTCCTTTCAGACAAACAACCTAGATCTGATCCACAACTAGCTAGACAAATGATAGAAGCATGATCTGAATTTCTCCTTTCTCTTCACTCTCTCACACCACTTCTTGTGTGATCTTTGTGCTTATAAGTTTTTTTCCATGGGATCTTGATCCCGGGGGCTTGATCATCCCTCTTGATTGATGAAATCGCATCTTACTAGCATGAACGCATTAGATCCATCTCAATGTGCACGACTCAACTAATTTAGTGTGAGTTTAAAGAAAGTTTATCCTCTCACTAAAGTGGGGGCTAAATGTGTTGCCAAAAGTGTAGTCTTTGGCACTTTTTCACTCATTTGGGCCTTTTCCCTTGGATTTTGGCCTTGTTTTCCTTGATTCAGTCTTGAAATCTTGCAATTCAACAACAATCTAACATTGTTTTACTAAGGTGTTGTGAAGTGTTGTAAGACATCTTCCCACTTTTATAAGAACCTTTCAACACAATTCACCTAAACAACGCCTTTTTACCCCTTTCCAAGCCTTGTGACAAAGTATTCTAATGCATTTTCACACTTTCCTAGGCTAATCATTAAAATTTTAACCCTTTTCTAATGTTAATTTGTCCCCTTAATGTAGTTTTAGGACCAACTTAAGTGTGTTTCGGGAGGCAAAGCTAATAAAATTTATTAAACACTATTTAATTCTTGACCACCACTTGAAATTTCCCAAGTGGACTAGGTCGCCACCTTGGGTGACCTAGTCCCTTTTGGCATAGATTTCAAAATTAAATAAAAAACCTAAGGTGAATTTTCCTCTAGAATCCTAGTGTTGGCCTATCATGTTGAATTTTGAGAAAATTAGGGTTTAGTATGTATAAATAAGGGCTTTCACCTTCTTCTTCTCTCCTCAGATTATTTTTCATCTACACAAGCAGTCTTCCACTCAATCTTCCCAGGCAAGAAATCAAGCACAAGGTATCTCAAGAAACCTCCATTGGAGCTGGTTCTTGCATGTTGCAGACATCTTCAACAAAGTATTTGGTAAGTGCTTGTATTGGCTCTATCATTCAATAATTCATTCCTTTCATTAGATTTCATTTGGATTTGATTATCATCAAAGGGGTTTGTCTAAGGAAAACCCCTATTCTCTAACCCTAACTCTTTCTTTCTCTTTGCATGTGTGTTTTGCAGGTTTTTACATGTAGGTTTGTCAAGGAGAAAGGTTCCAAGAAGGTGTTTTCAACCCATCAAAATCACTCATGTCAAGAAAGCCCTAGTTGAAGCTTGGAGACCTCTTTTAGCCTATTTTCTATAGAATTTGAACCAAACACCTATCAAGAACCAAAGTGCAAAATGAAGGCTCTAATCTCCACTTCCGGATTCTGAGAAATTTAGAAGTGGACTAGGTCACAAAAAATGGTGACCAAGTCCCTCTGAATATAGCTTTTGGGGGTTTTTGTGGATTTGGACACTATTTTACCAGAAACATGTTCTAGCAAACTTTCCTAGGAAAAGGACTAGGTCACCCATTTTGGCTTAAGTGTCCTTGTGCAAATTTCTAGAAAATTCCAAAACATTTTGGAGCTCCTCATTTGCAACCTTCAATACCTAGGTGCACCACTTCTGTTATTTCTAGTTTCTTTCCAGTTTGTATACATTTAGGTCATTTAATTTACATTAAATGTAGTTTAGGTTTACATTACTTTACATTTCATAGCTAGTTTAGTTTCATTAATTTATAGCATCTAGACACACTTCATCACACACAACACAACCCTATTCAACCCCTTCCTTTGAATGCAATCACCAAAAATAATCATATCAACAAAGTGGAAAGAGTGCCATTCCTCATCCAAGTGCTCCTTAGGTGAAAACCCTAGGGGCCTAGTAAGGGGAATCCTCTTTCCCTTGTTAGCATATTATCTTTTTGGTGGTTCACACTATAAATGAGATATAATTCAATGAAAATGGATGAAAGATCTAAATCTAGAACAAAAAACTCTCTTAAATAAAAATACTACCATGCTCAAAACATCAGGTTCACCAAAATGAAATGAAGGAAAATAGGTTCACCCAATGTGGAACTTAAGGATGAACCAAATTTCACTATGATTTCATTCTAATATGTGTGTTATGATGTGTAATTGAATATCATAAATTAAACCTAATTTATATGGTAGTGAAAAGGTAGGTTTGAAGAAGTTGAAATTTTGTGTACCTATTGCAAAATGTGCTTTTTCAAGCCTCATTGAGGTCTTATTCACCCTATGGAAAATGGGTCTTGGCTAGGGTTCTAGAAAATCAATATTTGGGTTCTAGTCTTTAATGTCTACACTCCCAGATCCTAATTGAGCACTGCTAGAAAGCTGAAAATAAATTTTGTAGCTCATTTTCATGATTTGACAACTTTATTGGCAACTTTGACAACTTTCTAAATTTTTTCTCTCCAATAGATCTTCAACCTAAAACCTACAATCACACATCAAAGAAGAGAAGAGTGTAATTTTTTTAGGGAATAGGGCTTTGCCTTGGTCAAACCCCATTTTGGTAATTAAACGTCAAAATGAAACAATTCATAAAGGAATGATGAATGAAAAACAATATGTAACAACTCACCACACCTCAATTGAAACCTTGGAGTACAAATCAACAATCTTGCATGAAGTGGCCTCAAAGAATGTAGATATTGATCTTGAAACTTGATTAGAACAATGCCTTGGATATGATTGAGTGGATCTTGAATGCTACATCAACACATTAGCTCAAACAACATGAAGGATACATTATACCTTTCACATGACATGAAATGGATCTTGATTGCTGCAATAATCTTCCTCAAATCTGCCCTTGAATGCCTTAGAAATACTCTTGAATTCTCTATCAATTCTCTTATGAAGATACTCTTTTGATCACTTAAATTTCTTAGATGAAACTATGTGAAATAGCCTTGTATTTATACATAAATTACCCTTAATTATTGAAATTCAAGTATCACAAGCATACATCAAATCTAGGATTTCAAATCATTAAAATACCACTAGAAACATATCCCAAGGGGGGTCCCAGGTCTAAGTGAGGACCCATTTTCCATGTGGTGAATGGGTCCTAGATCACTTAACTAGGATACAGAGCAGGCAATGTGTAATGTTATGTGAAAGTAGGGTCCTAGGACCTAGTGAGGACCAATTTGCTAGGTGGAGAACGGGTCCTAGGTCACTAACCTAGGACACACACCTTCTAAAGTTAAGTGTTGTGTAATGAAATTTATGAATGTTGGGTGTTATCCCTTGAAATGTTTATTTAATTAGGCTTAGATTTGGAATAAAGGGGCCAATTAAGGAAAATTAAGCTTAATTAATTAATAAAGCCCTATATTAGTGTGAAAGTGTAAAGATACTCTTTACAATACCCTAAATAAGGCATAATTAAGTCCATTTAGTTAAAAAGGGCCCTAAACTTAATGTGAATATGAAAAACATATTTCAACTCTAAATTAAGGCAACATTAAGGTCATTTTATTATTAATTAATTCCAAATCAAGGAAAAAGGGATATTTTTTCCATTACTACACTAACTAATTTTCTTTGGGACCACATTGAGTTTATTGAATTTTGGAAGTATCTTTTTGGGTCGATTGGTTATGTGCTTCATATTTTATCTACACATTTCCCTGTTGCCGACTTAGGATGATGTGTGCTACTGTGTGAATTGTTCTAGATCACATTAGAAGTTGTATTGATTTTTTTTTGGTCCTCTTGTAGACATGCAAAATTGACATCATACATCTCGCTCTAACATCGTGCATTGAATTCTCCTATTAATCAATTAAGACAATTTATTGATTAATTTCCTAAGGTTCATTAAATAAATTAAATTATTTAATCAAATCCTTATGTTCTTCTCATTTGATTTATCAAATGTCAAATCCCTAAAATCCCCTAAGTTAATCTAAATTAATTAACTTCTAAGCATGATTATCATTCTCCAGCTTTTGACTCAACTAGAGTCAAAATCCAAACTCCTAACTAACCCACCCACTTGCACCAATAAATCATTTATTTGATTTATAATTCCTCTAATTACATTCAAAATGGCATCAAAATGGAATATTCTTCCATTTTGAATCTTCCCCCCAAAAGGGACTTGTCCCTTCCAACAAGGTTTTAAATGCTATTTGCACAAGTCAACATAGCATTTATTACACCTTTCATCCCCCCAAAACATGTCAAGTCTTTCAAATTCAAATTTGAAAGTGGCACATTGGCCAAGACTTGCACATTCCTCACCCTCTCACAACTTGACAAGTGGCACCTTGTCATTGGCTTGTGAATTATCCCACATTCATCTAAAATCACTCAATCTCCTACTCTTGAATCTATAAAATGCAAAGCATTTCAACACAAATTATCTACAACACACAACTCACGCTCATTGTAAGGTTACTCTCCACTTGTGAGAACTGATCTTGCTTATCATCACACCATTTTCTTAGCAATTACATCTTGAGGCAAGGTTGCTCTCTTCATTTGAGAGTCAATCTTGCTCTTCACCATTATTTTGATAGTTTTGCTTATCATGGATTGGGAAAGGGCAACTTCCTACAACACTAAGTTGCACCAATCTACTATGGGATAGGGATGATTCATGTTTTATGCATTGTTCTTATTAGTTGCATTGTTTAACATGATTCTATATTTCATAGGGATGTTTAAGTTTGCTAATTTAAACTGACTTTTGTGCTAACAACATAAAATGGTTTAGGTTGATCTTGCAGATTTTGACATCTACAAAATGGCGCTAGAAGGAGGGCTTGAACCTGCAACCACACCTTGCTTTCTTATGTTACTAACATGTCTAAATCTGATTTATGTTCATTTTCATCATCTATTAATTTGAAGCCAGCTAAGGATATATATTATGACATTGTGTATATGTAGTAAAATGTTATAATTGAACCTATTCTTTTTGCATATGAATGTTCAATTTTATGGAGTTGGAAATTGGTAGCTTGGTTTATGAAATTATAGTTCCTTTTTTTTTGATTGATAAAGTTTTTCTACATTTTATGTTTCGCTGGACGTTCATACCCTATTCCAAAAAGTTCTCATTCTAGTGTAGGTAGAATAGATGTGGGGAAAAGTTGTTGGTTCTGGTTTTAAAGACAATTGATTGCATTTGCAAAAGCATTTCTAACGCCCTTTCTGAAATCTTTTATTGTGACCTATCATTAGATTGTCTGCTGATGGTGATTAGCGTTGAAAAAAAAAAAAAAGAAGTGGGAATTTAACTTATGCATAGTAACAGCAACATCCTAGCATACACCATCTACCTGATTTAATGACAAACTAGTTGGGCTATTACTGGGGCTGCTGCTTTCTGTGTCAGATGTAATCCTTGTGACTACATAAGTCTTGGGCCTGGGAAGTAACCATCTGATTTTTGGCGTTCCTTTCACTTCCCAGTTTGAGAAAAATGAGTTAGAATGTGAGACTGATAAACTTGAAAGGTGCCCATTTGAATTTCTAAAATAGGAAGCAAATAGAGATGAGTGTAAAGTGTCCATGGATGAGGAACAACAGTGCTGCTACAAAGTGATTGATGATGCCAAAGCCATCTGTGTACGTTGCTATGGCTTTATTCTTTGTGTTACTTCTTACAATGTTGGACGTCATTATATTTGAAGCAAATTTCTGAGAATTTGCAGACCATCCGCTGCCTAATACTTGCCTTTGCTGAGACACAGTTTGTTTCTCTCTGAGTGCGCTTGTGATACCCTCCATATGCTTTTCCTCTTGGAATGTCTTGACCAATGAGCAGTTTGCGCGCCCTGTCTCTCTGCAGTTTGCATACCATGGCTTCCTTGTGCCCCTTTACACGCCATGTCTCTTCGCATGCTTTCTCTGTACCCCTGCAGTTGTTGATATTTCTTTGAGGCATTCTATCAAACAGTCCACACGTTTTTACTTATGCTTTGTCCACGCATTTTCACTAATGCTTTGTACCTAGCATACATTTTAAAGCAATCAGTTCTACCAGTCACATTTGCATACGAATTGACAGGGATCTCTTTAAAATACACGCCAAGCCTTATTTATTTCCCATCGCTGTCTGCATTAAATTAGAGAAGTGAAAGGTCAATAAAATTTTAAATACAGGTGCATGCGTCTTCCCTAAGGCAGCGAGCTTGAGCGATTGGTGGCGGGTCTTCCAAGGAGCATTTATGCAAAGTAGTGTCGACCCTCTCCAAGATATCCAAGATATCCAAGAAGTGACATTCGGATTCGCTTTAGGGGTATGATTTGAATTGTCCTTGACCTATGCAGCAGAGACAAAATCGACAGGGGTAAATTATGACAAGAAACCCTTTAGACACAGACAGCAATCTTGCACAAGTTGCACCCTTACTTCTTTATTCTCTGTCAGTACATTCCACTTATAAGATTGCATTCATTTATTTTCGCTCAATTCTCATAAAGTTAAGCATACAAGCTGTCAAGTAGAGATCTCACGGGTGATCTTGATTCAGGATTTTGATTGAATTTAGTTCCAAGGCCAGAGTTGATTGCAAACAGTGATTTTCTAAGACGCCATCCATGTATGCTAACAAGCTATGACATATTGTACAGTGGAGAAAGCATTTATGTCTCTCGATGCATACCAAAGATCAGGAAAGGATTTTTCTTTTTGCCAGCAAATATGGGCTTCTCCTTTAGTTTAATCGATGTTTGAGTTTGCAATTAATTTCATATCTTAGTTGTTCTCTTCCCATTGGTAATAAACCCAGCGTGTTGAATGATGTGACTTCACTTGTAAATCGAAACTTCACTGATGGTCATTCACACAAATTGAAGGGAGCCAAATCAATGTGATCTTTGCTTGGAAGCTTTTTCACTGGTAGAAGTGACTAATACACAATCAAGGTGCTGTTTAAAATATTTAAATGTCGATACAGGTATATCTAGTGCAGATTTTTTCATAACTGTCTTAAATGGTTAATGACTTAAATGGTTAATGTCTTTGTAGTTTGTAAAATTTTTCATAAACATTAAGTGTTGCTATGATTTCATTTAAGGCAATGTGCTAGCTTTGAAATATTTTAAAGGAATGGTGGTCATTAAACTATTTTGTTTACTCTATTTTAAATGTGGTGAATCCTTCTAAAATTGATTTAGGGATCTTGATTCTTGCAGATAGGCATTTTATTGAATATGTATACACATTTGGGTGTTATTCCCAAATCAAATTTTCTGTGAAATGGTTGAGACTTAACATTTGTTTTCTTTGAGTGCAGGATTAGAAATCTGACGAATCAGGGACCTATCACTTCTTAACATCTATTGATATCTGATTTGTAGATTTGAGTATATCTATAACTGATTTGCAGATTTCTTGAAGATAACGAAGTAACAAGATGGAGAAGATCCGGATTTGAGTTGGAAAACTAAGCATTGAACTTGAAATTCATCAAGCATTTTTTAATGCTTAGAACGTCCAATTTCTACTCTTGTTTTCTGTTTCAAACCAAACGCACATTTCAATTTGGGTTTAAAATTAATCACTTGACTTGATTTCTTCAATTGGGATAAAATTGAACCTTAGAAACACTTACTAAATTTCAATTTGGGATTAAAATTGAACAAGGCAACTTCACATTTCAATTGGTGCTTTTAAAACGAACTCATCATGGCTTTGAGGAATTTAAAATTGAACATGTGTACTTTGTGTTTTGTAAACTTTTTTGCAAAGTAGTGTCATTTAAAAGGGCGTATGCGCTTCTCTCGCGCTTCACGGCGATCTTGAGAATCAAAAGTCTTTTTGATGACCCTAAGTTGCATAAAAGATTTCCTCCACACTTCAATTTGGGATCTAAAAATTGAACAAATCATGCGAGTGTGAGCACGATATATTGCGGAGGTTCTCCCCTTTGTTTTTCAACGAAGGTTGTGTGAACGACGGAATATGTTAGCTCGCTTTTGTTTATCTTAGAGGGCCTGCCTTGTGGGAAAAAGTAATCACCCAAGGGAACGACCCAACCGGGAACACGCTAAAGCCAAGCGACTTCCAACCGGTATATAAGTGTGGATTCTTGAGGAAAGTTCAAGAATCACGAGGATTATTCCGACGAGATGGACAGCAATGGACTCTCGCCGATGTTGGATAATCCCCCACGAACGGAATGCCCGAATTAGAACCCCTTGTTTAGAAATTGGCCAAAACCTTGTCTATCTTGTTGGTGCAAAAGGTTATGTCCTTTGAAGCCGCCCCACATAACATGCGGTCTTGTTGTGGAAATGGAAAGTATGCCATGGGAGATTCATGGGTACTAATGCTTGGCTGACCCGAATAAGTGAGTGCCGTGGAGGGGAGCCAGTGTGGTCAAGCATTTAGCCATTCGCACAAGATATGCGCAGCTGGATTTATCCAAGTGGGAACCCAACAAGGTATTGTCTCATCAACCTAGGAGTGTGAAAGTGCTTGGAAAAAACACATTGCTTGATCTTGAAAACATTTGGAAAACAAACATACACAAAAACCTTGAAATTTCAAACACCTTGTGGGAAACAAATACCTATTGATGAACTTGCCCACTCTTGCTTTCCCTAGGGATCACATTCCTAGAGGTTTCTAAGTGTGCAAATTCTACCATCATTTGTTTCCAATAAGGATAAACATAAGGAACTTTTGCCCTATTTTCCTCGATTTTCGCATAAAGGACCTTGTGGAATGAGAAAGAGAATGGGACATCAGACATATAGTTTGAAAACCTAAGCAAGCAAGTGTCTTGGATAAAAAGAACCTCATTTAACCAAGATAAAAGACAAATTTGATTACACATGTGTTTTCTAACATGATTTCTCGCAAGATCAAAATCCCAAAAATCGAAGTTCAAAAAGCTTAGTGTAAAAGCTAGTGAGAAACGTCTTGAGATCCTGAATTGTCTGAAAGGTTTACTTTCCTCTCATAGGAAATATAGCGTGTTCTTCAACACTGAGGTCTTGTAAGCAAAAGTATCATCCAGGTCAAGTCTAGGATCAAATTTAATCACTTTCATCCATCTTTCAACCATCAAAATCAGTCAAATTTCCATCTCACCAACAACTCTTGGAATCTTTGTAAACATCTTTTATGCTAAACTTTTAAGCGAAATCCAAACATCTTTGTTTAACACATCTAGTCAAGCTATCAATCCAATCACGATCAATCAAGTCCTAAAAGTTTAGCATTCCCTTCAAAGTTTCTTTAAGAGTTCCACTCATCCATATCACTCATTTTTCGTTATCTCATCCTCATCATCACTTCGATCCTTCAATTATCCTAGTTCTTCACTTTTTTGAACCTAAGGTTTAGACCGATCTAAAGGATTAGAGGTTCATCTCTTACATTCTTGAAAATTGATCTTCATTTTATGGTTCAAACTCGATCTCAACACAAGAGGGACATGGAATATAAATTTGATCCATCCATCATGAGCAATTTGATCCAACCAAACTATCCAAGCCTTGCAATACCATTTGATTATCAAAGCTTGTACAATGCATACATGGGAGCATTATCTCATACAAATATCAATGGTACAACGAATGTGCGTATGCTCGATCCAAAGTTTGGAACATCTTTCCCAATGATAGATTCAAATCCAAGTCCAAATTTGCAAATCCATCAACCAAATGTCGAATGCATGAGTTTTTCAAACAACATTATCCCACAAAATCCATACATACCAAGTGCAAATTTACCAAACATGACCATTTCAAATCCACACTTGGTAAACTTTGGGGTCGACATGTTTACAAATCCCCCTAATGTTGTTCAAAATCCTAGGAATATGTTGACGACTCCATATGTTGATTCAAGCCAAGGTAACAACATGCGAAATCAAAGTTACCTAAATCCAAGCAATATGATTCCCAACCACAACAATGTTCAATTTCAATCTATCATGCCAAATCAAAACATCATACCAAATCATCCCATTTTTCCATCAACACCGCAAAAACAGATGGAAACCATCCAAGCAACCCCAACAATCAAAACCATTCCCATTCCACCGCCACCGCCACCACCGCCAAAGCACAGCACGACCAATTCATTCTCCATCATGTTGCAAGCTGCACAAGAAGCTTCCCACAAAAAGGTACTACAAGCCCAACAAGCTACACAGCTAGTTGCTCAGCAAGCACAAGCGGCTCAAGTAGCCCAAGAAGCACAAGCGCAAGCAAAATTCTACGCACTATTGCAATCAATCCAAGAAGAAGTAGCACAACAAAGAGCCCAACAAAAAGCTTTGTTGGCACAACAACGACACAACCAACAACAAGCATTGTTGGCTCAGCAGCAAACACAGACATTACTCACCCAACAAAGCTTGCAACAGATTCCCACCGCAATTGTTGAAAACAATGATCAAGAGCTATCCATCAATGAACACATTGAAGATGTTCCCATCTCATTCAATGATCAAATCAACATACACCAAGAGCTACTTTTCAATCACGATCAAAACTCATTGATGATACCCAACAATGATCCAATCCAAGAAACATTAAGATCATTTGATCCTATGTTTGAGAACATTGACAATCCCTCCACCAAAATTGTTGAAAACAATGATCAAAATCAATCCATCAATGAGCACATTGAAGATATGTCTACCCCATCCATTGATCAAATCGTCGTTCATCAAGAGCCACTTTTTAGTGATCTATTTCAAGATGTGTTACAATTATTTGATCCCATTGACATAATCTATGATCCATCGATCAATGATCATATCAAAAATGTCTCTACATCACCTTGTGAGTTAGAGGACATATCTCAAGAACGTATTCCAAAGCATGATCAAAATCTTCCACCAAGGTCTAGCAATGGCCCTTCCAATGACATATTGACATCCTTTGACCTCACGATTGAGAATAGTGAAAGAATCTTTGACACTACACTTGATCCAAATCGATTCAAAGAACAAGTGGATATTAATCTACTTCCCATGCCTAAGGACGATGTCCAAGAACCCCTTGTAGACAATCCATCCTTTGAAATTGACCCATGTCAAGAACTTGATCAAAAGCATGGCGAAAGCAATTCCAGAATTAGACAAAATCAAGAATTTGTATCTCCGAGATACTACAATGATCTAATGGGCACTCTTTTATCTATACAAGATGCCGCAAATAATGACCATATCCGCATAGCACATACTCTTCCATCTATCCATGAGATGCTTTCTTTGGATGGACCTGTAGATGATCTTCATTCAAAACAAGAGTCTCATACTCTTACTGAGGAACAAGAGTCTCCTACTCTTAACATTTATACACATGGTCAAGATATAGACAAATGCAGAGACATATTAGAAATGGGTCATGAAGAAGGTTTCTACAGAAGTTGTGAATCAGAAAAATCATGTGAAAGCATATCAAGAATAAATCATGAGGAAGACTTTTGTGTGGACATTGAAGCATCAACACCTCTTGAAGAAGAACTACAATCTGATATCTCACAAGATCAAGCTAAAGATATCAATCAAGCATTCATCCCACATATGGAGGATCTTGCCACTTATGAAGTTGGATCACTTACCTTTCTTAGAGCAAGCTATCTTGTCAATAAAGAAGCTGACACATTTGAAGGTCCACCACAAAGCAGAGAAGGAGCAACACTTTGTTTCCAAGGTACACCATATCCTATTGCAAACAAAATGTTTCAACAGATGAATTATCAAGGCAGAGGATTAGGCTTACATGAACAGGGTATCCTGGAACCAGTACAGATTATTGGCAATCCTAAGCATCAAGGCCTTGGTTACTCAACAATCAAGGAATCTCAACATATCAGTAATACTATCACCAAACTGGGGGCAACTTCGTCTCGAGCAAACATCAACATGGGGAGCACGAAGAATCCTTATGATGAAACCAATGCCAATACTACAACCTGCCATATCACGAATCCTCATCCACCCATCACCCCATCCATGAATTGGGACCAACATCAAAAGAAAGACTTGAATCGAAGCATGAAGAACGTTATCAAAGAAAAAGAAGTACTAAAGCACGAAGGACAAATCAAGTACATATGGATACCAAAAAATATAAAGAAATATTATCCCTATCAAATTCCATCAGTCAAAGAAACTATGGGGCAAAATAAAAATGGGGCAAGTATCCATCAAAGATTTCCACAAAGGAAAAAGCAGGCTTCTCAAGCAACGTACAAAGTGTATCAAGTAGTTGGTCCAAATTCCATGCACACTTCCATATCCACCCATTATTGCTCATCTTCCCAAGTTTGGAGAGTCAAAGGTTCCAAACCATCGACCAATCCATCTGTTACTCCTAAACACACTCCATCCACGCCTCCACGCATGATATCCAATTCTCACATTGACCATGTATTGGCGGCGACCCTTCATCATAAGGATTCAGAAGGCACCCTATCACGATGGGCACACAAAGACAGAGTTAACTCTAGTATCAGTAAAGCAGAACAAATTTCTCAAAAGTTGCATTCAAGTACACGTATCTTGGCAAGACAACTTCTACAAGTAGGATACCGATGGCACGTTATGACAGAAGCATCAACATCAGCACCAACAGGTGGTTCAGCATCAGCTTAAAATCTCTCAGAAAATACAAAAACAATCAGAAAATGTCCTGAAAAAATGGTCACCTTGATGAAAACCTGGCAAACAGGCATCTTGGTGACAACAAAAAAATCAAAAGATCAAAAAATCCAAAAAAATCAGAAAAAGGATTGAAAACAGTAAAGAAAAAAAATCGTCCTCCAGCGAAAACCATTTCGGTGGCGCTTTGGACAAGTACCATGATGAAAACCTGGCAAACAGGCATCATGTGTAGAATCGAGCATCTACGTGTGCCAGTTCAGAAGAAAGCATCTTATCGCATCCATAATGAAGCCAACATTCCATCCATATCATCCGTTCATCCATGAACCATTTATCCAATCCATTTTCCATCTACATCCATACTCCAAGTTATCTTGATCTTGGAAAATTTTGGAGCACACTTTACACTTGTTTATGGTAAACATCTTGACATGGGTCATTTTCATTGATACCATCATATCCAACATTATTTGAGCCTTGAAGCATTATCCGAATGAGTGTTCCTCTATTCGAACACCTTATCTTATCGTAAGATGATCCATATCCATTCATATCCAAGAATCTACCCATGTTCATTCAAACATTGCTAGACACTGGGGGCAGATATTTGCATCTTGCTTCGAGAATAAATCTTGATGTATATCATCCAACTTATGAAGTGATCCGAACAGTGGCAAATACGAAATAAAATTAGTCGAAGTACTTGTGATCCAAAATCCAAGTCACTAGCCCATGGCATATTTTGACAAGAAGACATTCCTTATCTTCCATCGAACATCAATCCAAGCAATCCATATCAGTCGCATCTAGTGCGCACATCAGCGTCACATCAAATCATCAAAGCAATTTTGTTCTAACTCAAGCTTCATCAATCTTGATCAATCGAATCCAATCAATCATCACCTTGTTTGACTTAACACACTTAGTCAAACTATCATCTTGTGCACGAGTTTACTCTAGGATAATACAACTTCCTTGGGTTTACAAGTTCATTATCATCACTCTGTTTGGCTCAACACACTTAGCCAAATTATCAAATCATCACCTTGTTTGGCTTAACACACCTAGCCAAATTGTCCTTTTTGTACGAGTTTACTCTGGGATAACACAACTTCCTGGAACTTACGAGTGCATTATCACTTTTGTTGACTTAACACACTTAGTCAAACTATCAATCCATCAATCTGATTGATCAACATCAAGCTTGATTTTCATCAAAATCCCAAAACAGAGCACTGATATCATCACATGTCCATATCCGAATCGTCAAAATCCATCAAAAATTTCAAAAACATCTAGAAAATCCATCAAAAATTTCAAAAACATTCAGAAAACTCATTCAAAAAACCAAAAAGCATCCAAAATCATCAAAAATCCAAAAACATGTCAAAATATCAGAAAATCTTCAAAAATTTCATCATTTAGTCTTGTCAGTTTTTTCTACCTTGTCGAACTACGTCGTCTCTGAGCGTGAACGTAGGCAAGGTTGATCTTTGATCATCCCCCGAGACAATTTGCGTCTGTCGCATTGGCATCCGTTTGCCCATCTAGTTAGGCGTTCATTGTATTGGCATTCGCTTGCTTATCTTTTCTTTTACAATTAGGTCCGTCCTTATGCGTTCGTCGCATTGGCGATCCGTTTGCCCATTCATTTATGCGTCCGTCGCATTGGCAATCCGTTTGCCCATTCATTTATGCGTCTGTCGCATTGGCATCCGTTTGCCCATCTAGTTAGGCGTCCGTCGCGTTGGCATTCGTTTGCTTATCTTTTTTACATTTAGGTCATTATGTATGCGTCCGTCGCATTGGCATCCATTTTCCCATCTATCTCATCCACAGTCAAGTCAATTGACACAAAATCCAAAAACATTCATAAAATCTTGAAAAAATACTCAAAATATTGGAAAATCTGAAAATCAAAACAGCCTCAAAACATTTCAAAACACCAAAAACATCCAAATATCTGAAAAACCCAAAATGGTGCACCTGTTCCATCTCGCTTTCACCCACAATAATCGTCATTTCCTAATAAATCAATCGTCGCCTTCATCCTTTGGTGAAGCAATCAGAAGCAAGTTTAGCAGGTTCCAAAGTGAACACCTAATCGTCAAGGTCTCAAGTCTAGATTCGTAAGTCAGCAAGTTGGTCAATTCGGAGTATCAATAGCTTATCACCCAAATCAGTCCTACCAAAACCCTGATCACTACATGTCCTAGGATGAAGCTTTCCCATGATGGACATAAGCATCAGGTACCCCACATTAGTTTAGCCTTGGGTAGCGGTACGAAGAACATTAGCTTGTTTATTTACTCTATCTTGGTCTTTTTGACTTATCTTATTTTGCGCTCATTCCAAGGACCTCTCGATGATGCCTAAACAAAATAGGTTTAGAGAGAAAGGAATGGGGCAACAATCATTATCTTTTTATCTGTTGTGCTTGTTGGATGTTCTTGTAAAATAACTTGGTGAATACCTTCTTTGTTGGGTCCGTCCTAGCAAGGTTTCCGTATGTCAAGTGTGAACAAGATCACTCCTATCTGATTTCCGAGTCAGAGTCCATCACACTAGGCACAACGCCATCCTGGTTCTTAATACCTTGATGCATCGCACCTATGTGTGTTATCAAACATAAAGAAAGTTACGCTCTTTATCTCCCATTCCTGGATAAGCAATACATCATCACCTTTCATCATCATCTCTAATAAAGTTGGCTTGTTGAACTTCTGCATCTTCTTGGATTCAAGGGTTCATCCCTCTCATTCTTCTATCCTATCTCATTCTTCTATCCACTTTCATGCTAACAATGCATCCATCTTGCATCCATCTTGCATCCATCCTGCATCCATCCCGCATCCTGCATAATCACGTCATCTCATTTTCATAATCATATCAGTTGTTTACAATAATATAAATTTGTTATTCTAAGCATCTTCCGAACATCTCATCTACATCATCATTATCATATATTCTAACCATCCATACATCCATTCTGAACCTCTTTGTCGCGAGATCCACCTCAAATTGTATCTTTTCGCTCGATCTCTCGAGGGGGCAATGTACTAACGTACTTATTTTCCACTGGGGCATCCGAAAAAACCAAAGAATTTTTTAATTTTGATGCCGACAACATCATTCTTTGAACCAATGCAACGAGTACATTGCTTCAAAGAGGGGCAAAATGTAGACATGCAAAATTGACATCATACATCTCGCTCTAACATCGTGCATTGAATTCTCCTATTAATCAATTAAGACTATTTATTGATTAATTTCCTAAGGTTCATTAAATAAATTAAATTATTTAATCAAATCCTTATGTTCTTCTCATTTGATTTATCAAATGTCAAATCCCTAAAATCCCCTAAGTTAATCTAAATTAATTAACTTCTAAGCATGATTATCATTCTCTAGCTTTTGACTCAACTAGAGTCAAAATCCAAACTCCTAACTAACCCACCCACTTGCACCAATAAATCATTTATTTGATTTATAATTCCTCTAATTACATTCAAAATGGCATCAAAATGGAATATTCTTCCATTTTGAATCTTCCCCCCAAAAGGGACTTGTCCCTTCCAACAAGGTTTTAAATGCTATTTGCACAAGTCAACATAGCATTTATTACACCTTTCATCCCCCCAAAACATGTCAAGTCTTTCAAATTCAAATTCAAATTGGCACATTGGCCAAGACTTGCACATTCCTCACCCTCTCACAACTTGACAAGTGGCACCTTGTCATTGGCTTGTGAATTATCCCACATTCATCTAAAATCACTCAATCTCCTACTCTTGAATCTATAAAATGCAAAGCATTTCAACACAAATTATCTACAACACACAACTCATGCTCATTGTAAGGTTACTCTCCACTTGTGAGAACTGATCTTGCTTATCATCACACCATTTTCTTAGCAATTACATCTTGAGGCAAGGTTGCTCTCTTCATTTGAGAGTCAATCTTGCTCTTCACCATTATTTTGATAGTTTTGCTTATCATGGATTGGGAAAGGGCAACTTCCTACAACACTAAGTTGCACCAATCTACTATGGGATAGGGATGATTCATGTTTTATGCATTGTTCTTATTAGTTGCATTGTTTAACATGATTCTATATTTCATAGGGATGTTTAAGTTTGCTAATTTAAACTGATTTTTGTGCTAACAACATAAAATGGTTTAGGTTGATCTTGCAGATTTTGACATCTACACCTCTCTACCTTTTGGGTAGGACCACAGTATGCCATTATGCCTGACTTATTGAATTTATTGTTTATATTTTTCTAGCCAACCTAATTGAAGCTATGAAATGTTTATCTATGGATATAAATGCAAGATATTTTCAGATACAAAATTTTTGAAGGCGTGTGTGGTATTATGTGTATGAATTTTGTGTAATATGTAGTAGAAAAAGTGTGAAAGTGTGTGGAATATGAACAATCGTATTTTTTCGCTCTCTTTCACCTCTAGGGTTTTGCAACCTAAAAGGAAAGGTGATAAAATGCCACAATGTTCACTTAAGAACAACCCTTGAGATCCAAATACAAAGGTGATTGAGATCTAGTGAAGGGATTTTTCTAGGGGGCTGAATTGGATTTAATAAGGGTTTCACCACCAAGTTTAGAACTTGGAAAAGACAAGATGTTGGAAAACACAGTGTGATGTGTAAACAAATGCTAAATGACCTAAAAACGCTCTAAAATGTATAAAAAATAGAACATAAAAGTAAGAATGAAAATGGTGTGCACATGAGAAACTTACAGTGACTGAGAGCAGCTCTAGAAATCTGAAAATGTTGTTTTTTTGACCAACTGGGACTCATTCACCAATCTGAGCGAATGAGTCCCAGATCTTGATTTTTGTACAGAAGTCTGTTTCATGAAAAAGGGTGTCGAGATCTGCAAACTATTCCAAAAAACAACTCCAGTGGGACTTATTCACCACTCTTGGTGAATCAGCCCCATTCGACTTTTCTAGAAATTGAAGACTCTAATCTGCACTTCAACACCTATACTTTCCTTCCAACTTGAGTTTCAAGTCTAAATCTACTAGAAAAACCTGCAAAATAGAATTCAAATTGATTTGATAATGGGGGGTTTCCTTGTTCAAACTCCTAGTTTTGTAATTAAACTTTGATGAAAATGATGAAATGTGCATGAAAACCCTAGCCTTAAGTGTGTCAAAGACTACGAAATTTGAAACATGATGCAATCTTATTCTAATGTGCAAGAATATGATGCAATAGTGGAAAATATAAAGAAGAATGATTCACTTTTAATGATCTATAATCATTCCAAGTAAATCCTAATGATGTTATACCTTCCTTAGGCTGAAAAGAGAGAGATAATGGAAGATGGAATCACTTAGGAAACAAGTCTTTAAGCTTGGCTTGATGGTTAGTTGCATTTCCCCAACATAGAATCCATCATGATTCACCATAGGTATCCATGATCAACCCTTCATAATTCCAAATATTTCTTGCAAGTGTGATTAAAGACCCACCAAAAGACTTTAATGTTGCTCCAAAGCTTCTACTTTTCTTTCTTAAAGTGCTCTATATTCTTGCTCAATCTTGTTGCTTAGATTCAAAATGACTCAGAAGCTTTCTTTTATAGGCATCAACACCTAATTGACCATTATTTAGATTCCAAAAGTTGAAATTCACAATTTTTTTGAATTAATTTGATGAAATATCGCTCAAATTTGAAAAAGACCCCAAGTGGGACTCATTCGCCAATCTTGGCGAATGGGTCCCACCTAAGGGGACTCATTCACCCAAGGTGGCGAATGAGTCAAACCTTAGCATTTTGAGGTGGGTTTTCAGGTTTTTTAGTGTTTTCATTGATTTTATATGACTTTTAGGTGTAATGAGCCTCGAGATCTGAAATAATGGGTCTTAGGGGCCTATAAAAGATGATTTAAAGGGATAATTAATGCAAGGGCACCGAAATAGGTCAAAATTAAGTGTGAAATTGCCTCCTTATTAAGAGCATACAATTTTATACACTATAGAATAAAGATCAGATATGCTTAAAAGCCTTAGTCAACAAAGTGTTATGTTGACAAGTATTATATTTTTCCTATACTTTTGTATCCTACTCTAAGATAGTGAATCTCATTAGGTCCTTTTATCTTTCCATTGGACTGGTTTATGCTTTAGTTTCCCAGGTCACTTGTATCTTTCTCTAAGGTTGTGTGCCTTTGTTTGTGATTCCTTGACAGTGAGACTAATTATAATTTTGTGGCGTGCTCAACATCCAAGTGTGCTCAACATACTTGAATAGTCATTTGATTTAAGGTCCTGAAAGAAAGTTGTTTATTAGTGTGCAGACTGTCTAATCGATCATATCCTATCAAGTAAAATGGATCAAGTTATGTTGAGACATGACTTCCTTTAGATAGTTAGTGTAATTATTATTCCATGTCGGGTATGCAGTCAACATGAGTGTGATGGTCCGAAAGGACATATTTTGGGTAGAGATATATTTCTAATTATGGTTGGAATTTCTTCCAGAAATTCAATGTTTTCTGTGTAGTTTAGGAGATATTTTCTACACTAGTTTGATCAATTTATTGAGTTTTTAGAGGTGAGGCTAAGTATGCAAGAATTTTTAAGTGTTACAAGGTCTATCAAACTATTCAAAGTTCAAGGCATATGCGATAACAACTTCTAGAATGTGGAATTCAAATCTTATGTGCGAAATGAGGATATGACATGTTTAAGGTTCCTATGGTGGTGCAAGGCATCAAGTTCTTTTGGTAGAAAGATTTGGACCATTATGTTACATGTTTCATGTAATATGAATTTAGGTCCATCTAATATCATCTGGGTTTTGTGTGGATCCCTAGTCGACACAAAACAGTGTTAATTTAGTGTCATGTATATATTTTAAATGTTTAGATACACTATATGTATGTAATACGTGTAATGAATGGAAGCTATGTAAGTGAATGAGTTACTTGTTTTGGATTTTAGTACAGAAGTGTGAACAAAAGAGGGATCGCCAATATGAGAAGGTCATTCTCAATGTGTGAGAGTGTCAGTTGTGTCTCTAGTGTATATCAAAGTGAAATTTGAAATCCACCATTATTTTTATAATCTAGTAGGATTGTTATTGTACTTGTTATTTTTTGGTAGCGATCGGTGTCTCTTTTTGGTGGGGATTTTTGTCTCTAGTAGGTTGGTGCATATAGATTCATTTGGGGATTGGTGTCTCTAATAGGTTGGTGCCAACATCACATTCTAAAATTCACTTATTATATTCCCGCTTGTGAGATTTCTCACCATGGTTTTTCCCAAGTTTCCATATACATTTGATGTCATCTTGTGTTGTGTGTCATCTTGTGCTATGATTTGAATAATTTCTTGTGTGGTGTAGTGCTCTTGATGTTTAAATTCTATATGACAGTTGTAAGAGTACATGTTTTGGAATTGTCTTGATCTACTAATTCACCCCCCTCTAAGTAGATTGTGTCCTTCAGGTTGATCACCAAAGGTATGGAGTATGATGTAAATATCGATATAACCAATATTTTGAGAGGAAATGGGTTATTTGAATAGATTGTATCAACCTTTGAAATTCATATAGAACCCACCCTTTTTATATTGGATGGTCAAGTAGCTAACATTGATGCTTAGAAAAATGATCGAATAAACTAAGTTTAATATGACATGACTACATTTATATAGCAAGGTACTTACCATCCAAGTATGGATAGAAAAAAGATAAGAAATTCTCCAACCTTATTTAATGATTCTCATAGATGGGTAAAATATTGCAAGAAGTGTTCATATTTAACAAGAAAATAAAGGCTAGCTACTCTCCCTCTTCATCTCATCTAAATAGATCAGTCATTTCCATAGTGGGGGTTGGAATTTATTCATATGATAAATCCTCCTCCTCCTCCTCCTCCTCCTTCTCCTCTTCCTCCTCCTCCTCCTCCTCCTTCTTAACATCCCATGCCATGCTTCAACCCTCACAAATGCTAACATGAGATAAATTTTCAAACAACGAACCTTAAACAAATACCCATGTGGTTTCTTTTGTACAAAAAATCTTCCACAAAATCACCAAGTGGTATTACATAAAAGCTTGTGACTAAAACAATGAACCCAAATTTAATAGTTGGTACTTTATTAAATTTCTTTACCTAATATTAAATAAATAAATTTTTACAACTTTCATTTATGTCCCAATGTTACATAAAATATAAGGTGGCCCCAAGAATATTAACTCCTAGTGATGCACATGCTTCTAGGTCCCCTAGGCATGCCACACACATAATAAAAAATTAAACATTATAAAAATTATAGAATGTGTACAACACATAATTCCTAATATTATTCCTCTTCCTCTTCATCTTCCTCTTCATCATAATATTCTTCTTCTTCCTCTTCCTCTTCCTCTTCCTCTTCCACTTCTACTTCATCTTCATTTTCCTCTTCCTCTTCATCATCCTCTATCTCATCTTCTTCTTCCTCTTCCTCCTCTTCCTCTTTTTTCTACCTCCTCCTCTTTGTCCTCCTCCTCATCTTCTTCTTCTTTATTTGTTCCCACTCTTTTTTTTAGAATTTTTCTAATCCACTAACAACAATGCAATGGGTCATGTTTAATCTTCTCAAGATTCATGAACTTGGATAGCCACCCATAACCAATGATTGCAACACTTTATGTAAGTAAGAAAATAAAAATTTAACACATTCATTTTCCTTTTTGAATTCTTACACAAAACTCCAACATTAATATTAAAATAAGAGAACCTAAAATTAAAATCAACCAACACTCTATTCAAAACTAACAATGCAAGAGTATGAGATGTTTGGAATCAATTAATGCCTTCCTATCTCATTTAATATATAAATTCCATAAGATCCATGCCACTACTACTAAAGATTAATATAAAAATAATAATAAAAGAAATCATGCTTAAATAAAGAAATAAACCTTATTCTTTGTAGAATTTCTTCGGCTACAATCCAATTACTTCAATGGAGCATGCAATTTAGTCTTTTATAACAAGAGTAACTCCCTAAAAAAAATGACAATAGTTGCTAAAATTGTAAGGTATCAAAAACCAACTTAATCGAAGCATAAAATGATAGAAAAACAAGGGCTACAAACACCACAATAGATAGCAATGCAAAACTAGTCAATCATTTTGACGACTTATGCTTGTGGAACCTATTTATATGTACCCTTACACTCTTATTGAGTGTTTGAAATATGAACCTATTAACAAAATAATTGTGCAAAGAATTATGAGTATGCACACTTATCATAAAAAAATGAAAATTAACTTAAACTAATGGCTTAATAAATTTGTTACTATGATATTCAAAATATATTATCAAATAATACTAAACCTATTCAACTTAAACTTAAATTATTTGTTGAAGCTTTTGTACCAAATTAATCCAACTAAAATCTTATATTAAAAAACTTAAACAAAATTATAATAATATTACAAAAATAACACTCTAAAAAATAAAATTAATTATTTTCTTCACATAATTTTACAATGAAAATAGATTAATCTAAATTAATTTATACTATTTTATTCTATTTACTTAATTAATCAAAATTAACATTAGGAAAGGTTTTTGATTGTAAGTACCACATACTAAAATGATTATTCTCTTCTTTTTATGTTAAAAGAAGTAAAATTTATCATCCGAGTGGCCAAAGTATTGATAACTTACTTGCAACCAAGTGAAATATGAAATATGACAAGCCATTAATTTGGAAAAGGGAAGAACAAATCGTACATGAGAATATATTTCTTTGGATTGTAACAAAATCACTTATAATTGAAAGAAAGAATAGAAATAAATAAATGTGAAGACCAAGATATCCTCACATTATTTCACAGACCAAAGATGTCTTCTCAGTTGCTTTAAAGTGGTAGCCATTTAACGGGTTGCTTAGAAAATAATTGATTCCAAAGAGTAAAGAGGCAAGCAATTTGGTAGGGAAACAATTAGAATATGTCATAATTTTTTTAGCATTTAAATACATGGAGTCATTTTAATGCAAACATCCTAATCTACTGGATTGTTCTTTTAGTTATATCATTGTGGTAGTCTATTTGCGTTAAGTTTCAGAGTGTGGGATTGAAAATGGATTATAATTTGGACCAGTCAAAGATGATACTTGCTCCATCTGCTC
Organism: Sequoiadendron giganteum; assembly: GCA_007115665.2. Lineage (NCBI taxonomy): Eukaryota > Viridiplantae > Streptophyta > Pinopsida > Cupressales > Cupressaceae > Sequoiadendron > Sequoiadendron giganteum. The sequence continues at coordinate 79,772,485 of CM021100.1, read as the reverse complement.
TTATAATATGTATGCTATGGGACATTGCACTTGACTTAGCCAAGGGCTACCTGAAGATATGATAGAAAGAGAAAATACAAAATATAAAACAGAAACAAATTGCTACAACAGTTAAATAAACTTTTCTTCATTAACTCGATTCATGGTCAAAAAGGCTACAACTACTATTTAAATAGATGCAAATAAACTATCAACAAAGATAGTAAAATAAAATTATAAACACCACTACAAACTAAATTAGAAATGACTGAAAACATTACAGAACATAGACTTAGCAAATTCTAAAGTAACTAAAAACAACACATTAGAAGGTTTGGCACATTCTAAACTAAACAATAGAAACTGTTGGAAAAATTAGAAATTTTATTCTAACACTCCCCCTTAATTTCAACCATCAACAACTCCCAAATTTTTCCTTAGATATTCAAAAATATCCTTTGGTAATGCCTTGGTAAAAATGTCTGCCAACTGATCTTCGGATCTGCAAAATTCAACACAGATTTCTCCGTTGTTGACCAATTCTCTGATGAAGTGATACCGTGTATCAATATGCTTGCTTCTTTTGTGAAACACGTGATTCTTGGACAATGCAATGGCTGACTTGTTATCACAAAGGATTGGTATTGGTTCATCTTGATTATGCAACAAATCTGACAAAATTCGATGCATCCAAACAACTTGACATGATGCAACAGTTGCGGCTACATATTCTACTTCAGCTGAAGAAATTGTCACTATAGGTTGCTTCTTTGATGCCCATGAGACAACTCCCAATCCAATATGAAATATATGTCTTGATGTACTTTTCTTGTCATCTATGCTACCTGCAAAATCACTATCAGTATAACCAACCAAATCTAAATTATTAGTTTTGGAATATAGAATTCCATATCCTGTTGTTTTTGCAACATATTTGAGTATTCTCTTCCCAACTTCCCAGTGAGAATATCGAGGTGAATCCATGAACCTTGAAATCAAAATTACACAATACATGATGTTAGGCCTTGTAGCTATAAAATACATTAAACTACCAACAAGTTTTTTAAATTTGGTTGGATCAACATTTGACCCCTTATCCTCTTTGCTCAACTTTGTTCCTATGACAATTGGAGTTGATGTAGGATTACAATTCAACATTTTAAATCTTCTTAATAAATCCTTGGCATATTTGGATTGACAAATAAAAATTCTCTTATTTGTTTGAACAACTTCAATACCCAAAAAATATTTCATGAAGCCCAAATCTGTCATTTCAAACTCTTTCATCATATCTGACTTAAACATATCCACAGAAAAATTTCCACTAAAAATCAAATCATCAACATAGAGACATACAATCAAAATTTGACCTTCATCATTAGTCTTTATATACAATGTAGGCTCACTATTGCATCTTATGAATCAATTCTACTATACCAAGCCCTTGCTGCTTGTTTCAATCCATAAAGTGCCTTTTCTAATTTATAAACCTTATTTTCATGACCATGAACTTCATAACCAGGGGGCTGTAAAACATAAACCTCTTCATCAAGAAAACCATTTAAGAAAGCTGATTTCACATCCATTTGAAAAATATTCCAATTATTATGTGTAGCTACTGCTAAAATAGTTCTAATTGTGTCCATCCTTGCAACTGGAGAAATTTTTTCATTATAGTTAATCCCATACTGTTGTGAAAACCCTTTTGCAACTAATCTTGCTTTATTTTTTACAATTTTCCCTTCAACATTAAATTTAGTTTTATAAACCCATTTAACTCCTATGCAATCTTTACCTTCAGGTAGATCTACTAACTCCCATGTTTTGATTCTTTTAATAGAGTCAATTTCTTCATCCATTGCCTTAATCCAATTATAATATTTTATTGCTTCTTCAAAATAACCAGGATCACTAACAAATAGAGAAAAATATGAATTAACATTTTCATCTCCATGATCATATATTTCTTTTAAGATTTTTGTTTTCTTTCCTTTATACCTTTTTATTAATGAATCAAGTGTTGGATTTGTTTTATCACTTAAATTTGAATTTGGATTAGAGAGATTTGAATGGGATGATGATATACCTTGCACAATATTTCTTGATGGAGTACTTGGTGGTGTTTGACCACCTTTTTCTTTTGGTTCCTCCTCACTATCATGTATAGGTGCTCCACTTGTGACTATTTTATCAACATTTGAATCCCATGCTTCTTCTTCCTTAAATTCAACATCTCTACTAATAATCAATTTCTTTGTAATTGGATTATATAATCAGTAAGATTTTGATTGCTCATCATAACCAATAAAAAAACATTTTTCACCCTTATCATCCAATTTCCTTCTCAATTCAGATGGCATTAGAGAATAAGCAACACATCCACATATTCTAAAATGAGAGACAGTATGCTTCTTACCATTCCATGCTTCTTGGGGGATTTTATCCCTCACACTCTTTGTAGGACTTCTATTCAGAATGTACATTGCACATGCCACTACTTCTGCCCACAAATCATTGGATAAACTTTTGGCCTTCATCATGCTCCTGGCAATATCCATTATAGTTATGTTCTTCCTTTTGGCTACTCCATTCTACTGTGGTGTATATCTTGTTGTGAACTATTTCTTAATTCCATGATATATGCAAAAATCCAAAAATTCATTAGAATTGAACTCACCACCTCTATTAGATCTGAGTACCTTAATGTAAAATCCACTTTGTTTTTCTATCAAAGCTTTTAACTCCTTGAATTCATCAAATGCTTCAAACTTCTACTTGAGAAAGTATATCCATGTCTTCCTGCTGAAATCAGCAATAAATGTTAGGAAATATATATTGCCACCTAAAGATGGAGACTGCATTGGCCCACATCTATCAGTGTGAACTAATTCTAATGGTGTCTTTGCTCTATATGAAATTTGAACTGGAAAAGTCTCTCTATGTTGTTTTGCTAAGATACAACTTTCACATGTACTAGTTGGATGATCTATAACTGGTAAACCTCTCACCATATTCTTCTTTTGCAATAAACTCAAACCTCCAAAATGAAGGTGACCATACCTTAAATGCCAAAGCCATGTCTGATCTAAGTACACTGTTTTGAAATTTATTTCCTCCTTTCCTTGAATACAATTAATTTGGAGGGGGAACATTTTGTTTTGTGTCATTATGACCTTTGCAATTAATTTATCATTAGGATTTCTATCTAGAATTATGCATTCATCATTTTTAAAGTGAACTTTGTACCCTTTTTGCATTAATTGACCAAAACTCAACAAATTATGTTTTAAACCAGGTACAAAGAAAATATCATCAATATGTCTCTTTTCACCACTCTTAGTCATGATATTAATTGTCCCTTTCCCAGTTACAGAAACTCTACTATCATTTCCCAATTTTATTTATGATTTAATAGAATCATCCAAACTAGCAAATAATTCTCTGTTTCTTGTCATATGATTACTACAACCATTGTCTAAAAACCATACATCATTAGAGCTTTCTTGAGCCACATTACAAGCTATGAGTAAACTTCCAAAATTATTACCAGATACATTTGTGTAATTTTCCTTTTGTTTATCCACTTCAGCTTGTTTGATTCTACATTCATTTGCAAAATGCCCAAATTTCTTACAATAATGACACTGTATGTGCAACTTATCATACCTTGATGATTGAAACTGATTTCTTCCATGTGCTCTATTGCTGAAATTTTGATAGGACAAATTACTTCTTCCTCCTTGATCTAAACTTGTGTTTTCAATTCTTCCTCTTCCTCTTCCTCTAAAGTTTGATCCTCCTCTTCCAAATGATACCTGTGTTTTGAAAGCACTCTCCAAAGAAGAATTGTTATTTTGATTCATTTTGGTTTCATGGGAAAGCAAGGATCCCATCAATTCATCTATTGACAATTGAGACAAGTCTTTTGATTCTTCAATTGCATCAAATTTATTAGGAAGACTTTTAAGAACCTTTTCTATCACCTTTTGATCAGATATATTTTCACCATGTATCTTCATTTGATTTACAATATTCATTACATTACTAAAAAAATGATCTATAGATTCTAATGAATTCATTTGAATATTTTCAAAATTCCTTCTTAAAATTTATAATTTTGCAACTTTTACTTTGGTTATCCCTTGGTATGAATTTTCTAAGATTTCCCAAGCATGCTTAGAACTAGTTGCAGCAAAAATTCTAGAAAACAAAGGTTCATCCATTGCTTGTTGAATAAGAAACAAAGCCTTATAATCTTTCTTTTCCTTTTTCTTAAGATCATCTTTTTGTGTTTGTGACAAAGTAGACAAATTTTGAGGTTCTACAAACCCATTTTGAACAAACTCCCACAAATCTTGTGAACAAAACAATGTCCTCATTTTTATTGCCCATGTATTCTAATTTTTACCTATAAATATTATAATTTGGGCTGAGTTAAATTACTACTGGATTCCATGATGTTATCTCCCCTTCCTGATCTGCACTTATCTTATTTTTCAACAAAACACCTTTCAATTCATTTCTTTATATCAAATCCATAAAAGAGTTTCATGAAAACACAAAAAGACAAATAAATAACTCCAATACTTAGCAGCTTCAACACACTCAATAGCTACAACAACGATCACACATTTGTCTTATCTCTGTTAGCAGCTTTTAACCTTCTGAAATCTTCATCCCTGATCATCCAACTCTGATACCAATTTGATAGAAAGAGCAAAGACAAAATATAAAACATAAACAAATTGCTAAAGCAATAAAACAAACTTTTCTTCATTAACTCGATTGATGGTCAAAAAGGCTACAACTGCTGTTTAAATAGATGCAAATAAATTGTCAACAAAGACAGTAAAAGAAACTTCTAAACACCAGTACAAACCAACTTAGAAATGACTGAAAAACATTACAGAACATAGACTTAGCAAATTCTAAAGTATCTGAAAACAACACATTAGAAGGTTTGGCAGATTCCAAACTAAACAATAGAAACTGCGGCAGAAATTAGAAAGTTTCTTCCAACAAGATAAAAATAAGTTCCTAGATCCCGAGCAATCTATTTGTTTTAAGTGCTCTCACGATACAAATTCTCAGTTATGTTGATGTTCAGAAAGTGAGTTTTCGGGCCATTCAATGAAAAGGACCTGGAAATGTTGGTTGACAACCAACTAAGAATGGATGCAGCTAGGCTTACAATGTGTGTTTTTAGGATGTCTTCTGCCTGCGATGGCTATCGTAGGCACCCAAGCGAGGTGGAGCAACGTAGCCGCCTTGTTTGTAAGTTTATCTTTTCACATCGCCACAGAAATTTATGCATTGCAGAATGTTAATAACTCTAATGTCGAAAGGGAAGCGGGCCCTTGGTTCGTGTTATCTGGTGTTGTTCTAAAACTCGGAGCCTCAGCTCTCCTCATTTGGTTAGGGGCGGTCATCTTGTATGGTAAGTTAATGCATGACTTTGCGGGTCCCATGGTTACCAAAAGACTCTCTAGATATGTGTGTTAGAATAAAGCAGTAATTTCTCCCTGCGTGGAGATAAAAATCTGCATGCATGTTTTTTATTATTCTAATTTTAGGTCTCTTTAGCTTTCTTAGTTTTAGTTTTGTGTTTATATGCTTTGTTTTTAAAGCAGCTTTAAAACTATTTTTATTCTATGCATGCTTGCTAGTCCTCTATAAATCTGAGGCGTATGTATTCATTTTTGTATCATCAGAAGAATAAAGTTGAATATTTTGGCTATAGTAGCAGCTTATAGTGCTTTGTTTTTATTTCTTGTTGTAGCAATTTATGTTCTCTATTTTTTCTTTGTCCCTGCCTCACCATTAAAGTGGTATTAGAGCCAGCTTGGCCAGATTTGTATGCAGAAGAAAGTAGAAGCCACAGTTTGAAGAATCAGATTGTTGTAGCAGATCGGTTCAGACAATGGCAGCAAGCACTAATATTTCTCAGCCCCAAATTCCTATTTTCAATGGTAAGAATTATGATTTTTGGGCAATTAAGATGAAAACATTATTCTGTTCACAAGATGTTTGGGATTTGGTAGAAAATGGTTTTGCAGAACCATAGGATCAGACATTAACATAAGGAGAAAAAGATCAACTTAAAGACAACAAGAAAAAGAATGTAAAAGCTTTATTTTTAATTCAGCAAGCAATGGATGAGTCCAACTTTCCTAGAGTTGCAGCAGCAACAAAATCCAAGAGAGCATGGGAGATTTTGGAGATAGATTATCAAGGTATTACAAAGGTGAAAGTGGTTAAACTACAGTCTCTTAGAAGAAGTTTTGAAAATTTACAAATGAATGAATCTGAGTCCATAGACCAATTTATGAGTAAGGTAATGAATATTGTAAATCAAATTAGAGTTAATGGAGAAGATTTAATAGATCTGAAGATCATAGAAAAGATTCTCAGGAGTTTACCTAGTACATTCGATGCTATAGTTGTAGCAATTGAGGAATCTAAAGATTTGACACAATTATCTGTAGATGAATTAATTGGATCTTTGTTAACACATGAGTCCAGAATGAATAGAAATAACAATACTTCTACGGAGAATGCTTTCAAGTCTCAGGTATCATCCGACAGAGGAAGAGGAAGGTCAAGCTTGAGAGGAAGAGGCAGAGGCAGAAGCAGAAGTAGAGGTGGTAGAAGTGATTCAGATCAAGGTGAAAAGAATAATCTAGATCAAGGTGAAAGGAGTTTTTATAACTACAATACTAGAGGACATGGAAACTCTCATTTCAATCAAAATTCACAGAGGTTTGATAAATCTAACATTCAATGTTATTATTGCAAAAAGTATGGTCATTTTTCCTCTGAATGTAGAAAGAAACAAGGAGATATGGATAAACAAAATGCAAATTACACAAATGAGTCTACATCTAAATTTTAAAGTTTGTTCATCACATGTCATGTTGCTCAAGAGAGCACTAGAAATATTTGGTTTTTGGATAGTGGATGCAGTAACCATATGACAGGGAACAAAGACTTGTTTGTTAGTCTTGATGATTCTATAAGGTTTGAAGTGAAATTGGGAAATGATAATATAGTGGCTGTAATGGGTAAAGGAGTAATAAATGTTTTGACAAAAAATGGTGAAAGAAATTTTATTTCTGATGTTTATTTTGTACATGGACTAAAACATAATTTGATGAGTGTTGGTCAACTAGTACAAAAGGGGTACAGAGTATCTTTTATGAACAATGTTTGCACAATATTAGATAGATTTCCAAATGACAAGTTGATTGCAAAAGTTGAGATGACTAATAATCGAATGTTCCCCCTCCAAATTAAGTGTGCCCAAGGAGAAGAAGAAGAAGCCAATTTAAAAACTATGTAGTTAGACCAATCATGGCTATGGCATTTGAGGTATGGACATTTACATTTTGGAGGTTTAAGTTTGTTACAAAAGAAACAAATGGTAAAAGGATTGCCATCTGTAGAGCAGCCAATGAATTCATGTGAGAGTTGCATTTTGGCAAAACAACATAGAGAGAGTTTTCCTATAGGAACCTCCTATAGAGCAAGGGAGTTATTAGAGATAGTTCATAGTGACATATGTGGACCAATGCAAACTCCATCATTTGGAGGTAGTATTTATTTCCTAACTTTCATTGATGATTTTAGCAGGAAGACTTGAGTATATTTTCTCAAGCAGAAGTCTGAAGCATTCAGTAAATTCAAGGAGTTCAAGTCTATGGTGGAAAAGCTAAGTGGACAATATATCAAAGTACTCAGATCTGATAGAGGTGGTGAATTTAATTCTAATGAATTTCTAGATTTTTGTAGAGATCATGGGATCAAGAAACAATTAACAACAAGGTACACACCACAACAAAATGGTGTAGCAGAGAGAAAGAATAGAACAATAATGGAAATGGTTAGGAGCATGTTGAAGGCTAAAAATTTGTCTAATGATTTTTGGGCAGAAGCAGTAGCTTGCGCTGTGTACATTTTGAATAGAAGCCCTACAAAGAGTGTCAAGGACAAAATTCCTCAAGAAGCATGGAATGGTAAGAAGCATAGTGTACTTCATTTGAGAATTTTTGGATGTGTTGCATATTCTTTAGTGCCATCTAAATTAAGAAGAAAATTGGATGATAAAAGTGAGAAATGTATTTTCATTGGTTATAGTGAGCAATCAAAGGCTTATAAATTGTATAACCCCATTTCAAAGAAAGTGATTATTAGCAGAGATGTCAAATTTAAGGAAGAAGAAGCGTGGGATGGTAGCATTGACAGATCAATCACAATTGGAGCACCAATACCGGAAAATGATGAAGAATTTGAAGAGAAAATTGTGCAAGGTGACCAATCAAATTCACAAGCAGGAACAAATACTCCAACAAGAACTCCAAGGAATATTGTACAAGGTGAATCATCTACTCATGCAAATCATCCTACTCCCTATTCACAAGTAAGTGATGAATCAGATCCTACTCTTGCCTCATTAAGATCAAAATATAAAGGTAAGAAAATAAGAAGTTTGAAAGAGATATATGATCAAAGAGAAGACAATTTGGATTTGTACTCAAATTTTGCATTATTCTCTCATGATCCTGTGTATTTTGAAGAAGCAGTTAAGGAAGAACATTGGATTAAAGCTATGGATGAAGAGATGAATTCCATTGAGAGAAATCACACATGGGAGCTTGTTGATCTACTTGAAGGTAAGGATTGTATAGGAGTCAAATGGGTTTATAAAATGAAATTTAATGTAGAAGGTGAAATTGAAAAACACAAGGCAAGGTTAGTAGCAAAAGGTTTTGCACAACATTATGGAATTGATTACAATGAGACATTTGCTCCAGTTGCTAGATTAGATACTATTAGAATGGTCTTAGCCATAGCTGCTCAGAATAATTGGAAAGCATTTCAAATGGATGTCAAATCAGCTTTTTTGAATGGTTTTCTAGAAGAAGAAGTATATGTGAAACAACCACCAGGTTATGAAGTTCATGGACATGAAGAAAAAGTTTGTAGATTGAAGAAGGCACTCTATGGTCTCAAACAAGCACCAAGAGCATGGTATAGCAGAATTGATTCATACATGCAAAGTAATGGATTCAACAAAAGTAGTAGTGAGCCTACATTGTACACAAAGATCAATAAAGAAGGTCAGATTTTGGTTGTGTGTTTATATGTTGATGATTTAATTTTTACTGAAAATTTGTCTGTAGACACATTTAAATCAGCAATGAAGAAAGAATTTGAAATGACAGATTTGGGATTGATGAAATATTTTTTGGGTATTGAAGTTGTTTGATCAGATGAAGGAATTTTTATTAGTCAATCTAAATATGCAAAAGATGTGTTGAAAATGTTTAGAATGTTGAATTGTAATCCAGCATCTACACCAATTGCAACAGGCACTAAGATTAGTAAAGAAGACAAAGGGTCAAAAGTTGATTCTACAATTTTTAAAAGACTAATTGGAAGTTTGATGTATCTTACAGCTACAAGACCAGATATCATGTATGGGATTAGTTTGATCTCAAGATTCATGGAGTCGCCAAAAGAATCTCATTGGCATGTTGGGAAGAAGATATTGAGATATGTGGCAGGAACAGTAGAATTTGGAATCTTGTATTCCACAACTAATGATTTTGGTTTGATTGGTTATACTGACAGTGATTTTGCAGGTAGCATTGATGATAGGAAGAGTACTTTTGGATATATTTTTCATTATGGGACAGGTGCAGTCTTATGGGCATCAAAGAAGCAACCCATAGTGACACTTTCATCAGCTGAAGCAGAGTATGTAGCAGCCACTTCAATAGCATGTCAAGCAGTTTGAATGAGAAATTTTTTGATAGATTTATTGCAAGCACTGGAGAAGGCAACTTCAATCTTCTGTGACAACAAATTAGCAATCGTATTGTCAAAGAATCATGTTTTTCACAAAAGGAGCAAACATATTGATACACGATATCACTTTATCAGAGAGTTGGTGAATGATGGTGAAATTCAATTGAAATTTTGCAGATCTGAAGATCAGTTAGCAGATATATTTACCAAGGCATTAGCAAAGGAGATTTTTGAACATTTAAGAGAAAATTTGGGCATTGTAAATGGTGAAACTATTAGTGGTAGAAATTAGGAGGGAATGTTAGAATAAAGCAGTAATTTCTCCCTGCGTGGAGATAAAAATCTGCATGCATGTTTTTTATTATTCTAATTTTAGATCTCTTTAGCTTTCTTAGTTTTAGTTTTGTGTTTATCTGCTTTGTTTTTAAAACAGCTTTAAAACTGTTTTTATTCTATGCATGCTTGCTAATCCTCTATAAATCTGAGGCGTATGTATTCATTTTTGTATCATCAGAAGAATAAAGTTGAATGTTTTGGCTGTAGCAGCAGCTTATATTGCTTTGTTTTTATTTCTTGCTGTAACAATTTATGTTCTCTGTTTTTCCTTTGTCCCTGCCTCACCATTAATGTGAAAAAGGAAGGCTATAACTGGCAGACGTTCAGAAGTGAGGTGATGAAGTCGTGGGTTGTAGCTCGTGGATCGAAGACATGGTATTATGCGTGCAGCTCGATGTTCAGTCCAGGTGCACTAATGATTGTCACAATTTGTGTTGCCGTCATGGCCGCTAAAGTGGGATGTCGTTCATCTCTTCTTCATCATAAAAATGGAGGTAATCTGACATTTTATCTTCACTGCATTTTTATTTTAGTTGGATGGATCCTCATGTTCTGCAGATAGTTCAAGGCGGTGCTTTATTGTGCAAGTGCAGTCGACATAGGAGGCTTCTTCTTCCTAGTAGGTCTCTTCATTCGGCCAGCTGCTGTTGTACTGGATCTAGTATACCCTCGGCTAGCATATACTCTCTTACATCCGAAATATTTCACAATTCCGGAATTTACGTTGAGGAATATTTTAATTTCCGTCTTCTGCCTTGTACCGCTCCTCCATTTGTGTGTTTTGATTTTAGCAATCAGTTTACTGGTTTTGGTCTGCTTCATCTGTTGGTATTCACCGAGTCTGCTATTCAAGAGACGGCTTGTTCAGCAATTCTGCAAACTTGACGACTCCGTTTCAGCAAATAGTGAATACAGATCAATAGTGGATGACATGACGGTAAGTAAAGAGGCAAACCGCATATTTGGGATATTGAATAAAACGTCATTTGATAGAATAAAGCGTAGGATGAATGAAGGTAATAAAATAGGAAAAAACTGCAAAGGATTGCTTGCAATAATGGGAAAATGTAGACTGGATCAAAATCAGCGTCTTCAGCTAAAGCATCGTAACAAAGGTAGTTGGATGGATATTCAGTGCGATGGCTGATAGTGAGATAGGTATGGATATGAAGGATGCATTTGCAGTTTACAGGGAGACACGGGATGTGCTGAAATTTGTGGACTGTCCAGACAACATAATTGTGGACCCCCTCGACATGATCTTTGGCACATTGAATTTCGAGGGCTTCTTCAACAACACACCAAGGAGAAATACGCATTACGGAGGGAATGTTGAAGCAGGGCTTGGGTGCATCTCCTGCAGAAAATCAAACGAGAGTATCCAATTTGCTTGAACACCTTGACAGGTTGGGTGTAAGCATGTTCAACAGTAGCTTGACCACACGGAATGAATATGATTTTGACAACTCGGAGGAGTTGAGTGAAAATCTACGCAAATTGGTGCGCCTTGTCATTGTTTCCGCGCTGTGTTAGAAGCTCCAGATGTGATAGTAAAATATACAAGGCAGTGGACACAATATTTTGATGAAGGGAAGATTGAAGCAGCCATTGAACTTCAGGAAAGGTGAGCGGACTCTTAGGAAAGCTGGTCGAAGATGCAGACAGCCCAAGTCAAAGCGCATCGGAGGGTGAAGATATAGAGGCTGCTGCTTGAGGACAACTGTCCCTTTCGAATGCAATTCTTTTTTTCTTTTTGCTTCCCAAGTGGGATGCAAAATTTAGATTTCTAGAAGTGTTGAGTTGAAGTGTGAAATTCTATAACTCATTTATTTAGCCGATAGGCTATATTATGCATGAGCTATTGGCCGGGAAGTTGTCTCACGCCGGAAATTGTCTCACGTCGGGAATTTCTTTCATGCCGGTAAACTGTTTTTCTATATCCGTATTCCGTCCTCTCCCACCGGTATACTGTTTAGGGTTGTTTTTGCTGCTGGCTCCCAGGTTCACGCTGGCAGCCTCAAAGTTACTCGCTGCATGGAAACAGATACGTGGCTACACTCTCTCCTTTCACCACACTAGAACTTGCAGACGGAACATCCCTCACATCAAAGGTAGAGCTTTCTGGCCTTGAACTACTTTCTCCATAATAAGAAAATAAAGCTTTTCACTCAGTTTTTCCAGAAGCTCTGTTTTTCAAAATATAGCTTCCTTACTCTGAAGTATGGATTGCAGATTGTGATAGGATGCGTTGGAATGTACTCAATGCTTGCAAAATGGATGGACCTCCCACCGGCCAAATCAACCGGTGTTGCTATTAGGGGCATGGTCACTTCTGGGTCAAGGTAATTGCTTTTTAAACTTCAGATGTTTTCAAAACGTTTTAAATAGCACCCTTTTCAATTTGGATGCTCAAATGTAGCACCTTCTGATTCGTTCCTCTTTCCTATCCAGAATATAGCGTGCTTTTGGCACTGACTAAGTGGGTACAGATTAATTTCTCCGCATCACACAGTACAAACAGTGGACTGTCCACCATCTTATAAAACTGATTGTTTTTTTAGGAATACTACGACTAGGATTAGGAACCCAATTTGCTGCAATACCAACGAGAGCTTGCGTGCCTCGAAGTGGACATGGAAGGACAAGCTCAAGACTATGGGGAATCCTCCTCAACTAAAACATCCCCGAAATTAAGGATATCGACTTGGATGTACAATGGTTGCAATTGACTTTAATTCTGCTTTTTACAAGTGAATACTGTTGGCAATCTGCTTCCGCAGCCCATTTCTTGGATTGACTTAAATGGAATGCTTGCTCTGTTTGAATTCATTTTAGTTTACAATTTTACTTCACTGTCCATACTTGGTTGTGTACATCCTCAGTTCTCATGGCACGCCAAGGCGATGGGGATTCATGTTCTAATAATCTTCAATGGTAAAATCCATTTATACTTTGTCCTCCTCATACTCCTTGGTTTAGGGAATTTTAGAGCGAGATAGTTGTAATTTGTTTAACCCAGAAGTCCTTATGTTAGTTAAGGAGTCCAAGTGTGAAAACTTGAGGAGATTTGTTTAATAAATTTTTTTTTGATGATTTTAGATATGTGTTTTCTATTTATCCATTTTCCTTTTTTCTTTGAGCCCAAAATGGAGAAACAAATGGGCACTTCTAGAATGTACAATTTATGTGTGTCGATGTCACATCTTCAGACAATTGAACCAGGCTCTGTGGATTTAGTATTTTCAAAAAGAGGGAGGCCTCTTCAAAAAGGAATACGACATAGACCAGAGATGAAGTGCTCATCTTATCACTTAGATACCCTTACTGGATCTTAAATTTTCAAAGCTCAATGATGTCATGGACATTAAAATGGTTCTACTTTTAGCTTTGTAAGAATGTAGTGACCTTCACTTGGTAGATTGCGTCTCTTACAATATTAGAGTGAGTTTACTCTCAATGTGTTGATGACAGGTGGAAGTCCACAACCATGCAAACAATGCGAATTAGCTTTGTACTGATGTTAAAGCGAATCTATAAATTTGTGGCACAAGGTAGTATTTGACAATTACACTATTTGGAAATACAATCACATTAGAAAAACTCACAAAACATGCCTGTATTGAACAAGCGATACATGCATGTTAGCAGTGGACCAATTGCAAGTGTTTACACCTAAAATGAAACTGGTTCCATTCTATAGAAAAATTAAAGATTTCTCAAGCTAGCAATACCCATTTGGATTCCAGGTTTTCTATCTACTCTCTATTTCTGAAGCCATTCTCACGATTTCATGTAATATACAGAACTAGGCATCTACATATGTCAGCAATTAACATACTGTGAAGCATGTTTGCAAGTGTTCTCTAAAAAATGAAACTGGTTCCACGCATAGAGAAATTAAAGAATCTCAAGCTAGCAATTTCTGATTCCAGGTTTCACCTTGCTCACTTTTGCTGAAGCTTGTTGTTATTTCATTTAATTATAGAGCTAAGCATCTAGTAATTTCAAATTTTCAAAATATTTTAATTTTTAATGAGTTTGGTGAACATTGATGATAACTAAGTTCAATTGTAAAATCAAAATTTAAAATTAAAATTTACCAAACTCAATTGTATGTAAATAATATAATTATTTGATTATTTAGTTTATTTGACATTGGTTGTAGGAGGAAGAATTGGAGTCTGTAATTTGAGCAGTTTAAAAGTGATTCATATTCAATGCCCTCCTCATACGGTACAAATTTAGCTGTAAATGTGTGTGGACAACTATTTGGGCATGGTCATCATGAAGCACCAAAATTTGGAATGTAAATATTGAAGCACAAATAGATACTCTGAGTAAATTTAATAATTTTAGTTCAGGGAATAGCCCAAGTGTTAGAATTGGTGCAGTTAAGATAATGTCAGTTGCAAAAGAGATTTAAGATGTATTGGCCATGGTCTGTTACAATGTGGTACTATGTGAAAACTGCAGACAAGCAATTTTTTTTTAGAATGCGGTTGGCATGCAGGCTTATGTAGGCATCATCCAACATCATTTTAACAACATTATGTTATATTTGTTGTTTTTATACTGCTGTCCATTAACTTGTAGAAATTTGACACACACACTTTGTACACAGAATCACCTTCCTTATTTATACTGCAACTTTTTGCATAGATGCTCTATCATGACCTTCCAATTTCATTTACTTTCAAGTCTCCAAGGTTGCAGAAATGCAGCCTGTACATAACTAGAAATTTAATAGTAATCAAGACTTAAGTTAAAAGCCATATTTTATGCACTTTCTGTAGTCATGACATTTCAAGGACCACATCTTGATGAAGCATTTTGGCAAACTAGTATTCTTTCGTGCATGCTCAATCATGACCTTCCAGTTGCATTTTACTTCTAATTCATTTTAATTTCAAGCATGGAAATCTTCCATTGTCAAAATACCGGTTTGGCCCAAAAACACAATAACATTCCAAGTGGTAAATATTCTCCACTACAGTATATTCTCCATCACTAATCATTCAGATCTAATGGTTGAATGTTGAAATGGCTAGATTATTATTGTGCATTCTTCCACACTGTATAAAAAGACAGTGAACCTGTGATGTTGAATTCCTGTCATTTTATTTAACCTCCAACAATTTTTGTTAGATCTGATGGCTGAATGTTCAAATTGCTAGATTATTATGATGTGCAGGGATCCAAAAACTGCTATCTCCATTGTCTAAAGCATGAACCACAAAATAAACTGCAGTCTCCAATACAAAAATTTGTAATTTATTTCATATATTTCTACAGAGGATCATTGTGTATAGAAATTTGTAATGTAATTCTAATTTGTTTCAATTTCAAGCATGGAAATCCTCCATTCTCAATTTGTAATTTGTACAGATATTTCTACTATGGAATTTGAACTACATTTTTAAGGGGATATTTCATGTGCCTGAATTGATTATAAAAGAAGATTGCAAATTTCTATGTGCAAGCGATGAAAAAACTGCAGAAATTGATTCGCCAATCATAGCGTACATCTACAATCTGTTTGTGTTCAGCACAACAATTGTTGGGATCTTATGGTATATATGTGAATTGGTTTCCTTAGACGAGTGACATATGCTTATGGTATATTTGTAAATTGGTTTCCATATGATTCAACCAAACTATATAAAACGATCGGCGTATTCCTTGCAGCTCCCCCGGCTGCAAGTGCTAGTTAGTAGTTCCTTCTAAATCAAGTTACTATAGTCTTTGTTAAGTTTAAAAAAAAGCAATTTGATTAAATGACTAATTACATGTTTCTATTTTAAAGTTTTAATTGTTCGGTTTCATATTAATATTTATTTCTCAATCTTTTATATTTAAAATATTTATAGAATTTATTTTGATATTATATTATGATAATATTTTAAATTTATTAAATATAATTTATAATTGTAAATTTGACAAATCACTTTTAAAGTTGAAAATAAAGAATTTTAAAGATGTGTGTGAGATAAGATATATCTATTGTCATAACAATGAAATTGTGTTGTGCAATATGACCCTAGGAAAATTCATCACCAACAATTCACCGACGGAAAATTCATTGGCAACAATTCACTATGAGAAAATTCACCACCATGACAAATTCACCACCAAGTGAATTCACTGCCAACAATTCACCGGGGTGAAAAATTAATTTTACTTGGTGATGAATTTGTCATGGCAGTGAAATTTTACTTGCGGTGAATTTTCCATGGTGAGTTGCTGACGATGAATTTGTTGTATGTCCTACAGTATTGAAGAAGAATGCATGATTCAATACATTGTTCATTATTTTCCTTAGATATCTCTTCCTTCTAACAATAGTCATTGAAGTATTTATCCGCACCCATAAGTAGACTTTAATCAGGTAACTACACAACATTTGAGAGGCTTACAACTTAATTGTTGGCTTAATTGTTTTCTTGAATCATGTTTTTTAATTGTATGTATCTTTGTGATGCATATTAGCACTACAAGGGAACCTCATTTTTTCGTGTTAAGGTTGCACTAGATGATATTGAAGGTGCCCAAGGTAGCGAACACCATTAATTTTTATAAATAGGATTTAGGAGAATAAATGTTACCAAGTCTATAGCCATTATGTGTAAAATATCTCTTATCCTTCGCCCCATCTTAAAGTTGAAAGCTACCAAGGTCATGGTCTATGATGAGATAGAAAAATGTAACAAAGGAGTAATTAGTTATTTTCTACCATTTATCATAGAATTGGATAAGTATTACCTTGTATTTTATAAGGTTACACACTATGATGATGTCTTGATGTAATACACAAATTTTTCAGTGTTAACATTCTATATTTATGATATTAATTTTCCTTTTATATTTCATTTACAAATTGGTCCATATCATGGGAGAGGATAAAAGTGAAAATCTTGTCACACTTTTATAAAGAAAATGATCAACAAAAATTCAATTTTTCAACTTGGATCATGCAAAAGTGGTTTTTATGATTTAAATTTAAAAATGACATAAACTAATGAAATGTAAAATTCTTGATGAATTTTATGCTTCTAATTTATTTATTTTTAATTAAAATTTATTTGATTTATATTTTCAATAATTAAAGAGAAGAATTTGAATTCCTGAAAAAATATGAAAAATGTGAGGATGATGGGATGTTGCAAATAAAAAGACAACAAAATTTTCCCTCATTTTGTTTCCCAAATAGCTAACTTCAATATTGAGTGCATGGAGGTAAAAAAATTGATGAATAATTTTTCTATAATAATGTTTTAAAGTCAAACTTCACCAAAATGTTATAGGCTCCATGAGACATCATATTTTATGTTTTTGTTTTCATTTTCAAAACAATATATACCATTTTGGATAGAATTTTCTCCTCTAGTGCACCATATATATTTATAAAATTGTTAGAAGATTAATCTTCACTTGGTAAAAGTTATTAAATTGTAAGAATATTCCAAAGGAATCCCTACAAGTCTTTTGTCTTTTTGTCTTCTCACACATGTGTGAGGATGACTCATTTTAGTTTTTATTCCTTTATTAAGGAATATTTATAGCCACCTCCTTAAGAGGTTCGTGACACATTGTACAAACATAGATGAATGGTGGCATTCATTGAGTTGGGAGTTACATTCTAACTCCTCTTCTCACCTCTATTTATTGAGGTGCCTCTCCTTGTATTCTTCATATTAAAGCAAGCAAGCTTAAGGCTTAAGTGCTCTCTCTCTCTCTTTGTATCTTTCTTAGGCATTCTTCCCCCATTCATAATATTGCATTTTTTGCCCCTTATCAAATTCTTGTGTCTCCTTTGCATTTGATGGTGCTTGGTTTGGCTCTTCAATTTCTTGGTAATCTCTTTCGTTGAAATAATGCTCATTAGTTAGTTCTTTCCATTGCTCATTTATTTTTCCTTTCAAAAATTTAAATATGTTTTAGTTTTGTTTGTTAAATTTTCAATCAATCTCATCTTTCATTGGTATTAAAATTAATCAAATTATCAAAAAAATCATTATAGACTCCGAGCTCTACAAAAGGATATTTTTTAGATTTAAAAACTAATAATTAGGATTGGATAGCTACGACATATGCATATATGTGTATTCACTTCGTGTATATACATCAATCTATGAATATGTGGGAATATGTGTTTAAGTATGGGTATTAAAATAATGATATATACATTATATATTTATTAATGTATAAGTATATATTTACCCTAATGTAAACATATATACATATATATATATAATTAGCTTAATAAACATTTTTATATTTATATCGATTTACAATTGATGCATTTTATAAACATGTGAATATGATAGATTATATATATTATGAATTGTATATATATATACATATTATTATATATATAAGGCTTGATATGTTTTAAAGCACTTTGTATTTAACATAGCACATTGTATTTGACATAGTGCATTTTATAAAGCACTATATATATAAATACAAGATAGTTGCACAATGAATATAGCACTAGAATATGAATGATAAGCAAAGTTTATATTCTATGAATCAAACACATTAAGAGAATAATTCAATTATTAAGAGAGATGTGTGGGAAGTAAAAGCCATGAATAAATAACTATGGTGACTTTGTCTTCAACTATTTGAGCAAAATAATATGCACATGGGAGAATATTTCATGTCTTGTTAAGGAAATCTGAAACTAATAGAATCCTATTCTAAGTTCTTAAACCAACATATAGGAAATGAGAAAATATTTGAATAATTCGAATTGCATGAGTTGGCTAGGTTAAGTCAATTTGGAAATAATGACCCTTTTTTGTCATGATGGGAAGACCAACTCATTCTTAGCTAATGTAGCTAGCTATACATATGTTTGTAAACCATTGTTAATTTTTCCATGTCTCATATTATCAGCTGAGTCGATGCACTTGCAAAGGAACGTGGTAGAGTGGTTAGCTTGTTTGTAGCCTTTGGATGCATGATTTTTAGTATATATAGAGTTGCGTTCTCCATCATTTGTTACACACTTATCACTTTGATTTTTGTGTTCCTATTCTGCTACATTTTTATATGTTAGAGTATTTTGTGAGAGCTTGAGAGAAAGAGACTAGGTTGAGTATTTGCAAGGTATTGGGAGTTTATTGTGAGAAGCTAGAAGTCATTGTTAGGTTGAATCTTGAAGGAGTTGCAAGCTGATTTGTGTGGGTTGAGCCAAGAAACTAGATATATCAAGTTGGGCTATATAACTCTAGACATGTTTTCTATAACTCTATTCTTTTTGTTGAATGATATCTGATTATGATTTCCTTTGTTTTTGAAAGATTGGATTTCTTTGATTGATGAACTTGTTATATGAACTTGGTTATTTCTTGATCGATTAAACTTTCATGATTCTTGAAAGGAGTCTTGTTTTGATGTATTCCTTATATTAGGAATATGGTATGTTTTCTTTACTTAAGTTGTGTAGATAAGATGCTATTGAGACTTTACTTAGTATATACTATATGTATATAGCTTGAAGTTTGGAATGTGAAACTATGTTATTATCTCTATGTACTTTTATATAATTATTAGTATGAATTTGGGTGATTAACTTGGTTATTTTTAGGGTTGGGATAATCCATGGGGAGGTGTAACCTAGTTAGATCATGAAGTACATGTGCATGAATGGTTAACCTAGTTATTTATAGGGTTAGGATAATCAATGGGAGGGTGTAACCTAGTTAGTCAACATGTTACAACATCATATTTTTAGTGTGAATGAATGTCATCTAGGTAAGAGTATGAATGGTTTATAAAAAAATAAAGCTAAGGGTGGTTGAACATATGACCTACACTTGAAGTACCAGGTGTTGAATCCTTTGGCTAAACTAGTGTAAGTTGCCACTTTTTACACTGTTGGTTCACTATGATCCAAGTTTACATACTAGGTAGAGAATGTCATACATGTAGGTTGTAGCCTATGTATGGTAGCTCTAGATATGTAGGACACAACACAATGCTCAAGAGGGTTAGTTGATAGCATCTATGATTGAGATCCCTCAAGCCTTGGATAATATTCTAAAGAGAAACCTATCACACACAAATGAGAAATTACATAGAAAAATATGTGAAACAATAATGATTATTGATTACTAAATGAATAAAATGGAGGATTGAATATCCTTATGTAGACTCAGGTGAAATAAACATAAGACCCTGAATGATGGAGTTTTGTCTGAGAGAGGAGTGAGATAACATAATGCATGAATAAGTTAAGTGACTTTATCTTGTGTGCAACACAAATAATTAAGCACATGACTAATTGAAACACATATTTAATGCAATAACAAACACAATTAGAACTAGATGACCTTTTCCTAAGTTTGCATTAAGAACTAGAGTAAATATTAATTAATTTACTCCAACACCCCCCTGAATGACAACTGAGGAGAAGCAAAAAATTGATGAAGGAAAAGAATGCAATGATGGGTTCCTTTGAAAACTACTCACGTGTCCACATGTCGGAAAGCGATGATGTCGATCCAAGATCCTATGAAGACTGATAGAGAACAAGTTGCAAAGGTGATGAATATGGTGGGCCGATAGTGGTGATGTGGTTGTCAACAAAGAGGAAAGGAGAAAATCCTGGTGGAAAAACTCCTAACTATTTATTCAAACTAAAGAAGAAAGATGCAACTAACGAAGAACTGCATAAGATGCCCTCCGATTGGGATGATTCCATTGTAAATCCAATGCTCAATATTGCCTTGCTAGAAAGAAACTCTGGAAGCACACAAAGATGTGACTCTGGAAGCTCATGTAGTCAGGAACTTAGAACATAAGAACACTTTTGGCTACCTAATGGAGGAAAAATGCAGAGCTTGACAGTTAATTAGAAACTTTTAATATTCTAAGTTTTTTTATTCACAAGCAAAATGAAAGAAACCTATACTAGATGGTTTAAGTAGAAACCCCCATATGGAAATTTATATAAGTTCAATTTTTACAAAGCTCCAAATTTTCCTAGATCTTTATCATGTGGTGCTCACAAAGCACGTTCAATATTTAAAAAATCAATAAGGAAGAAAGCAAGGCGCATGCAAAAAACATTTAGGGAAAGAAACATGCATGCATCTAGAAACAAAGGTTTACATCTACCTCCAATTTGGTGAAAATATTCACAGAAATATGCCTTTGGAGGTGTGCTATGTTGAAAGAGTGGTTTGTGCCATATCATCTACTGTTGTATTCTCTTGTGCAAGCTGCAACAGGTCTGTAAAAATGAATTGAGCCTATTGCAATCTTCCTTCAAAAATACAAATGGTGCCGTCAAGAAGGAAAATCATACGCCTTTCATGGAGATGCTCATACCATGCTCAAGGCCATGACTCCAAGCAAGAAAAAGGTTGACTACAAATCACGCCACAACAAAATTAATTACCTAAAATGTCAAACCTGCATATTCAATGAGTCAAATGACTAGTTGAATGGCGCTAATTATTTGGGCACAGATTTCAATTATGTGCATAAACTCCAAAATCCTCCACTAGATCTCCCTTGTGTAGTTTCCAAAAGCCTCGACTAGATTTGAAAGATTGGAATGGGGATTTGAAATCCGACCTGGCCTCCAATGGATTTCACATGGGTCTCAGCCTGAATTGGCCCCCAAACTAGAGCCTGCGATGGAAAAGTGGCCTGTAATGAACGAATTTATTCGCTGCACAAAGAAGGGTACAACTTAATTTCTACCCACGAAGACCAAATCACGGATGCCAAAGGTAAATAACCATCTCCAATGGCCTCGAAAATCATGCCTGAATTGATGATAGTCGATCAATGCATTATGATGCAAAAAATTCCCCAAAAAAGTGAACAAGGATCTTCGGATCTGGAGCTATAATACAATGATAGAATCCATGATTGAGATCCCTCAAGCATTGGATGATATTCTGAAGCACAACCTGTCACATATAAATGAGAAATTACATAGTAAAATATGTGAAACAATAATGATTATTGATTACTGAATGAATACAATGAACAATTGAATATCTTTATGTAGACTCGGATGAACTCAACATGAGACCCTAAATGATGGAGTTTTGAATGAGAGAGGAGTGAGATAACATAATGCATGAATCGGTTAAATGACTTTATTTTGTGTGCAACACAGAGAATAAAGCACATGACTGATTGAAATGCATAATTAATGCAATAACACATGCAATCATAACTAGATGACCTTTTCCTAAGTTGGCATTGAGCACTAGAGTAAATATTAATTAATTTACTCTAACAATAGTATTATGAGGTATCCAAACCAATCTATTTATCAAAGGGAAGGGACATCTTACTACTTAGGTTGTTGTGTGAGGGACCGTAGTAAGTACGTGGTTGGTAGAAAATAACTTGAGTGATGCTCTCCCTCATATAGTTTATGGACAAGATTTGAGGATGTATGCCAACAAGGAAATTTGGACCTTTTGTATCTCTATTTAAAATGAGCTTTGAAGCTATGTATGTATTAATGTATCATATCCTATGGATATTGTAATTGGGAAATGTCATTATCAATGCAACATGGAATCATTACTTAGAAATTTATAATGCTTATTTGTTATGCAATGAGAAAATTTAGAATGAGATTATTTCAAATGTGCATATTGATATTGATTTATAAAAGAAAAATTTAAATATTGCTTTATGTTGATATCATACACTATTCATTTGTGGGAAAAACATAGTAAAATCAATGGGTAGAACAATGGGAATGTTGCACATTCTGGAAGGAAGATCAATATGATTCTTCTTAAGAATATGTTTCAATTCATCAATATCCTTCTTACAACAAGAATGTTCTCCATGTCCAAGCTTCTTGCAATATGAACAAGTTGACTTCTCCTACTTATAATATTTCTCTGTATTCTTTGGTTGATGTAAATGTGGATTTTTATTTGATTTATTTTGTTTCTTATTATTAAGTTCTAATTCTTTCACCCGACTAGCCAAAAATAACTCAGATATAGATGACTTGATGAGAACCAGTGGGATAATATTTTTTTCTCATGTATCAACATCTCAAAAAATGATGTAAATGAAGGTGTAGTATATATATTTAGACCCCATAGTCAACCTATGAGTATGATAGCTAGAAACATAAGTAGCCTAATTAGGACCAAGTTTGTTCAATGTATTTTAGACCAACTGAATTTCCTTTTTATCAGTTCCACATGCTTTACATTTCTCTCTTAGATCATTAACCTTAGTGATGTACCCCTAGATTTTGTCAAATTTCTTAGGATCAAGGCTCATTAGTTCATTGCAAATTTGATAAACTCTTACTTCATTTGTAGTACCACACAATATTTTTAATTTGTTCCAAATTTCTTGAGAATCCTTACATGATTCAATTTGATACAAAAAATCTTGAGAAACTAGTCTACAATGAAATCCAAGAGCTTCAGTATGTTCAATCATCTATTAAATTGTTTTTTTATCCACATCTATAGGTTTAGGTACCTCAAAAAATAGTGAGAGATCTTCAGTCATTAGAATAATCCATGCATTTTTATGCCATGTTGAATAGTTGTACGATGTTAGAAAAGGAACATTAAAATGATCTATATAGAAAAGAAGAGAACAAGAAAACAAATCAAAATAATATACTAAGAGATTAGTATGTCATGCCCAAGATTACAATGGAATCAAATCCAATAATTACCCAATATAAAAGGTAGAGAGCCCCTTGGTTATATAGCCAAGGTGAGACATAAGATTATACAAGATCATGACAAGTACCTTAATCCTATGATATGAGACAACTAACTTGAAACAAAAGTCAAAAAGATAATATCTAGACATGACAACTAAGTCTTCTAGAAATAATCTTAGAACCAAAGTCAACTTAACCTTTGAATATGTCCCCTAAGTCCCTAGTAATTGAATTAACTAGTACCTACAAGATATTTATTTACACCAACACTAGTGTTCTATTAGTAAATCCAAAAATACTTGCATCTTAAATTGGAATCTCTAGTAGGTATTTTAAGACCATTTTGAGTAGACCTCCAGAAAATAAAAAAACTCTATCATTGTATATTTTCACTCTTGACAATTTCAAACATTATGGATACCATATGTTTCCTATAAAATTTATTATAATTTTTTTTTATTTGTTTCATGGCTAGATTATGAAAATATGTTAGATCCCTGTCATCCCAAAAACTTTGAGCCAAAAACATATGATCAAGGGAAAGGGAACCCCTAACCTGAAGGTCACATGTTCTAATATATTAATACCTTGGTGTCAACATTTGGTGATTTGAAAAGGAACCCAAGTCGGCCTATAATCAAAAAGATCAATTCGGATGAATATAAACAATTTTTCTTCTCATTTGAATATTAGGAAGAGTTCTCTATTATGATCAATCATGTTCTTATTCTTAAAATTTATATGAGTTATTCTTTACATGCTAGCTACATCAATCTATTGTGTTCTATGGACTAACCTTTTGCAAGTTTTTGAGCAATTCAATCATCCATCAAACAACCTTTTGGTGGTGACTTATGGTGTGGACACACTTTGATAAATATTTTATACCTAAGTTAACATTATCCATTTCCATTTGTCATTATAGTCAATTATTATTTATTTGGGCCCTATTATCATCATTTGTTATTCATGCAGGTGGAAACACCAAAATGGGTTTTGAATTAGGAAATCCCCTATATAAACAACCTCTCCCTATCTTTTGGTGTGTCAAGGTTAGATTTGGAAGGTTCATCTATGGAAGGTTACATGAAAACAAAAATCATACTACAACTTGTTATTTGAAGTTTGTAGACCCTAAAAAAAACTTAAGTAGTCAAGGGCGCCCATGCCCTTGACCCATAAATTTAGGCTCAATTTCTAAATGTAAGTTCCTTTCTATCACCCTTCCTCATATCTGTAACAATTCTTTTAGTTATTAAATTTTCCTATGCATTAAATTATATTGTTTAGATCTATGGTTTATGCTAAACAGGGTTTTCAAAATACATATCAAATTTATCTTCTTTCCAACTCAAAAGAACCAAACCCTAGTAGATTGGCTCTCCTTTGAGGAAACTAGCCAATCATCAAACCCTAGTTGGTTTTGTTCTAATGTAGGTAAAGTAAATAATTGATCCTAGTTAATGTAGTAGTTATGTTTAGGATCAATTTTCTTACACCAAATTTTGGTGAGCCCAATTTTTTTAGACTTGCATTTTTTTGATTCATATAGCATAATTTCTAAAAATTGATCACAACCCTAGGTGAATTCAATTTAGATTTATCACTTGCATCTCTTTGTTTTTTAAACATTAAAACACCTTCATGAATTCAATTTAGATCAAAATTGTAATATATTCAGCTTTAATTGCATTATTTAACATCTAATTTTCCTTATTTAGTGTCATTAGATATGAGTTATTTCATTTCAATTTGCAATTTATGTTATATTTTTTACTTTTAAAAAATAGAGCATTTAAATTAATTTTTTTCCTTTTAATTTACCATAAACCTAAACACATATTTCAACAATTTCATTGGCATATATGGTTTACCAATGCTTTCTCCTACTTCCTACCTCCTAGGGGCACTCATGTGTGCAACTAATTTCATCCACCAACTCTTTTGAATGCTTAAAATTCCCTTATTCATGTTTCCATGTGCCTCTAATCATCAAATTAGGGAAAAATTATTTTATCCTTTTTCTCTCTTATCGTGATGATCAATCACAGAGTGTGATTCAAAACTTTGATTTGAAAATTTAGACATAATCTAATCTAGAAATTTATGTAATAATAATTATTTTTCTAAACTCTTAGTTCTCTGACCTAAGTTACACATTAAAGACCTACAAATTGTTACTACTGCCATTTTATCCAACCATAAAGGAGCCATCAATAAAAGCCACTTTGAGATATTTGACATGGGCCATCTTGCATGAACTATGCCTAAAAAATCCAAAAATTGTCTAAGTATGGAAGTTTCAAGATTTCAATTACATGTCTACTTGCATGGCTCTTCTATCATTTATGTTGGATTGGGAAAAGGGATCTAGGGCCTAAATAACACTTCTACCAATTGCAAAGGATTAAAATGTTTTGAATACCCACTTGGCTATAAAGCTCAACGAAATAGCTAGAATGATGGATGAGGGTTTTAATCCTTATTGGTTGATTGTGTGGATGAGATTAATTGAAATTTTATTGTTTTAATTATATGTTACAATGATTTTTCTAAGTTATTTATGAAAATTCAGAAAACTGAGATGAATTTTGAGAAACATAAAACAAATAGACAAAAAAATTCTAGAAAAGAAGAAGGAAGACACAAAAGAACCTAACATATAAATTTAGGGTAGAAATAGTTGGTCAAGGACATGGGGCACCATATTTTGGATGATTTCTACTCAATATATGGTTTAACACTCCTATTTCTCTAGTTCTACAAGTTCTTCTCATTCATGAACATAGTTAGAGCTTCATCTATTGCTGATAAAATTCAGTTTCCTTAATTTGGTAATTTTTGGGCATGAATACATGAATGCGAAATTAGTCTTCATTATTCCTCCAATTTTCTTTAGATCTGAAAACCTACACAAATGAAAGAGGCAGAAGGATTATGTTGTATAGAGGCTAGCCTAAGTCAAATACTATTTTGATATTTCTACCCACATAATAACTTTAATGACATAAAAAGAGAACTTACCCCTCAGTCAAGAATATGGTAAATGATAAACAAGTGATAAATTGATAATTTTTTGTAACTCACCACACAAATCTACATTTCTTGATGGACTAAAGTCATGTACTCACTAACTTCAAGGAGAAATTATGTATTGATTTGAAACCCTACAAGTTTTAATACTCACAAAACAAATAAACACAAAACATGAAGAAAAATCATGATGCATGGCTAAGGCAATGCTTGACTGAGATAAATTCTACAATAATTATAATGATTTGACTCTTGAATTACCTTGACTAATATTAAGACGCTCAATTTTCTCAATTTTTTTGAATTTCTTAGGATTTCAAATGGTGCAAATAATCTATATTTATATGCAATTCTTCTAATTTCTTGAAAATTTAAGATACTAATAGCCAACAAATAAATTCAAATTTTTAAATAGTAAAAAAACCAACATTGACATATTTAAATTTGAGCCAAAAGGGGCTCATGAAGGCCACTAGGTAACCTAGACTAAGCCTATCCTTGTCAAGGCCTTCAATATTGAGGACAAATATTAAATTCTTATTTTCAAACCCACCTTTTAATTTTCCAAAGATTTCCACAAAATAGGAAATAAAATACGTAATTTAGGTCCAAGCACATAGTGGGGAGCCAAACCTAATGTGAAATTATCAAGGGTGAAAATATTTGATGTTACATTTAGCCTCCACTTTAGTGAGAGTATGAACTTACACTTACACTTAAACGAAATTAAGAATTACCCTAGAAGTGTTTAATTATCTAAGCTTTGAAGAGACAAAACATCATCAAATCTAGGGGATGCACTAGCCCCCAAATTCAATATCTTTTTGAACCACCAAAAAGGTTATGCTAAAAAGGGAGAGAGGATTCCACCAATTAGGTCCCTAGGGTTTTTCACTTAGGAGCTCTTGATTTAGGAATGACTCTCTTTCCACTTGATGATATGCTATTTTTGGTGATTGCATTCAAAGGGTATGGCTGAATAGGGTTGTGTTGTGTGTAAGAAGTGTGGTTGAATTCTGAAATTAAATGAAACTAAACTAACTATGAAATGTAAATGAAAGAAAATGTGAACTATGTGCAAACTAAACTAAATTCCCTAAATGTATGCAATCTAAAAGGAAACTGGAAAGTACAGAGATTGTGCACCTGGGAGTTGAAACTTGCAGAAGAGGAGTCTTGGAATGTTTTGAAATCTACTAGTAATCTGCATAGGGACACTTATGCTAGAATGGGTGGCATAGTCCTTCTGTTGAGAAACTTTGCCATACTAGGTTTTGGGAAAAAAGGTATCCAGAAATGTCAAAACCCCTTTTCACTCCTGGTACAAGGACAAGGTCACCAATGATGGCGACCTAGACCTCTTGGTACTCTTGGGAGTCTGAAGGTCTGAATCTATGGGTCCCCACTTGCACTTTCCTTTTCTATAGAACCCTGTGTTCGAATCTCCAGAAAACAACCTGCAAGTTGTCCTTTCGTTCAACCTAGGTTTTGATGTCTTGAGTTGACTTGAATGAAATGATGGTACCCTTTTCAATACTTTACTGTTTGTCAAATCTTCATATCACTTGCAAAACACATGCAAAGACAAAGAAAATGTTAGGGTTAGAGAATAGGGGTTTTCCTTAGTCAAACCCCATTGATGGTAATCAAACCCAAATGATAATAGAAATGAAAGGAAAGATGATTGAATGATAAACCAATTGATGTAAACACTCACCAAATCCTTTAGTTGAAGAATTCTACAACATGCAAGAACCAACTCCAATGGAGGTTGCTTGAAGTGCCTTGTGCTTGAATGCTTGCTTGAGAAGAGGAAAACTGATGTTAGGGGGGGTGAAATGAGGATGAAAACCCTTATTTATACAACGTATGCCCTAATTTCTCAAAAATGTCACTTGATAGGGTGACACTAGGGTTTTGAAGGAAAATTCAGACCATTAGGTTTTTATTTTTATTTTGAATTTTAAGCTAAAAGAGACTAGATCACCCAAAGTGGTGACCTAGTCCACTTGGGAAAATTCAAGTGGTGGTTAGGAATAAAAATGTGTTAAATGATGTTTTATCAAACTTGCCTCTCGAAACACACTTAAGTCAAGCCTAAAAGTACATTAAGGGACCAATTTATCATTAAGAAGGGTTAAATTAGTGATGGCAAGCCTAGGAAAGTGTGAAAATGCATTACAACACCTTACAACACTTTGACACGAGGCTTGCAAAGGGGTAAAGAGGGGTTATTTAGGTTGATTGTGTTGAAAGTGTCTTAGAAAAGTTGGAAGATGCATTACAACACTTCGCAACACCTTTGTAAAACACCATTAGTTTATTGTTGATTTGCAAGTGTTCGAGCCTAATGTGAGCGTGTTGACCACATTACAAAATTAGATCAAAGCAAAAAAAGGCCAAAATCCAAGGGAAAAGGCCCAAATGAGTGAAAAGGTGTCAAAGGCTATACTTTTTGGCGACACATTTAGCTCCCACTTTAGTGAGAGGATGAACTTGCTTCAAATTCACACTAAAGTAGCCGAGTCATGCATACCGAGAGAGAGGGATCCAATGTATTCATCATGCTAGTAAGATGAGATGGCATCAATCAAGAGGGATGAGCAAGCCCCCAGGATCAAGATCCCATGGCGAACCAAACATAAGCACAAAAGATCACACAAGAAGTGATGTGAAAGAGAGTGAAGAGAGAGGGAAAGTCGAATTAAGCTTTGACCATTTCTCCAGCTAGTTGTGGATCAGGTCTAGGCTGTTTGTCTGAAACAAAAGGTGTACTCACTCTAGGTTGATGGGACTTTCGGTTGTCCACCAGGTGAGAATGCTAAAAAGGGTGAGAGACATACGCTCGGTTGGTATGTACTCACACATGCACAAAGGTGGCTATGGGGAAGTCGTGTCGCTAATTGGGCTTCCCACTTTGTAGTGTCCTTCCGTTTCAGTCGTCTTTGAATTGTGAGTAAGTCATTTATTGGTGACTTGTGAGGTCATGTTGAGTTTTTCATTCAAGCTATTTGGTCAATTGATTATGTTTGCTCTTTGCTGATTATTAGAAGAGATAATTTAATGGTTGCGATGATATAAAATGTGTTTCATTTATATTATTATTTTGTCTATATTGAAGAATTTAAATGACTGGTTGATATATAAATTGAATTTTCAATACTACCATTTGCATTTACTTGGCATTAATATATATCTACATGTACTACTTTGTATAGTGTTTGGTTAACATTGTATTTTGGAATATGATTAATAAATCTAGGAGTTTTATTATAATATTTATATATGTATAATTGATTCATGGCATAGAGTTTGATAGGTGGGAAAAAGTAAATACTATATGAATACTTATGATATTAATATTAATGGGTTTAATAATTATTATATCTAGATTTAATATAAATATTAATAATTGATATGAGTATTAATAGATTTAATATTAAATACTTTGTCTCTTTTTAATTATGATAATCGGATGCAAATTTAATAATTAAATGGAAATAATTAATTAAATGACAATGTTGATAAGAATTATCAATGCTAGTATGGAGGATATATTAAATGTTTTAATAGTAACTCATTAATAGAAATCATTCATGTAATAAAATAAGTAAATGAATAAATATTTTGTTAATTATTTGTCTAATTAGTGATCAATTAAATAAATAATAGATAGAAAGTGAATGCTATTATTTGAAATAAGAATTATTAATAAGGGTGGGTATTAAATATATTAAATTCCAATAGTTATTAGTATAGTTTAAAATAGGCAAAATAATTGTAACTATAATAGCCACATTATTATACCATGATTTTTCATTTGTTCTTGTATGTATTGCCTACATAAACCTACATCATTTAATTAAAAATTAATACAAATTGTGCTTGTAATACTAATAAATAAAATATTTAAATATTCATATTCATATGATTATTATATAAGAAACTATTGATGATGATTTTATAGCTTGTTATTTTGTGGAAATAAATAAGGCTCAAAATGATGCGAAAAAACATAATGCCCACTCACGTGTTATCTCTTGTCTTGTCCCAATATTTTTATGATTATATTTCAAGGTTATATTGATTTGAATATAATCTAATGTTTATTTTTATTAATTCATATGAGTGTGATAGAATAGGGTGGTATATTTGATAAATCCTTATTTAATGATACATTAAATTATAGACATTATTTTCTTGAGATAACTAGGGCCAATGACTACTACATATAGTTCCTTACAAGAAAAGTGTGATATATGCAAAATTTTACATCATATGAAGAGTAGAACAATAACTGAATTTACTGACTATTCACATTTATATAAATCAAATAATTAATTGCCATTTATTAATTACTTGATCAAAAAGAAGTATCCATCTAAATAAATTAATTTTAAGTCATTAATACTTCTCTAGTTTTTTTGGGGCTTTCTATTTGAAAAAAAGATATTAATAAAAATTTACAACAGATTACTAACGATGTTAAAAAGAGAGTATATAATATTAGACCACATGTCTTTTTGGCATTCTGTCAAAAGTTCACACAGCTTTCTCTATGCTTCCACATTTTACATTTGTGTCTACCAGGCAAGGAGGTGGCTGGAAAGGTTGTGCAGTTTGGCCTTACACCTGTCCATTGCATTTGGTTGAAGGTTTTCAAAAGAAAATACCGGGGGAAAAAAAATCTGGGCATTATGTGATCACATTTCTTAGAGATATTTTGTAAAACAGTTCATGTGCCTTTTCTATGCTTGACATTTGCATACTTGCCTGATCAATGCAGCTTAATACCTGCAGATTTTTTCCCTTGAAAGTTTCTTAAGCCTCCTGTTAAATCCATTTTGTGCATAACCTGCAATTAGTGCATTCCATGAGACCCCATTTCTATAATGAAAATCTTTCCAACAGTTTGTATGCCTGGTTAGGCGTCCACATATTTAGTATATAAATATTGGGGAATATCACATCATCTGGGAGGCAATCGGTCAAAACAATTCATGTGCTTTGTTTATGTGTTTCACATCTTCCATACCCATCTACCAGGATAGGATGAGGGCACAGGCAGAGCAACCTAAACCAATATGCCACAATTTGCGCAGAATCTTGAGGTAAGTCAATTGCCATGGTTTTATTGAATTTTATTATTGCTAATCACTACATTGCTGGATCACTCTTGGTTGTGTTTTATTTCATTCTAAAACCATTATGTTGTTATCTTTCAAATCAAGGCATTGATTATGTGGATTCATCTATGGTTGTTTCTATATTGTGAATGGGGCATGTGAACTGTTGAATCTGTTAAAATCTGCCTTGGTAGTGTTGCGTAATATTTTCCTTTAAACTCTTCCTCCTTGGTATTGACCTTTCACTTCTCCAATTTGGCAAGCTGCAGCTTGTAAATGAGGTTCCTACAATGGTTTTAGGGTATGTTTATTAAAATGAAAGTTACCGTCAAGATCCTTATATGAGCACATTTAGATTTTAGCAATACAACATCCTTACCCTAGGTAGTTAAGTATATATCAGCATATTTAATATATAATGTATATTTTACACAGCCGATATTTTCCTTCAAAAGCTGCAAAAATCTACTATCGAGCTCAAGAATCCAGTAGCTCCAGACCCAGATAATTTTAGATCTATTATTCGTTTATTGTGAATAGATTGAAGCAGCAGCTGTAGGGAGACTGATAGTTCATGTGCCATGCCGTGCTTCCACATTTTGCATACATTCTACCAGAGTATTTCCAAACATAATATCTGATGAGAATCCACCTTCTGATATTCGTGATGGATGTACATACCCTATTCCAAACTTCTCATTTTATTGCAAGCAGGGAGGACGTTGGAAACAGTTTGAGGAATCCAGCTTTACACCTGCCAATTGTATTTTCTTGAGTGTTACTAAAGCCTTTTCAACAAATCCATTTTGTGCATATCCGTAATACTGCAATCTATGAGACCACATTTCCTTCAGGGATATTGCTGTGCGTTGTCTATGCTTTGCTGGATAGTCATATCTTAGTTCAAAGCTTCCATCTTTTTTATTATTAGTCATCTATACAGTAAAAAAAATATATGACCCATATTTGCAGTTTTAATTTGTAAAGAGTTTTACTACAAGCTTCTTTAGAATGAATTTTATACGTATACATATATAAACCTTCAGATTTAACAGACAATCATGTTTTTTTTTTTAAACAGTAATATTTATTATTTTAATATTGATATTAATATTTAGTTAATGTTATTGATATCCATAATAATAATGGTAATATTTAATCAAAACTATGTGGTTCAATGAACTCTGTTTAGTAATTAGCAATAAGCAGCTATCTTAAATATTATAATTAATATAATAGCTAGACAAATAAGAACAAAAATGATAATAGTAACTGGAGAGTGTTGGTAATAGATATGACAGTAAATGTTTTTTTTTTATTTGAAAGAAAAATTATATTAATAATAAAAAAATATACATCATACAAAAATTACAGAAGACGAACATCATAGTTGCTGGAAAAATATACATCATACAAAAGTTACAGAGGAAGAACATCATAGTTGCTGTTAAAATAAAACAGCATGCGAACAGTCCCAGCAAACCAATTGAATGTTGTTGTGAAACAACAGAAAAAGAAAAAAATCAATAGCCTGCATCAACCAAAATACAAACAACAGCATTGCTGATTTAATTCAGCCAATAGTTGTCCTAGAGGCAAGAGTTTATAACAGCAAATTGGTGCCAAAAGAAATATGATAGTAAATGTTGCTCAAGTGTTAGTAAATAATATTAATTATGCTGGTAGGAGACTTAATAATAATAGTATTATTTAAATTATAAAAACATTATTGTGAGTATGAGATTAAATAATGTTAATAAAATTAATGATTAGTTAAAAGAAAATTAATATTAATCTTAGAGTTTATATTTAGTGATGATAATAACATTATCGTGAATCTAAGAGGTAATATGGAGGCTAGATCAAGATTTTATAATAATATTATTAACTTGGTTAAATGGAAATAGTATTTGAATGTCCCAAGTTCTACTAAACATTATAATATTTGAATGTCCCAAGTTCTTATTATATTTAGATAGTGACTTAGCAATATCTTTATCATCCTTACAAGAATTAATTGATGTGTCTTCCATAAATTAAGAAGAGTGATAATGTTGGATTGTGACAACAAGAAAAAGATTGTGAAAATCAATCACAACAATAAAAACAAGATTGTTAAAACAATAAAACAATCTTTCTCTTATTTTAGAAAAAGAACAGTTATTTGCTTTCAGAAGGAAGATTTCAATTTTCTTTGAAAGAATAAATCTGGTTTTATTCTATGTTGAGAGATTATTGTTTTTCTTCAAGAGGTTATAAATATTTGTTCTCTTGAAGGAAAAAATAGGTGTATTGTATGAGCAATATTGCTGTAGCCGTGAAGATTGCAGATGTAATTGTTTTTCCTTGAGCAATAAGATTACCAATACTTGCCCCGTGGATGTTTCCTTGACAAATTGTCAAGGTTTTACCACATAAATCTGTGTGTTTCAATTTGTTCTGTTATTCTTCTTTATTTTTCTCATTATTTATTTGCATCTAATTTGTGCTGTAAATTTAATGACTCTGGGTTAATGCTTCCGCAATTTATAACAATTGGTATCAGAGCAATTTTTTTTTTTGCAGCAACTGTGTTAGAATTTGGTGTTGATTCGGCAGCATCAAATGGCAAAGGTTTCAAAATACAAGATTTGAGGTGGAGAAATTTAATGGAAAGAATAATTTTGAGCTTTGGAAACTCAAAATGTGTGATTTGTTAGTGCAACAAGGTTTGCACAAGGCATTGGTAGGAAAATCAGAAACCTGCAGATATGTCTGATGAGGATTGGGAAGATCTAGATATGAGAGCTCTTAGCACAATTCGTTTGTGTTTGACAGATGAGGTTCTTTTTAATATTGTTGGAGAAAGTATGACTACAGGCTTATGGAGAAAAATGGAGAGTCTTTATATGACAAAATCTTCGACAAACCAGATCTACTTGAAGAGGCAATTGTATAGTTTGCGAATGAAGGAAGGTATAAAAATTGCTGATCATTTAAATATTTTCAATACTCTTATTTGTCAATTATCTAGTATGGGTGTAAAAATCGAATATGAAGACAAGGCAGTTACTCTTTTGTGTTCATTGCCCGATTCCTGGAATCACTTAGTCACTTCTATTAGCTTTAGCACAATTGACACCCTTGAATTTGATTCTGTTGTGGGAGCTTTGTTGTCTAAAGAGGTGCGCAGGAAGTCCAATACAGAAACCTCCACATCGGAAGCAATGGTGGCTAGAGGTCGATCCATAGAAAAAGGGGAGAATTCGAGAGGAACATCCAGATCTAAGTCAAAAGGAAAAAAGGGTAAGGGAAAATGTTGGTTTTGCAATAAATTTGGGCATCTCAAGAAAGATTGTTGGAAGAGGAAAGAAGAGAACGATGACTCCCAAAAGGAAGCAAATTCGGCTGAGTCAAGTTTAGGTATGGTAGATGAGGTATTATTTGTTTTTGGTTTTTCACAACTTGATGAGGATTGGTTATTAGATTCTAGTGCTTCAAATCATATGTGTCCACATAGGAATTGGTTTTCTACTTACCAAGCTATTGATGGCGGTGTTGTTCTTGTGGGAAAAAATGTTTCATGTAAGACTATTGGGATTGGGAGCATTAAGATTAAAATGTTTGATGGTGTTGTAAAAACATTAACAGAGGTAAGACATGTACCAGAACTTAAAAGGAATTTAATTTCTTTAGGAGTTTTAGATTCTGGTGGTTATAAATTTTCTGGTCAAGGTGGAGTGCTGAAAGTATCCAAAGGAATTTTGATAGTCATGAAGGCTACAAAAGTTGGAAACCTTTACAGGCTAAATGGGAATACTGAGATAAATGAAGTTGCGGTGGTATCTAAGGAAATAGATGATTCTACTCATTTATGGCATCAACGATTGGGTCATATGAGTGAGAAAGGGCTAAAGAAACATGGTGAACCGTACGCTACTTCCAAATTTAAAGTCTTTGAATTTGAATTTTTGCAAGCATTGTGTCTTTGGAAAGCAATGTAGACAGAAGTTTAAATCAAGTAGTCATACAAGTAAGGGTGTTCTAGACTATATTCATTCAAATGTTTGGGGACCATCTCCTACAGTTTCCTTTGGAGGAGCCTCATATTTTTTGACATTTATAGATGATTACTCTAGAAAGGTGTGGGTCTATATTCTTAAGAGTAAAGCTGATGTGTTTGGTGTATTTAAGCAGTTTAGAGCTTTGGTTGAAAAGATTACTAGTAGATCAATCAAATGTTTAAAAATAGATAATGGAGGCGAGTTCACATCATTGGAGTTTGAAATTTATTGTAAGGAAGCTGGGATCAAAAGACATAAAACCACAGTTTACACTCCTCAGCAAAATGGTGTTGCTAAACGCATGAACAGGACTCTTTTAGAGAGAGCAAGGAGTATGCTCAGTAATGCCAAGTTGGAGTAAGACTTGTGGGCAAAAGCAATTAATACAGCATGCTATCTAATAAATCGATCACCATCAGTTGCAATAGATTGTAAGATTACTGAAGAGGTATGGATAGGTCATTCATGTAATTATTCAAATCTGAAAATTTTTGGTTGTGATGCATATGCTCTTATTTCAAAGGATTAGCGTTCTAAATTAGACCCCAAATCTAAGAAATACATTTTTGTTGGTTATGGTGATGGAATTAAGGGATATAGATTGTGGGATCCTACTACCCAAAAAATCATCATTAGCAGAGATGTAGTGTTTGATGAATCTTCTCTAATAAAATCAGACATTGTAGAAGTTGATTTGGAGCAGGAACAAGTACCTCAATATCAACAAGTTCAGTTGGAAACTCAACCATCTACAAAAGATAGGGAGCAAGAAGAAGCTTCTGAAGATGAAGATGTGGATGTGAATGCAGAAATATTCAAGAAAATGTGGAAATACCACAACCATCTCTAAGGAGATCTACACGAGTCAGAAATCCTTCTAAAAGGTATGATGATTTTGTTTCACCAGTTGCTTTGATTTCTAATGATGGGGAACCAAGTTGTTATCAGGAAGCAATGGATGACACTGAAAATGCTAAATGGAAAATAGCAATGAAAGAAGAAATCAATTCCTTGGAGAAGAATAAAACATGGGACTTGGTAGAACTTCCAAAGGGTAGGAAAGTTGTTGGTTGCAAATGGGTCTACAAACTGAAGAAGGGTATTGATGATAAAATTGAAAGGTACAAGGCAAGACTGGTAGCAAAAGGATATTCTCAAAAGGAAGGTATTGACTTTCATGAAATTTTTTCACCAGTTGTTAAGCTTGTTTCTATTTGGGTTGTTTTAGCATTAGTTGCATTACTTGATCTTGAGTTGGAACAACTAGATGTTAAAACAACATTTTTACATGGAGATTTGGATGAGGAGATATATATGGAACAACCAAAAGGGTTTGTTCAAGATCGCAACAAGAAATTTGTTTACAAACTCAAGAAGTCATTGTATGGCCTGAAGTAGTCACCCAGGCAATGGTACAAGAAGTTTGATTCCTTCATGGTGAGCGAAAACTTCACAAGAAGTGAGTATGACCATTGTGTTTACTTTAAAAGTTTGGAAAATGGTTTATTCATTATCTTGGTGTTATATGTTGATGATATGCTTGTAACAAGCAAAAGCATGTTTGAAATTAATAAGTTGAAGGCTCAGTTGGCTAGGACATTTGATATGAAGGATCTAGGAGCAGCAAAACAAATTTTGGGCATTGAAATACATAGAGATAGGGAACATGGCAAGCTTTGGTTATCACAGAAGAAATATGTGGAGAAAATCCTCATAAGATTCGGTATGCAAAATGTGAAACCAGTAAATATCTCTTTAGCTTCCCATTTTAAGCTTTCTTCAAGTTTATGTCCTAGTAATAATGAAGAAAAGGATTATATGTCTCGTGTACCATATGCTAATGTAGTAGGAAGTTTAATGTATGCGATGGTATGTACGAGATCAGATATTTCACATGCAGTTGGTGTTGACAGTAGATACATGGCAAATCTAGGAAAAGAGCATTGGGCAGTAGTGAAATGTGTGCTTTGATATCTTAGAGGCACAAGTGGTTATTGTATCACCTATAATGGTTGTAGTGATTTAGTATGTGGTTATGTTGATTCAGATTTTGTAGGTGATTTGGACAAAAGGAGATCCACTTCAGGTTATGTCTTTACTCTTGCAGGTGGAGCTATTTGTTGGATGTCAAAGCTTCAAGAAACAGTTGCTTTATCCACAACTGAGGTAGAATATATGGCTCTCACATGCATGTAAAGAGGCAATTTGGTTGAAAGGTCTTTTGGGTGAGCTTGGAAAAGTGCAGGACAAAGTGATTATATTGTGTGATAGTCAAAGTGCTATCCATTTGGCCAAAAATCCAACTTATCACAAAAGGACCAAGCATATTGAAATTAAGTACCATTTTGTAAGACAAGTTATTGATGGAGGTGGAGTAACCCTTGAAAAGGTTCATACACCTAAAAATTGTGCAGATATGTTTACTAAACCAGTATTGGTAGAGAAGTTGAAATGGAGTGTGGCTTCTCTTGGTATGCAAAAGGGGTGATGCATGGGCTTGGGCAAGTATTAGGTAAATTGTTGTCAAGGTGGAGATTGTTGGATTGTGACAACAAGAAAAAGATTGTGAAAATCAATCACAACAATAAAAACAAGATTGTTAAAACAATAAAAAAATCTTTCTCTTATTTTAGAAAAAGAACAGTTATTTGCTTTCGGAAGGAAGATTTCAATTTTCTTTGAAAGAACAAATCTAGTTTTATTCTATGTTGAGAGATTATTGTTTTTCTTCAAGAGGTTATAAATATTTGTTCTCTTGAAGGAAAAAATAGGTGTATTGTATGAGCAATATTGCTATAGCCGTGAAGATTGCAGATGTAATTGTTTTTCCTTGAGCAATAAGATTACCAATACTTGCCCCATGGATGTTTCCTTGGCAAATTGTCAAGGTTTTACCATGTAAATCTGTGTGCTTCAATTTGTTCTGTTATTCTTCTTTATTTTTCTCATTATTTATTTGCATCTAATTTGTGCTGTAAATTTAATGACTCTGGGTTAATGCTTCCGCAATTTATAATAGATAAAACCTTTAATATTTGAATACTGATTAATTGAAAATAATATTATAATAGATTCTTTGGTAAAATAACCAAGCTACAGTGTAAATGAGGATTGAATGTCAATAACACTATTGCTTGAGTGTATATTATGCAAGATTTATTGGTGTTGTTGAAAAAAAAGGGTATCGAGGCTTAATTGTTAATAACATTATTTAATAAAAAAAGAAAAAGATAATAATAATTATATTATCTATAAACATTGATCATAGACTTTGGATGTTATGGTGGTGGTATGGAGTAACAACTTCTTCTTTTTTTTGTTTTTTGGAAGTATAGATCTTTGGGTTGGAATATGGCAATTAATAGATTGTCAGAAAGTTAATCATTGTGTCTTGAATATTTTAATGGATATTATCAAGTTGTATTAAATAGTTCTTCTAGCTATTTGGAATAAAGTGCTCTAGAATATGCAGTGCCTTTATTTGAACTATACATATATATAATAGATATATTTAAGTTTTAAATTTTAAATTTTATAAAGTTCTATTGTTAATTTATATAACTACATTTTAGTATGTTTTAAAGATAAAGTTAATTAAAATTTCTTTACTATTAGATTGGTGAGTTGCATATAAAACGTCTACATTGGATTTAAATTAGAAGTCAACAAATGTAAATTTTATATTTTGATTAGGAATGTAAATGTTGTATTTTTATTAGGTTTATTTATTTTAAGTAAACAAATAGGCTACATTTTAATTAAATTTATTATTTTGAACTAACAAATGTATAGGTTATATTTAATTTTTATTATTTTGAAATAAACAAATGCATATGCTAGGAATCTTAAACTAAGAGAAATTTGTGGGGTTACATATGTAGGTTGTCATAGTTCTTTATTTTAATTAAAGGTTTTTAATATAGAGGTGTAAATAAAATAAAATTTAATAATTTAAAAGTTACTAGGTGAGATTAGATTCAATTGAGTTTTATGATTTAAAAAAAATTTGAACATTGAAGCTAGACCATTATTCAATAAATAATCCTTTCATGTTCTTATTGAGTTAGTTTATTTGTCAAATTGAATGGGAATGCATAAAAAGTGGAGTATTGAATATTCTTTTAAGTTTCGTTACATGGAATTGTGTTGGGAGATAAAAGGTTGATGTTCATGTTCTCATGACTGATTGTATTCTCCCTTGAATTATTTTCCGTTTTGACGAGATTATAAGCCAAGCCATGATGTGAGTTTCTCTGGGAGCCCAAGTATTTATGTACCCTTTAGTTGGGAGTATGTGAATATTGGTGTTATAATATCCCTCGCTTTTCCATTGTATGCCTCTGGAAGCAGTCACCTTGTAACTAGTCATTGAGATTGTTGTTTGTTATGTTTTGGTGGCTCTTGTGGTTTGGTCTTGTGGTCATTCTGCTCTTCTGCTTTGGTCATGGGTCTTTCTTGTCAACTCCTAGCACAGGGGTTGGGCCTTCGGGTTCACATGGTTAGGTGGAACGTGCTATGCAACCCATGGGGTTCCTAGTTTGTGTTTGTGATGCGGAAGTGGACACAGAGTTTCTAGAGCATCACTTGGTTGAAGATTTTTCTATGCCTTGTACCTTATTCTTCATTGATACAATTATTATTTTACTTTATGTACTCTTCCCATTGTTATAAGGGAAGCATTATGTAATGTATTAATGTATTCATGATGTGTTGTATCTGTCGAAATATGCTCCACAATTGTAATATTAAACTATGAGTTGAAATGTAATAGAATGATGAATGTATCTTTTCATCACTATTGATCATGGATGGTTGTATAATTATGTTATCTTGTGAATGTATGCTTCTATTGTTAACATCTATGCATTATCTTTAACGATGTTTTGGCTAGGGACATTTACATGTAATGCAACCCTATAACCCCATGGGACTAGTTAGGTCTTGTCACATAAAATATATTTTGATCATCTTTATAATGTTTGTACATATTCAACTTATGTAATGATTTGCTTTAAAAAAAAAAATGTGCTGTATTTTTTTGTCCTTTGGGGTTCACACGGCGGGGCATTACATGCTCAACCATACCAAAGTTATACCTCCTGATAACTTTCACAAGGTGCCACAAAAGACAAGAGTTTGTGGTTCATGAGACAAGAAAATCCTTGGATGCTTAGAACTCATGAACAAGTGCAAGATGGAACCACATGAATGAAAGTTGTGTTATTCAAGGTGGCCATGTATGCAAGGATGCAAAAGTGCAATATGTAAAAATGCAAAAATATAAAAATTAAAAATACAAGAAGAGTGTTCCAAGGAGTCTTATTTAGTTCATATGAGGTCTTTAACTTAGGGAACATTGTGTCTAATGTTTCCAAAAGAGGACCAATCAAAGAATAAAAAATTCACAACTTAGGGTCCGATGTAGTGCATCACATCAGGCCATTAAGAGGAATGTAATATGATAAGATAAGTCACACTTATGAAAGACATTACACCCGATGTCATCCACAATGTTAGAAAACACATCCTATGAAGTGACAAGGCTACACTAGGAACCAAGCACAAAGAAAAAAAATGTAAATACAAAATAAATAATGCCAATGTATGCCCCCACTTTAAAGGAATCGCTACACACCATTTTGTGAGAAATTTCTTTAAAGTAGAGAAAGGAAAAATGAAAAAAGAAAGAAAAGGACATGAGAGCCTACTAGGAAAGCCCTATGCCAAGCAATATTTTTCCAAGGAAGGTTGCATCATGTAAGAGGAAAAGGGAAAGGAAAAGGGGTTTCCCCCAAAATGAAAAACCACAAACACATAAGGGATCTATGGATTTGGGGTCAATGTGTTTGTTGCTACAATATTTGTGTAGAGAGCTCTAGACTATCATGATCTCCCCAAATACATAGAACTAGAAGAAGGACACAACGAGAGTGAAAACAAATGAAAATAAAGATTCATTGTGGGTAAACATGGAAGAGACATAGGGTGTCTTGACACTTTGCATCATTCCCAAAAGGACAACAAAAAAAAAGAAAAATACAAATGAAAAGGGCCTTTTTGAGTCAACATGAAGGAGACATTGAGGTCTCAATGCCTTGCATCATCCTCAAATGAAGGCAAAAATAACATGAAAAAGGAAAAGAGTCCATTTGGGTCAACATGAATGAGACATTGCGGTCTCAATGCCTTGGATCATCCCCAAATGGAGGCAAAAAGAATAGGAAAAAGGAAAAGAGTCCATTTGGGTTAACATGAAGGAGACATTGCAGTCTCAGTGCCTTGCATCATCCCCAAATGGAAGGAAGAAAGAAAAAAAAAAGAGAAAATAGATGCACAACATATAAAATAAGCGAGAGACAAATAGAAGAATGTCACAAAGAGAGGGAATATCAAGCAGTATGGGGGAACACATGACACACAAACAAACACAATACTAGTAAGGAAATTGTAAGTCAACCATTAAGCAAGTCATTCACCTCTCAATCTCAGTGGGTAGAAGCGGGAGGTGAACAACGAAGCTAAGGGACAAGGACAAATACATTACTAGGACAAGGCTAACAACTTCTTTCCCCCACTGGGTGTAGGGAAAGAATGAGCCAAGATGGGTGATGG
Organism: Sequoiadendron giganteum; assembly: GCA_007115665.2. Lineage (NCBI taxonomy): Eukaryota > Viridiplantae > Streptophyta > Pinopsida > Cupressales > Cupressaceae > Sequoiadendron > Sequoiadendron giganteum. The sequence continues at coordinate 79,729,871 of CM021100.1, read as the reverse complement.
GAAAGAGCATGTAATAGTGAGAAGGGTATTTTCTACAACTATTACATGGTGAGATGCATTAGAGAAGTTTATGGTTTGAGGGGTAGCAATTATAAACAACAAAGTGATACTTACTCAGTATCTCTCACAGATGGTGACATTTGTTGCTTCTATGGCCAAGAACACGATGGTTAGCATAATGTGGTACATTACCATATTTAGGATAAATCACAAAATGATTGTGAGGCAATATAATGAGTCCTTTGTTTAGGAGTATTTTTAATTTCCTCTCGCATTCAGGAGGTGGACGAAGAGGAAGTTTAAGTTTTTGCAATTTGTATGATCTCTTGCGTTTGCTAGATTCTCCAACTTCAAAAGATGAGATTGGGGCAAGAGGGCCAGAGATGATCTTAGGATTGTCATTATTTTTGTTAGGAGATGGTGAGCATTCTTTAGGAAGGAGAACATCTAAATCAAGAGGGGAATTGAAGATCATTGTGCTATCATCACAAAGTATGAGAAATTCTCTAGGAGGCCTACAGTCATGAGGAAGATCTTGATAACCTATTCCCGTTGTACGTTCATACGGTGACAATTTTTCATAAAATTTGTGTATTTCATGTTCACTTTTAGTTTCACCACCTTGTTTTCTTACAATAGTAAATACTTTACCATAAGTATTTTGAAGATTAATTGTAGGGTGGGTTACTAGATTATTGCAATATGGTTGAGTAGTGACAAGTTTGGATGAACTAGGTTCACCTTGGATAGGGAACTCAGGTTCATTGTTTGTTTTAGGATGAAGGTGAGTAATTTCTTGAGGGGTGACATGTGAGGTAGCTCAGGCTGTTTCATGGATGGGTAAAAAGAAGCATTGGATTCAAGATTGTCAACACATTCATTGAGGAACAGATTCATGTTAGCATAATCATCACCAATGATGCTAATTTCATGAGGAGGACACTCATTTGGAGTTGATTGAGAAGGAGTAGGTTCAAGGTCATTAGGATCAGTGGTAAAGGTACAACTTGAAATATGCATGAGGGATTTGAAGGACATCAAATGTTTTTTGAAAGATAGAACCATACTAAAAGAAAACTAATGACAAGAAATCTACTAAAATATCAAATCTAGAAATAGAAACAGAAATGTGATTGCAAAAAGAAGAAATGTAGACAATGTGTTGAAAGTAACAAAAAATACTATGTAAAATATGCAGGAGGAATAGGTCGCCTAGTGTGGCGACTTAGTCCCAATGGTGTTTTTTTTATTTTTTTTTTTTTAAAATTTTTGATGCTTTTCTAATTTTTATACTTTTTTAGTGTAAGTACAAAATGAACATGTATATTTTTTGTAATTTTTCAATGAAAAATGTAATGCAAAGTGCAATCTAACATGAAATTTTCACTAATCCAATTTTTTGCAAACCATGGGATGCAAACAATGCAAAATCCTAATGCAATGCAAACTCTTTCCCAAGATGAAATGCAAAATCAGAAGATTAAAAAATGGTCTACAGTCAAGTTCACCAAAAAGGTTATTCTAAGAAGGGAAAGAAGATTTCCCCAATTAGGCCCCAAGAGATTTTCACCAAGGAGCTCTTGATTTAGGAATGACTCTCTTTCCACTTGATGATATGCTCTTTTTGGTGATTCCATTCAAAGGGTATGGCTAAATAGGGTTATTTTGTGTGTGAGAAGTGTGGTTGAATGCTAAAATGAAATGAAACTAAACTAACTATGAAATTTAAATGAAATAAAATGTGAACTATGTGCAAACTAAACTAAATGACCTAAATGTATGCAATCTAAAAGAAAACTAGGAAGTACAAAGATTGTGCACCTAGGAGTTGAAACTTGCAGAAGAGGAGTCCTAAAATGTTTTGAAATCAACTAGAAATCTGCACAAGGACACTTACGCCAAAATGGGCGACCTAGTCCTTCTACCGGGAAACTTTGCGAGACTCGATTTCGGGAAAAAGGGTATCCAAAAAGGTCAAAACCCTTTTTGAGGTCTAGTACAAGGACAAGGTCACCAATGATGGCAACCTAGTCCTCCTAGTACTTTTGGGAATTTGAAGGTCTGAATCTGTGGGTCCCCACTTGCACTTTCCTTTTCTACAGAAGCCTGTGTCTGAATCTTCAGAAAATGACTTGCAAGTTGTCCTTTTGCTCTACCTAGGGGTTGATTTCTTGAGTTGACTTGAATGGAATGATGGCACCCTTTTCAATACTTCATTTCTTGCCAAATCTACATATCACCTGCAAAACACATGCAAAGACAAATAAAATGTTAGGGTTAGAGAATAAGGGTTTGCCTTAGTCAAACCCCATTGATGGTAATCAAACCCAAATGATAATAGAAATGAAAGGAAAGGTGATTGAATGATAATGTAAACACTCACCAAATCCTTTAGTTGAAGAATTCTGCAACATCCAAGAACTAGTTCCAATGGAGGTTGTTTGAAGTTCCTTGTGCTTGAATGCTTTTTTGAGAAGATTGGATTACAAGAGTGCTTCTGAAGATGAAAAATGATGTTACATGAGGTGAAATGAGGATGAAAACCCTTATTTATACAAGGTATGCCCTAACTTCTCAAAAATATCACTTGATAGGTCAACACTAGGGTTTTGGAGGCAAATTCCCGTTAGGTTTTTATTTTAGTTTTGAATTTTAAACCAAAAGGGACTAGGTCACCCAAGCTGGTGACCTAGTCCACTTGCAAAAATTCAAGTCATGGTCAGGAATAAAAAGGTGTTAAATGGTGTTTTATCAAACTTTCCTCCCAAAACACACTTAAGTCGGACCTAAAAGTACATTAAGGGACCAATTTATCATTAAGAAGGGTTAGATTAGTAATGAAAAGCCTAGGAAAGTGTGAAAATGCATTACAACACCTTACAACACTTTGACACAAGGATTGGAAAGGGGTAAAAAAGGGTTATTTAGGTGAATTGTATTGAAAGGGTCTTAGAAAAGTGGGAAGATGTATTAAAACACTTCACAACATCTTTGTATAACACCTTTAGTTTATTGGTGATTTGCAAGCGTTCAGGCCTAATGTGAACATGTTGACCACATTAAAACATCAGATCAAAGCAAAACAAGGCCAAATTCCAATGGAAAAGGCCCAAATTAGTGAAAAAGTGTCAAAGGCTACATTTTTTGGTGACACACTTGTGGCAATAAAATATAAGGACAAAGGAACACACACATGAAGCCCAATGTATAATGAAAAATATGAAGCATTCACAAGGAAGACACACAACATAACATGGTGCACAAGTAAAAAATGAAAAACAAATATGATGAAAATATATAATGAAAACATAACATAAACAAAATGCAAATATGTCAAGGGAGTATGACAATGATGGCCTAGAAATCTCCACAAAATATTAATAGGATCCATACCCAATGTGTTCATGAGTCATAGGCTAATAAAGTCTAATATTTTATAGGTGAGCCATGAAGCAAAGTGTAATAGGCTAGTGAAATCTCATATTCACTAGGTGTGTCTCTTAAAAGTAGAAAAAGAAACATGCATGGGCTAGTGAAGTTTGATATTCACTAGATATGTTCCCATGTCAACCATAACAAGAATTATAGTCCCAATAATTCTAATGAGATACTAAAAAATGATCAATATGCTAAAATGCATCACTAAATTCAATGCGTATTAAAAAAGTGAAGCACATAGTAGAATGCATGGCCCCACCTCGAAGTAATTGCTAAACACCAATTATGACCAATTTATTTTATGTAGAATAAATATATATATGAAACATGATGAGGTCATGAGAACTTAGATAGAAAGATCTTTACTAATGATATATTAAAGTAAAGCTAACTCATGACAAGGGGTTTCTCCCAAGACAAGGTCATAGAATATGTTAAAAGATATTGTGCAATGAATCCAAAAATATAGGGTCATCATAAATTGTACATAATATAGAATATGCTTATGATCAAAATCAGAATCTTTCTCCATATACTCATGGAACTAAAAACACAATGACAAAATGAAAAATTAAGACAAGAAATAATATTTTAGGTCAACATGGAAGATACTTAAATGTCTCTATGAACCCCAATCCTAGACCTGCACAAGCATGAGAAACAAACACATTATTAGATTCATATGCAAGCTAGAATGATGATTCCCCATGAAATTTGTTAACAATGCTCAAAATAGGAAAATATGAAGAACAAGACAAGAAAGTAAATAAATCCTAATTAAGCATGCAAATGGTAAATCCCATGGGGGAATTAATACCAATTATGTGTAGAAATTGGACCTTTCCCAACTCTTATGCAAGCTTGGTGATGATTTGATGAAGATTTGATCCAATTTGGTTGAATTCCTGCATAACCTAGCTAAGAACTTGATAAAAATAGATGAAATTGGATATGCTTGAAGATGAAATTGAGTATAGTGAGTTTACTCAAATTGTGGATGATGAATGAGAAGGAAAGCCTATCATTTATAGATGTGATTGAGAAGAGAAGAGGCAAAATGTATGAATGTGAGATCATTCAACATCCAATGGCCAAGTGCCACTTGTCAAGATGTGAATGGAGGAAGGTTGTGCATATTTTGATGAATGAGCCAATAAATGATATTAGATTCAAAATTTGAATTTGAAAGTTAGCAAGTTGGAGGGAGAGAGGAATGGAGTTAATGTCACTTGGCTGAAGGCTAAGGACATGTAAGAGACATTAAATGCCTTGTTCGAAGTACCCATCCCCTTTTGCAGGGATTTTTGAACTGGAAGAATATTCCACAAAAGATGCCCTTTTGAATGGAAATTGGTGAATTAATAAATCAAATAAATTGATTTATCAAGTGCAAGTGGAAAAATATAGAGAATTTAGGTAATTAGGATTAAATTAATGAGGATTTGATCAATTTAATAGGAGATTAGATGATTTGACAATTTTGATTTAGATTTTAGGATTTAAATAAATCAAAGTTGTGAGGAATGATGATTTTAGATTTAATTAAATAAGGATTGATTTATTTAATTAAAGAGGATTATGTTAGATTAAATAAAATAAAGATTAATTTATTTAATTTAATAGGATGACCTTAGAGATTTAATTAAATAGAGACATAGGGTTAATTAAATCAAATTAATTGATTTAATCAACAGGGAAGAATGACTTAATCAAATAAATAATGATTTAGTCAATTAAGGGATGAAGGTGATGAATTTAATCAAATAAATATTATTTAATTAAACTAATTAATAAAGGGGTGATTTAGGAGGATATGATGTTAGTAAGATCAGGATCAGGTGTGTATGATCAACTTGTATATTTTTCATGTCTACAGTCTCAATGCCTTTCATCATCCTTGAAAGAAAAAATAAGACAACTATGTTCACAATGCAAAGAAGAATGGAGATACAAATAGATGAATGCCACAATAGATTTATTTTCTCTATATTCATATGCCAATGAGAACAACAAGGTTCATCCAGAGAATACTAAAAAACAAAAATGATTCCAAGCAACATAACTTGGGAGTTTACATCACATACAAGAAAGCACACAAAACATTCAAAAAGGTACTACACATTCAATCCAAAATAAGTAAAATTATTTGAATCCTAATCTTGCTCATCATAAATGGAAGGTAAATAATATGCTAAAGGGACTGCAGATATTGTTTTACAAGTAGTAGCACTAGGATCAATGCATGGTGAATCACTCTGATCAAGAGGATCATCATGGCTGCCCCCCATTTACATTCATGGATTTAGAAAAAAAAAGAGATCTAGCTCATTATGATCTTATTTATGTTTTTCTAACATATCTTCTTCTTCACTATCCAAATGTATCATAATAGTTTACTTATTATCATCATGATTGGGAGTAACATCATTTGTATGTTCTTCTATCATTCTTTTTGTAGGTTGAGATAGGTAGTGTCTAGTTCTATGGTGTCATGAGGGTGTGTGGTAGAGTCACATTATGATGAGGATGGATGGGTAGGAGGTAATTCACTGGATATGGTTTTAATGTGTGGCTAGTTATTAGGTAAAGGTTCACATTTTTAGCAAGTTGATGAGCTATGGTACAATGCCTTTGTTTACACCCTTTTAAACTTCTATTTCTTCTTTAATGGGTTACGAATTGTGGAGGATTAGTAGAGGGGTTACCTAGCATTATTTTTTTTTCTTCCTTTAGGGTATAAAATAAAGGGACCACCACTATTTTGAAGACCACTATATTCTTAGGTAGATAAAAACTTGTTTTTCTTTTTTGGAGACATGAAGTTTATTATGCAGTTGTTTCTTGGTCTTTTATAAGATAGCAGTGTTAGAACTATAACATACATGCTAGGTTGAGAAGGGATGATACCTAGTTTAGAATTAGGCTCATCCACCAACAATGGGGTAGGATAAACATCTATTGAATTTATGCATTAGACAAAGGATTCTTAGGTGGGATATTACTAAGGATAACTCAACTATACACTTAACTTTAAACTTTTGATATATTCAATATGAAAAGGTGATATTCACAAGACTTAATGAGTTTAATATGTCGAGGCCACAAATAATCTAGCAAGAAATGTTTATGATATTTTGAGGGTTTAAATAAAATATGATAAATATTATGTATTTCTTCGTTGAATAGAAACTTTATGCACTTTTCAGAAATCGATGGAGCCATATTCATTGAGCATGGTCATGGATAACTTAACTTCAACAAAAATTGGAGCGATTTAGGATGATGGTGAGTGAAACAACCAACTATTTTTGTCAAACTTTTATTGAGAGAGTTATCAATAGGTAGAATTTTGAAAGGGACAAAAATGGTTACCTACTACTTTTAGTAAGTTAGCCTATATGGGCATATATGGACCTAAAAATTTACCTTGAGGAGTGAAATTAAAAAATGAATCAGATGGTGAAAGAATCATATTAGTATCTTGTACCATTTGAGAGATTAATGTTTTCATCCCAATAAATTTCTCCTAGAAATTTTTAAACTAAATTTGAAGCCCTGTAAAATATTTAAAATTTGAAATAATGATCCTCACACCATTTTGGTATTGTATATTTGTTTGAAATTTTTCCAACAATATATTATTATAGTAAATTGAAAACCCAAGTCAGAAATTATGGTTCTAGGAGGTTGCGCTACCAAAATGTGAATTTCAAATGAAATATCTTCTTGCACAAAAAAATATATGGTTGGACCTTTGGGGACCAAAATAAAAGGTACAATTACACTTTTCAAAACATCCTAAAGTAAATTTTTATGTGAAATAAAGGGATGAATGGAGGTTATAGGTGATAGCTCCATTAGTGTACATTGTGGCTCTTAATTGTAATTTTTTCTTATAAAATTATTTGTAGTGTGACAAGCCCATGTGGCTATAGCATTGTAATTTTTAAATCTATAATTCTATTTTCTGAAAGAAATCTAAAGTAGGTGGTTTTTCTTCCCATGTTTTCAATTTTAATGTTTGTTGTTTATGTTATGTGTGGATGTTGGGTGGGTTAGCCCATCATAAAAAAATTGACCATAAACACCTCAAATTACTCATTCAATTTTATGTTTAACTAATTTTATAAGGAATTTGGCTACTTTTGATTCTCTTTTTTCCCCACACTTCCATGCACTTACTCAATTATACTACTATAAAAAAAATCAAGACATATTTAGTAGTAATTTTTAATATCATGATTTTTTTTTTTTAACATATTATAAAATTATCTTTCCATCATAGATGCTTATTCATATCTAAGATGATTCAAGGATGTCATAGACATAACCTACCATCTCATTGATAGATTTTTTCCCTCTTTATATGATATTTTTCAAAAATATTTTAATGATTGAAATATTTTGGGGATGGCCAAGGGATACTCCCTTTGATATCACTACATCCAAACAAACACTAGGTATGGGGATGATAGTTTGATGGTTGGATACATGTTCCCATGGAGCACAATATCTAATCCAATCTAGCTCTTGAAATATATTATTTTATTTTCTTTAAAATCCCATTAACCATTTAGTGAAATGTCAATCTAAAGAAAGGAAAATATAGACACCTAAAATTCACTACATGTAAATATTTATTTGAACATCATCATAATAAGGGTGATCCCGCAATACTAATTTACAATTCCAGTGAGAAAAGAAAATTGCAAAAACGCTCCTATGATTTTTTTTTCCTTTTTAGTGGTTCACACAAACTTGGGTGTTCGAATGGACCCTGGTTCGAGCGAACCTTATTAAATGATGGGACCCACTTTTTTGGCATTTTTTTATAATGAAGACAATGAAAAATTGAATAAAAGGGGATTTTTCTTGAACCAGGTTTCATTCGAACCCTAGTTCTAGCAAATCTCCAAGGGGAGTTCATTCGAACTTGGGTTCATTTCAACCCCCTTTTTTCCCCTTCTCTCCCTCTTGCACCAAATTTCTATAGAATTTTTCCCTTTGAAGCTCGAGTTGAGGATGAAAATGGAGGAGACTTCAGAAACCCAACTGGATGATGATAGTCCTCAGAATGAATTATCCATCAAATACAATTTTAATATTTTTTGGTTTTATTATGTATTTTATTTTTTAGTTTGATTAAACATAAGTTTTTCACCGAAAATGAAGCTCTCTACTCAACACATGTGGAAAAATAGCTGATTATGATTTTTTTTAAAAAATCAGTGCACTAGATATTGATGTCCTTGATCCAACAAATAAAAAAAGAATTTATATACATACAAAAAAATCTATACTTTAACGAGTGAATCATGTCTAAATTGTAAAAGATTCGATTTTGAAACTTAATTAAGAAAAAAATATTCAATGAAAAGCTATGAAACCAATTCCATGCTCTAGATATCATATTTACGAATCTAAATTCAAAAAAATTATAATTTTATCCTTCATAGAAAAAATTTATGTGTTAGCTAGGGACATCACTCTTTAAAAATGGTGTTTATAGTTGAAATATAGTTTTCAAAAGAGATGGAAAAATAAGTGAAATCTAATTTGAAAAATTTTGAAAAGAAAAAAATAGAATCTACAAAGGAAAAAGTCACAAATCACTACTTTACATCATCTTCAAATTCCTCATGGTTTAGTGGTTATAGGTGCTTGAAAGTGAAGATTTAGTTAAAAAAATAGTTCAGTGTCCAGTTTGACCAAAAATTGTAAACTAGTATTATGGGATCACCCATAACTAATTACTTTTATCAACAAATCCAAATCATTCTCTCCATAGATAAAAAATACAAATCAGTAATAATCTAAAATAAATTTGCTAAACTCACTTCATTAAGTACACTTTATTAATAAGATAAAGTTAAAAAAAAAAAAATTCACATTAATAAGCCACATCAATAATAAAAAATTGATTAAATTAGCATGCACCTAATTATCGAGATTAAATAAATGAAATCCACTTCCATCCCATTAATTAAATAAATAAATTAAACCCCTTTCAATCCCATTAAATTTAATAAACTAGAGACATCACTCTATCCAATTGTCTAGCTAAATCTATTTCCACTCCATTATTAAACTAAATAAATTAGATACATCTTCATGTCCTATTATATAACTAAATATAATTCCACCCCTTTATTAAATAAGTTAGATACATCTTCATGTCCCATTATATAACCAAATATAATTCCACCCCTTTATTAGATAAAATTCAATTTCACCCACTTCAAGTAAATCTATAAAATTTTAATTAACTAATCCCTCAATGTCTAAATAAATTTGTTTGCACCATCTATCCACATTATTTATATTTTATTATATTATATTAAAAGGACCTGTACACGTGATAAAATGTATAAAGTGCATCTTGACTATTTATCCATCATTGGTCTCCTCTACTCTAATCGTCACTGAAGAAAATAGAAATTAGGCTCTTAAGCTTTCACTATCAAGGATGCATCAAGCATAAGACACATCAAGAGAATACATCAAGCTTACACATACATGAACATATAATCAAGATCTTGAGCAACCTAAAGAGCAACTAGGTCAATGATATACATAAGCAAACCCACTCGATGAAACAGATTCTTCATTTTGTAAGTGAAGGAAAATCATGGTATTTTTAAGCTCTCTCTAAAGGTATTGTGTTTTATTTAGATTAAGGGTTTAGCATGATTTTAGGTTTTTTATGGAGCATAATTGTATGAAGAACCCACAAATTGTTAATCATATATACATCCTTTGAGTATATCTACATTCTTTTATTGTTTAAAATTGTCAAATTCTTATGTAAAGATTTTATTTTACTTTGCCATGCATTCAAAATTATTTCACATGCATATCAAAGTGGGGAAATAAATGATGCAAATTCTATATCTATGCCTTTTTTCTTATGTTTTTGGTCTACTTTGATTAGAATATATTTTATACAATTACAAGTGACATATTCTTGCATGAAGTTTGACTCATGAATTACTCTATTCTAGTCCTATCATTATTCATCATGAAAATCTATATCTATGCCTTTTAATTTTGAAGATTGCATCCACACATATGAATGTAAATAACAACAAAATATAATTAATTTGTAATTTCCAAAGCAATCTAATTTGATCCTAAAATTCCACTACACTAGTGAATCAATTTTCTATATCTTCAATATTAGCTTCTTCACTCTAAAATTCAACTAAATATTATATTTAATTCACATTTTTTGAATTAATTATGTATTTAAGGAGTAAATTAACCAAAGGTCTCTAAGTCGCAGCCTTAATCCAAATAGAAAGGAACTACTAAGGCTGATATAATATCATATCAGAATGGTACGCAATATCATATCTATTTGAGTCAAATACACAGAAAACTATACGACAGCAATTGAAGTTGGCAGAACGTTAAAAGAACAAAGCAAAACATGTTAAGCCGCCGTTCAATTTGTAGCTGGCGTTTCAGGTTTGCTGTGAGATGTCAGCCCCTGGTTAACATATCATAATCTGAAGAATGTTCTCATACATCTTCCCCAACCATCACTCATTCTCTCGATAGATATTCTTCCTCTAATCTTTATTTATGGAAGGTAAGATGGAATACCAACCGAAATAAATGACTTAGAAGGCACTCATTTGCTGCTCTTTTGTTTGGCTTATTTATGTTCTTTGCCCATACTTTCTTCAACGATGGGAAATGGCAATGACACGCTCAGTGCTGGAGAAAAGGGCGCTGAGCCCTCTCAGAAGGATATGGCGGTACATGTATAAGCGATTATGCACAGTAAATAAGAAAAGTAAGTAAGCCAATTTCTTATAATCCTTTGTCTCTGTATTAGTGTGAATTCATTACCAGTCTTTGTTTTTGTTGTTTTTGTCTACAGAAAGTGGAATTTACATTTTGTATGAGGATGTCAAATCCTGCAATGACGAAGATGTTAACGTCTTGTGGTCGATTGTGGTGAATCTTCACAACAATACCCATTATGCCGATTCAGTCAGTGGCACTGTTCCAGCCAAATCGAATCCTTCCAATACCAGATGAGGAAAAACATGTTTGTTAAGTTGAAATGACTGCTATTTGGAATACAAACCATGGTATGGTTAGTTTTGAAGTTTAGGGTAGCATTATGAGCGAGAAAAAGGCAAGATTTCGTTTCAGGAATTTCTTAGTTTCATGTATATGAAGAGCTATTATACTTTTAACAGTAGATTTAAAGGGTTCTATTGTACATTATGAAAGACGCGTTTTTATGTCAGATTTCATTGGATTTTCATGCTAGACCTTATCCATATTTAGTAGTTGTCACTTACAATTGTATTCCCCTCAAATGAAACTGATTGTAATTTTGTCTCGCTTGTAACAATTTAATTGTAGTTTTGAAAAAAATTATTGAAGGATAAATTGTTTTTGGATATGGATATTTTCAAAAAGATTAGAAATAATAGTTTATGATATTTTTGGTGGTGAAGTATGGTTATAAAAAAATTATCATTCAATTTTAATTATAATGATTAATTAATTAAATTTGATGTTTTTATTATAATTATTAATACAATTTAAATTAAATTAGTGGTATAATTAATTTTAACATGTTCATTTGGTAGAAATGTTCATAATTTTTTTCCACTAAGAAAATTTTCAGCAATTGTTGATATATTCTAATAGAATTCTCATAATGAATGTCAAATTATATTGAAAGCCAATATCTTATTTACATAAAATTATTATATTTTTATTTTCATGAAAATAGATATTAATGAACTTAAGATTGCTTTTATAGTTCATAAAATTATGGACACAACTTGTACGTATAAGTGTGTTTTGATTTTCCATTGATCCTAAGAAACATAGTTCGAAATCCATAATTAGATGAGAAAGGATAGTAGAAAGATTCCAAATTAACTTAATGAGTTGTGTTAGCAAAGTGTTAAAATATAATCTCAACTACCTTATCGTGCCTCTACTCACCAGCACACCTCTGTATCAACATTAAATACAATTTAATGAGAAAGTTTTTAGAGAAATATTTCAAGAGATTTGATATGATCGATATTAACTCCTTATTAACTCTTACATGCTTTATGGGTTATAAAAATAATATTATTTTATTCCTCTTTCTCCACTATAGCATTTTTGGTTTTTAATACTAAGAGGTTGCCATTTTTGTGAGAGAAGAAGGGCAACGAAGCTCTGTTGTAACAAGGAAGAACAAAGAAAGGAAGAAGAAGAGCAACAAAGCTTTGTTGTAACTACTCAGTTTAATACATATATTAATCTAATATCATCTATTTTTGTTGTGTTATTTGTGTGTGTTGTGAGCAACATTCAAATGTTTTTTATTTGCCTTTTTACTATTGTATGCAAATTTTTGTTTGTTCTAGTTTTGCTACTCAAATCCTCTGCCCCTTTCCTCACATTTGGTATCAGAGCATTGGTTTAAAACCTTTGTCTCTCCATATTCTTGGGTCTGCTCCTTTTCTTTTAAAAACCATTAATGGCCTCCACAAGTAGTACATCTTTGTCTAGCCTACAAACCCCTATTTTCACAAGCGAAAAATATGAGTATTGGTCTTTAACCATAAAAGCCTTGTTTTGGTCTTAAGATGTTTAAGAGATAGTTGAGAATGGTTATGTGGAACTAGCAGACCGAGCAACATATAATGCACTCACATAGGTAGAAAAAGATCTCTTGAAAGAGCAAAGGAAGAAGAATGGAAAATCCCTTTTCTACATTCATCAAGAAATACATGAAAGCATACTCCCAAGAGTAGCAAAAACAATGCAAGCAAAGGAGGCATGGGATACATTGCAAAAAAATTATCAAGGTAAGGAGAAAGCTAAAACTACAAAACTCTAGTTGCTTAGAAGAGATTTTGAAAACATAAATATGAAAGATTTAGATTTTGTGGAATCATTTTTTACACATGTTATTGGGCTTGTGAATCAAATATAATCACATGGGGAAACAATAGAAGAGACAAGAATAGTTGAAAAAATGCTAAGAGTTATGCTTGCTAAGTTTGATCCTTTAGTTGTTGCTATAAAGAAAACTAAAGATTTAACTTAGATGACAATGGATGAGTTGCATGCCTCTTTGATAAACCATGAACATAGGCTGAACAAATCACACACTTCCATAGGAAATCCATTCTCATCTTAGGATTTAATAAGCCATGGAAGAGGTAAAGGTAGATTCACTCCTAGGGGTAGAGGAAGAAACACATTTAGAGGACATAGTAGCAGTCGTAAAAACCAACGTGGAAGACGACATAAAAATGAAAAATCTCATAATCTTTCAACTGGTCACTAAAAAGACAAGCCACATGTTCAATGTTATTACTATAAGAGGTATGGTCACTAATCTTCTGAATGCAGAAATAAACAACATGATCGAGGAAGATAAAATCAAAATCCCCAAGAAAATTCTTCAGAAAATTCTATGTATATTCCATGCACAATGATTGTTGATGAATTTCCTACAAAATCACTGTTTGAATGCAATATGGTTCAAGAGAGTCCAAATGATATTTGGTATTTAGATTTTGGCTGTAGAAATCATATGTAGGGAAATCTAGAGTTATTTTCTAGCTTGGATAAATCAGTTACTTTAAATGTCACTCTTGGAAACAATAATCAATTGAATGTTATGGGAAAAGGGATTGTTGATATTCCAACCAAAAAGGGGGAGCAAATGATCATTCATGATGTTTTTTATGTTGTTGGTCTGAAGCATAATCTGATCAGTATTGGTCAATTAGTGCAAGAAGGATATAGAATTTATATGAAGGATAATGCATGTGTTATTGTTGATAAAGCTCCTAGTACTTAACTAATAGAAGAGGTACAAATGAAAAGAAATATAATGTTCCCATTGAGGTTGAAACCTGATATCAAAAGAAATGTAGCTAGAGCTCATCATATATCGAAAAATACACAAGTTGGAGTAGTATTTAAGGCTGAAAATGATCAAAATGCCTCTCAAGCTAGCTCCGAAAAAGAATAAAGTATCTCCACAAAGGAAGAAATTTTCTCTAGAAAAGAACAAGGTTTCTCTAGAAAAGAACAAGTTTTCTCTAGAAAGGAAAAAATTGGAACTAAAGATGAACAAAATGATAGTGCAACTATTCAAACAACTTTTCAATAGTTTTAAAGGATGAATCGTGGCTATGAAATTTGAGATTTGGTCATTTAAACTTTGGGGGTCTGAATTTGTTGCATATAAAAAATATGGTTAAGGGACCATTGCAACAGATTCAAAAATCGGAAAGAGTATGTGAAGGGTGCATCTTGGGTAAACAACATAGAGAGACCTTCCCTATTGGAAAATCAGAAAGAGATTGTAAACCTCTTAATATTATTCACTCTGATATATGTGGACCAATGCAAACTCATTCGATTGGAGGTTGTATATATTTTCTAACTTTTATTGATGACTATACAAGGAAGACATGGGTCTACTTTTTGAGGCATAATTCTAATGATTTTGGAGTCTTTCAAAAGTTCAAGCCTCTTGTAGAGAAGCAAAGTGGTTAGTAGATCAAAGCATTAAGAATTGATAGAGGTGGTGTGTATAGTTCTAATTATTTTTTGAATTTTTGCAGACAATATGGTATTCACAAACAATTTATAGGTAGCTACACACCTCAAAAAAATGGTGTGGCTGAAAGACATAATAGAACTATCATGGATATGACAAGGAGGATGTTGAAGTCAAATTATTTACCAAATGAATATTGGGCTAAAGCAGTAGCAAATATTGTTTATATTTGAAATAGATGTCCAACTACAAGTGTAGGGAATGTGATTCCTCAAGAGGCTTGGAGTGGTAAAAAGCATAGTGTTTCACACTTCAAATTATTTGGCTATGTTGCATATTCTTATGTGCCTCAAGAGCTGAGAAGGAAGTTGGCTAACAAAGGAAAGAAATGTATTTTTGTTGAGTATTTTGAAGATACAAAAGCTTACAAGTTGTTTAATCCAAATACTAGAAAAGTCATAATCGATAGAGATGTGCAATTTGTGGAGAATGAAGCATGGGATAGAAGTGTAGAAAAAATAATAATTATAGTAACAGTTGATTCACATGATGATATGACTAATGACATGTTAGAACAAAAAGGCATTCCTCAATCAATACCTCCTTCCACTCCCGCACATGCAACACAAGTTGTAGCACAAGCTACACCTCCTTCTACAACAAGAATTTTAAGAAATCAAAATTTTTCACCAATACAATAAAATCCACAAGGAACACCGACCATAACTCCATCAAAAATTCCATCAAACCCAACTAATAGAAGCAGCTCATCGGATCGTACATTGGCAATTTTATTGCAGCAAAAAAAAAAGAGTTTAAGAGATATCTATGTATCTGATTTTAATGTTGAAACATCAAATTCTTTTTCTATTTCTTCTTTAATTTTAGAAGATGTTGATCTAATATTTTTTGATGAAGCAATAAAGGATGAAGCATGGTTTGAAGCTATGGATGAAGATATTGAATCTATTGAAAAGAATAAAACTTAGGAGTAGGATGGTCACCCACAAGGAAACAATGTTATAAGCGTAAAATGGATTTACAAAACAAAGTATGGAATGTATGGAAATGTGTTGAAGCATAAGGCAAGGTTGGTTGCTAGAGGTTTCACTTAGTAGCCTGGTATTGATTACAATGAAAAATTTTCCCCCGTAGCTCAGTTGGATATGGAAAGAATTGTTTTGGCCATTGCAGCCCAAAACAAGTGGCTTATTTTTCAAATGGATGTAAAATATGCATTTTTAAATGGTTTTATTGAAGAGGAAGTTTATGTGGAGCAACCATAAGGATATGAAATTTTAGGTTTTGAATGCAAAGTATACAAGCTAAAAAAGGTTCTCTATGGACTCAAGGAAGCTCCTAGAGCATGGTACAGTCAAATTGATTCTTATTTAAGAATGGTTTTAGTAGGTGCGACAGCGAGCCTACTTTATATATCAATATGGATGAAAAAGGTAAAATATTGATAATTTGTCTTTATGTAGATAATTTGATCTTTACAGGGGACCTTTCTATAAGTTCCTTTAAGGTAGCTATGATGAAAGAGTTTGAGGTGACTAATCTTGGTCTTATGAAATATTTTTTCAAATAGAAGTTAAGCAATCAATAGATGGTTATTTTTTTTCTCAATCAAAGTATGCAAGTGATGTACTGAAAATATTTAATCTGCTGAATTGCAAGCCAACCCCTACACCAGTTGTAATAGGACTAAAGTTGAGAAAAGAGGACGATGGTTCATTAGTTGATCCTAGATTATTTAAAATTCTAGTTGGTAGTCTCATGTATTTGACTGCCACAGGGCCTGACATCATGTATGGTGTGAGCCTCATCTCAAGGTTCATGGAGTTTCCAAAAGACTCTTATTGGAAAGCTTGAAAAATGATATTGAGGTACATCTATGGAACTAAGAACTATGGAATTTTATATTCAAATATGGATGAGTTCCAACTCATTGGATACATAGACAGTGAATGTGCTTGTAGCATCAATGATAAGAAAATTACTTCTGGTTATTGCTTTAATTTTGGAACAGGGGTTGTATCATGGGCTTCAAAGAAACAACCCATTGTCACTCTTTCTTAAGAAAAAGTGGAGTGTGTGGCAGCCATAGGAGGGTATGTGTAGGATCATCATGGAAAAAATAGGCCCTTAAGTGGCAATAAAAAGAATAAAAATCAGAGTTAGACAACTTGATGTAAAAAATTGAATAAATTATCTATATTATTTCAAAAAATGTAAAAATAGAATCTGTAGCAAATTGAATTTAGTTTCTAAAATACTAGACCTTTATTTTTTTATTAAAACTCTATTTGGTGAAAATTTGAAATTTCAATGCAGTATTATTTAAATTTCAAGGTAAAAATAAGAAGTAGGTGTCTGTCTGACCACCCTAACCACAATAAAATGATAATATTTTTTTATAATATTTTATATATATGTAGAGGACTCATGTCTCGATGTGATGCATATTTTTTTATAATTTTTTTCCAAGTAAACAATTAATTATGATTTTTTTATTACAACTTTTAAAAAATATAAAAGCTTGTCTGTCTAACCACCTTAACTTGGTCAAAAATTCAAGAAATTGAATTTTTTATTTTTTAATTCTATATTATGCGAAGCATAGAATGTGATGCGTGTTTTGGATTCAAAAAATGTGATACCATTTGAAAGTTATAGGTGTTTTTCAAAAAGCCTATCAATTAGGACTTTATTCATAATTCTAATAGAAAATGAATAATAATTATTTATTAAATTCAAAGTAAATTATAATTTATATTGGTAGAAAGCTGAGAATCGCCTCTAAAAACCCTTTTTGTTTTATCAATTTTGGGTAAAAAAATAGTCGTCAGCCACATGGACCATCATATGGCTTATATATCACCACTTTTTGGCCCATCATGATCCTGCACATACCCAGGAGCAGCATGTTAAGCGACATGGATGAGAGGAATGCTAGCTCAGTTGATGCATAAAAAAAATGAAGCACCAAATATTTATTGTGACAATAACACAACCATTGCATTGTCTAAAAATCATATTTTTCATAAAAGAAGCAAGCACATAGACACTAGATACCATTTTATAAGAGAGTTAGTGAATAAAAAAGAAATATGTTTAGAGTTTTGTAGATCAGAAGATCAATTTTCTAATATTTTCACTAAACCATTGGGAAAAGATGTATTTGAATATTAGAGAAATTATTTGGGTGTTGGTGCTAAAGATAGATGCTTCAAAAATTTCAGAGCTGAAAATGAAAGTAGATCTGCTGGAAAATTTTGAGCAGAATGTTGGAAATGAGGTAGATGCGCCAAAACATTTTGAGAATAAAGATGGATGCACCAAAAGTATTTTAGAAGAATGATGATGGATGCACCAAATTTTTTTGAATGAAGATGGATGCTCTAAATTTTTTTTGAACAGAATGTCAGCTAGTTGAGATTAATGGGGGAGTGTTAGAAAGATAATCTCAACTACCTTATCATGCCTCTCCTCACCTGCTTACCTCCGTATCAACTTTAAATATAATTTAATGAGAATTTTTTTGGAGAAATATTTTAGGAGATTTGATATGACTCATCATTAACTCCTTATTAACTCTTACATGCTTTATGGGTTGTAAAAATAATATTAGTTTATTCCTCTTTCTCAACCATATCTTTTTTAGTTTTTAATAATGAGAGGTCATTTTTGTGAGAGAAGAAGAAGGGAAACAAAGCTTTGCTATAACAAGGAAGAACAAGGAAGAAGGAAGAAGAATAGAAATGAAGCTCTACTATAACTATTAACTTTAATGCATATATGAATCTGATATCATCTTCTTTTTTTTGTTGTGTTATTTGTGTGTGTTGTGAGCAACATTCAAATGATTTTTATTTGTCTATTTACTGATGTATGCAAATTTTTGTTTGTTCTATTTTTTCTGCTCAAATCCTCTACCACTTTCCCCACATCTGCTATCAAAGCTTTGGTTTAAACCCTTTGTCTCTCCATTTTCCTTGGTCTTCTCCTTTTATTTTAACAACCATTAATGGATTCCACATATGGTTTGTCTTTTTCTAGCCTACAAACTACTTTTTTCATAGGAAAAAATTACGAGTATTGGTCTTTAACCATGAAAGCCCTATTTCACCCTCAAGATGTTCAGGATATGTTTGAGAATGGTTATGTGGAACTAGAAAACCAAGCAGCATATAATGAACTCACATAGGCAGAATATAATCTCTTGAAAGAGGCAAGGAAGGATGGAAAATCCCTTTTCTACATTCATCAAGCAATGCATGAAAGCATACCCCCAAGAGTAGCAGAAAAAAAGTAAGTAAAGGAGGCATGCAATACACTGCAAATAGCTTATCAAGGTAAGGAAAAAGCTAAGACTATAAAAATCCAGTTGCTTAGAAGAGATTTTGAAAACATAAATATGAAAGATTCAAATTCGGTGGAATCATTTCTTACACATGTTGTTGGGCTTGTGAATCAAATAAAATCACATGGGAAATGATAGAAGAGATAAGAATAGTTGAAAAATGCTAAGATTTATGCCTACTAAGTTTGATCCTTTAGTTGTTTCTATAGAGGAAACTAAGGATTTAACTTAGATGGAAATGGATGAGTTGCATGCCTCTTTGATAAACCATGAACATAGGGTAAATAGATCACACACTTCCATATAAAATGCATTATCATATCAGTATTCAATAAGCCAGGGAAGAGGTAAAGGTTTATTCCCTCTTGGGGGTAGAGGAAGAAACACATTTAGAGGACGTAGCAGCAATGTTGCAAACCAAGGTGGAAGAGGACATAACAATGAACACTCTCATAATCATTCAACTGGTCAAAGACAAGACAAGTCACATGTTCAATGTCATTACTATAAGAGGTATGGTCACTACTCTTTTGAATATATAAATAAACAACATGATCAAGGAAGACAAAACCAAAATCCCTAAGAAAATTCTACAAACAAATCTATTTTTATTGAATACATAATGATTGTTGATGCAATTCCTACAAAATCACTGATTGAATGCAATATGGTTTAAGAGAGTCCAAATGATATTTGGTATTTAAATTCTAGCTGTAGCAATCATATGTCGGGCAATCTAGAGTTATTTTCTAGCTTGATAAATCAATTACTTTAAATGTCACTCTTGGGAACAATAATCAAGTGAATGTTATGGGAAAAGGGACTATTGATATTCTAACCAAAAAGGGGGAGAAAAAGGTCATTCATGAAATTTTTTATGTTGTTGGTTTGAAGCACAATTTGATTAGTATTGGTCAATTACTACTTATAGAATTTATTTGAAGGATAATGCATGTGTTATTGTTGATAAAACTCCTAGTACTCAACTGATAGAAAAGGTAAAAATGACAAGAAAGAGAATGTCCCCATTGAGGTTGAAACTTGATATGAAAATAAATGCAGCTGAAGCTCATCATATATCAAAAAATGCACTAGTTGGAGTACCCTTTAAGGCTGGAAATTCTCAAAATGCCTCTTAAGATAGCTCTAGAAAATAACAAAGTTCCTTTGAAAAAGAGAAAAGTTGCTCTAGAAAAGAACAAAGCTTCTCTAGGAAAGAAAAATATTGCTCCGGGGTGATCCCATAATACTGGTTTACAATTTTTGGCCAAACTGGACACTGAACTGATTTTTTCTAACTAAATCTTCACTTTCGGTCACCTATAGTGGCTAAACCATGAGGAATTTGAAGATGAAGCAAACTAGTAATTTGTGAAATTTTGTATGTAGATTCTAAATATATTTTTTTCAAAATTTTTGAAATCAAGTTGCACTTCTTTTTCCATATCCTTTGAAATCTAGTTTTTTTCAGTAAACACCATTTTGAAGGAGTGATGCTCATGGTATACAACATAATTTTTTTTCCATGAAGGATAACATTCTATTTTTTTTGAATTTAGATTTGTAACTAGGATATTTAGTGCTTTCATTTGGTTTCATAGTGTTTTATTGCATATTTTTTCCTTAATCAAGTTTCGAAGTCAAACCAATTACAATTCAAACATAGGCAAACTGTATACAACATAAGGTTTTTTTATGTATCGAAATTCAAAAAAAAAATTGTTGGATCAAGGATTTCAATATCTAGTGCACTGATATTTTTCAAATTTCATTTTTGATAATCTACTATTTTTCCACATGTATAGAACAAAGAGCTTGATTTTTGATCAAAAACCTACATTCACAAGAAATAAAAAACAAATATAATAATAAAATTAAATTTATTTAAAATTATAATTTTTGGGAATCTTATAATAAGGACTACATACTTAAAAAAATAAAATGAATTCTTTTAATCCCATAAAAGGTAAATCAAAAATGGGTTTTTATCAACATTTTGATAAGTGTAAAGGAGACTCCATTATAGGTATGGTTTAATACTAGCGGGGTTCTATCCAAGGGGGTTGGATCTAAGGTTTCTTGATCAAACCCTCTTCAATTGAAATCCTTAAAATGAAACTTTTTAAGGATTAAATCATTATATTTTCTAAAAATATGCGATTTTAGCAAAAAAATGAGAATCTCCTAGAAATTATAAACCAACATTATGGGATCACCCTCTAGAAAATAACAAGTTTGCTTCAGAAAAGTGGAAATTGGAACTAAAGATGAACAAAATGATAGTGCAACTATTCAAAAAAAAATTTAGTTAGTTGTAAAGGATGAATCTTGATTATGGAATTTGAGATTTTGTCATTTATATTTTGAGAGTCTGAATTTGTTGCATAGAAATAATATTGTTAACGGATTTCCATTGATTCAAAAATAAAAAAGAGTATGTGAAGGGTGCATCTTGGGTAAACAACATAGAGAGACCTCCCTTGTTGTAAAATCCAAAATAAATTGTAAACCTCTTGAGATTATTCAATCTGATATATGTGGACCAATGCAAACTCCTTCCATTGGATATTGTACATATTTTCTAACTTTTATTGATGACTATAACAGGAAGACATGGGTCTACGTTTTGAGGCATAAATCTGATTCTTTTGTAGTCTTTTAGCAGTTCAAGGCTCTTGTAGAGAAGAAACATGGTTACTACATCAAAATATTAAGAACTGATAAAGGTCGCAAGTATAGTTCTAATGATTTTCTGAATTTTTGTAGACAACATGTTATTCACAAATAAATTACAGCCCGCTACACACCTGAACAAAATGGTGTGGCTAAAACAAAAAATAGAACTATCATGGATATGTCCATGAGTATGTTGAAGTCAAAGTATTTACCAAATGAATATTTGGTTGAAGTAGTAGCAAATTCTATTTATATTTTAAATAGATGTCCAACTAGAAGTTTAAGGAATGTGATTCCTCAAGAGGCTTGGAGTGGTAAAAATCATAGTGTTGCACAATTCAAAGTCTTTGGCTGCATTGCATATGGTCATGTGCCTGAAGAGATGAGAAGGATGTTGGATAAACAAGATGTGAAATGTATTTTTGTTGGGTATTTAGAAGATACAAAATATTATGACTTCTTTAATCCAAATAATAAAAAATTCATAATCAATAGAGATGTGCAATTTGTGGAGAATGAAGCATGTGATAGAAGTGTAGAAAAAATAATGAGTACAACAACAACTGATTCACATGATGATATGACTGATGAAGTGTTAGAATATTAATGTATTCCTCAAGAAATACCTCCTTCCACTCATGGACATGCAACACAAGTTGTAGCACAAGCTACACCTCCTTCTATAGCAATAATTTCAAGAAATCAAAAAATTTCACCCATACAACAAACTCCACAAGGAACATCAGCCATAATGCCATTGAAAAGTCTATGAAACTCAACTGATAGAAGTAGCTCATCGGATCCTACATTGGTAAGTTTATTGCAGCAAAAATATGAGGAGTTTAATAATATCTATGAATCTAATTTTAATGTAACTGAAAACATCAAATTCTTTTTCTGTTTTTGCTTTATTTTTAGAAGATGTTGATCCAATATGTTTTGATGAAGCAATAAAGGATGAAGCATGGGCTGAAGCTATGGATGAAGAGATTGAATCTATTGAAAAGAATAGCTTTTGGTTGTTGGTGGATCACCCGCAAGGAAAGGATATTATAAGCATAAAATGGATTTACAAAACAAAGTATGACATGGATGGAAATATGCTGAAGCATAAGGCAAGGTTGGTTGCTAGAGGTTTCACTAAGTAGCCTAGTATTGGTTGCAATGAAACATTTTCCCCTGTAACTCGCTTGGATATAGGAAGAACTAGTTTGACCATTCCCGACCAAAACAAGTGGACTATTTGCTGAATGGATGTAAAATCTGCATTTTTAAATGGTTTTATTGAAGAGGAAATTTATGTGGAGCATCCAAAAGGATATGAAATTTCATGTCATGAAGGAAATGTATAACAAGCTAAAAAAGGTTCTCTATAGACTCAAGAAATCTCCTAGAGAATGGTATAGTCGAATTGATTCTTATTTAATTAAGAATGGCTTTAGTAGGTGTAGCAGTGAGCCTACTTTATATATCAAGATGGATGAAAAAGGTAAAATACTGATAGTTTGTCTTTATTTAGATGATTTGATCTTTATGGGGGACCTTTCTATAAGTTCCTTTAAGGTAGATATGACGAAAGAGTGTGAGATGACTGCTCTTGGTCTTATGAAAGAGTTTGAGATGACTGATCTTGGTCTTATGAAATATTTTTTCAGAATAGAAGTTAAGCAATCGATAGATGATATTTTTATTTCTCAATCAAAGTATGCAAGTGATGTACTAAAAATATTTAATACTCTAAATTGCAAGCCATCCCCTACACCAGTTGTAATAGGACTAAAGTTAAGCAAAGAAGATGATGGTTCATTAGTTGATCCTAAATTGTTCAAAAGGCCAGTTGGTAGTCTCATGTATTTGATAAACACAAGGCCTAGCATCATCTATGGTGTGAGCCTCATCTCAAGGTTCATGGAGTCTCCAAAAGAATCTCATTAGCATCAGTGATAGGAATTTAAGTACGTATGGTTATGCCTTTAATTTTGGAATAGGGTTTGTATCATGGGCTTCAAAGAAACATCCCATTGTCACTCTTTCTTCAGTAGAAGTAGAGTATGTGGCAGCCACAGGAAGAACATGTCAAGTGGTATGGATGAGAAGAATGCTAGCTGATGCATAAACAAGATGAAGGAAAAAGGATTTATTTTGACAAGAACTCAACAATTGCATTGTCTAAAAATCATATTTTTCATAAAAGAAGCAAGCACATAGACACTAGATACCATTTTATAAGAGAGCTAGTGAATAACAAAGAATATGTTTAGATTTTTGTAGATCAGAAGATCAATTTGCTAATATTTTCACTAAACCATTTAGAAATGATGTATTTGAATATTTGAGAAGTTTTTTGGGTGTTTGTGCTGAAGAAAGATTCTTCAAAAAATTTAGAGCTCGAAATGAAGGTAGATGTGCTTGAAATTTTTTAGCAGAATGCTAGAAATGAGGTAGATGTGCTAGAAATTTTTGAGAATAAAGATGGATCTGCCATAAATTTTTGAGAAGAAGATGAAGATGGATGCTCCAATTTTTTTTGAACAAAATTTTATCTAGTTAAGATTAAGGGGGAGTGTTAAAAATATAATATCAACTACCTTATCGTACCTGTCCTTGTCAGCTCACCTCCGTATCAACATTAAATACAATTTAATGAGAAAGTTTTTGGAGAAAGATTTTAGGAGATTTGATATGATTCAACATTAACTCTTTATTAACTCTTACATGATGTATCGGTTGTAAAAATAATATTATTTTATTCCTCTTTCTCCACCATAGATTTTTTATTTTTGAATACTGAGTGGTTGTCATTTTTGTGAGAGAAGAAGGGCAACAAAGCTCTGCTATAAGAAGGTAGAACAAAGAATAATGAACAAGAAGAGAAATGAAACTCTGCTCTAACTACTTATTTTAATATATATATGAATTTGATATCGTCTATTGTTTGTTGAGTTATTTGTGTGTGTTGTGAGCAACATTCAAATGCTTTTTATTTGTCTTTTTACTGTTGTATGCATTTTTTTTTTGTTCTTTTTTTATTGCTCAAATAATCTACCCCTTTCCCCATACAAAGAAAGGTAGCGAAAATAATATTGTAAATACGAGCATGGAAATACCATGAAATTAAATTCATAGAAAAGTGATGTAACAATTATAATTACAGAAAATTATTAAATTTAAAGGATAAGGGTACTAAATAAAGGTTTGAAAGAAAAACAAATAAATTTCATTCAAAAGTACAAAATAAATTATTATGTTTCATTTTTTTTGTTTTAAAGATATTTTATTCTAATAAATAATTTTTTTTAAAAACAAAAATGTTTTTAAAATTAGATCACTAATTTTATCATGTATATTTTTTGTTACATTTTTATTAAATATTTTATTTTGATTAATTTGATATTTTGTATCAATAAAAATATAAACTTATATTTTATTATACTATGTTTTATTAGTGTTTTATTAAAATCAAACCATTAATTTTATTGAAATAATAATATTTATGGGGCAAAGTATATTTTTTAAATTCTTGATAAAGTTTTTCTTTCTCTTAGGGTTTTGAGTAGAGACCATTCTTTATTTGTAATAGACCTATATTTGTTATTGAACAATAGGCGAAAGGGGATGCTTTATGGCCTAGGTCATAGAACATCACTCCTTGCCAATTGTCATTCAACAATGTCATAAGAGCCCAAATCAGATTGAATATCAACCGAAACATGAGTCAATTCACAAAAAGGAAGACCTAGGAGGTATTGTTTTAAGCTTTGCAAGGTTCACCACCAAGCAAAAACTTGGAAATGACAACTTAACATTCAACTCAAAAAATCTAGTAATGCAAGTCGAATAATGAATGCAAATGATGAAATTAAGCAACAATAAGTTAGGGAAAGTGTACCTTGGAAGTCTAGAAATGTGATGAGGATTCTAGAAATGTAAAAAAGCTGTCAAAATATGCTAGGGAGGATTAATACACCCTTACTATTGTCTTAGTCCCTCTACTATTTTTTGGGAGAAATGCAAAATATTTAGATGTCGAAAATAGAAGAATCTCTCCAAAATACCCTTGGGAGGACTAAGATGTCCTTATTGTTGTCTTCGCCCTAATTTGAATTTTTGGAATCTATGAATGTGATCTTGAGGCTCAAGGTCCACACTTCCTTCTTCTCAGATCTTAGGTCCTTAAACTTCTAGATTTGGCCTGTAGGTGAGAATTCTAATAAGATAGGATGACAATAACCAAGAGGGTGGTCAAGCCCCTAGGATCAAGATCCTATGAAAAACCAACATAGGCATGAAGGAACAAACTTGTGGATGATATATGAAGGCATAATTGGATCACAAACATAAACCATCGAAGGTAGAAAAAGGAAAAACAAAAAAAAAAGGAAAAGGAAAAATTCTACAGATCAAGCTTCAGCTAGCCATCGAAAAAGGTTTACAAGTGGAATGCGATGTCCACTATGCGAATAAAACACATTATCACAAGGGTTAGTGAACCTAGTTGTCTACTAGGTGAGCCCTAAGAAATCTATATCAAATTCATACCACTATGACTATGATAAGGAAAAAGAAAAATGCACAATCACAAGAGCTAGTGAAGCTAATTGTTCACTAGGTGAGCCCCAAGGAACCATATTAAATCAATATGTCCATGAATTAATAATAAGGTATAAAAATGCAACACAACAAGAAAGAGGGATGTTCGTAAGGGATTTTTCTTAGTTTGTGAAAGTTATAATCCTAGGGAACATTGCACTTAACATCTCCAAGAGAAGACAAGTGCAAGGAAATATCACACTCTCGAAGGAAATCAAACCTAATGACACCACCAAGAAAATAATGCATTGCAAGAAGAAAGAAAATTGCACAATGAAACATGAGTTTCAAAGTATGCCCCCACTTTAAAGCGGTTGCTAACACCATTGCTGTGTGAAATTTCTTTAAATTAGAGAAAGACATGGGAGCTTACTCGGAAAGCCCTATGCCAAGTCATATGTTTCCAATAAGTTGTGTCATGAGAAGGGAAGGGGTTGCCCCCATAATGCATAACTCAATACGTCACATGTGAGCTAGCTTAAGGAATGTTCTCCATATCCCAAGGTTGCTCTTATAAATATATCAAAGGTGATCAACTAACCAAAAGAGGCAACAAAAGGTGATATATGAGGACAAGGTTGCCTAACCCGTTTCCCCCACTTAGTGTAGGACAAGGGTGAGCTGAAGTGATTGCCAAGAAATATGATCGGTAAAAATCAGTATCAATTAGAGGAATTAGGTAGTTAAACACAAGTAAGAGAACAACACTCCTTAGGATATTGAATTTTTCTACTCAAAGTCTTATGTTCATTAGTATAATGACCGTGAACTCTATGATATGCACAAAATGAATGTTTGTAGTCGAAGTTCTTTCATTTTCTTGGAGAGAGGGATATCAAATAATCTTGGAGTCTTGACAAAATACCCTCTTGATCAATAGTAGAATATTTGTCATTATTTTGTGGCAAAGATATCTCTTGCTTAGTATTAGTTGTCATACCTACACAAGACTCTTTATATTGTGTGATTTTTTTTTCTTTTTAAAAGAAGATGTAAAATATAAAGAATTTGAATCATAAGTGTTTTGCATGATGACATTGATGTTAAGCAAGGATTTATTTGTTTCTTGCAAATGATAACAATCAAGATGAGTAGTGTCTATCAATTCAAGATGCACTACTGTTAAAGTCGGCTTAGAGGAATCTTTTGTAATAGTGTTGGTATTGAGTGAAGGTTTGTTTGATGTTTTGATTTCTATCATAGTATAATAACTAAGACCATGAGTTATTTCTTGCATGTTAGGTTCTATAGGGACACATATACCTTGTTCTCTAGCACCACATCCTTTTCCACTATATCCAAGTTGTTTCATAAGCTCATAACCTTTTCCATAAATATTTTTAATTTCTTTTGGAGTTTGTGGTTGTTGATAGTCTATCAAATCAACGTTTTTTGTGTAATTTTATTTTTCTTCTAAAGTGGTTGAGGTGGATGCTTTTGAAGGGTTTTCCAAATTTTTTGTTGGCAGTACTACCTTTTCTTTTCTCTTATCAGAGTCTTCGTTTATGATCTTGTTTTTTCCCATGAATGTTGCTTCAAAACTCAACATTCCCAAATCATCTAGCGATATTATTTTGAAAGGTTTAGGGCCCCTATATTTTTGTTCTTGTATGGGTTCCACTTGTGTAGTTGGTGTTAATTTTTTCAATAGATTCTCTTTATCTTTTTCAATGTTCAAAAAATTGTATGGTTTAGGATTAGCTTCGATTGTATATACTTTGTTTTTGTATACATGCTTCATGATAGGATGAAGGGTAGAGGTCATAACATGCATCTCGTGAATCCATGGTCTTCCTAAAAGAAGATTGTATGAACGATCATCAAGCATAACATGGATCTAGGTTTGTAATGTTACTTTTTCAACTTTAATAGGTAATGTGATCACCACATGTGGTCGCTTCCCTACATTATCAAATCCTTTAATAGATAAAGAGGCGGGTTATATTTTTGATTTATGGACACCAAGCTTATCCAAAAGGTTTACACTACATACATTTAAGATTGACCCATTTCCAACAAGGGTTCACTTTATCCTTGTTGTATTGTATTGATCTATTAACATGCAAGCATCACATTGTTTTTTCCCTTTTGAAAGGAGGGAGCTCACTTTGGTGGAAAACAATGTCAGCATTCAGTCCTTGAATCATGGCTACTATATCATTTGGTTGTATATTAGAAGGGATAGGAAATTGTTGTAAGGAATTTTGAATCATGTTATGGTTGTGAGGGGAGGCTTGAATAAGTTCCCATAATGATATATTAGCATGAGTATTCTTTAGTTTTTCAATAAGATCGTACTCCTTTTCGTGAGGAGGGCCTGATAAGATAGGGTTGGGAAAAGGTAAGATTGCCGAAGTTGGTTGTTTTGGTTGTGGATTGTTTTGAGTGTTCTATGTATTTAGAGCAATGGTTTTATGACTCAGGTGCTGTGACACTTTATTCTGAGGTGGGTAGAGGGTAAGTTCATGTTTTTTTTGAGTTTGAGGTTTGTGTGAAGGTAGATAGATGATAAGTTTAGGCTCAGGGGAGTACTTCAAGGGATATCTAATGTGCATAACCTTAGAAAACTTTCCCTCATTTTCATGATCCCTTAGTGAAGGGGAGTCTAATTTCACTTCATCATCTTCATCTATGGAATTACTATTGTTAATGTTCTCATTGTCTTCCACAGTGATATCTTTCCTAGTAGGAGAGTTTTTAGGAGAACTACAAACCAAATGTTCTTGACTTTCAAGGATTGGTTCTTCCAAAATGAATTCATTGCAAGTGGGGGAATGATCAATGGTTGAATTTTCTTCCTTATCTATCATGTCACTATGTTGTTCAAGAATTTTTTCCTCATGACTTTAATTAGTTGTATTTTCTAACACGAAGGCATCTTCCTCGTAGCTAGGAGAGATACTAGGAGAATAAAAAATTTAATCATCATGATTATTCATAGTTTCATTCCTTTCTCCTATAATTTCTTCCAAAATAGGATAGGGAGCATAAAGAGGATTGTCATAAATCTAAAAGTTTTGATCATCCAACACCAACATATCTTCACCTACACTTTCATCCTCTAGAACATTGTTGCAAGAGGTGAAGATGTTGGGAGATGAATGTAGAATAGTTGAAGTTTCAATGGTCTCTTGTTGTGTTATGTGGTCATCATGATTACCTATGGTTGTTTCTTCTTGTTCATCAATTTTTTTCCTGATAATAGAGGTAGAAGTAGAGAAACAACTAGGATTCTCAAAAATCTCATTGATTGGTTCTTCTAACACCAAAATATCTTCTTCGCCAATAGGAGAGATATTAGAAGAGGAATGAATATGACCATTAGGAATGTACAAGGTTGTATTCTCTTTCACTAAAAAACTCTCATAGGGAGGGGATATGAATGTTTTTTGAGCATGCATAGAGAGGTAAGGTGCTAAAATTGTTTGAAAAAAAATGAAAATCACTTCTAACCATCCTATGCAATGCTTTAAGAATGTAAACAATGCATATCTAAAGATGAACAATACTTTTATCCCATGTATGCAAAACTTTAAGAATGAAAAAAATCTATATCCAAAAGTGAAAAGCACTTTTATCCAACTCATCCAAAGTTTTGTGAATGTAAAAATTGTATATGAAAAAGTGAAAAGTACTTTTATCCAAATTATGAAAAGTTTTAGGAATGGAAACATTTTCAGATTTGATGATGCTTGTGTAAGGTAGGAATAGTGCGGAAATGCCTTCCAAATGAAAAATTATGAGGAAAGAAGTATACAAAATTTTATTTAATTAGAATTACAGTCATTAAGATGCACAACAACATAACAAAAAATTTAACACACACAGACTTGAACACCAAATTTATGTGGGAAAACCCTTATGAGAGAAAAACCCACACACCAAGTAAAGCCACTTTGTATTACAGTAAACCAATTATATACAAAGTTACATATTTCACTCCGATGTGTCAATTCATAACAAAAAAATTTCCCTGACATACCTCGTACGCAGATTTCAATTACAGTTGTTCTCTCACATTGTTACAATTATCGTATTGAATACAATGAAGAAAATCAGCGAATGAATCCAAACCAGCAAATCCATCCCCAAATCATTGTAAAGTGTTTTAATATATATTCGAAATCCAACCATGGTTACTGTTGATGTAAAATTTTGCATGTAGCAGCAGTCTCATGGGAAACGTAGCTATTGGGGGACATTGTGCGCTAGCTAAGTGACCTCCGGGATTTTACCAAAGCTGGCTCTTTGTTTAGTGGGGGGAGTAAAAGGTTAGAAAGATAGAAAAAATATAAAATCTACACTATCGGCGATGCACCAAAATCTTAGACAAATTCACTAGAGCACAGTGCAAAATGCAAAGGCCCGGACCACTAAATTATTGTTCATCAAGTTATTTTTCTCAAAAGCACTTAAAACATAAGAATACCTTCTAATTTTCATAATATAATCTAGCATAACCTTAGCTAACATAGAGGAGCCGAAGAAACATGATATGTATTCATTGAGCTATAAAGGATTACAAAAGCTGAAGAATAGGCATTCATACAATAAAAGAAGATAACAACACAGACCAATAGTCTTACTAAATGCATGAAAAATAGAAAGGCCAAATTTATTTGGCACAATCTGGAGTCTTCAAATTAAATAAAACTATTACAAAGGATTTCTTCCCAGTGCTCGAGAGTTTTTTGCAACTTAATCAACAACCTAATAAAGAGAAACATGGCCGAATTTATAGGCTAGTTCACTGCCTGAGACACACCAAGAGAAGGAAAACCGCGAGCAGAGACTGACGACCCAAATCACCTCGAGTCACCACAATAAACATCGATCATTGAGGAGCATGCCAACGAAGCCACGATAGGAAATAGAAAACCACGTAGCAATAGAAATGAAAACGTGACACCACAGAAGAAAACGCGACAGTAGGCGAGTACAACAGGTGCAGTAGCAACTCCAAGGTAACCGGCGCGGCAACAACTACAACTTGTAGCGCAGATGGGGCCTAGAAAAAAGATGAAGGGATGCATAGAAAAAAGCTCTGAGAGGGAGCGACGTGGAGCACGCTGAGTGAAGGAAAGTATAAGGTGGGCCCAGTTCAGAAAGAAGCTAGAGAAAGCCACACGACATGCAGTCAGAGACTAAAGAAAGGTGAAGCAACATAAAAAGAAAAAAGATTTGCAAGGAAGCCACATGGAGCACATCGAGGTCAGTGAGCATTTGAAAAGTAAGGCGCAGCCATAAAGATAATAACCGCAAAGGTTTGGAAGTTTTTTGTGGAATAGTTTGGTGACTCACAGGGGTATTCGCTCACGGAATGAAGAACCCCAGTAACTTTGGTTCAACATCCCAAAAATGCTAACAACCTCGAGAGGGCAGCCTACAGACTGGTCTAGACTTTGTTCGATGGTGCAGAGAGAGCTCAAAGACTCTCATGAGCTAGCCTGAGATCAATAATTTCTTTGAAAGGAAATCCGCCTAATACCTTCGTTTCCAATTCCAATTGGAAGAAGAGTTGCACCAGCTAATGTGTGATCTCCTCAATTTCTTCGGCGGTCAAAGAGTGATCAAAAGATTGGAAGATAGAAAGGTCCTACTTCTTCTCTTTGATCATAGCAACAATATGTTCCACACCCGCTACCACCTAATCTGTAATGAAGGGCGAAGGGAGGCCTCTTTGAGTTAAACAGGATTTTTTTTCCCGCATGTCACTAGTAACCTAATTCAGCCGAGCTCTACATTCTACTACCTGTTGAATAGCCTCGTGCATAGAGATGAGGATACTTATGCCCATGGCCACTGTTGTTCGGTCTTCTATGCCCACGCTGCTCAAAGCTTCATCGTAAGTTGTATACAACTTTCCCAATAAAATCCTAGCCTCCAGAACCTTGTCAAAAGTTAACTCCTCAATCTACTGTATTGTTTCACCTACTGTTTTGCAAAGGGTAGATGCTTGTGCCATAAATTTTAAAGTGGGCTAAAGATTAAGGCACAATGCTTTCACTTTATCCCAGTATTATGCATACAACTTCTTGGTGATCTCCAACGAGCTCATCTGGGGCACAAGAGGTTGGGTCTTAAGGGTAGCCAATTTTGCTTCTCTGTTGCTCAAAATCGCCTTCAGTTTTGACAAATTTTTGTCCAATGTGGACACTTGCTCCTTTACATTGGAAACCTTTTTTTCTTTTTCTTCCAGGGTCAATTCGGCCTGCTTTGTTTTTTGAGTTTCCAACACCAAAGTGGCATTCATTTCATTAATTTCAGCATTCGTGGTTTGCCAGAACTGCTTCATTCCCACACTTAGCTGCATAGATGCAACGCAAAGTTTTTCTTTACTTGCTCAGCTATGCTCGACTTCCTGCTGAAGATTCAAAATGATCTCTATGCTCAGAACCTACAACTCCCTGATTTGACTTGCAAAGGCACTCCTCTCCTTCTCCAAGTGACTTATTTCATTCTCTTGGGCTTTGAACTTGTTTACCTAGATGTCGACCTTACCCTTGAGCTCCGCTATCTGATCATCCTTTTTCTTTGCCTAGTGGTTAAGCTTGAGATAATCAGTGGTCACTATTGTTTGGGTCTCCTCCATTAGCTCAACTTTATCTTGCAAACAGGCTTGCTACAAGTCTAGCCTGATAGCATTTATAGAGTAATCAATCGGTAGCATTTCTCCTACCGGTTTAATCACATTGGGAGTGATTTTTGCAAATATCAAGGAATTTTGACTTTCATTGAATATAGTTTGCAAGAGAGGCTCTGCCTACCTGGTTGCGTTCTTTTGTCTTCTTTTATTGATACGGTTGAGTTGGGCGCTCTTGTTTGCATCAACCTGCGAAAAATATTCCTGGGCAGGGATACCCAAGCCACCAGCAAAAGGGAACTCTTGTGGGATGGCCAACGGGAAAGACAACGTACTCAATGCATCAGAAGTTTTGTTGGGCCTCGATATAATGGTCGGGGAGAATGGTGGAATGAAATGGCCACTCAGAGGGGATGATAATGCAGTGTAGGGGAAGACTGGAGATGCCCAAACTACAGGGTTGGGCCTTGGAGGTAAAAATTGTTAGCTCATGAGCCCAATACTTACACCCAATTGTGCACTGGGTAAGGGATGGAAATCGGAGGATGAAAGTGGTAAACTAGGAGGAGTAAGACTTGATTGCCCGGGATATCTAGTGGAAGAAAAAACTTGCACAAATGAAAAAGAAGGGGTAGATGAAGAAGAGACCAAAGACATGGTAGAGAGAGAAGAGGGAGGAAAAATTACCTAAGGCTCATGGGGAGCTGCAGAAAATTCAACCGCTTCCTTCATCGACCGCTCTTCTTCTCCACCGGAGTCTCTGGTTCATTGCCACTTTTCCTCTCAAGAATCATCGAGGTCAAAAATGACCCACCTCCTATCACTGGTAGTCCTTACTCACTTCCTTGTTGATTTAGAGGAGCTGGATGACTTTGATGTTTGTGTGTGTGAATCCTCTTGCAGCGTAGGCTATTTACTAGTATCCTTCTCATGCATTGGATTCTCGACAACAGTAGGGGGATTCTAAGTTACCTCCTCCCCAGGCTTTGTGGAAATCTCTTCCCTTCTATAATGTTGCACAGATGTTGAATAGTTCAAAGACCTTTCTAAGTTTGAATGCTCCCTTTCCCAAATGTCATCAAATCTTTCATCAAGGGCCACTTCTTCATGAAGCTTGTCGATTGCCAAAATCTTGTACCAGTATATCCAAAAGTCTCGAATCTTATCAGACGTCCAATTGAGCTTATTCAATTGGGTGCACAGGGACTGGTTGATCTTTAGCTTTGGGTTGGATCTCCCCACTATGTAGTAAAAATTCAGCCATGGTGGTCACTCATCCTCAGTAGGAAAATATTCAAGGCCTACATATAAACTGAAATTCCCCTCCTCAACATTTATCTGAGAGTCCCAAAATGGCGAGGTGAATGTAGGATTTTGATGCCAACCTCTAATAAATTATTTCTAGGGTAGTAATGTCCAGTATCATTTATCAACACCAACCCGAGATGACCCAACTTCGAAAGCAGAATCTCTGAAGTATCATTCTTCAAAGTCTTTTTCTTGATTAGTGACACAGAACCAATCAAGATTGGTAGCAACAAATAGGAGGTTAAATTTTTTCCCCCCCAGTAATCATTATCAATAGTACATAGCCGCCTCATTGCTTCCAGGGCTAGCACTCTTTCAGAAATAAAACGAGGGAGTCGGAAGGGCTCCTGGGTGAAACCTCACATGCGGAGTATGGTAAAATCCATGCCAAAGAACCAATCAAAAGAAGGTACAAGCTTTCCCAACCAGGACCTCTGTCGGGGCAATATGTGTGTGTTCATATTGATGCCAACTCCATCTAAAGCCCACAGAGTTGGGGTTAAGAATAAATCCAAAAACACATAGTAATCAAAGGTTTTCGACATGATAGAAGTCTATGCCAAAACTGGCTTCTTCAAGCCACCTTTGTAAAAAATAGCTAGAGACATAAATGTCAAAAAGTAATCTGGATTCTGGTGTAATATCAAGTAGGCCAGGAAAGAGGAATACCTAAACCTAGAACCGGCCTGAAATTCTTGCAATTGCTGCCAAATATCATCACTAATAACTCTTGCAAAATCTAGGAGCGGAGCCACGTTATTCTTCCTCAACATAAAGTTGAGACACATTTCAAACTTGAAAATGTGCTTGTCTATATCCAGACCACACACCAGTGCCAGCATAGAAGTGAGAGAAGAAGGCCCACCTTTGAGAGCCTTTAGACCAAAAGAAAACTTGGGCAGTGTTGAGTTACTTGTCGGGTGATTAATTTTAGTGCGGTAAAACTATGACACCATTCAGAGCACTCTCCACTTCTCATGCATCCTGTTCACTTCAAAAATCTCAACATCCCGAGTCAAGGGGAGTGGGACACACAACATATCCTGAATAGTTTCAAGGCTAATGACTACCCTAAAATTAGTGTTGCTTCTCACTCCAGTGTTTGGGTCAAAGCCTGTCGTGCATGCTTCCACAATTTTTGCATAAGGGTGCACCAAGGGAACCATGTACTAGGTATGTGTAGGATCATCATCAAAAAAATAGGTCCTTAAGTGGCAATAAAATTCAAAAAAATAAGAGTTAGGCAACTTGACGTAAAAATTTGAATAAGTTATCTATATTATTTCAAAAATATGTAAGAATAGAATTTTTAGAAAATTGAATCTAGTTTCTAAACTGCTAGGTTTATTTAGAAAAAAAAAAATTTATTTGGTAAAAATTTAAAATTTCAATGCAGTAGTACTTCAATTTCAGGGAAAAAATAAGAAGTAGGTATTTGTCTAAACCACCCTAACCACAATAAAATGATAATATTTTTTTATAATATTTTAAATATAAGTAAAGGACTCATGTCCGATGTGGTGCACATTTTTTTTTAATTTTTTCCAAGTAAATAACTAATTATGAATTTTTTATTACAAATTTTAAAAAATATAAAAAACGCGTACGTCTAACCACCTTAACTTTGTCAAAACTTCATGAAATTCAATTTTTTTTTTTTAATCCTATAGTATGCAAAGCATAGAATGTGACACATGTTTCTTATTCAAAAAATGTGATACCATTTGAAAGCTATAGATTTTTTTCAATCAACGTATCAATCAAGAATTTACTCGTAATTCAAATAAAAAATGAATAATAATAATTTATTAAATTCAAAATAAAGCATAATTTATATGGTGGAAAGATGAGAATCTCCTTTAAAACCCCTTTTCGTTTCATCAATTTTGGGTAAAAAAAATTCGCCAGCCACATGGGCCATCATATCACTTACATATTGCCACTTTTTGGCCCATCGTGATCTTATACATACCCTACTATGGAAGCCCACAAAACCATAGGCGCTTGTTGAAAGGGTCCGCTACATTCTTCATTTTATTGCATGCAGCTTCCCTAAGGCTCTTAGGATTGTGGGATAGCTCAGGATCAAAGACGTTATCCCAATCCTCTGCAACCAAAGCCTGATCTCTATGAGGAATTGCGTTTAGTATTCTCTGGTCCACCTGACTGGTGAAAGGCTAGCAAGGCTTTGTGGGGATGTTTGGAGTAGCATAAGACTCCTTGTCATAGAGCTACACATAGGGTGCCCTCCTCATTTGCTCCATTATACTTGCTGGGGCCAGGGCCTATGTTGGAATCTCTTGAATCTCAGCCATTTCGATATTTGCAAGAACATTTTCGCAAACTTTAGCAAATGGCTTAGCTTTTTTGAAAAATTCTTTCTCTCTTATGAATGCCTTAGCTGTTTTATCTTTAGATAAATCCTTGCAATAAATGTGCTTTGCATGCCTAACCTTCCCATTTTTATCTTCGTGAAAAACGATCGAGAAGGGTGCATGCCAGCCATTCATACCTAGCTGCCATATGTGTCACCAAATTTTTGTGCATGCAAAAAGATCACCATCCTGCCAAATTTCCCTCTACAATTAAGAGACAGATTTTTGTGTGATGTGGTGTCTGATTTTCTTGAACAATGAACCAAGACAACCTTGAAAAAACACCTTCGCAAGCTTTATGCATTTACTAATTTTTCTTGAATGTACATGGGTGCGTTGCCCAACACCCTGTCTTTAAGATTTGCCTTGATTCAGATGGGATGGTGCCTCCTTGTGCTAGCACCTAACCAACCTCTAATGAATTTGGCAACTTGAATAGAGCAAGTTGCAACTGTACTGGAATATTCCCATCACCTCACACGTCGCAACACTGAAAACTGAGGCTTGGTGACACACTTCAGCTCAGTCGTAATTATGGCCTACCTCGGCTGGTGAACCCTGGCTAGTCTATAAATAAGACCCTCAACAGCATTGAAAATCATAATGTTTCCTAGCATTCCTAGCTTAGCAAGTTTTACTTATCTTAGTAATTTCCTTTTTCTATCTAGAATAGTAAACAACATGGAAACTCCAATAAGGTTAGTTTGCAAGAAGACTCAAGCTACCTTCTTAGGCAAAATTAGGTGCAGGTGCCTAAAGCGTATGATAGGTGTGAAAAACCTATTGTACGTGAAGGCAATTAAGTGGGTTCTGGGTAAAGATTATGTAGAGTATGAGGAATAGTACTGAGTAAACACTAGCATCTGCTCTCATTTTGTCGCATCATTGCTGGATATCAGCATTTCCAAACACAAGATCTTAAAGCTCAGGAAGTGGGTGTTCCCTCGACACTACCTCAGAGGATTAGAGCAGATCATCCGTGCAACTCAGTTTGATTATGGGATCCCTTCGGTTCGTAACCATCGTCTGCTGCAATTGCACGAGGGACCTGTTCCAACTAGGCCCTTCCTATTCGACTTCAAATTTGAGACTCATGAGGACCATCCTGCCAAAGTCCATGCCAACTGCTACTTCCTCATGCAGGTGCATTATATTGAACCATTCCAAAACCTCCAATGGTACGAGGATTTTGAAAGAATGGTGTTCCCTAATCTCGCGCCGCTTGTTGCTACAATTGTTGGTCCCTCCCACTGATAATCACAGAATGAGAATGGTCCCCAATTTTTTCCTTTTCACTTTTCAAGCTCCGCTTTATAGCGGACATATATATATATATATCGATACAAGACCACTAGCCTTTACCTTATATAATGTAAATTTTTGGCCAATATATATAATATACATTTTTTCACAAATCTTGGCTCATTTACAATATTCTTTCAATTCCTTACACCTTTGCTACTATTTCATAAAGCACTGAGAAAACCCAAAACTTTAAAGTAGAAAAAATAATTACATATTTACAATTTACATAGCCTTCACACAAGCAGAATTAATGAATTTTTTAAAGATGTATTCCATTAACTGGAATACTTAGGGTGTTACCTTCTTTGTCTTCCAACTCGAAAGAGTTGAACTGTTTACATTGGGTAATTTTGAAAGGACCTTCCCAGAGGCTGTCAAAATTTTTGTGCTGATCGAGCTTTGCTCCACGTTCATTGAACTTGAGCACCAAGTCTCCACATTGTAACTCTTGATCCGACGCCTTTTTATCACACCATTTCTTTACCACCTCTTGGCAGTTGTTCATCACCTCAAGGGTGTACACTTTTTTTTCTTGTACCTTGGGTAGCTCGGAAAACCTTACCTCCATTGCTCCATTTTGTTCAATCTCCAGAGATTTAAGCAACTCTAGGGCAGAGATTTCCGTGGAAATAGGCAGCAATGCCTCCTTCCCATACACCATCTCATAAGGAGATGTGTTCAGTATCTACTTGGGCATGATTCAGTCTGCCCACAATGCTGTCCAAAGATTCTTATGCCATTCTTTTTGGAGTGTCGAGCTTATTATCTTTATTAACCTTATGAGGTTTTTGTTCGTAGACTCTGTGATGCCATTCCCCTGGGGATAATAGTTAGAAGAGGTTTTCAGGAAAACCCCATATTTTAATGCGAACTGGCTCATATTTGAGCCGAGGAATGCTTTAGCATTATCAAAGATGATTGCTTTGGGGAGGCCAATTTTTCCTACCAAACCCTCCAGGAAATTAACAATCTCCACTTTTGTTGTATTTTTTAATGGCACAACTTCTGCCCATCTAATGAAGTAGTCCGTAGTTGTCAATATCCATTTGTGTCTTGCTGAGGAGAAAGGATTAATCATCCCAATGAAATATAAACCCCATTGAGCAAAAGGTTCTTCTACTAATATAGGCCTTAATGGCATAGCAACATTCTTTCTCCTTTTGACATGAAACTGACATTCATTGCAAGACTTAATCAATAAAAATGCATCGTTGAACAGTGTTGGCCAAAAATAACCAGCACATATAATTTTAATTGTCATGGTTCTTGTAGAAAAATGTCCTCCAGCTGGGTTATTGTGGTATTGATCTAATATTTTCTTGGCCTGTTCCTTATTTACACACCTTAGCAGGATGCCATTAAAATTTCTTTTAAATAGGACACCCTCCAAGAGAACATAATTACTATTTTGTAAACAATAGAAATTCCTTTTAAAAGAAGGTAGATTGATCAGATACCTTCTCATCTGCATGAAGTTTATTATATCTTCAATCCAGTCACCCTAAGAACTTTCTTCGTTCGATAACACAAGTTGCGGAGCCTCAATCTCTATCGTTGTTTCACTATTTTTAGTGAGATACTCGCACAGTCCCTTTCCTTTGACAGTCTTGACAGGTCTTACTTTAATATCATATTCTAAGATCTTGTTGATCCAATTATCTCTCTTCTTTGTGATTTCTCCCTCCATGATATGCTCCCGCACACTAGGATGTGGAACACAAACAATCACCTTATTATATGATATCAAATATTGGAATTTTGTAAGTCCTTTAACAATAGAAAAGGCTTGCTTTTCTACAAAGTTGTACTTCACCTCGTATTCTTTTAAGGTTCATGAGTAGAAGGCAACACGAGACTCCCTTTTATCTTCATCATCTTTTTGCATAAGCACAGTAGTGATGTTGTTGCCACCACCAAAAACGTACATAATAAAATCCTTTGATAGGTCGGGGTTTACCAACATAGGAGTAGAGGACATAAACTCCTTAATAAGCTTGAAAGCTTTTCTGGCTTCTGTCATCCATTTGAAAATCTGGTCTTTCTTTAGCATTAAGGTAATAGGCTGAACAGTCCCTACAAAATCTGCAATGAATCAGCTAATGAAGTTGACCTTACCGAGAAATGACTGCACGCCATTCTTGTTGATAGGTAACGGGAGCTCCCAGATTACATCAACTCTCTCAGGATCAATGGAAATACCTTCCTTAGAGACAACATACCCCAATAGCTTCCCTTGGGGAACTCCAAACACACATTTCTTCAGGTTTAAAGAAATCCTGAATTCCTAGCACTTATGGAAGACCAGCTCCAAATGATCAAAGTGATCATCAATAGATTTTGAAAATACTGTCAAATCATCCAGGTAGATGAGTATAATTTTGTGGATCAAATCCTTAAAGGCAATATCCATGGCTCTTTGAAAGGTGGCTCTGACATTCAAGAGTCCTTTTGTCTCTTGTCGCATCATCCAAATCAAACACACTCTCCAAAGTGACTAGGCCTCTCAGAAGCTTGTTGGATTTTAGCTAGATAATTTGATCCCCAAAAGCTTCGATGATATTTGTTTGTAGCTGATTAGCAAATTCCCCAAACAACTAGATAAATGATGCAATATGAGTGTTGCTATTGAAAACTTGCCAATCTTGATTGTTATGTGGAATAGCGGGTCTTACAATTACCCTCATTGCATGCTTATTTCATAATAATTTGAAGGTCGACTCAAACTGAGCCCCGGTAGTCGCCATTCTATCAGCTTCAAAGTTCTTCTCCCTCAGTATAGCCTAAATATTGAATACCTCAAAGTTTTCAATCAAATCCCAGACTCTATGTCGATAGGATCACATACGGATATTCTTTGTAGCAAAAATTCTAAAAATTTGGTTGACCACCAACTCCGAATCTTCGAACACACTTATCTGCTTTGCACCCATTTGTTCTGCAAGCCTTAAACCATCGACCAGACCTTCATATTCTGCTCCGTTGTTTGAGCATGCAAACTAGAAGCAATATGATCTCAAGGTCCTTGCCTGAGATAGGGATATCAAACAAATCCCCACTCCAAATTCCACTCTACATCTTGCGCCATCAAAGTACAAAGTCCATATTTCTGAAGATTGTTCACATCTAGGCTCCTTAGTAACTTTGGGCGTAATCTGCCCCTCTTAATGTATAACATAGGCTCTGAGGCTAGTTGCATGGTAATTCCTAAAAGGATATGTATCAATAAACTCTTTCAACAAATTTTCTTCGTCTTCTGTCTGGGAGCTAGTAGCCTCCTCTTCTTCCAAAAATTCCACATTGAACCTCTCTTCCCAAGTGATTGAAGTATGTACTGCTTCAAAGTTGAGCAAGGCCTCGTCAACAACATGTTCAAAATGCAAAGTTTCTGATAGCAGTTTCATCTTGGCTCCATGTTTGGTCCTTAAGATCAGGTGTGACCAGTCCACTGTTAGATATCCTCCAACATTTGTTGTGAATTATCGAGACAAAAAAGTCATAAATAGATGAGGAATATCAATGAGTACGGTATCCTAATCTACAGTGATACTAGGCCAGACAAACAAAGGCATAGGCAATCCCTTGATTACCCCGACGGTATAAAATTTATTTCCATCTAGCTGCATGAATCCTTTGTTCAGAGGCTCATATTTTAAACCCAAAGCGTCAACTACTTGCTTTGGCATGACGGTGGTGCTAGTACTAGAGTCAATCATACAATTATGTAACAAATTGTCGCCAATAATAAGTGTTAGAAATAAAGGCTTAGGTTTAGGCTTACTTTCTTTTCCAGACATGAGCTTCTCCTTTGGCTGATTTGTTAACACTTTATCCAGGTCGGGCCTGGATACTTTCTCTTCATTAGACTAAATAAGTACCTTCGCATCCTCCTCTCCTGATAATTCCTTCTACAGTAGTACTTTCTGCTTTGGAATAAGACATCCCACAAAGAAGAGTTAGAAGAAAAATTCTTCATTTGTTCCACCACATGAAACTGTGCTCGTGACTGGTGAATCACATTTTCTTTCTCTTTAGGTTTCGTAGTCAACATTGGCTTTGCGACTGATGCGTCTGGCTATTTGGCAACAAAAGGGGTGATCGTAGGAGCCTTCGCCATTGGAGGAAGTTGATCCAAAGAGCTAGTAATAGCCACTATAGACTATGGTGGAATTGGCAATAGACCTACCACTAGGCTAGGTGTCAACTGTGATGAAGCATTGGTAGGCAAGGCTGTGAACTCTCTAGTGAATCTACACTTTGAACACGTGTTGTAGTCAGATTGCATTCGGGGCAATTTATCCATAGGGATGTCATTTGAAAATTCTGACTCTTCTCCTTCCATCCAATAAAAGAGAGCTTAGTCTGGAACAATGTTTGACTCTTGCTCGATGGACATCCCTTGAATTTGAGCAATGAGGACAACATTGTCCATCTGCTGAGAGGCATATAATTGGTTGTCGGGATTAGGTGTGTCGCCCTAGCTACGTTGGTCTACAATATTTTGTTACAAGTTTCCCCGTGGACAATTTCTTGGCATGTGTGCATCATTGCAAGGAAAGCACCATGAATTGGCATCTTCAGCTAAGTTGTTTTATCTAGCCACCAGCTCTTTATTCGAACTAGGATGAATGATCTGCATCGACAGGGTTACTAGAACTATCTGGTTACATAGCTGAGCTAGGCATTTCTACATGACTTATCCTGCCACTGATTTGATTGGTACAGAGCTTTTCCGCCTTGCTAATTCTAGTATGCAGACTTTTGATAGCTATATTGCTGCCACTTCAAAGTAGTTAATTCATTAGTCATGGCCCGCATCTATTCTCTCATCTTGTTCATCTCGGTAGCCAAGGGATTAGGCACAGGAGATACTATTGGAGCTGCACTTAGAGCACTTCCAGGATACATGTACATAGATTGGGGAGGAGCCGTAGGCGTGCTGGTCAAAGGAACTTCAGCTTTCATGGTGTTGCACTTGGGAAATAATAGCATGATGGGTCTTGGTGCAAATTTTCCTGCAACAATTAGATTATTTTCCGTAGTGACAGCCAAGGCATAAGCATAAGGAAGAGTCTCTCCGCAAGAGCTTGTAACATCATGGAAATGTCGGGGTTGATTGACTTCAGGTAGAACATAAATGCGAAATCTGGGGCTGGATGACTAGCAACAGGCACTCTCTAGTAGGTCGAGTGGAACCTCACATTGAAATCAAGTAGAGCTTCATGAGGAGCTCATTTTATATTTTTTAGTTGATGGTACAATGGAGATTTGTCACCAGCGTTGAAAAAATGCTTAGAAAACGGAGTTCTGAGCTGGTCCCAAGTTGCAATAGTACTAGTTTCGAGAGTCTTGTACGAGTTTAGTGCCTTTCCTCGGAAGGAGGTGGGGCCAGCAATCTAAGAGCTACATTTTAATTTGATATGCCATGTACTAGGCATACGTCTGCCACATCTTGTAGATGTTCCGTTGGTGTTTTTGACTCGTCCCTGAAATATTTAGGGATACCTTTTAGAGCAGAAGCAGGGATTGGAGCCCATATTGCAGGAGGCACAGGTGCAACTAAAAGACTTTCGGAGTCCCAGGCTACATAATTTCTAGCAACCATAGGTACAAGTGGTGTAGGTGATGGTGGAGAATGAGGCAACGAAGGAGATGGAGGAGGTGAAGGGCTACCTCGCCTACCTCTCATATGCACATAAACTAAGAGTGGTACGAGCTGGCTAGGGAATCTTGCAGTCTACAACCTAGTTACATGCCGATGACTCATACACACTTATTAAACTAGGTGAACATGCTTGTTTGCAGTCCCACCGAGCGTGCAAGAAAAAGAATTATTGACGTAGAATTTTGCATGTAGCAGCAGTCTCATGGGAAACTTAGCTATTAGGGGACATTGTGCACTAGCTAAGTGACCTCAAAGATTTTACCAAAGTCAGCTCTTCGTTTAGTGGGGGGAGTAAAAGGTTAGATAATAAAAATATAAACTCTATACTACAGGAGATGCACCAAAATATTAGACAAATTCACCAGAGCACAGTGCAGAATGCAAAGGCTCGAACCACTAAATTGTTGTTCATCAAGTTATTTTTCTCAAAAGCACATAAAATGTAAGAATACCTTCTATTTTGCATAATATAATCTAGCATAACCTTAGCTAACACAGAGGAGTCGAAGAAACATGATCTATATTCATTGAGCTATGAAGGATTACAAAAGTTGAAGAACAAGCATTCATACAATAAAAGAAAATAACAACATAGACCAATAGTCTTAGTAAATGCATGAAAAATAAGGCCAAATTTATTTGGCACAATCGAGAGTCTTTAAATTAAATAAAACAATTACAAAAGCTTTCTTCCTAGTGCTCGGGAGTTTTTTACAACTTAATCAACAACCTAATAAAGATAAACATGGTCAAATTTATAGGCCAGTTCATGGCCTGAGACACACTAAGAGAAGGAAAACCGTGAGCAGAGACTGACAAACCAGATCACCTCGAGCCGCCATAGTAAACAT
Organism: Sequoiadendron giganteum; assembly: GCA_007115665.2. Classification (NCBI taxonomy): domain Eukaryota; kingdom Viridiplantae; phylum Streptophyta; class Pinopsida; order Cupressales; family Cupressaceae; genus Sequoiadendron; species Sequoiadendron giganteum. The sequence goes on along the minus strand of CM021100.1, from coordinate 79,685,175 downwards.
CGATCGTCTAGGAGCATGCTAGCAAAGCCACGACAGGAAATGGAAAACCATGCAGATAATGAAACGAACACGTGGCGCCACAGAAGAAAATGTGGCAGTAGGCAAGTACAACAGGCGCAACAACAACTCTAAGGTAGTCGATGCAGCAACAACTGCCATGTGTCACGCAAACGGGGCCCGACAGAAAGATGAAGGGATGCCCAGCAAAAAGCTTTGAGAGGGAGCCACGTGGAGTGCACTGAGAGAAGGAAAGTACAAGGCGGGCCCAGTTCAGAAAGCAACCAGAGAAACCCACATGGCACGTAGTTAGAGATCGACGAAAGGTGAAGTGACATAAAAGTAAGAAAGCTTCGTGAGGAAGCCATGTGGACCATGCCAAGGTCAGTGAGCATTTGAAAAGTAAGGCGCAGTCACAAAGATAAAAACCGCAAAGGCTTGGCAATTTTTCGTGGAATAGTTACTTTAGTTCCAAAAACCCAACCATTCCAACTGTACACAAACTTTCACAAATATGTAATTATTGTACACACGTCAGGCCATCTTAGAGACTCCTTTCATGATCTCTCCAATAACACAAAGTTCCTTCAATGACTATTCATTCGCTAGACCAAATGTCAACAGTCAGCAACCAATCACCGCTTTCCATCTCATCAACAATCAAGTCTCATGTAGACACTCTTCACAAGCTACCAAGTCAACCATCGCCATATCGAGGAGACATCATATCATCTCCCTCTGATATATACAAGTACCTTTGATGAAGTTCCTACATGCTCCATTGAGCCATTGAAGAGACTCGAGATAGTGTCCCTTCTGAAAAGGTGAAAAATGGGGTCCTCTCTTTTGCTTCTAGGGTTTTGGACCTAAAAGGAGAGAGGTCAATTTCAACACTCTTCACTCAAGAACAAGCCCTTGAGATTTCAATGCAAAGGAGATTGAAATTTGGAAAAGGGATTCCTCTAGGGGATGAATGATGTCAAGTAAGGGGTTCACCACCAAGTGTAAACTTGGAAAAGATAATGAGTTGCGAAACAAAATGGGAAATGCAAAATGACCTAGAAAATTCCCTAGAAATGTAAGTAAAACAGAATATGAAACGAAAATATGGACAGTGTGCACCTAGAGACTTTGGAGAGACTAGAAACAGCTCTAAGATTCTGGAAATGTTGAATTTTTGACCAACTGTGACTCATTCACCAACTTGGGCCAATCGGTCCTAGGTCTAGATTTTTGTGTGGGGGCTTGTTTTGGGAAAAAGGGTATCAGAATCTATAATCTGATTTGATAGAAAACTACAATGGGACTCATTTTCCACTCTTAGTGAATCATTCCTATTCATATTTTTCAAGAATTGAAAACTTTGATCTACACTTCAACACCTACCCTTTCCTTCCAACTTGAGTTCCAGATCCAAATCTGTGAAAAACACCTACAAAAAAAAATTCAACTTGATATGGTAATGGGGTGTTTGCCTTAGTCAAACCCATAATATTTTAATTAAACCTTGATAAAGATAATAAAATATGCATGAAAACCCTAGCCTCAAGTGTGTTTAAGACTATGAAATTTGAAACATGATGCAATCGTATTCCAACATGAAAAATATGATGCAAGAATAGAGATGTAGAGATGAATGATTCACTTGTGATGATTTCCAATCACCCCAAATTAATCCAAGTGATGCTTGTACATTCCTTAGGTTGAATGTAGAGTGATAATGGAGGATGGGATCACTTAGGAAACAAGTCTTTAGGCTTGGCTTGATGGCTAGTTGCATCTCCCCAACCAAGAATCCATCATGATTCACCATAGACAACCATGATCAACCCTTGAAAATGATAGATCTTGATTGAAAGTGAGCTTGAAGACCAGAAAAAAAATTTAATGCTGCTCCAAAGCTTCAACCTTACTTTCTCTTGAAACTTGAATGCTCTTGTGAAAGATTTCTTGAAGATTCTTGATGCTTGGTACTTGATAATACATGCTCAAAATGCTTAGAGATTAATAAAAATGACTTAGAAGGTTGCTTTTATAGGCATCAATACCTATTTAACCATTATTTAGATCCCAAAGGCCAACATTCATCAAAAATATGAATTAAATTGATGAATTCCTGCTCAAATTTTAAAAAAACCCCAAGTGGACTCATTCGCCACTCTTGGTGAATGGGTCCCACCTAAGCGGACTCATTCACCCAATGTGTTGAATGAGTCCCACCTTAATTTTTTGAGGTGGGTTTTCATAATATTTAGGGATTTTGTTGGTGTAATTAAATGTTTTGTACCTTCTCCTAGGTCATAATTACACCTTAGTTAAGTTTACTTAAGGACCACATAGGAGTTGTTGGAGAATTTCCACCTTTGGTGGACTTATCTTCTTATTACTTTATCACCTCTACCTTTCATGGACATATCATGTGATTAGGTTTCCACCTTTTGTGGTGGTTATCACATTATCACCTTTCCACTTTAGGTGTAGTGATAGCTTTTCATTGTTGTCTCATGTCATAAGATTATGACACTTGTCATAATCTTATGCACTCCTATGTTATCACCTTGCCTATATAACCAAGGGGTATCTCTCATTTGTAAAAGCAATTCCATTATCATTGACATTGAATACAGTTTATTCTTGTCACATTATTTTCTCTCTTCTTTGTGCTTTTTATTTGGTCCATAGATCTTGGCATCCATAGCCAATTCTAACATGGTATCAGAGCGAGTTGGGTGCCATTCGAGAGTCTTTCTCTGAAGAGAGGTACCAGATTTGGGGAGGTTCCATTTTTGGCTCTTTATTGCAGGTTTATATCAGAGCTCGCTGGTGTAAATCTAAGCTCACCATTGCATCCGGAAGATTCGAGAAAGTCGATTTTTCCTTTTGTTTCATCCAAATCAGACATATAAGGCCAAATCTATGAGGGTTTGAAGCTGCATTGTAGTTGCTAGATCTAGAAGGTAGCTGCATTTCTAGAGCATTTTGGGTCAAATCCGACCTTGCCATCGCGTCTAGAAGGGCCAAAAACCCTAAGATCGACTATCCAATCGTCCAAATCGGAGCAACTCATTCGGTGAAGAAAAAAAAAATTGTCCGAAGAGCCATACAGCGCCCAGATCGCGTCATAATTGCAAACGGTATGAAAAAAAAATTATATTTTTATCAGCTTTTTTCAAAAAAAATTAATTTTGTTTTTCGGAATTTTTTAAAAAAAAATTATAAATTTTCGGATAAAATTTTATTTTGTAAATACAAACAAAGTTTTTTTTGAAATTGTTTTAGTACAGCCCGTAGACTGTATAGTCTACGAACTATACCTTGCTGGTACAAGGGGCAGTCCAGCACTGCCAAGTGGCAGCCCAACACTCACCCTCCACTAAGCCCCACGGCCCCACCCTCCTTCGTTGGTGGCCTCCATACGTAAAAAAAAACCGGTAGCAACATTAAATTGGCGGCAGATAGCAAAGAGTTTAGTGGGCCCCACACAAAAAAAAAAAAGATCGGCAAATTTGAAGAATATTCTGTCAGGGCTCGGGAAGATTCTTTCGTCGACAATTGAAATTCTGAACGAATATTTCAAAATTTGATTTTTCGGACAAAGGAGCGCATTTTTTGTTGATGGGCTTCCGGCCATCAAATTTAAGATAGTTGTTGATGATGTCAGCAGGGCATCAACAGTTTCAAAGAAATCTTCTACCCCCTCTCCGTTTGCATTTTCAGTTTTGCAGTCCGATTTTGAAAGCTCATAACTCAGTCATTTCGGCTCCTTTTTTAGAGCAATTTTTTTTTATTTGGGCTAATTTTTCGTGCTCTACATAGTGGTGCAATCAATTTTTGGTTTTGGCTTCTTGTTTTTCTATATATTGCAGATTCTCATAGGTGTTGCTGCTTCGTCCTCATTTTGGGAACTTTGGGAGCTCTGAAATTGCTCCTACGGTAACATTTTTGAGTGCCATTTTCTTTTACAATGTATAATTTTTTGTGTACTTCTCAATGATATGATCATATTGATCTCATTTTGTACCAAAAATTGTACTTGAATCTGTGGCCTATTTTGGCATCTACATGTACCAAAATCAAAGTCCACTTTGTTGTTTTTGGCAGTGGTAATTATAAACGCACTAAGTATAAAGTGCCAAATCAGATACTGCTCCAGGGTTTCCTTGTTTGAGTGGTTTTGGGGCGGTAATCTTATAGTGATTGGTTGCATTCTTTTGCTTGGTTTGTGTTCTTGCAATGGGGAAATCTCAAATTGAACTCCTAACTCCACATAATTATGCTACATGGAGAAAATCAGTATGGAACTATCTCATGGGAAAAGTTTTAATAGGCTATCTAAAGGAAACCATTTATCAACCTACTGATGCTAATGAATTGGCAAGATGGGAGATTAATCATGAGAAAACACTTGGATGCATATGTTCACTAGTCTCATTTGATTTACAATTTCATATTGATTCATGTAAAATAGCTAAAGAAGCATGCGAGAATTTTGAAAACTTATATGGTAAAATAGATAAGATTAGGGATATCAGATTGATAATGATTTGATGAATCTTGATCCTAAAATTTTTGACCACATCCAAGACTACATCTCCAAAATAAAGCAATTAAGAACACAGTTGAAAGAATACAGTATTGAAAAAGAGGATTTACAATTGATTCTAAATGTGTTATCCAAGCTTGGTCCTGAGTATTCAGTATTTGTTTATGGCTTTCATACCCATCGAATTTCTATGGGAGCATCATATGTTGATCCTAAGTTTGATGACTTTGTAAATATCCTATTCCAAGAGGAAGCTAAGTTAGTGAACATGGGTCTAATCAAGTCTTCCAAGCCACATGCATTGGTTTCTATTGAGTCAAAGGTACACAAAGAATTAGGGAATCTTGATAAGAAGCAAAAGATGAAAAAGAACAAGCCACATAAAGAATAGGAATCCACTCATTCAAAAGAAGAATCATCTAAGAAGAAGAGGTCCTTTTGTGCATATTGCAAGAAGGATGGACATGAAGAACACTATTGTTATAAGAAGGATATTGATGAGTTAAAAAATCTTCTCAAAAGAAATCAAATTGATTTGCCTTCTATAATGTCTGAATCTTCTCCTTCTTCTTCTTCAAAATAGTTCAAGGACAAAGGTCAAGCATCTACATCAGGATATAAAGGTCAAGCTCTTTGTGCTTATTCAAGTCCAGGATCAGGTAGATGGCTTCTAGATTTAGGAGCATCACATCATATGACATCTTCGCAATCTATTTTCTTCATTTCAGCCTTGTTTTATGCCTCCTATCTTGATGAGAAACAATACACACATGAGTGTAATTGGGAAGGGATCTATTAGTTTTGGGGACAACACTTTTCAAGATGTCTTGTGTGTTCCTCATTTGACGAACAATCTTCTTTCCATATATCAGATTACACATGGTGGAAATGGGAGAACTGTGGAGTTCACCCCTGATTTAGTCATCATTCGAGACTTGGTGAGTAGAGAGATCATTGCTACTGGGGTGATTGATCATTCATCTCGGTTGTATACCTTTGCATATTTTTCTTCTGATGATGACATTTTTCCTTCGATTGTTCATCACACTTCTAGTGTGAACCATGCTTCAGAGGAGACATTTGGCTACTTGAACTTGGGAGTTCTTTCATAAGCTCCAATACTTGATCCATGCATTTCATCTCCTCCATCTACTATTGTAGTTGATGATGCTTGTGATTCCACAGTTTGGGTTCCTTGTGATTCAGTGCAGCAGGATATACATTGTCTTCCAGATATGGCTACTTTGGATGGCTTCTTGATAGTTATTTCAGACTTGTTTGTGGAGTCTCATCTTGCATATTTGGGGGGCATCATTGATGACATTCATCTTCTCTTTGATGAAGATGCTCCTTCTTCAGTTGTTGTGAGGGAACACTTTGACCCTCTTGTTCATTCTCTACATGATCATTCTTTGCAGTTTGGTGTGAGTGTGGATACTTTTGGACAACATTTGGAGGAGGCTTCTTTGTTTTTAGAGGGGATATCATTCTCTTTGGATCATGTTCTACATTCTTCTCTACTAGATGTTGGATTGTACTCTTCAACTATGTGGCCTATAACACCTATTTGGAGTGTGTCATCTTTCGGCATCGACATGGAGACACTTGAGCATGCTTCAGAGACATCATACATCATGCATACATCCTTGGTTTTTTTCTTCCTAAGGGGAGGAATGTTGTTCGACGAAATTGGATCATCTTCAGCATTCAATGTCGAGCTTCTACCACCATTGAAGGAGACTCGACATTGAGGGAGGGCTGCCTTATCTCTCTTCTAATTCTCTCTTATGGGGGGGTCTTTTTCCTCACATGGGGTTTTTTTCTTTCTCATGCATCATTGAGAGAATTTCCATTTTGTATTTCATCTTTCTTTTGGGGAGGAGTTTTCTCCCACTGGGTTTTCTCCTTTTCTCCGTTTGTGAGAGATTGCATTGCATTTGTACATGGGTCCCTAACATGGCCCAGTTGTTGGGACCCATCTTGCATTGTGTACATTCTCCCTAAGTTGCACTTAAGGGGGGGTGTTGGTGTAATTAAATATTTTATACCTTGTCCTAGGTCATAATTACACCTTAGTTATGTTTACTTAGGGACCACATAGGAGTTGTTGGAGAATTTCCACCTTTGGTGGACTTATCTTCTTATTACTTTATCACCTCCACCTTTCATGGACATATCATGTGATTAGGTTTCCACCTTTTGTGGTAGATCCACTATTTGTGGGGGTTATCACATTATCAGCTTTCCACTTTAGGTGGAGTGATAGCTTTTCATTTTTGTCTCATGTCATAAGATTATGACACTTGTCATAATATTATGCATTCCTATGTTCTCACCTTGGCTATATAAATAAGGGGTCTCTCTCATTTGTAAAAGCAATTCCTTTATCATTGACATTGAATACAGTTTATTCTTGTCACATTATTTTCTCTCTTCTTTGTGCTTTCTATTTGGTCCCTAGATCTTGGCATCCATAGCCAATTCTAACATATTTGAGTGATTTTATATGATTTTTGAGTGAAATGGGCCTCAAAATCCAAAATAATGGGTCCTAGGGGCCTATAAATGGTGATTTGGAAGGGTAATTAATGAAAGGGTACAAAATAGGTCCAAATAAGTGTGAAGTTTCCTCTTTTTTAAGAGTGTACACTATTCTACACTACACCTTCGACAAGAGTAAGTCTCTTTGATGAAGCTTATCGGCTTGCCTCATGTGGTTGGTTAGTAGGAGGTCTTACAAACTTCAAAACCCATGACCAATGGTTCCAATGTTCCAATTCTCTATGACCTCATGATTGGTCAGTCGGAGGTTTCAAAAACTTCAAAACCCATGATCAGTGGTTCCAATGCTCTGATTGTCCATGACCTCGTGATCGGTCAGTCAAAGGTTTCTGAAACCTCACAACTCCCGATTGGTGGTTCCAAATTTTTGGTTTCTCATGATCTCATGACATTTAGGCCAATTAAGAGAAAAAGGACAAGCTTTAAGGGAAATTCCAAGCCAAAAAGTTGAGGCACATTTTCCAACATGCTCCCACTTCATGAAGACTTATTGGCTTCTTCCAAACTCGAAGTTACTGAATATCATAGGTCCCAAGGCCCATCGAACTAGCACACCACCTATACTTTTTTGTGCTCACAGGCTTTGTCAATGCATCAGAAAATTCTCTAGAGTATCCACTTTTTCAAGGTTAACCTTTCCATCCTCCACCATATCATGAATGAAATGATACTGAACATTGATATGCTTTGTCTTGGCATGGAAGGTGGTATTTTTTTCCAAATAGATAGCACTCTGACTGTCACAAAAATAGTAATTTTCCCTGCAATAAACCCAACATCAGAACACAAACGTCTCAGCCAAATGGCTTCCTTACAGTTGTGTGTTGCTACCATGTACTCTGCCTCAATAGTAGATAAAGCAACTACAGCCTACTACTTGCTCATCCAACTAACTGCACCACCAAATAACATGAAGATGTATCTAGTTGTGGATCTTCTATTGTTAACATCTGTTACCCAATCATAATCCACATACCCACGAATGCTAAGAGATATTTTTTATCCAACTGAGTTGCTATGATAACACAAAGCATACTTCGAAGTACGCCTTCAAATACTTGAAAACGCTTTTCACAGCATCTCAATGTGGTCTTCCTTGATTAGCCATAAACTGACTAAGTACTGCCACTGCTTGGGAAATGTCTGGCCTTGTAAAGACCATTTCATACATTAAACAACCAACTGCACTTGCATAAGGCACCTTGGTTATGTCCTCCATATCAATAGGAGAATTCAAACAATCTTCAACAAATAGCTTCATTCCCTTTCAACAATAGAACAACTAATTTCTCGCAATCTATCATACTAAATCTCTCAAGGATAGTATTAATATACTTACTCTAGCTGAGACAAAGCTTTCTGCTTCCCCTATCCCTTTTCATTTGCATACCTAGAATATACCTTGTTGCACCTAAATCTTTCATTTCAAACTGTGCTGACAACTGAGATTTTAAAATAGAAATGATACCCTTTCTATTCCCAAAGAATAACATATCATCCACATACAAGGCACTAATAAGTAAATGATCATTTTTAGTTTTGTAGTACACACAATTATCAGATTTGACCTCACAAATCCCAATGACAACACAAAAGTGTCAAAATTTTGGTAACACATTCTAGGTGATTGCTTTAAAGCATATAAATATTTCTTTAACTTGTAAACCAAACTTTCTTTACCTTTTTCAACAAATTACTTATGTCAGGACATATAAATTTCTTCTTCGAGATCTCCATGAAGAAATGTTGTCTTCACATCCATCTACTCAATCTCTAAGTCATATGTACCTACAAGTGAGAACATAAATATGATAGATTTCAAATTAGCTACATGAGAAAATAATTCTCCATAATCAATTCCCTCCACCTAGGAATAAAATTTCATGACCAACCTAGATTTATACTTCTCCACATTACCATCCTAACCAATTTTATTTTTAAATACCCATTTACAACCAACAGGCTTTCGAACTTTAGGAAAATGTACCAAATCTTAGGTCTCATTATTTTTCAATGATGCCATTTCCTCATTAATGGATTCCAACCAAGAATCTAAATCAGACATATTAATAGACTCCTTTACTATCCTAGGCTCATCAGTGCTAGTAATCAAAGCATAGGAACAACTCAAGTCCAACAAGAAATAACCATACATTTTAGGTCTTCACTTCTCTTATGTAGACCTCCTCACAAGCAGAGGCTTAGGTTGTAGTTCTTCTTCCAGTTGAGAACTCTCAGAGCTACTAGAGCTCTCTTCAATTTTAGGTACACTTTGAATTCATAGTTTCTCTTTATCTGGAGTGAGAGGAATTTCAACTACATCATCATTCTTTTCTTTTTCTTTTATCCCTGACTACAGATCAATTGTAGAAGGTTTTAAGTCCCAAAATATTACACTTCTACTATTCACAACATTCTCAGTAACAAGATTCCAAAGCTTGTATCCTTTCACACCAATATTGTAGCCGATGAAGATACATTTTACATCTTTATTTTCCAACTTAGATCTTTTCTTAGTCGGCACATAAACATATGCTCCATAGACAAAGACACAAATATGTCTCAGAGAGGGCTTCTTACTAGACCGCGCTTCCATAGGCATTTTGTAAAAATAGATGAACTAGGTGAATGATTAACCAAGTAACATGTTGTAGCCATATCCTCAGCCTATAAATTTTTCTCCAAAAAAGCATTGCTCAACATACTTCTTGCTATTTCCATCAGCGTCTTGTTTATCCTCTCAACAAGTCCATTGTATTGTGGAGTGTAAGTTATAGTTTTATGCCTTTTAATTCCGTGGTCTTTGTAATACCTTTTGAAATTTATAGAACAAATTTTACCGCCATTATCTATCCTTAGGCATTTAATTTTCCTTTTAGTATGATTTTCTACCAAGTTTTTAAACTCTTTAAACCGACTAAATAGTTCTGATTTACTTTTAAGAAAGTACACAAATGTCCTTCTCAAATAATCATCAATAAAAGAAACATAATATTTAGACTTTGATAATGAAGGAACATTTCCTAGACCAAATACATAAGAGTAAACATAATCCAATATGCGAGAAGACCTATAAGGACTAGAGTAAAAAGAAACACAGTGTTACTTTCCATAAAAGCAATATTCACAAAAATAAACTCAAGGTTACAATCATCAAGCCCTTCTACGAGGTTTTTATTTTTCAAGGCTTTTAAGCCTTTTTCTCCTATGTGAACAAGTCTATGATGCCACAACATGGTTTTATCTGCTAGGATTTTTACCTCCAAAGAGTTTGCACCTAGAGGAACTTCATTCTCCTTATGTACATGAGCAACCTTGCTTGAATTTGCAAAGGCACTATTGCGTTGAAAAAAACATGAACTCAACTTGTACATAGTGCCAATTCATGCACCCCTAGCTAGCACCAACGAGCCTCTAGTCATCTTACAACCACCACTCGAGAATGAGACTTGCACACCAACATCATTCAACTTACTAACAAAAAAAATATTATAAGCCAAACTTAGCATGTGCATTATGCCATCAATTCCTTTTACTCTTCCATCAAGAAATTGAATCTTGACTCTTCCATGGCCAACAATTGCAAGATATGAATCACTTTCTAGGTATACCTTTACACTAGCATAATTTTCATACTTTGTGAACCAATCTCTGTGAGATTTCATGTGAAAAGATGCACTTGATTCAATCAGCCAAACATCATCTGATGCCTCAATCGCCAAGGATGCAATGAAGGCATCTGAATCACTCTGAGAAGAATCTTTGTTAGAAGAGTTGTTGTTGTTGTTGTTGTTCTTATTCTTCTTCTTTTTCTCCTCTTTATAATCCTTCTAGATATTACCAGGCTACTCATAATTCCAACATTTCACCTTGGACTTCTTGCTAGGAGACTTTGATCTCCCTTTAGATTTGGATTTAGACTTCTTGTCTCTATTCTTTCCTCTCTCCTTTTATCTACCTCAAACAACAAGGGTCTCCTTGGCCATCTCGGAAGATTTACTATGCATTTCTTCTAACAGTAGCGAAGCAACCACATATTTTCTCTTGAAAGTGGTTGTTTTACTTCCAATAGCCATCACCAGATGATCCCATGTGTCGAATAAGGAACATAACAAAAGCATACAGTGATCCTCCTCCTTCATCTTCACACCCACAAAGGTGAACTAAGCAACAATCATATTAAAAAAATTCAGATGGTTTGCTACGGATGCTATTTCATCTATCTTCAATTATTATAACTTCTTCCTCATGAATAACTTATTCACCAGAGACTTTCCCTAATAAATATCACCAAGTTTCTTCCATAAAGAACATGCAATCTTATCCTCATGGATGTTTAGGAGAACAAAATCAGCCAAACAAAGTCTTATCAACCCTCTGGATTTTCTATTTGGAAGGTTGCAATCTTCTTGCTTCATACTTGATGGTTTTGTTCCCATAATAACAATCCAAACATATATATCCACCAACAGGTCTTCCATTTCGACTTTCCACAAATCAAAATTACCGCCATTGAATTTTTCAATTTCTATTCTTCCTGACATGCTTGCCATCTCAATCTGTAATCAGAACAATCAATTTTCTCTACAAGACTCCCACTGAATAGTATTAGTGCAAAACCCAGCCTTACCCACAAGGATAACAAAATTGGCTAGGCTCTAATACAACTTGTAAGGTAAGCATAGTACAAAAATGTCTTCTAAATGAAAAATTCTCAAGAAAGACATGCAAAAAAAATAATTTAATTAAAATTATAGTCACTAAGATGCACAACAACAAAACAAAAAATTTAACACACACATACTTGAACACTAGATTTATGTGGGAAAACCCTTATGGGAGAAAAACACACACACCAAGTAAAGCTACTTTGTATTTTAGTAAACCAACTACATATAGAGTTACAGAATTCACTCCTAGGTGTTAATTCATAGCAACAAATATTTCCCTTATCAGCCTCGTACGCAAATTTTGATTACAATTATTCTCTCACACTTTTACAATGCTCGTATAGCATACAATGAAGAACATCATGGAATCAGTCCAACCCAATCAATCAAATCCCAACTCATTGCAGAGTGTTACAGTATATATTCGACATCCAACCATGGTCGCTTTGGTTCCAAAAAACCAACCGTTTGAATTGTACACAAACCATCATAAACATTTAATTATTGTAGCCACGTCGGGCCATTGAAGAGACTCCTTTCATGCTCTCTCTGATAACAAAAGGTTCCGCTGATGACTGCTCATTCACTAAACCAAAAGTGAATAGTCAGCAACCAACCATCACTTTCCATCTCATCAACAATCGGGTCTCACCTAGATACTCTTCACAAGTTATCAGGTCAACCATCACCATATCAAGGAGACATCATATTGTCTCCTTCCAATATAGACCAGTTCCTTTGATGAGGTTCATTCATGCTCCATCAAGTCATTAAAGAGACTTGAGATAGTGTTTGTTCGATGAGAGTAAGTCTCTTTGATGAAGCTTATCGACTTGTCCCATGTCGTCTGTCAATTGGATGTTTCAAAAACTTCAAAACCAATGACTAGTGGTTACAATGTTCCAATTATCTATGACCTCGTGATCAGTTAGTCAGAGGTTTCACAAACTTCAAAACCCATGACCAGTGGTTCAAATGTTTCACTTCTGTACGATCTCATGATCGATCAGTCGAAGGTTTCCAAAACTTCACAACTCTCAACCAGTGGTTCCAAAGTTCTAGTTTCTTACGGTTTTGTGGCATTCAAGCTGATTAAGGTAAATTCCAAGCCAGCAAGTTGAGGCACATTTTCTAACAACTTTTAATTTAAATGATTTCAAAAATGAGTATCCTAAATTGATGTTTTTGTCCTAGATGCATAAAATAGATGTTCTTGAAACTATCCAAACTGATAGTATATGTTACCACGAGGCTTAGGAAGCATAGAAACATAGATTTAAATCTTGAAAAATACAATGTCAAAGTCAATAGGGACTAAGGCACTAGTAAGGGCGTCTTGGTCCTACTAGTGAAATTTTGAGGTTCTAGAAACTGGAATAAAATGCTAAAAACTAAAATAGGGTTCTAAGACAAAAACCCATAGAGGAACTAAGACACCAGTAAGGGTGTTTTAGTCCTAGGAGAGGAATTTTTCCAAAAAACAACATAATCTAAGTTGCTAATAATGTTCCTAGATTGCCTACTCAGGGACCTAAAGTTTAGAAACAAAAAAGTATTCCAATGGATGCAAGAAAAAGTAGCTAATGAAAAACAATTGGATGCAAAGTTGAATGTAATTTTTTTAAATTTGAATGCAATAACAATGTTGCTCAATGCAATTAGGATGATTGACAATGCACTTTTTAGTTTTTTAATGAGATAAAATGATGCAAGAAAGAAAAAATGCAACCTATATGCACTTTCACTAATGTAAATATGAGAAACCCTAGATGCACTTTCACTAATGCAAGATGCAATGCAAGAATGGATGCAACCTAGATCTAGGACCTTAATGATCTCAAAATTAGAAAAATGAATTATCTAAAATTTCAGTTTCACCAAATTGAGCAATAGGTTAAAGGGGATGCTTTATGGCCTAGGTCATAGAAGATCACTGCTTCCCAATTGTCATTCAAAAATGTCCTAGGAGCCCAAATTAGATTGACTATCAACCTAGAGGTGAGTCAATTCACAACAAGGAAGAACTAAGAGGGCTTCATTTGAGCTTTGAAGTGTTCACCACCAAGAAAAATCTTGGAAAAGACAACTTAACATTCAACTCACAACATCTAGTAATGCAAGTCAAATCATGAATGAAAATGATGAAATTAAACAAGTAGTTAGGGTATGTGTATTGAGGAAGTCTAGAAATGTGATGAGTATTTTGGACATGTAATAAAGTTATCAAAATATGCAAGGGAGGACTAAGACGCCCTTACTATTGTCTTAGTCACATTCCTTTTTTTCAAGGGAAATCTGAAATCTTCAGATATCGAAACAGAATCTAAAAGAATCTCTACAAAATTCCCTTGAGAGGACTAAGACACCCTCACTATTGTCTTAGTCCCGATCTGAAGTTTTGAAATCTCTAAACATGATCCCAAGGCTTAAGGTCAACAATTCCTTCATCTCATATCTTAGGTCCTAAAAACTCCAGAGTTCGATTGTAGGTGAGTTTTCGTGAAGATAACAACCTTGTAGTGCAACTTTGCAACTTTGCAACTTTTCACTTCAAATGATCTTCAATTATTCAACCTAAAACTGCAAACACAAACATGAAAGAGAGGAAAAACTTGTTGATTGTTAGTAAATGGGGGTTTTCCTTGGTCAAACCCCTTGTTGGTAATTAAAAATTGGAATGAAATGGAATAATGGAGGGAAATGATGAATGAACAAAAGTGATATGTTTTAACTTACCAAACCCTTGTTATGACATCTACAAACTTGTGTGAGTGGCTAGCTTGAATGCAGATCTTGACTTTCTTGAATGCTTGATAGATCCTGATTTCAATTTCTTGCTTGAATCAAAACCCTACATCACAAATGTTATCCCAAAAAAGCACATGATGCAATAATATATTTGACATGATGCTTGAATATTGATGATGGCTCCAAACACTTGATGAATTTCCCCTGAATTCTCTTGATCTCATAAACTTTCTATAATGTATCAATAGTAAAGTTTCTAGGTGAGAAATGAGTGAAAGAGCCTTGTATTTAGACTTATCCATGCTTAATATCCCGAAATTACACCACAAAAAGCTGACACATGAATTATCATTGAATGAGGCTAAATCCTACAAATATTTGAAATTAAATCCCAAAAATACCCTAAGGGGGAGTAAGATGCCCTAGGTGATGTCTTAGTTCCAAGGCTTAAAACTTGGGACACAAACTCCAAAAAGGGGCCCATTTAGGGTACATTTGAAAAGAGGGTCCCAAGACCTTTGGGGGACAAATATTCCCTAGGTGGCATCTTAGTCCCAACCCAAAAATTAGGGACAGTCAACCAAAATCATTAAATTATCATTTATTCTTTGATTTTGTTAGGATTAGCCATAAAAATATGTAATTTATTAGGCTTGTGGATGCAAAATAGGACCAATTAAGAAGTAAATAAGGATAAACAAAGCAAGGTGGGCCCAAACAACTGTGAAAATGTAAGGGTATGAATTTTTCTACACTACAATTTTTAAATTTTTAAATGTAATATATAACAATTTTTAGAGTGATAATACTAAGGACTATATACTTATCAAAGGAAATTTATTAATGGATTAATTTAATCTCTCAAAAGGAGAAGTTATATTATCTTTTTTTCATCATTTCGATAGCTACAAAGGAGAATCCATGAACATTTTAATTAATTAAAAATAATAATTAGAAGTTAGTTTGGCTTCCTAGTCCAAAAGACAAAATAATTTAGGTAGCATGAAAGTATGATGATAGCATGGCATTATGAAGAGGATTAGTACAGAACTTCAAATTAGATGCCATGAAATTTGCGAAAAAAATATGTCATGACGATATCAAAAAATATGTATTAATTTACAAATTCAATGTAAGGGTGACATTAGCATAACATTAACATCAAGAATCAAAATTACACGCTTTGGAGGGAAGTGAAATTTGAGTATGGAGAAGTCTGAAAGCTTGAAGAAAAACAAAACAAAGTACTTACAAAAAAAATTCAAACTTCAAAATTTTCAGGGACAATAAAATGGTGTGATGATTAAAGGATTCTCGAAACTCTAGTAATATATATATATATATATATATATATATATATATATATATATATATATATATATACATAATGGCTGATTTTTTGAGTTTTAAAAGAGAGAAAGATGATGGGAGAATTGATTTTGAAAGCCTAGTGAATAAAAGGAATGTCTTCAACAAATTTTTAGGGTTCAAATATTATGTGTGTGATAGGATTGCTACAAATGGAGTATCAAACTTGACACTCTAGTGATAGAAAATATTCTAAGGATCTAACAAACTTTAGAACTTGGGTGACTAGCTAATATAAGGGAGTCAATTTTTTATTTGGTGTTTCCTTTTCCACTCATCACCATGCATATTTTTGAAATTTAAAATTTAATTTTATTGATCATTTTCAGAAGAAACTATCTACCCACCCTCACATTAAAGAATAAAAACAAGGGAAAATGGTAAAGAAGAATTCAGAGTGAGATTTTTCAACCCGAGAATTGCATGTTAAGAATTTATGATGATATTTTGTGTGTTGCACTAATTTAAGGTGAGAATTTCTAGAAACTTATAGATTTTTGGAGGGGTTTGGAGAGAGAAAATGGAGAGGAAAATGAATAGAAAATTATGGGGAATAAGAAGAGGGAAATAATTATAATAGAGGAAAACTAAAGAACAGAGAAGAGGAGAGATAGAAAAGGAATAGAGGTTCTTCTGGTAGATAAACAAAAAGAAACTAAAAATAGTGGAACTATAATTTTAGGCTTAGTATTCCAAAGGAAAGTAAATGTTTGTAAATGAAGACTATTATAAGATAAATGAAATGAAATATTCCTCTTAAAAATATTTTTTTCAGAATGTTTATTTTTTTTCCAATAGTAATTTTTTGGTGAGTTGTGTTGCTTTAGAAATTGGGTATTTTTCTATGTGTGAATACATAGGTTTTATGTGAATTGGTTTTGTATTTTCAAACCTCTATAACAAAGGATTTAAGCTCCTACAGTATATATCTTTTGACCTATAGCTAAATATTTCACCTATAGGTTTTGTGGGTTGCTTTGATAAACCCAAACTCCCTTCTCTACCTATTGGATCTAATTTGGTTAGTTATTTAGGAATCTACAAGGAGGGTGGGTGCCATTAGTGTGGTATTGGATTATAAGTATAAATTTAACAAGGAAGATAGTGAAATATGCTTGGGTTGAAAAAAATTCTATAAGAAATGACTATAGGTGTGTCCCTATAGCAAGAGATATTGCATATAGAAGTACTATTGTAAGGAGAATATACAAAAAAAAATGATTTAGGGAAATAGGATGATATCAAGGAGAAGTATGGTAGGTTTTGGAGAAGTAGCTCCTATAGGAAGTATAAACAAGTTAGTGGAGGTCCTATGGAGAGAAAAAGAAATGATGGCTACAATATAAGGTGGTATGAGAAGAGGTAGGGAACATGAAGATACTAACAATGAAGATGATGAAGAAGAACTAGATATAGCAAGAAAATGAGGTAAAAATATGGATATAGATAAGGAATGAAGATTTAGTTTCCAATTTTATCACAATGTTTAGAACTAGATGAGTTAATATATTGGTTCATAAAAATGGAGGGATAGTTTAAATATGATGAAGTTAATGATCCTAAAAGAGTGATATTTTCTCAAACAAAACTCAAAGGTCTTGAAACACTTTGGTGGAAGTGTTCAAAACACTAGAATAATAAGAGGGGGTCAATCAATATAATTTAAAATTAAATTCCAATTAACTATTGTTTATGTTGAGTTAAACCAATTAATAATTCACCTACTTAATCAAAACTTGAAATAAGTTACACATCCACACAAGAACACAAATAACACCAGATTTACGTGGAAACCCTCATAGGGGAAAACCATGGTGATAAATTCTACTAGGAGCTACTATACTAATCCAATGTTGCAAATAAATAATAGTTTACAATTTTATTTTGGGATACCACCTAAGAAAGCAACTAATTCTCGACTTTTTTTACGGGCTAAAACCCAAGGAAGCTACTACTCCTGAATTGAAAGAAAGAACAATTTAAATATGAATGGTTTATGGATTCAACCACTAATAGTTCATAATTATGCATATTAGATCTATAGAAGAAATTATCATGCTCTACTCATGCACCCATACATATTTTATCTTTTTCAACTGTAAACTTTAGTATATATCATCTGCATGCTTTACAATTACAAATTTAGTTAACCACAAACAAAAAATAATTGAACTTGTAACATGTTGGCCTATATCTTCATTGGTGGTATATAAAAATGATATAATACTATTTACATATCTTCCAAATGAGGAAAAATGAATCATACAACATCTACAAAAACTTCTTAGAATTTTCTCAATCATAAACTTGTGGAACACATCACTGGCATACCCAAGTCATCCTCAACAACATCATATCCTCACAAACTAAATTGAAACAATTTTGCAATACTAGAAACAAGAAAGGTATACATGCATTTCAAACCTTAGATAATCTTCAAGGCATGTAAAATTCCAACATAAAATCATACAACTAATATGTATAATGTTTTATTGGTGCAAATAAACAAACATATGTTTTGTATAAGGATTAGGTGTTTGAAACCACTGTAACACACAGTCACTTGAAAAATGAACTTTCGGGCTTTCAAACCACTTGAATCTTCAATAAAAAAACTCTCTAGACATCATTGAATATGTATGTATAACCACGTGGTAAATATTCACTTCCAAAGGAATTCAGAGCATTCCAACATGCCTTCATCCTCACTTTATTCTACCATAACATAGAACGAAAAATTGTCTCCTATATTTTTCACTACAAATGGATTCATGACTTGTAATAGTAGATATAACACCTTCACACCTCTATGCACTTATCTTCTAAACCACAATACTAAATATTTCTCTGTGAAAGGATGTAGACCAAAAAAATATGTCATTGCCTTAGGATATATACTATGAATGCCTAAGTAGAAATTTTTTTGCAGCTTATCTCTAAGTGTAGTATACCAAACTAGAAATATATAAATGTATAAATATTTTTAAAACATTGGACCATGTGTACCCACCTCCACATTACACTTAGAAATTAAAAAAATACCACACAATTCAATGTTGACTTGCACCAACTGATATATCTACATATCAACTATCTCTAGAGCATATACAATCTTTAGTACATATTTGAAATTAATGACTATTGACCCCTTTAACATTGTATAAGTTTGGAATTGATGTCAAAATTCTTTTAATATTGATGCATATTTGAAATGCATGAAAGGGTGTTTGTTATTTGGTGATGTTTGTTTTTAATTGTCATTTTACGAAGGCAACAAATCATTAGAGATATAGACTTCTCTCTAGCACATGGTGCCTTGGTGTAATAGGTCAACACAAGCATTATAATTTTGTCTAAACCTTGTCTTATGTATGGGAGTATCTAAACATTAAAGGATTTTTGAAATGTTCGTAACTTATCCATAAATTCCAAGGGTATCAATTAATTTCTTAATTTGTGACCTACACTAGCAAGTTAAAAGAGCTTGAGAAATGGTTTGAAGGGTGTCTTATTTCATTGCTTCTATCAAACCTTTCTAGGGATATCGATTCAACAAGTTAATATTGTTTAATGTGCAAAGAAAGATAAATCAGGTACATTGCAAAGTTTAGAGATTGGAGTTTATGGCAAAAGACTTAGGGTTAATGCTTGAGAATTAAACGGCTTGGTTCGAGGCTTGGAAGAGCAATGAATTTACAAGATTTCTTTGACAATGGTGGCCATGGAAAATTTGAAGATACAGTGGTTTGTGCAATTGATATTTGTAAGTATTTTTTAGTTACATTCGATCTGAAAATAGATGTATGTTGTTATTGGTTTTTTGTGGGTTCTTCATTGCCATATATTTTATATGCTTGAGCATGGCTTATGGTTAGAGAGTACACTGAAAATGGCCATTTGAAAATGTTGTTATATAGTGATTTGGAGATTTAGATTGCTAGAATCTTTTTGTTTCAGATGTGATGATTACTTTGTTTTCTAAAGAGAAGTTTCTTTCAAAACCCTATACTGTAGTTAGTTGATTATAATGTTGAAATCACATAGCCAGAGTATATAAATTGTATTTACTATTGTGTGTATGTAAATAACTTGAATAAGAAAAGTAAAACTATACCACACACCAATGAAACATTATATTAAGGAATTCAAATAACAAATCAGATTAAAAAAAAAATTGGTCAATGTCATCCCATTGTTCTCTATCTCCAAGGATTCTTTAAGTCATTTTTTTCTCTCAGATTGTTTATGCACATGACTTTCCAAATGACAACCTGAAGAATGAGAGATGTTGGAAATGCAAGATATTTTTTGTAAATTACATGATAATGAGATAGCTAAATATTATATGCAAAGATAATGATGGTTCTATGATATTGCTACATATGAAAATGATATGATAAAGATGTTGCAATTAAGATGTTGCTAATGAAAAAGTCATGATTAAACTACTTGATGATAAAATTCTAATACTAAATGTATCACCAAAAAGTGCAGCCTTTGACACTTTTTACTCATTTGGATCCTTTTCATTATCATTTATAGGCCCCTATGACCCCTGATTGTCCATCCCAAGGCTTAATTTGATCAAATATCTGATAAAATCATCATATAAACCCGATTTTTTCGCTCTCGGAAAATCGAGCTGGAAAAAGGGCCCTTGTAGGACTAGGTCACCCATTTGGATCAATTAGTCCTATCGAAGTGGACTAGGTCACCCAAGGTGGTGACCTAGTCCCATTGGAGCTATTTTCGGGGTTTAGAGTGAGAAAAGCTAGGGTTTTTGTTTATTTCTCCTTCATCTCAGCCTTGAGGATCAAATAATAGGTTTTTTAGGTGGAATTCACATAAATTTTCCTCAAAACCCTAATTCATCATTAGATACACTCATTATTCATAACTCTCTCACTCACTCTCGACTCTTCATCCACCACTCTTCTCAAGCAAGCTAGGGTTTTTGCATATTAAGTCATCAAGACATCTCTCCAAGGCATTCAAGGGTTGATCCTTTGCTGCAACTCAAGATCTATCTCCATGGCAAGGTACTAGATCTACTATTTCATATTTCATACTTTCTTGTCTTATTTCATCATTTGATTTGATTATCTACAAAGGGGCCTAACTAAGGCAAGCCCCTATACTCTAACAATCAACATTTCTTCTTCCTTCTTTGTGTGTGTTTGCAGACCTAGGTATTTTGTAGGTTTGGAAATCATTCAAGGATGGGTTGGAGACTTGTTAGGGAATCTCCTTGAAAAATAGGAAAAAATATCACCAAAAAGATACCTACAGGTCGAAAATCAAGGTTTTTGGTTTAAACACTTGGAGGAGCAAAAAAGTGTAGATCAAGAACTCTCGTTTCCACCTTTAGATTTTTAGAAAAGACAAAAGGGAAAATCCCACAAGTTGTGGCGACCTAGTCTTAGTGTGCTTATTTTTTAGATATTTCTATAGATTTGGATATCCATTTGGCTGAAATGGGCCCTAGAGCAGTTTTTCGAAATCACCTCAAAAAGGGACTAGGTCACCTAACTTGGCACAAGTGTCCCATTAGACATAATATTATTTTTTTCTAGAAATTCAGAGCTTCCCCAGGTCTGCAATACATTTTCAATTACTTCTCTTTAATTACAACTTTCTGTTTTGTAAAATTTTACATTTTTAGGTCATTCTAGTTTATGCTTACATTCAACATTGTGTTTTCAAACATGGTCTATTTCCTAGGTTTTACATTAATATTTAGTTTCTTTTATCCATTTGCAACACTTAGACTATTTCATTTAGAAATAATCACACACAACACAACCCCTATCTTTGAATGAACTCACCCAAAAAGCATATCATTAGGTGAAAGAGAGTCATTTCCTAATCAAGTGCTCCTAGGTGAAAAACCCTAGGGGCCTAATAGGGGGAATCCTCTTTCCCTTCTTGTATATATTTTTGGTGGTTCATTTTGGTGAACCTGACTTTCAAATCCCCTTCTCTCTGAATTGGAGTACATTCTCATCCTAGGTTTGCATAGCATTGCATTATGCATTTTTAATTTGCATTCGAGGGTTTTAAAATTTTGCATTGGTGAAAAGTGCATTTAGATTGCATTTTTTTATATTAAATCATTCATACCCATAAAAAAAATCATTTTCATTTTAGGTCCGCATCATAAAACCCCTACACCATTTTAAATCAAATAGAAAAATTAGAAAATTCTTTAAAAAATCACTAGGAGGACTAAGTCGCCACCCTTGGTGGCCTTTGAAACTGCCATTTACAGGACTGAAAACCTTTTTTTTACGCTTTTATTGGCTTCCTTTAACTATCTATATCAGTGGGTCGTCTTTTTGTTACATGAATTTTACTTAGTCTAGCTCATTTTAGCTCCTTTCATGCATTGTTTAAATTTCACTTTGCATTCGAGTGCTGCCACAATAGTGGTTTGCACTTTCTCAGAGATCCTATTTTTTGCTGAAATCACATAGTTTTAGAAAATATAATGATTTAAGCCTTGAAAATTTCTATTTAAAGGATTTCAATTGAAGAGGGTTTGATCAAACCACCTTAGACCAATCCCCCTTGGATAGAACCCCGCTAGTTTTAAACCATACCTATAACATAGTCTCCTTTACACCTATCAAAATGTTGATTAAAAAACACTTTAGATTTACCTTTGGGGGGATCAAATGAATTCATTTAAATTTTTTTTTTCGTAAGTATGTATTGCTTATTATAAGCTTCCAGAAAAGTATAATTTTAATTAAATTTAATTTGATTATTATCTTTATTTTTTATTTCTTGTGAATGTACATTTTTCACCTAGAATCAAGTTCTTTGTTCTGCACATGTGGAAAAATAGTAGATTATCAAAATAATTTTTTGAAAAATATGTCCAAGTTGGGTATTGATGTCCTTGATCCATAAAAAAAAAAAAAGAATTTCGATACATAATTTTTTTTTAATGTTGTATATAGTTCACCTATGTCTGAATTGTAATTAGTTTGACTTCAAAACTTGAATAAGGAAAAATATTTAATAAAATAATATGAAACCAAATGAACTAGTTATATATTGTAGTTACAAATATAAATTCAAAAAACTAGAGTTTTATCCTTCATACAAAAAAAAATTGTTGTATATGGTGAGCATCACTCCTTAAAAATGTTGTTTACTCATAAAAACTAGTTTTTGGAGGAGATGAAAAAAATTGCAATCTGATTCCAAATTTTTTGAAAAAAAAAAATTTAGAATCTATAGACAAAACTCCACAAATCACTAGTTTGCATCATCTTCAAACTCCTCACGGTTTAGCCACTATAGGATTACGAAAGTGAAGATTTAGTTAAAAAAAAATAGTGAAGTGTCTAGTTTGCCCAAAAATTGTAAACCAGTATTGTGGGATCACCAATTCACAACATTTTATTTTCAGTAAAAATAGTAAATTACATTTGTAATCTGAAACTTGCATTTCATTCTATGTCTTTACATTGAATTTTAAGTTTACATAGCTTTGGTTACATTTTAAATAGCATTTATGGCAATTAGAATTTTGCAATTTTCAATTTCAACATTAATTCATAAAATATTTAAATTATATTCTTTTGAAAAGAAAACAACACTCTAAAAACATCACAAGAACCCACTCACACCCATCTTAAGCCCTTTAGTAGCAATGACTTAGACATGTTAGATGAAGCCCTTGATGACTTCATCTCCTTTAGCTCATCCACTAAAGTTTTGCCACAAGAGGATACAACCATTGATAATCATAATTGTTCTCCTAATATCTCTCCCATTGGTGATAAAGGTATCTTGTAGAAAGAAGACATAATCATTGAAGATCATGATGGTCTTTCTTGTCTTCCTCTTCCTCTTCCCTCTTGCAAAGAACTTATAACAAACGAAGCTAACATGATGGTTACTACCTTACCTATTCTTCCATCCTCTCCCAACACCTCCCCTATTTGTGATAATGCTTTCTTACCTAAGGCTATGCTGGTATCAAGCAACCCAATGATTGAGAGTTATAGCATTATTTCTCTCCTTCCTAATATTCCTCACATTTGGAAGGGTCTATGTGAAAAAAACATTCCAATAATTGGTAACCATCTAATTCCTAGTTATTCTCCTCTTAATGCCTATCCTATAAGCGATGAAGCCAATTTACCAAATCTAATCATGACATGTGATGAACCTATTGTTTGTCACTTTCCAAAATTCTCTCCTCCTAGAGAATGAAACCCTAGAGAAAAATCATGCAATCATCAACTATCACAAAAATCAACTTTCCCCCTCTCCTAATATCTCTCATGTTAGTGCAGAAGATATTGTGGTTCAAGACACTTGAACCATAGATCATTCCCTTACTTGTGATGCAGTCAATACTGTAGAGCCAAACAATGAATGTCCTAAACATATTATTTGTAGTTCTCCTACAAACTCCCCTACAAGGGAAGGTATCATGGTGCAAATAAATAACATGGTTGTACTCCTTTCGAGCAATATTAATACGTCTTCCTTGGGTAATGGTAACAAGATGATACTCAATTGCCCTTTCTTAGAGATACATCAACCCAAGCCCTCTAAGGTTATGCATACACAAGTATCCATTATATCTCCATCGACTATTGGACCTCCTAAGAATCCTCCAATCTTTCTCCCACCTAAGACCAACATTTCTTATCAACCAAGTTACCACAACATTACTCACATATATGAAAAAGTATATACCATCAAAGCCAACTTTTCCAAAACTTTGTTTCCTTACCCACATAAAGAACATTAGTTTCTGCTCCTTTCTTTGTAATAGTTGTAGGATCATAGCATACTCACTATTACAAAGGAGCAACATATCATCATCCCTTCTAGGCTTACCTTTGTCTTGCACTAAGTAGGGGAAAAGGGTTCAATATCCTTGTCCTTGTATGTCACTTGTCGATTTTCTCTCTTGACTAGTTATTAACCTTCCATTAACTAATCAGATCAAGCTTGGGGTGTGGACGACATGTCTTAATATTGACTTGCAAGTGACATAATCCCTTTTCATGACGTAGCTTAATTGGAAACATATGACTTGGAATAGCGCTTTCCAAGTTAGCTCTCATGTCTTCTTTCCCTTATCCTTGGAAAATTTAAAGAAATTTCTCACAGTAATGGTGTTAGCAACTACTTTAAAGTGGGGAAATTCATAGATGACAGCGTCTTTTACAAAATTCCATGGTGTGATTTTTCTTTTTCTTGTGATGTGTCATCTTCTTGGTGGTGTCATTGGGTTTAATTCCTTCCAAGAGTGTACAATCAACTGAAGTGGCCTGATGTGAACTAGGAATCCCATGGATAACAATCTAACACCCTGATTTGTCCTCACTTGGAGATATTAGGCACAATGCTCTCTAAGAAGACTACCTTACATGAACAAAGAAAAATCCCCTCCAAAAAAATCTTTATATAACATTTAAATTCAAAATCATTTACACAAGCATTGTGGTGCCTTATCAAAGTTATCAAGCGAGGTAACTTTGGTATGGTTAGTATAATGGGAAGCTGACACACTAGCATGAATTTCTAATTATATCATGTGAATTTGGTGTACACTAGCATGACTTTCTCACTAAACCACTTCTTTGGGAAAACTCACCCCGCAGATGACTTGATTTTTTGTGGCCCTAGAGTGAGCACATATTTTCCACCTCGTTCTTCCTTCCTCTAGTTCTTATTGTCACATGGTCATGTATCTTGTTTTGCTACAAATCATTCACCCTTGAATATGTGTCTTCTTGCATGTATATCTTTTTGGCTTAAAATCTTAAATCTTGGGGGCTTGACCGCCTCCTTTCTCTTTCTCATTCTTCACCATCTCCATTGGGCTAGTTTAGTGTGAGTTTCAAGAAATTTCACCCTCTCATTAAAGTGGGGGCTAAATGTGTCACCAAAAAGTGTAGCCTTTAACACTTTTCACTCATTTGGATCATTGCCTATGGATTTTGGACCTAAATAACCCCTTTTCATCATCATTTATAGGCCTCTATGACCCCTTATTGTGCATCACAAGGCTTAATTTGATGAAATATCTTATATAAACATCATATAAATTTGATTTATTCACTCTTAGACAATCCGGCTAGCAAAAGGGCCCAAGGTGGTGACTGAGTCCCATTGGAGCTATTTTCGAGGTTTTGAGAAGGAAAAGATGGGGTTTTGGTTTATTTCTCCTTCATGTTGGCCTTGAGGATCAAATAATGGGTGGTTTAGGTGGATTGAATATAAAAAGAGCTTCAAATACCTAATTCATCCTTAGACACACTCATTATTCACAACTCTCTCACTCACTCTCTACTCTTCATCCACCACTCTTCTCAAGCAAGCTGGGATTTCTGCATAGTAATTTATCAGGACATCTCTCCAAGGCATTCAAGGGTTGAACCTTTGATGCAACTCAAGATCTATCTCCATGGAAAGGTACTAAATCTACTATTTCATATTTCATGATTTCTTGTATTATTTCATCATGTGATTTGATTATCTACAAAGGGGCTTGACCAAGGCAAGCCCCCATACTTTAACAATTAACATTTATTCTTCCTTCTTTGTGTGTGTTTGTAGATTTAGGTATTTTGCAAGTTTGGAAATAATTCAAGGATGGGTTGAAGACTTGTTAGGGTATATCCCTAACAACTAGGGAAAAATTTCTAGAAAAAAATACCTACAGGTCGAAAATCAAGGTTTTTGGTCTCAACACTTGGAGGAGCAAAAAGTGCAAATCAAGAAGTCTCGTTTCCACCTGGGTAAGTGCAAGAAGTTGGGTCCACGAAGAGGGGAAGTTTCAGCCAAAAACAAAAATCTTGCAGAAAACGTGTATGCGTTTTAAAAAAAGTGTACGCTTTATTAAAAAACGCGTATGCATTATGCATTGGGTACCCAAGCCTAAAAAAATGCGTATGCATTATAAAACGCGTACGCGTTATAAAATGCGTACGCATTATAAAATGCATACGCGTTTTTGAGTGCATACAAGTCATTTATTTTAAAAAAATACTTTTTAGAAACGCTTATGCGTTTTAAAACGCATACGCGTTTTTCTTTTCGAAACGCATACGCGTTTCTAAAAGGTATATTTTTTTTAAAATAATCAAACAAATAAAGAGCGCATATGCATTTTGTAACATGTACGCGTTATTAAAAACTTGAATCTCCAACCCACTTGTAGCCTTGGTTTTAGGCTCGGGAAAGGCTTGGGAATCCGAGCCTTAGCCTTTGACCTGCAACTAAAAAACTAAGACAGATTGAAGAAGAATGTCCATCTTTGACAGTATGGTTGATGGATGTTTTTTTCTGAATCAATCTATAAAATTAAAACCCATTACAGAACACGATTTCTAGTTTCCAAATATATAATATTTATTAATATTGGATTATATTTGATATGTTTAAATTAATTTCAAAGCAAACTAGTCCTTAAACATGAAATATCAGACTTTTTTGGTTTTTTAATAACTTTTTTTTGGTGAAGTTTCTTGTAAAAAAAATCATATGACATCAATCTTTAGACAATTCTTTACAGAATGAAAAAAAAAGTTTCAAAAAATGTTTAGTTTAGGTCAAATTATGTTGTCCGTACATGTTGATTTTTAAAAACAACAATTAAGACCAATAAAAATTTAATAAAAAAAAAATATTCAACAAAAAATTACAAAAAAAATTCCTCATCAATCTTCATGTTGTTAGCTCTCTTTCCTCAAAAGGACTTAGCAAAATACTTTTATTTGGGTCAAAAAGTGGTGTTCGTACACGTGCATGGTATGGTAAAAAAATAGGGACTTTTAAAAAGTGGTTTTTATAGATCCCTATAAAAATTTAATTTCTACAATTTGGGTATTTGAATAATTTACATATTTAGAAACTAGATTCAAAATTCATACTTTCATATTACTGATTTTTTTTAAAATTCATTGTGTAAGTGCCTCAAATTTTTAGTCCAAGTGTGAAAAATTATGAAAAACAACAAAAACCCTTCCACTTTTTGAACTTTTTGTGGACCCAACTTCTTGCATCAGCCCACCTTTAGATTTTTAGAAAAGGCAAAAGGGACACTCCCACAATTTCTGGCAACCTAGTCCCAATGTACTTATTTTTAATAGATTTATGTAGAGCTTGATACCCATTTGGCTAAAATAGGCCCTAGAGCAGTTTTCCAAAATCACCTCGAAAATGGACTAGGTCGCCCAACTTGGCACAAGTGTCCTGTTAGACATAAAAATCAAATTTTCCAAAATTTCAGAGTTCCCCCAGGTCTGAAATAAACTTCCAAGTACCCCTCTTTCATTTAAAATTTTCTATTTTGTTAAAGTTTACAGTTTTAGGTCATTCTAGTTTATGCTTACATACAACATTGTGTTTTCAAACATAGTCTATTTCCTAGGTTTTACATTAATATTTGGTTTCTTTTATCCATTTCCAGCACTTAGACTATTTCATTTAGAAATGATCACACACAACACAACCCCTATCTCTAAATTAACTCACCCAAAAAGCATATCATTAGGTGAAAGAGAGTCATTTCCTAATCAAGTGCTCCTAGGTGAAAAACCCTGGTGGCCTAGTAAGGGGAATCCTCTTTCCCTTCTTGTACAAATTTTTTGTGGCTCACTAAAATTATCACTAGAATGAAAATGCTAATTAAAATTTTGTAGAGTGTAATCGTTAAAAATGCTCAACCCTCCCTTTTCTATAAATGAGGCTCTATTTATAGATTTTCCAAGGCACATGTGAGACTAGGTGCCAAGAATCAACAATCTGGATTCGATCTGGAGAGATGGACAGTTGAAGAGGTTAGAGAGAGAAGGGGAAGTGTGTTCCTTGCATAAGAACAAACTTCCAAGTGTGAAGAGGAATCAAATGAAGATGGAGGCCAAGTGTCCCAAATTAGTTAAAATTTGTTGATGATAAATGCCAAATTAAATATTAGAAATATTTAATTTCTTGAGACACATCATGAGGTGGAAGGTGGGAAGAAGTTAGTAGAAATGTGCTTAAATTCAAATGTAAAATCAAAATTTAATAAGAGGATTTTAATTAAATAAAACAAACTAATTAAACTTGTTTATTTAATTAAGATGTGAAGAAAATGATTTAAGATAGAAAGAATTGGAGAAAATGAACTATATAAATAAATTATTCAATTTATTTATCAGTAGAAGAATTAAAGATTATTAATTAAATAACTTGTATTTAATTAATTCTCCTAACCGAATTTGAGTGTATACATGTTTCCCCTCTTTGAAGTGATGTGTTTACAACACATTGTGTCAAAGAAAAATTTGTCGATAGTGCTGAAAAAAATCTCGATACGTCCCAGACACTATTTTTCGAGTGATGATGTATGTATGCCCCCTCGGGAGATAAATCGGGGAAATTTTTGAATTTTTAAGATTTTTTGAATTTTGAATTTTGTATGATTTTGTGACGATTTATCTCCCGATAAAGAAGAAAGACCCTGCCAATTGATTGATTAATGCCCTTTTTTGAAAATAAAAAGAATCCCACCTAAAATACCCTCCATTTACACCTTTAAAAGGTAAAAAGGTGAAAAAGGGGGTCATTTTAATTCATTTGCAATCGAGAGATTGAGTTGATTGAGTGATTGAGAAAAAATGCTGATCCCCTACCACACCCATCAATTTAAGTGTTTTTGACGACACCACATCCCTGCCACATATGGACCTCGAGAAATTGTCTTTTAAAATTTTAATTTGTTTTTCAATCGTTCTTTGATGTTTTTAAATCTAGTATAGTGCGTTTTAGTGCATATGTTCTCTGATTTAGCGCATTGATTTAGTGTTGTAGCTCATTGAGAATGTTGGTGCATTTAAGGTCTGTTTTTGTGCATTTGCTAAATTTTTAGCGCATTTGGGATTTTAGCGCAGTGATGTTGCAAAGGGCTGCATATATTGTTTGTTTTAGCACATTTTAATTTTTGGCACATAGATGGATTGTTGTAGCACATTGATGAATTTTTGTAGCACATCCATTGTTTCAATGCCTAGACACTTTGTTTTGGCGCATTGGCACCAGAATTGATGAAATTTTGATTTTCCTCCTTGCTTTTGATACTTGATGATCACATCAGACGATGTTTTGATGATGTTTAATAGGATAGATGATGATCAACCTCATGATAGATGAGATTCAATGATAGGATAGATGATGATTGACCTCATGATAGATGAGAGTCAATGATAGACACTCATTTGAGCTAATTAGATTGATTGATAAAATGTTTATTTTGTGATATTGCATGATTATAGGAGGACTTAGGAGTTCTTCAGTGTTGGGAGTGCTACCCGGAGACTTGGGATATTATTTTGTGTCTAGTGCAAGTGGATTTAGATGTTATTGAGCTATGTGGTTTACCTTCCTTGCTTGATATGCCCCAGTATAGGATAAATAGGGGACTATTGACCGCATTAGCTGAGAAGTGGCGTAGTGATCACAACACATTCCATTTGGCTACTGGTGAGATGACAGTTACCCTGAAGTATGTGTACTGGATATTGGGGATTCTCATGGTTGGAGAATTGATTGTATATGATCATATAGAGCGGGGAGTGACTAGTGCACTAAGGAGGATTTTTGATGATGACGAGATTAGTGGTTATGAGATCCTGTGGCAAGATGTGGTGGATTCTTATCAGCCATTACCATCTATTTTAGCTGGGTTTTTTGGAGGTTTCTTATGTCTTGACCGTAGGTCGAAGGGACTATCTATTGGCTAGGATAGGTTGATAGAGAAGATGATCATTCAAGGGATATGATATGCATGGGGTTCCTACATGTTAGCACACTTATATCATGATCTACATCAGGTGGTGTATCTTGGAGCTATTAGTTTATCAGATGGAGTGACACTACTTCAGAATTGGGCATGGGAGCATATAGTTGTTACTCATCCTTTGGGGGATAGAGATCTTTTGGTTGGAAGGACATATATTTTTGGGTACATAGGTATTCATGTCTAGTGCAAGATCAATAAATTGGAGTATTGGCAACGAGTGCTTAATGATCTAGAGGCAGTTATATGGATACCATACTTAGATTATGAGTAGTGGTCTGAGGATGAGCTGGAGATGCCATATGTTTGTACTTTGAGATATTTGATTCAAATAACCACATTTATTATTGAGAGATTCATGCTCATGAGGGTGCTTCATTCGAATGGCCGAGTTCAGGGGATGGCCCAAGGAGTTTCACTATATCCTTAGAGATAGCAAAATATTATAGAGTGGGGACCCACTCTATATTATGTTGCAATGTGAGAGGAGTATTTTAGATTATAGGCACAGGTGTGGGATTATTGTCCAGAGATCACAGCTGGTGTGATGATAGGTGATTATGCTCAGCATATTTTCACATAGTTGTATTGAGGATATCTAGTCTTGATTAGCCAATACTTGTGTTTGATGATGATGAGAGAGCACCAACACTAAGATGGAGGAGGGGTGTTGGAGATGGTGATGATGAGAAGGGAGATGGTGGAGATGGAGGGGATGTGGGTGGCAAAGAGATACTGGACTTTAGAGTACCCCAGAGGAGGAGATCTATGGTTCCCTCAGGATATTAGCAACCAAGACCATCCCACATTTAGATTTGTGTTCCTTCCCATGAACAATAGGACAAATTGATGCTTTACTATTACAGGTGGGGGGCCTACAAGGAAAACTAGCGCAGGTGCAGGAGAAAATTGCCTCTTTGCAAATAGAGAGAGATTCTAGGAGACACAAATGTGATCATGCAGAGGCCTTAGCCAAGAGAATGCAGAGAGTTTATGAGGGTACTAATGCAAGGAATATCCCTAGAGAGGTATGAAATTCAGCCTGAGAGGAAGAGTACTATAGATCACATTATTATCGGGTTATTCTTGCAGAGCGGTGTGTCCCTAGCTATGTTGAGTCTTTCAGTGCTAGTTCAGGTTAGAGTCAGTCATGGATGACAAGTAGGGGTGTGACTGGGCCACCTCAGGTAGAGATCTAGATACAAGTCCATTTGGTGGTGTAGCAGTAGGAATAGCAGGGCCTACATCATGTGCGA
Source organism: Sequoiadendron giganteum (assembly GCA_007115665.2). NCBI lineage: Eukaryota > Viridiplantae > Streptophyta > Pinopsida > Cupressales > Cupressaceae > Sequoiadendron > Sequoiadendron giganteum. The sequence goes on along the minus strand of CM021100.1, from coordinate 79,653,216 downwards.
GGAGTATCACATAGATTTGTACTCATATTTGATGTAGTGACATGTGATGTATTCACTTATTTAGTTGGGGATTTCATGATTTCTTTCCATTTTGTTGATGTATCTCTCCACATTTTGTGATATCATTGTACACTTGACATTGGTTATTTTGAGATTATATGAGATGCAGCGGAGACATGGTCTACATGATTTTATGATGGATTCTTATGATGAATGCATTTGATTTCTTCTCTATATGCTATGTGATGTTTATATGATTATGCAATTATGGTTTTATATGAATGAAATGATGAGGTGTGGAATATGATTCTATATGGCTCTTATGGATGATGCTTTATGATATATAGATAAGATATGATGCACTTTATTTTTTGTATTTTTCTAATGCAAATATATGATCTAATGCATGGATGGATGTCCTATGGTGATATGTTCTAATGCATGTATGATATGATAATGATTATGCAACTAAATTTGAATGATCTTTTTTTTTGCTTATGTCAAATGTACTCAATCTTATAATGAGAGAGATAAAATCATTATGAAATTTTCCATCCTCGGAAAACCTAAAATGCACATGCAAAAATAATATGGATGCAATGTTTTCATCTTGTCAGCCAAGTTTTTGTGCTTTGTATCATCATTGAGTTTTTGATATGGGTAAGTGCACCAATCTGTGACACAATTTTGGGTCTTAAGATGCCACTTTTTTTTTTTCTGAAATCAGGAAAATCTGATTTGCACGAGAGAATGAAGATAGTTACGCTCAAAATTTCAAGATGCGGTAAGAACAAAAGTTGAAGTGCTCAGAGTCTAGTTTCTAATAAAAAATGGGGGAGGCTCAAAATAGGTCCTAGTTTTATTAAAAAAAATAGCATAGCGCTTGAGGGCTCCCCCCTTTTTGATTAACGTTTTTTTAGAGTTTCAAAAATCCCAACAGTGAGAAATTAGCCAACACCATTTAGTTTATCCTCCTTCTTTCAGATAATTTTTTTAATGAATATATAATATTTTATGAATTTTTAAAGTGGACATATCCTGAAAATCTGAAATTTGAGCATACTCCACCCCAAAATTTTTGCAAACTAATCGAAAAGTGATTTTTTTTTCATCATGTGTAGAATGGAGTCTAGTTTCAAAAAATCTAATTTGTTTCATGTTCTGATGAACATGTAAAAATTTATCTTCAACCTAGCACATGTTGGTTTTGATGAAAAATGAAGGCATTTACAATAGAAGCCATGGATCAAAACCTTAACTAAATCAAAATGAAAAAAGAATTATATATTTAGATAGCTAAGAGAGAGGTTAATGTTATCACAATTTTTTTATAAACTTGCATTGAAAGATGTGCAAATGAGATGGGGATCATAGACGAAAATATGAGAAAATTTGGAAAATCTTGTTAATTAACACGTCCAAAGCAGGCCATTTGGTGAGCACCAAATGACTCATCACATTTGGCATGCGCCAAATGTGATGGGTCATTTGGCAAGTGCCAAATGGTTTGCTTTGCACAAAACTAGAATTTCCCTTCTTTGGTGAATAGCTTTCATAATGCTTAGAGTGCACAGTTTATGATCGTAGATCGATAGTCAAGGTTTTACCTTTCATACCTTCTCTAACTCATTACCGTTATTGGATAACTCTTTATCCCTCTGAAGTCTCTATCTCTAAGGTCTCACTCCCTCCCACATGATCTAGACTACTCTCTCAGTCCAATCCCCTCTCTCAGGTCTCTTTCCCTCCCACATAGGTACCTAAATAGATATATCTCACTCCAACCCCCTTTCTCACTCTCCCTCTTTGGTCTTTTTATCTCTCTCACTCCATCTCCCTCTCTTACGTTGTTATCTTTCTCTCAAGTCTCTCCCTCCTACCCCCTCTCCCTCTCTTAGGTTTGTCACTCACTCACTCCCTCTATCTCTCTCCCATTCCCTCTCTCTCACTCTCTCTATCTCTCTCCCTCTCTCTCTCACTCTCTCTCGGGTATCTCCATCCCCCCTCTCTCTCTCTCACACACACACACACAATCCCTTTCTCTCTCTCCCACTCCCTCTCTCTCAAGTCTCTCCCTCCCACCCCCTCTCCCTCTCTCTCTCTCAAGTATCTTCATCCTAACCCTCTCCCTCTCTCTCTTTGTCTTGAGTCTCCCCATCCTACCCCCTCTCCCTCTCACAGTCACTCCCTCTATCTCTCTTCCACTCCCTCGCTATCTCACTCCCTCTATCTATCTCTGTCTACCTCTCCATCTCTCTCAAGTATCTCCCTCCCACCACCTCTCCCTCTCTCTCTCTCAAGTCGCTCTCTCTCTCTCTCATGCCCTTTGTCTCTCTCCCACTCTCTCTCCCTCTCTCTCTCTCAACTCTCTCCCTCCCACCCACTCTCCCTCCCTCTTTGTCTCTCAATTATCTCCCTTCTATCCCCTCTCCCTCTTTTAGGCCTCTCTTTGTCTCTCTCACTCACTCACTCTATCTCTCTCCCACATCCTCTCTCTCTCTCTCTCACTCCCTCTATATTTCTCCCTCTCTCTCTCCCTCTCTCAAATATGTCTCTCCCACCCCCTCCCACTCTCTCTCTCACTTTGTGTCATGTATCTCCCCCCACCCCCTCCATCTCTCTTGAATCCCTCTATCCCAAGTACTCCCTCTCCCTCGAGTACTCCCTTTCCCTCCCACCCCCTCTCCATCTCTCAAGTCTCTCTCTCACTCCTTGTATCTCTCCCATCCCTCTATCTCTCACTACCTCTCTTTCCTACTCTCTTAGGTATCTCCTTCCCACCCCCTCTCTCCCACTTTATCTCCCTCCCACCCTCTCTCCCTCTCCCTCTCTTGGGTTTCTCCTCCCACCCCTCCCTCCTCTCTCTCAGTCTCTCTCAGTCTCTTTGTCTCTCCCTCTCTCTCTCCCACTCCCTCTCTCTCTCTCTCTCACTCTATCTCTCTCCCACTTTGTCTCTCTACCTCTCTCTCTCCCTCCCTCCCTCTCTCTCCCACTTGGTCTCTCTCCCTCTCTCTCTCACTCCCTCTATCTCTCTCCCACTTTTTCTCTCTCCCTCTCTCTCAGGTCTCTGCTTCCCACACTATCTCCCTCTTTCTCTCTCTCAAGTATCTTCATCCTACTCCATCTTTCTCTCTCTCTTTGTCAAGTCTCCCCCCCCTACACCCTCTCCCTCTCATAGTGACTCCCTCTATCTCTCTTCCACTCCCTCCCTCTCTCACTCTCCCTCTCCCTCTACCTCTCTCTCAAGTATGTCCCTCCCACCACCTCTCCCTCTCTCTCTCTCAAGTAGAGGGTTTAGGGATTAAGGTTTAAGGGTTGAGGGTTTAGGGATTTAGAGGGTATGGGAGTTGAGGGATTAGGGTTTAAGGGTTAAGGGTTGAGGGATTAAGAGGGTTAGGGATTGAGGAATTAGGGTTTAAGGGTTGAGGGTTGACGGTTGAGGATGAGGTATTATGAGGGTATAGGGGTTGAGGGATTAGGTTTTAAGGGTTGAGGGTTGAGGGATTAGGGTTTATGGGTTGAGGGTTGAGGGTTGAGGGATTAAGAGGGTATAGGGGTTGAGGTATTAGGGTTTAAGGGTTGAGGGTTAATAGATTAAGAGGGTATGGGGGTTGATGGATTAGGGTTTAAGGGTTAAGGGTTGAGGGTTGATAGGGTATAGGGGCTAAGGGATTAGGGTTTGAGGGTTGAGGGTTAAGGGTTAAGGGTTGAGGGATTAAGATTATAGAGGGGCTGACTGATTAGGGTTTACGGGTTGAGGGGTTGAGGGATTAGGGTTTAAGGGTTGAGGTTTGAGGGATTAAGAGGGTATGGGGGTTGATGGATTATGATTTAAGGGTTAAGGGTTGAGGGATTGAGGGATTAAGAGGGTATAGGGGTTTTGGGATTAGGGTTTAAGGGTTAAGGGTTGAGGGTTGACATGGTATAGGGGTTGAGGGATTAGGGTTTACGTGTTGAGGGTTAAGGGTTAAGGGTTAAGGGTTGAGGATTGAGGGATTTGGGTTTAAGGGTTAATGGTTGAGGGCTGATGGATTAAGAGGGTATAGGGGCTGAGGGATTAGGGTTTAAGGGTTGAGGTTTGAGGGTTGGGGTATTAAGAGGGTATAGGGGTTGAGGGTTGAGGGATTAAGAGGGTATAGGGGTTGAGGGATTAGGGTCTAAGGGTTGAAGGTTGAGGGATTAAGAGGGTATGAGGGTTGATGGATTAGGATTTTAGGGTTAAGGATTGAGGGGTTGATGGATTACGAGGGTATAGGGGTTGAGGGATTAGGGTTTAAGGGTTAAAGGTTGAGGGTTGATAGGGTATAGGGGTTGAGGGATTAGGGTTTAAGGGTTAAGGGTTGAGGGTTGAGGTTTGATGTATTAAGAGGGTATAGGGGTTGAGGGATTAGGGTTTAAGGGTTGAGGGTTAAGGGTTAAGGGTTGATGGATTACGATTGTAGAGGGGTTGAGGGATTAGGGTTTAAGGGTTGAGGGATTAAGAGGGTATGGGGGTTGATGGGTGGGGGTCTCTCTTGGGTCTCACTCCCTCCCATGCTACCTACACTAATTAGTGTCACTCCAATTCCCTCTCTCACAATCCCTCTCTCTCAGGCCTCACTTACCTCTCACCCTACTTTCTTAGGTCTCTCTTTCCCATCCCCTCTCTCCTACTTTGACTCCCTCTCTATCAAGCCTCACTTACCTCCCACACTAATTTCTTAGGTCTCTCACACTTTGACTCCCTCTCCTTCTCTTAGGTATCTCCCTCCCACCCTCTCTCCCTCTCTCTCTCTCTCTTAAGTTTCTACCTCCCACATCCTCTCCCTCTCCCTCTATCTCTCTAAATTGTCTCCCTCCTACCCCCCCTCTCTCTCTCACCCCCTCTATCTTTATCCCACTTTGTTTCTCTCCCTCTCTCTCAGGTCTCTCCTTTTCAAAACAACATATTTGGCGAGCGCGAAATGTGTTTTACCTTGAATCGATAAAATAAGGCTTGACCTCGTGATTCAGGCCCACATTCTCTTGAAGTTGTCTGGTTCATAGATTTATCCAAGTCAAAAACATCTTTTTTTATGTAGTTGACTTCATATTGTACCAATCTATGCTTGATCCATTACCTTTTTACCACCAATCTACATGGTAGACAACGTAGAAGAATACATTTTGAGTTTTCTACATCTTTTACACTATCTGAGGTAATATATACATTTTGTAAATTGAAATGTTTATATTTAGTATATTTGTTTTTTCTTACAATCTAAACTAAATTTCCTTAATGATTTTATTAATCATAAGAATTGGACATAGAATTCAACATTGAATTAGACGTGATTTGTAGAAAAAAGTTCAATTTTTATGAGTTTGAAGAACAAAAAAATTAAAAACATGACATTTACTTAACATAAATTTAATTATGAATTCTATTTGCACTGCTTATAGTAGTCCATTTCCAGCATGGCTAGTGGAATTCACTGTATTTCATTATTTTGCAATTAATTTGGAAAAATTCTATTTTCATCTAATTTGGAAAACCTAATAGCTTTCATGAATGTTAATGCAAGTTTCCATTAATTTTTTTGTTCCATAAAAAATTCACCTTCATTGAACATGTACTTAGATAAATTCAAGTGAGTTGACATAGTTTTTAATGAAAATTTCCATTCATTCATACCATTTACCTTTCTAATAAATAAAAAAATTTGAAATTTTGTGCAATTGAGAATACGTATTGTCTTTCTAAGTTACCTCATTGCCAAATAAATAGTGAATAATTATAAGATATAGCATCACAAACCCTTCTTTGAATTCATATTGTTCATGACTTCATTAACAATCAAAAATTTGGTTTCGAGAAAAATAAACGCAAGTCTCTAGTTTTTATTTAGGTGGAAACAACTTATACCCTAGGTCAATGATGTAGAGGAGGGAGACAAAACCTTCAATAATCATTTAATTAGATAATTTTCAAACAATCTTCAATCTCTGAAACCTCAATTCAATGTTGAACTGAAAAATTCACATCTAAAACAAAACAAAGATCATCCATAAATAACAAGCTATGATTTTCAAGATGACTACCATTCTAAACCTCTAGAAGATTTTAACAAAACCCACCATATGTCAGTCTATTGCTCAAAATATTGTATTCATACAACCGTCACTCCTAACAAAATGAAATAAACTCAATATTACTAGAAAATTTAATCCATGAATTTTTCATCATAAAATTTATAAAGTTCAAGTTCAATAATGCTATTCAAAAGGTCCACAACTTCAAGATCAACATTCTAGGCCTCTGGTGCAGGAGCACCTTGTAAGCTCGATTTTGTCAAAAATGTCATCTTTTAGTGAGCATGGTCAAATGCAAGGATTTTACTTAATTTTGAGTATATTGTGTTGAGTAAGGTCAATTAGACAATTTTATAATGTATTTGGAGCTAAGGGAGTTTAGTTGTGTCATAGTTTGCAATTTGGCTAAATGTGGTCAGAAAAGTTACTAAAAGATGCAAAATTTGTAGAGTTCGAGGGAGTTGGAATGAAAGAAAAATATGTTTAATAACCTTCAATGAATTGAAGGAGAGGTTGTTGGTTGATTTTTTTAATCAAGAAGAACGTTATTTTCTATAAATTTATTGGTTTCTCTAACTTTTCTTATTGTTGTAAAGCCTCTACAGACTCTAAGATGATATGAAACTAGTTGGGTGTTGTATATTAATGAATTAGCTTTCATTTTAATCTATTTAGAGGTTCTAACTCTTTGTATAGCGAAATTTATATTGTTTTTACTACTACTACCTACTTTCATAGTGTTCTTGGATTGAGGGGTTTCATTATGTAATTCGACCCATTACACTTTTTCTCCCTATTATAACTTGTGGAATGGGTCCTCTAATTTTTAAAATACATGGCTAACCTATTTAGAATGTTTTTGGGTAAAGTTTGGGTGTTTGGGATGATGTTTTAGGACTGTAGTAGGGTCTTTTCATGGTGAAAATTAGGGCTTCAAGTGGTTTTTTGACAAAATGTTGGAAGGAATTTCCATGTAATGTATTATTCACCATGTGTAGGGTCTGGTAAGTGTGTTTGGTGCTTTGTTATGGTCTAGCAGGTCCCGGAGATAGGAGTTTCATTAAAACCCCAAGTTTTTTTCTTGAAATTGAGGGTTTGGTGTATTAGGGGTCTAGAGGTCTTGGACCTAGAAACAAATAAGGAAATTAGAGGTTTTGACACATAAAATACTTTTGTTTGAGGATTTTGAGTGAAGATGTAGTGTTTAAAAGGTGCTCTCTTTGTAAATTAGGCCACTTGAATAGCCTTTTCCAAGGTGGGTCGATTGGAAGTCAATGTTGGTCTAAAGGAGTTGATGCTCGGGTTTACTTATGTTTTATAACTTGCAAATGGGTATCTTAATCATCCATGATTTTTTCAAGTGTTTTGTAAAATCTTGGTTAAAATGCCCTTGAACCGGGTTACCTATGCTACAAGGGAAAACTTGGTAGAAGTTGGGATTTTTAGTTGAACATCTGGTTTTGATTTGGAATCTGATTGATTCTCATTGATTTTTTGTATTGAATGGTTTCCACCCCTATTTGCATTAAAAACGGTGTTTCTTGGTAAGATAAGTGATCGAGTTGTGTGTAAGTCTATTAAGAGCCTTCCTCTAAATCTTCGAACAAGTTCATTGTGGAGCCCTACATGTACCCCATCAGCCTCTAGGTACTTTGCCAACTCTTCAAACACACTCAAAATGCCTACTCTAATATCTAGCCCTACAGACATATAACTCCATCATGTATGAAAAATATTGTGTAGCATAGACATGATTGATAGTTCCAAATAGCTTGCTGCCTTCTTTCATAAAATGCTTTGGTGTGTTTCATATTTAATGAAATGTAATTAGTGATATCAATATTTTTGTAAAATGCATTACTTACTTTTGTTCTATGTGTGTTTGTGAACATGTAGCATTGAAGGACTTGTCGAGGAAATGACTGAAGCCTCTAACACTAGAAGAACGTGCAACTACAAATGCAAGGAGAAGAGAATCAAAAAATTTAGCTTGTGAAGCAAAGGAATTGCAGCCTATACAACCACAAATTCCCATGCATTCTAAGAGAGATGTAAAATTGGAAAAAAAAAAGGCACAGATGAGGAAAATTCTAGAAGGACATGAATGGATACAAAAGTTGGGGGCACATCACCAACCATAGGTGAAGCTCAATGCACATCTCCAGTTGAAGACACATTGACAACACCATGTGGTTTTCCAGGTACATCGGAAATCACATCTCCAATTGAAGGCACACCATCAAAAACATTGCAGTTTGAAAGTACATCAGCAAACACATCTCTATTTGAAGGCACTCCACAAACAACATCTCAAGTTGGAGGTATAACGTCGTTTACATGTCAATCTCAAGGTATGTCATCAATTGCACCTCTAATTGAAGGTACACGATTTATCCCCAATTTTGTTGACCTTCCCAATATTGACACAAATTTACATTTGAGAACTCCTCCTACTATTTTACATAGAAAACCTACATTTTTTATTGATATTCATTCCAATGTTTTGAAATGGATGCCTAATAATATTCCAAAAACGTACATGTCAAAGATATGCACAAAGGATATGGAGTTTGTTTTTTGCGAAGCTGAGTGAGGGTGGAAGATGCCAACTATTTGTTGAAATAATGAGGCAACTCAAATTTAGGCCCACCATGAAGGCTCTTGGGCTAAGATTTTTGAATGACTCAAGTGAAAATTCCATTGTAAAGAACTTGATAATTGCATACGAGAGTGTTGGTTCCACCTCATGCACGAAGGATAGTTGTGCCACACGACATGTGATGACAAAAAAATTGTTAAGTAGTCAAAAAAGGAATAAGGTGAACCTTACAAAGGAAAGTAAGTCTTTGAAAATAAGTAGATCATCTCTAATGAGAGCCAAAAGAAGGTGTGAAAGAGTGGAGGATCCAAATAGCAATGAGTTATGGGCATTTTCGAGTAGAGTGCCACAGAAAGACACATGAATTGCTCAAGGCTTGAGATCTTTAATTGTGAATTATTGGAAGGATAACACAAGGACCTCTCCTAATCAAAGAGATTTTGTAAGAAGTAGAATTGGTAGTAAAAACCGTGAGCCACATCCAATGCATTATTTGGATAACACTCAAACCCAATTTTTTGCTGATTTTGTATAGATGTTTCCTAAAATTAAAATATGTCAAAGGTATTTTGAAATGCTAAAGCCTTTTTAGGTCAAAATAAATCACACACGCACTACTTGTTGTTTTAGGGTTCATATTGATTTTTCTAACCATTATGATGTTTATTGATGTATATGTGTAGATATGCATACTGACAATGTTTTGCAAGAACGTAACATAATGCCTCCACCTAAATCATCAAGGAAATTTTTGTCTTCCATTTTATGTGAAAGAGAGGATGGTCAATTTTTTTACAAAAAATCATGTTTGGATGGCACATGTGATCATTGTGGTGGCATGCAACATTTTCTAATTTTCCAACACATGGATAGTACACACACAATTGGAGACAAAATTGTGGAATTTGGAAAATATAAGATAGTGGCATACAGTCTAAAAGATGGGAAAGAAGCAAAGAAGTGTGTATTGGTTAGTGAAAATATTCTAGTGTATCAGTTTATGGGAATTTTCTGTGATCAGGTGGTCTATGATTATGCAATGCATACACACAAAGCACAATGGTTGGACTCACAGTTCAAGTTATGCAAGGACACATTTCCACTTCGTCATATCATTTTAGTTGTCACCTTCACTAAGAACCACACACTACAACCACAGAATGAGGTGCAATCAAAAAACTCAACCTCTGTGCATGTTGCTATATTTATGCATATAGCATTCATTCATGCAAATGATAGTACAAAGGAAAATAGGAAAGTATTGAGGGAGTATCACTTTTACATCAGTGATGATCGCACACATTCTACAGAGTTTGTTTAAGGTTACTTTCATATGTTCTATGTCAATCTGGCTAGTAGGGGCATATCATTTAGTTAGCATATCATATGGTCAGATAATTGTACATCACAATTCAAGAACGCCAAAATGTTTTACTGGTTGAGCAAGATGCATAGGATTAGTGGTTTTCAACATATGTGGAACTTCTTAGAGGTTGGGCATGGAAAGGGGGAGCATGATGGAGTAGGTGCATGTATCAAAATAGCCCCAGCATGAGTAGAGTTAAAGTACACACATAGTGTAAAGTCGACAAATGCAAGATCAAATGTCCAGTGGTGCAATGGTGCAATGGGTCCAAGTAGTGAAGGTAATTCTTTAGTTCATATATTTTTTCATTTAGTAGATGATACTAACATTGTAAACTATGAGGATTGTTGTACACTAATAGGATCGAGCGAGCTACACTCTTTTAGAAGCTCCAATGCAGGTACATGGACTATCCATACAAGGAATATGGCATGCTTTTGTTATGCATGTACACTTCAATCATGGAATGATTGTGAGTCAATAGAGTGGGTTGATGAATGGTCTATAAGAATTCTAACCCCACTTGACACTTATCAGCTCTTGACGGCTCTATAAATCATGGAGATGCAATCATCCATTGACTTTGATCATGTATTGGACCTACTAGAACCAGGTAATATATCTTACTTACAAGTTTTATTATGTTTCTCAGTAAATAAATCTAACAAGATGAACATATCAATGCAAGGCACATTTATGTAGTGATTGCAGATGAAGACAATGAAGAGGGTATAAATTATTTCTTGTGTCATTGTATCGAGGCCAAAAAGAAATTGGAGTCCCCAGTTATAGATGAAGAAAACATAGAATATCCTACAAGTTCGATGGTTGTTACTGGAACATGGCTTTGAAGTTATCCAGTTAAGAATGTTATAGTTTGGTTGTTTGAGGACTTCGACATGCATCAAAAAATTCTTCACTATTCGAACCTTGTCATCGCCACCAACGTTCATTTGATCAAATATAAGGGCAGACCTATGAACAAGAACTTGTGGAAAGTGTGTTAGTCTGACCACGAGGCAATACTAGACACAATAAAGAGTTGAGCAAACCCAGATGGTTCCCTAGATTGATTTGTAAGTATGCACATTGAATTTGTAAATTCATGTTATTGATCACTCTTTTGGACCAACACCTTGCAATAAGGCTTTTTCACCATTACTGATTGATGTCATATGCATTTACGACTGTCATTGATCCTTTTCTGATTGTGATTGTAGGTAATACTAAAGTTTGTCAAAGTATATAAGAAAAGAACAACATCAATTGGTGGTGCATGTGTTCAGTGGTATGAGAAACATTGGTTGCTGGTGCATTTTTTGGTTGTCAATCGTCTCTTTCTATTCCATCTCCTAGATTTATCAGATTCTTATATGCTACATGTTTTATGTTAAGCCTCTCAATGATATATTTGAATTTATACGTAGGGTCATCGATAGATGATAAACTAGCGAAGGGGCACATCACCATTATAGGACCTTCAATTGACCTCCTTATCTATCATGCATGAAGGTGATAGTAGGTCTTGTCAGCTGTATGACTAACATTATTTAGTTATTGCTCTTTTAATGATTTTTATGTGAGTATATGTCTAAGATTGATAGGATTTTGGAGGTTTTTTGGAATGCAAATAGCTAGGCCAGCTAAGGTCGAATGGAAAAACAAAACTGGGCAGCAACTCTTTTTATTTCTTCTCAAGTACAATATATTTCATGATCTATGCTATAAATGAGAGGATTATTTCCATGCATGTATTGCTACAAGTATTGACAAATGGGAAGATTTTCAAGATGTTCTTCCATCACTATTGTAATATTTTTCATTGACTTAGTGTATTTTTTGATATACTAAAATTATGAGAAATTAATACATGAAAATGTTTATATTTTTTAATATATGCCTCAATTAAATATGTATATTACATTTATAATTAGTTGTAATACTTCATGGTTTATATTTAAAGTTGTCTTCAAGGAAAAACTTTTGGATTTATTAGTAAGAATAAAATAATGTTTAATATAATTGTAGAAAGGCATATTAGTAAGGTCTTTTGAACATTATGCAACGAGGAAATTGCAAAATATGTTAAAATATGATACAAGGATATGTGCAGGATCATCATGGAAAAAACAGGCCCTTAAGTGGCAATAAAAAGACAAAAAATCAGAGTTAGACAACTTGACGTAAAAATTTGAATAAGTTATCTATATTATTTCAAAAAAATGTAAAAGTAGAATCTATAGAAAATTGAATGTATTTTCTAAACCACTAGACCTTTATTTAAAAAAATAAAATCTATTTGGTGAAAATTTGAAATTTCAATGCAATAGTATTTAAATTTCAGGGTAAAAATAAGAAGTAGGTGTCTATCTGACCACCCTAACCGCAATAAAATGATAATATTTTTTTATAATATTTTAGATATAAGTAAAGGACCCATGTCCCGATGTGATGCATATTTTTTTATAATTTTTTTCCAAGTAAATAATTAATTATGAATTTTTTATTACAACTTTTAAAAAATATAAAATTTCGTCTGTCTAACCACCCTAACTTGGTCAAAAATTCATGAAATTTATTTTTTTATTTTTTTAATCCTATAGTATGCAAAGCATACAATGTGACGCATGTTTCAGATTCAAAAAATGTGATATTGTTTGAAAGTGATAGATGTTTTTCAATCAGCTTATCAATAAGGAATTTATTCATAATTATAATAGAAAATAAATAATAATTAGTTATTAAATTCAAAGTAAAACATAATTTATATTGGTGGAAGCTGAGAATATCCTCTAAAAACCCTTTTCGTTTCATCAATTTTGGGTAAAAAAAAAGTCGTCAGCCACATGGGCCATCAAATGGCTTACATATCGCCACTTTTTGGTCCATCATGATCCTGCACATACCCACAATGTAATAAATGGTCAGTCCATGTCAAGATGGATGAAAGCAAAAATTTTATTGTTTTTGAGTCTAAGGTCTTAGGAGGAGTTGAATAAGTGATGTAGACCCAGGGTGAAGATCAAATTAAAATGACAAATACAAGATGATCAACCCAAAATCCAAAGCAAATTCAAAAGAACTTCACAAATCCACTTGTCAAGTATACTCTTTCTACAAGTAATGCTAAACAGCTTCAAGAGAATTTTCACCCAACTTTCCTAGAATAATTTTCAATAAAATGATGGATTTAGGCACCCATTAAGGATTTACACAACATAATTCAAGATCAAGTATAACTCCTTTGGACCAATTTAGACTTCCAATACACTCACCATGAGAAAATCAAGGAAAAGAGGTCAATTTAACAAAGGAAGTACCCTTCAAACTTATCCAATCACCTTGGAACCTTGAGGAAGCAAATTAAATGGCCCAAAACCATAGAATTCAGCACTAGTTTGCACTTGTATAGTCAGAAACACTCCCAACTCAAAAAAAAACTCCTTTTCTAATGCAAAAACAAGGGTTTTGTCAAAATATTCATTCCAAGGCTTCAATAAAAAGAATGGTCCAAAAACCTTTCATACGGTCTGCCTTGACATTTTAAATTCTTAAAATCTCAACTTCATCAACTTTTCATTGAAAAGCACTTCAAAACCTTCACTTTTCAAGGGAAAATTTGCATTTCCAACCCTATGGCATCACACAATCACCACAAGAATGATTTATAATGATATAAAATACATTGAAAAATCTAGAATAATATATTTTTCACCAATCCACCGAGTTATAGGGGCAAAAAGTGGGTGGATTGGTCAAAAACTCATTATTTTGCTTCCAAACCCTTCACAAAGGAAAAAATAGGGTATACACTGTATTTTTTGAATTTCTCTTACAAATCAGAAGATTAGAACTCCAAACCAAGTGAAGATAAAATAAAACTCATAAAAATTCAACCTCTAAATATTTAAAATCATGATTGGGTATATACAGTCCATACAACAACAAACAACTTTGAAAAATAGTGAAAAAAACTCAAAAAATGCACCAAAAAAATGTGGTATTCTTGTTCTGTGAATTTATTACACCTTCAACAACCTTGATTCGAGCCTGAGAAGGCCTCTTATAACATTTAAAATCCATAAACACCTTAAAACCAACCAACTTGCACCTAATTACCCTTTAAATGACTCTAATTTTGCAAATTAGCACAAATTTGACAACATTTGCAACATTTTGCATTTTTGAAATTATTGAACTTTTAAGACTCTAAATACCTTTGGAAACCTAAAATATGGAAATTTAGACCTTATTTAACCCTTATTAAGACTTCTAGACTCAACAACAACAAAATCCCATCATTTACCCAATTTGACATCTTTTCCCTCCAATCCAACAACCACAACTCAAGCCTCTCCAGGATTTACATATAATTTATCATCCTCCTATAACTGATCAATTTCCCTAACCACCAAGAAACCAACTTTTCAAAACACATAACCATTGCAATTAAAAATTTGTTGGATTATGCAACTTACAAATTTGCAACTATATCACTTTTCCTACTAACTAAACTAATGAATCCATTATGACATTGAGATACAATATTTCATGTTGCCTTTTAGGCTTTCAAAATCACTTGTTAACACATTTTTAATGCAAGGATGCATTTTGACGATCAAACATGGAGATTTGTGACTAGGTGCCTAGGTGCTCCTGCACCACCTATCTTGTCAATCCTATCGAATTGGCAAGCTAGTGAGCTCATTGGCTTACCAAATCCATAGGGTTGACAAGATAGGGTCAGTGTATGACTCATATAAATCAATGCAATCTAGGTCATCTCGAACATACCTTAGGGTATGAAATTCAACAAAATAACTACTATGGTTCAACCGATTTGATCCCTTAAGGGTGCAAAGTGCAAAAGGGAAAAAATATTTGATAGGGTATTACTCGTAAACCATGGTGATTATGAATTATTTGTCTGAACATACGAGATCATGTTGGACCCCTCTACAATAACCTCTCTCGATTATTGCTATCTCAGAGACATTATCCTATGGTGGCAAATTTTCACTCGAGGAAAAAGTTATCAAATGCAAGTAGTTGAAAGTCGTGAAGTGGTGCAACTTTCGTTTTGCAGCTCATGTGACCAAAAAGACTATTCCAATGCATCTGAGTGGGTACGTTTACACTAGGCATGGTCCTCTTTCGCACCCAAACACGCGGAATCGCTCTGAGCTATGTTCAACCAGATCGATCCCTTAAGGGTCCAAAGTGCAAAATGGCTGTGAACTTTGGCATGTTATTACTCGGACACCGTGATACTTAGAAACTTCTCATATGATCCTACAAGATCATGTTGGACCCATATACAATAACCCCG
Organism: Sequoiadendron giganteum; assembly: GCA_007115665.2. NCBI lineage: Eukaryota > Viridiplantae > Streptophyta > Pinopsida > Cupressales > Cupressaceae > Sequoiadendron > Sequoiadendron giganteum. The sequence goes on along the minus strand of CM021100.1, from coordinate 79,637,871 downwards.
CTCGGTTTTTGCTATCTCGGAGGCATTTTTTTGTACTGGCAAATTTTCACTCGGGGAAAAAGTTGTCAATGCAAGTAGTTGAAAGTTGCAAAGTGGTGCAAATTTCGTTCTCCAGCTCATGTGACCAAATAAATTGTTCCAAAACATCTAGTGGGTACATTTATGCTAGGCATGGTCCTCTTTTGCACCCAAATACGTGTAATCGCTCTAAGCTACATTCAACCAGATCGATCCCTTAAGGGTCCAAAGTGCAAAATGGCTGCAAACTTCAGCATGTTGTTACTCGAATACTGTGACAGTTAGAAACTTATCATCTGATACTATGAAATCATGTTGGGACCCTCTACAGTAACCTCTCTCAGGTTTTCTATCTTAGAGGCATTTTCCTATGGTGGAGAATTTTCACTCGGGGAAAAAGTTATCAAATGCAAGTAGTTGAAAGTTGTAAAGTGGTGCAATTTTTGTTCTACAACTCGTGTGACCAAAAGGATTGTTCCAATGCATCTAGGTGGGTACGTTTACACTAGGCAGGGTCCTCTTTCACACTGAAATACATGGAATTACTCTGAGCTACGTTCAACCAGATCGATCCCTTAAGGGTCCAAAGTGCAAAATGGCTACAAACTTCAGCATGGTATTACTTAGACACCATGATTCTTATAAAATTCATGTCTGATCCTATGGGATCATGTTGGGATCCTCTACAATAATATCACTCGGTTTTTGCTATCTCGAAGGCATTTTCCTATGCTGGAAAATTTTCACTCGGGGAAAAAGTTGTCAAATGCAAGTAGTTGAAAGTTGCAAAGTGGTGCAAATTTTGTTCTCCAGCTCGTGTGACCAAACAAATTGTTCCAACACATCTGAATAGGTATTTTTATACTAGGCATGGTCCTCTTTCACACCCAAACACACGGAATCGCTTTGAGCTACGTTCAATCAGATCGATCCCTTAAGGGTCCAAAGTGCAAAATGGGTGCAAACCTCAACGTGTTATTAGTCGGACAACATGACGCTTAGAAACTTCTTGTGTGATCGGAAAAAACTAAAAAATCAACAAAAACTGCTTTTAAAACCTGCAAAAAAACATGAACAAAATCGTGTTGATTTTCATGTGAAAAAAAACAATGAGACCATAGCTTTTTGCTTACTATTATGCTTTGATTGAATTTTTCCAAGCATCGATAGCTTGTTCGAATTACCTATTTTAGGCTTTTAGCTATAGCAGCAAGGCAATGAACTGTTTGATACAATGCTTTAGTAGACATGTATGAAAAATGTCATAGCATAGACAAGTCAGTGAACTATTTGTAAAAATGCCTCAAAGAAATGTGGTCTCATGGTGATGGAATGCCATTACAATTCATAGCCATATGCATTCGTCATGGAATTCCATCACCATGAGACCATATTTCTTCAAGGCATTTTTTCAAGGATTTCAGTGCCTTGTCTATGCTATTGCTTACTATTACACTTCAATAGATTTTTCGAAAGAACTTGTTATAGACTTTTAGCCATAGCAGCAAGGCAGTGAATTGTTTGACAAAATGCTTTGGTAGACATGTATGAAAAATGTGGTAGCATAGACAAGGTAGTGAATTGTTTGAAAAAGTGCCTGTAAGAAATGTGGTCTCATGGTGATTATTGTCATTGCATTCCATCACCATGAGACTGCATTTATTTGAGGCATTTTTTCAAACAGTTCGCTACCTTGTCTATGGCTTTTCATGGCCTTCCATCACCATGAAACCACATTTCTTTGAGGAATTTTTTCAAAACATTCACTGTGTCTATGCTATTGCTTACTATTATGCTTTGACAGATTTTTTCCAAGAATCCATAGCTTGTTCGAAAGCACCTATTTTAGGCTTTTATTCATAGCAGCAAGGCAGTGAACTATTTGATGAAATTCACTGGTAGATATGTATGAAAAATTTCATACCATAGACAAGGCAGTGAACTATTTGAAAAGATGCCTCAAAGAAATGTGTTCTCATGGTGATGGAATGCTATGACAGTCCATCACCATAGGCATTCATCATGGCATTCCATCACCATGAGACCACATTTCTTTGAGGCATATTTTCAAACAATTCATTGCCTTTTCTATGGCTTGTCATGGCATTCCATCACCATCAGACCACTTTTTTTTTAGGCATTTTTTCAAAAAGTTCAATGCCTTGTCTATGCTATTTCTTACTATTATTCTTTGATAGATTTTTTCCAAGCATCCATATCTTGTTTGAAAGCATATGTTTTAGGCTTTTAGCCATATCAACAAGGCAATGAACTATTTGATAAAATGATTTGGTGGACATATATGAAAAATGTCATAGCATAGACAAGGGAATGAACTATTTGAAAAAATGCCTCAAAGAAATGTGGTCTCATGGAATGCCATGACAAGCTAAAGCAATTGGCAGCTGCTCCTAGTTATTAGTTATGCAATGTGAATTAATTGAACAACTACTTGGGTTGACTTTGTAAAAATCTATATTCTAATTGAAATTTCGTCATCTATCAGAATCTAGTTATTCATTATGTAATGTGAAGTGATGCTTTGAGTTTGAAAGATGTGCAATGCATGAATATAAACTACAAAAATCTATTTTCTACATTTCATTAGTTAAAATCTTTATTTTATTTTCTCTTTATATCTCTATGCTATGGAAATGCCTTTCAATTTCAAAAGAGATAGTTTTTATCTCTTGTTATGCATTTTTTTATGTTTTTTTAAACCCGATTTTTTCTCGATTTTTTCATGATTTTTTCTCGATTTTTTCAAAAAATCTTATAATTTTGGTTTGCCGATTTATTCCCCAAATTTTTTTTGTTGCTATGACCATAAAAATAAATACCAATTGATATTGTACATAGGGCTTGAACATTGGTCTACCATCACACAAATAGAAAACCAAAAGGAGCAGATATACAATGTTAAAGAAGAGGAAAGCACAACTAAATCTATCATTTCAAAGCAATTTTTTTGATGTATTTTTTCAAACAGTTCACTACATTGTCTATGCTATTGCTTACTATTATTCTTTTGATATATTTTTTTGAAGCATCCATAGCTTGTTCAAAATCACTTTTTTTAGGCTTTTAGCCATAACAACAAGGCAGTGAACTGTTTGAGAAGATGCTTTGGTAGACATGTATGAAAAATGTGGTAACATAGACAAGGTAGGGAACTATTTGAAAAAATATCTCAAAGAAATTTGGTCTCATAGAATGCCATGATAAGAAAATGTAATTGGAAGCTGCTCCTATTTATTAGTTATGCATTGTGAAGAAATTGCATAACTGCTTAGGTTGACTTTGTACAAACGATATTGTAATTACATTTTCGGCATCTATCAGCATCTACTTATTACTTATGCAAAGTGAAGTAATGCTTTGACTTTGAAAGATGTGCAATACAATGTAATCAACAACATGAATATTGTTAGAGTATAATAAGTTATTACACTTAATTAACTATATCATATTGGTTAATTAATTAAGTCATGTATTCCTTTAGTTACTTAGGCTAAACTTAGGCACATAAATAATTGATTAATTATTAAGTGTGCACACTAGGGTTTCCCTTTTAGGTCAACATTAGGGTTGCATACATTGCTTTTATAAATCAAATCATCTCTTGTAATTTCTTAATTTTGAATATATCAATTTGCACATCTTCATGCAAAGCTCTTTCTTTTTATTGTTTTTTCTCTTATGTGGAAGGCCTTTTCATTTGCATGTTTGATCTTGGTTTCTAACATGGTATCAGAGCCTTGACATGCAACCCCTTCTTAGATTTTAGAGAAAATCATTGCAAAGTTCATTCGGGGTTCCTCGAGGGTATCATGCCTTGAGTTCATTTATGCAGCATCTTGGATTAGATCAGGCACCACCATTGGATTAAGAGCACTGGAAAAAGTCAGGATTGACTTTTATTTTACAGATTTTGGTCATCGTTTACTAGATCTATGAGGGTTTCAAGTTTAGTGTTTTTTTGGAAGCTCTGGGGGTAGCCTATTTTTTGGAGTATTTTGGGCACAAATAGAGGTTACCATCATGTTCACAGTGGCCAAAAACCCTAATAATGCCCGTCATTTCATTGATTTTGGAGCAGTTGATTTGAGAGGCAAAAACATTTTGCCAAGGAAGCCATACGGCCTCTCCAACACGCTTCTCGAGGCATGAACTTAAAAAAAAATCAAAAAATTAAAAAATCAGCATTGGGTTCTTCATTACTAGTTCCAAAGACGAGTGCCACTACCACGCAACCTAATGGTGCCCCTCCACTCTGCCGCCTACCTCCTTAACCCCCATGCCCCTTCTACCGTCTACCTCGGTCACATCGATGTCTAGGGGCTATCCTGCAGGGGGCTCCACCATCAGCAACGCCAGGAGTGGTGTCACCTCAGCCCTGCCCGCCCGCCACCCGCTTGGTAGAGGGTTTTTTTTTTCCTTGAGACCTACCTACGATCATATGGCGGACCAGGGGCTAGGCCGAAAGGAGCTAAAATTTTGCACTTGTTTAGTCTTGCAGTACCCTGAATTGCCCTCTTACAGGCCTTTTTTTCATATTATCATAACTTTTGATCCCGGAGGTGAAATTTTTGAAATGAGATATCGCCGAAAAGCTGGCGAGCCCAATTTTCTCATGGTGGAGTTTGTTTTAAGAGATTTTTCTATTTGGTGGGATTTTTTCGCTATTGAAGATAAATGTTCTAATTTTTCTTTAGAGGGCATATATTTTGACTCGGTGATCCTTTTTTTGCCATTCTTGCGGCATTGGAAAGCTGGTTCAGTCCTCTACATAGATCTAAGGTCTATTTTTATTTTTTTGTTTATGCATGTTTAGGAATTCTATCCTTTTTCAATCATTGGGTATTGTAATAAATGAACTGATATAAATTTCCATCATGGGGGTTTTTTGCATAATAATCTGATTAGAGTGTGCATGCACTTTGATCTTCATCTTGTTTTTTGATGACAGCTCGCATGAGTTGTATCTGGTCTCTTAGTTTATTTTGGCCACATTTTATCTTAGCTTGACACGTATCAGATTCATATCAGTTCACACTTTATATTGAGAGCCTATGGTTAATGAATTACATCGGATCCATCTCAGTTTGAGGGCCACTAAATTTGTAGTTAATGTTTCAAAGTCTTTATAGTACTTGTTCCCATGGAAGATTTTTAGTCTTCATTTGGCATAGGCATCGCGATACATGGCTTCCAGATTCTGTCATCATATCATCTACTATTGCTTTATGGATTCCAGGGTTGTTCTAGTTTGTGAGTTTTCTAGTGTTTTGTGGCATCAGGTTTGTTGTTGCATTATTATGATTCCGATATGGTTTCTTGTAAACAAAAGTATCTTTCCTTGCTTGTCAGATTTTGGTTCCAGTGTTCTTCCAGTGCTTCTTTGCAGCATGTCATCTCATTGTAGGGGGGTTTTGTCCCACTAGGTTTTTCTTATCTACCTCATTCTTGCATTTGTAAATGGGTACCTGATCAGGCCTAGTTGTTGGGACCCATCTTTGCTTTCATGCATCTTTTTTCTAGTGTTTTGGCTACTTCCTAAGTTCATCTTAAGGGGGGGTGTTAGAGTAATAAGTTATTACAATTAATTAATTATACATATTGGTTAATTAATTAAGTCACTTATTCCTTTAGTTACTTAAGATAAACTTAGGCACATTAATAATTGATTAATTATTAAGTGTGCACACTAGGGTTTCCCTTTTAGGTCAACATTAGGGTTGCATACATTTCTTTTATAAAGAGAATCATCTCTTGTAATTTCTTAATTCTAAATATATCAAATTACACATCTTCATGCAAATCTCTTACTTTTTATTGTTTTTTCTCTTCTGTAGAAGGCCTTTTGATTTATGCATGTCTGATCTTGGTTTCTAACAAATATAAACTACAAAAATCCATTTTTTACAATTCATTAGTTAAAATATTTATTGTATTTTCTCTCTATATCTCTATATGCTATGGAAATACCTTGCAATTGTATTTAAAAGGCTTAATAGGTCAGCTAGGTGGTATTTACGAAATCAAGTTGTGAATGAATGGTAACTAAGAGAAAAATTGGAAAATTGCCATCTTAGAAGTCTAACAAAGGGTGGTTATGGTGGTTGATCAGCTCAAGGGGTAGTTGGAAGGTGGTATCAAGATATATTTCTGTAATACCTTGAGTTGAGGGTTGATTTTGTTCAATTTTTGGGTATGTACAGGATCATGATGGGCCAAAAAGTGGTGATATGAAAGTGATATAATGACCCATGTGGCTGATGAAATTTTTATTATCCAAAATTGATGAAACAAAAAGGGTTTTTAAAGGAGATTCTCAACTTTCCACCAATATAAATTATGCTTTGCTTTGAATTTAATAAATAATTATTATTAATTTTCTATTTGAATTATGACTAAAGTCCTCATTGATAGGCTGATTGAAAAACATTTATAGCTTTCAAACGGTATCACATTTTTTGAATCTAAAACATGTGTCACTTTCTATGCTTTACATACTATAGGATTAAAAAAAAAGAATTGAATTTCATGAAGTTTTGACCTAGTTAAGGTGGTCAGACATATGAGTTTTTATATTTTTTAAATGTTGTAATAAAAAAATTATAATTAATTATTTACTTGGAAAAAAATTACAAAAAAATATGCATCACATCGAGACATGAGTCCTCTAATTATATCTAAAATATTATAAAAAAATATTATCATTTTATTGTGGTTAGGGTGGTTAGATAGACACCTAATTCTTATTTTTTCCTTAAAATTTAAGTACTACTGGATTGAAATTTCAATTTTTTACCATATATTTTTTCTTTTTTTAAAAATAAACCTAGTAGTTTAGAAACTACATTCAATTTTATACAGATTCTATTCTTACATATTTTTGAAATAATATAGATAACTAATTCAAATTTTTACGTCAAGTTGTCTAACTCTAATTTTTCTGAATTTTATTGCCACTTAAGGGCCTATTTTTTCCATGATGATCTTGCACATACCCTTCTAATAAGAAAATATACTTTTGAAAATGATAATAACTAGTTTTCTTTGTTTTCTTGAATTTTCTTTGCCTTGCATAGGCTCGTACAAGTCTATCATGACTTGAGGCTTTGGATAATTGATTGCATATGTGTTTACTCTCTTTGCATCTATTCTGAAGGTTTAAATCCATCGTTGGTGTGTGTGGGATCAAAAAAATTGGTTACTTCTTTGTTTTCTATGTTAGGGGTTTTGTGGAAACACCATGACACATTAGCCAATGCACCTACTATTCTAACCCTATGGCTTGGTGGATTGGCTTGTAACATGATTATTTTGGTGTATGAATACTTTGGAGACCGAGAGAATGAATAAATTATGTGGGTGTGAAGTTCTAATGTTGTTCAGGGGCATTTCCACCCTGAAAGTAAGGAACTCAAGTAGATAATCTAAGAAATACTGAAAGGAATGGGATTGTGAGTTTCTTTTAAGTTAGGGTAGAGGTATTGTGGGGTGTTTGGACCTTTGGAAGGATTGGGGGAGGTCTAGAGTTATGAGTTTCTTTTTAACCCTTGTTTTTGTGAAGGTTTAGGAGGGTTTGTGAGTAGAGGAATAGAACAAGTTCTTGGGGCTCTTAAAATGGGAGAATCCTGAATTTGGTGAGCATCCCTAAGACTATTTCAATTTTCCTTGGTTTGGAGGTGATTTTGTAAGGGGATTCCTTTGGAAATTAGGCCTAATTGTGAAGTCTAGAGCGAGGGAGGTGTATCGAAAGTTCATGTTGGTCCAACAGACTTACTATTGGTTTTCGCATATGTTGTGTAACCCTGAAAATGGTATCTTAATCCACCTTTAAATGGTCAGGTTTTTTTGAAAGGTTGGGAGAAATTAGGCTTGGACTGGGTTTTGAGTTCTACAAGGGTAGATTGTTGGGTAAGGTGTTGAATTAAGAGTTTGGTTTGATGGGGCTTTGAGGTTGTGTAGATTTCTCAAAATAGGTTGTATTAATCTTGTTAGGGGCCCCTTGAAGGAAGGTTATCAGACTAATTGGGTTTGAGCCTCTTTGCCTTTGCATCAGTGAGGCACAAGTAATTGAAGTGTTCCAAAGGATACAAACCACCATGAATGGAGCTTATTTATATAATACACTTTAGATGGGGCTTATTGAGAATTCGATAGTAATTAATTAAGCATTAGATGTAAATAAAATCCATGCCTACAATATTCAAGCATACAACTTACATGATACACATGATAACATCATTCAAGAATGGTAGTAGGAAAATAAGAGTTTCTTTAATCAAAAATATGAAAGGCTATACAATGCTATATATTGATAAAAGTATATAAATATATCCAAAAAAACCATATAGTCTTAGTACAAAGGATCCATATGGACATAAAATATCATGTATATATATCAATAGTACAAAACATATGTTCAAAAATGCCACATAGGCATACAACGAACAACACTAATACCTAGTCATTTCCCTCTAGGGGAAGGAAATAGATCCTGTACTACCTTCAAAATTTGGCTGGATGGAGTGACTGTTGCTTGTCTTGTCTTTTGAACATGCTCGCTACCCCTCCTCTCTTCACTTTGGACTGTCAACTGATACAATTAAAATTAAAGATGTTAAAACATAGAAATTGAATTGTGGAATGGAATTTGACAAAATATAATCACTTACCACATACATATAGTCATCATGCACATTTACAGCATCACCACATCCACGATCTGGAGTGACAACCACCTGTAGAAACCATGAAGATAGAAATTAAACTACATAAAATTATCATGAAAATTTTCTATATTAGACCATAAAAGAGCAAATATAATGTCAAATCGACTAATCTATTCCATACCTCTCTCAATGGATCAAAAATGGCTATTATTGTAGCAACTCCATGCTCCATCATGCTACCAACATCACCAGGGCTATCTCCTGTCAACATTTGCAAATGAAACAATATCCCAGGTATCATGTTGATATAGGAGAACATAATGTGACACAGTCAAGGAATACTTGAATGCAATGCTTGTGTTTCTCATCAATTATTTAGATTTTTATATACGTAAAATTATGAAAACTAGCTAACATATATTTACAACACCATTAATGAATAAAGGCTACCTGAGTGTAAGTTTTTTGAGGATATGAATCGTGAGGTGTGGAGGAAGAAGGTGCACTAGGAAATTATTTGAAATATGAAGCATGTTATGAGACAAACATTCAAATATAACATTCAACTGTTCAAATGCAATAATAACATCTTTAATAATTTTTGCATACCTATGGACTCATCGTCGAGAATGTATAAGGGTTTGTAGGAATAAAGCATATCTCATGAATAGTGCCACCGTGAAATTTCTTCATATCAAAATTCTACTAATTTAGTTATTCTAAAATTTCAAAATATATTTTAATAAACAATAGTAAAATAACTTGCTAAATTTTACTTGAGTGTCAATTCCGAATGTATCATTCAGAATATCATCTGTGAAATCCATCACCTCTGCAACTAATGTAGGTTATGTATCTACATCACGAGCATCCTGATAATCGTACGTGAAACAACACCACAAGCGCCACAATGGTGGGGTGGAGCTCGAGGCCTACACATCTCCTCCACACCAGGCTCTACTAGAGGACTCGTGCACTATAAAATGGTCTGGGTGAGTGATCCAATCGACTTCATCGTGTCCACCTCTACACTTTCCTTGACAATGGAAGGAACAACGACATGCTCCACCATGGGTTTTCCCAAGGCTCATGATGCCAACTATGGATTACATTGTGCAATAGGTCTATTGTGTGTGGAGTCCCCACCTCTACCTTGAAAGTCGAAGATGTCAAAATAGTTTGGAATTTTATTGAGGAAACACTCGCAATAGAGTTTCCTCAAAAAGTATTGTGGCACCTCATGGTTATTACATGGAGGTTGGTCAAATACCATCCACCACTGCTCCCAATTTTTTTTTTTAATTAACTTGTGGTGGCACCAATGGATGGGGAACCTCCTACATGCATGGGACAAAGGTTCATTTGTTTTTGGGTCTCTAAATAGGGCACACAACTCGGCTTTGCTAATTTTTAGTTTTTTGACATCTACATATGACTTCAATGATTCAACAATCCCTCTCCTATAAGGGTGAGTTTCAACATGCTCATTTAATCTTGCAATTAATTGTTGAATGTCTCTTTTATTGCTTTCAATTTGATTTTGAATATTTTTTTATGTTCCTTGAGGATGCGTATGAATTGATGGAGGGGTTTCGGGTTGTTCTTGTATAGGAGGCTCTTCATGAGGGGTTGATTGTGAATTCTCATTGTTTTGAGGTGGAGATTCATTCCCTGAAAATTAGAATAAAGTTTTATTATAAAAATCTATTTAAATTTGCATTCCAAATCAAATTCTAAATAAATATAATAAAAATACACATGTCTTTGCAATATTCGACCTCTCTAACATGTTGGTGGAATCCTTATCGAAAATGGAAAGCTAAGGATGAAAATAATGGAAGAGATTTGGTGAGCAGGAGTTGCAGACCTGAAATCCTCTTCCTCAAGCTATGGGTTGAAGACAAAATGAGGGTTCCAAACCCGATTTTTTTTTTTTTATGTATAAAAAGACATTCAGTGCACGCCAAATCTGGCATGTGCCAAATGTCTTTTTAGCCATTTGGCATCAACTTTTTTAGCCATGTTGAATCAAGAGATAACTCCCGTGTCTCTCCTTGTCTTTTACTGCGTTACCTCGATGTCTAGTCCTTGCCCTCACGGTTGTGCGATGTTCACCTCATTAACGCCACTGGTTTTCTTCACTCGTAGTTATGCGGTATTACTGAAATATCGCAACCTTACATCCGCCTGCCCGTGGTTGTGCGGTTTTCACAGCCCCATGGCCTATCTTCTCCCACCTCACGGTTGAGCGGTATCTCCCAACTTCACTACTTAACTACAACTCACCCTCTTTCTATCCATGGTAGCGTGGTATCACCAATTCACTGCTGCCCCAAGGCCTTATTCTTTGCTCTACATGGTTGTGCGGTATCTCTTTGCCTTCACCACAATATTGCGGTCCTATCTAGTGCCCCTCGTAGTAGAGCAGTACCCCGCGGTATTGTAGGCCAGGTTTTCCCCATGTGCGGTAGCATGATATAGTGCGTCAAATGGATTTTTAGTCATTTGGCATGTGCCAAAGGTCTTATTTGAGGGTTTTTTTATCATTTTTTCAATTTGGCACCTAAATTATGTCACGGATTGGTACACTTACCCATATGTTAAAAGTCAGTACAAACACCAATGGTATAATTAAACCATGATGACCCGAGTACAACTTCCATGGATTTTTTATATTTAAAAGTAATACAAGCATCTAGGCATAATTGAACCAAGATGACCTACGTATCGCTTGCATAAAATAGATAGGAGTTAATCATTTTCCTATGAAAATTAGGAATTTCATCAATGATACTTTGTAGATCACGCCCTATGACAAATTTACATCATAGTAATGATCAACTCACAGACAAGAGACAAATAAAAATATCATACTTCATCCTAGCTTCTCTAGTCTATGACATCCTTGAGTTGCTCCAGACAAATGATAACAAAAATAATGATACAACAGTTGAACATTTATACTAAAGTGATTAAACCATGCTTCATAAGAATATCATCTAGTGAAATTTATTTTACTGATCTTGTTGTTGACTTGGATGGTTGGCTTTTTGAAAATTGTGATTGATGTTCGCTGTTGAGTTTTGTTGTGATCATTATGCTTTCTATGTTGTCTAGTTCCTGCTTGTCTGTTGTTTTAAGCTCAAAGTAGATTTCCCCCAGTGAGTTTAGGATTTTTCCCCCAATGAGAAACAAACCAATTATTGTGAATACACACAATGATTGCCAAGCCAGGATGAGACATGACCACAATGCCTAGATATGTACATTAGGTTTTTTTTATGATGAACAGGCATAATGATGGGAAAAAGTAGATGGATGACACACGTTCCAATAGATGGAGAAGCCAATCTATCACAAATAGCACCTGTTGCTAGGTTTTCACTACTTTTTTTTATTGTACTTTTTCTAATTATATGATTTTTTTGACTTTTTTCTATTTTTTCTTTTTTTGTATTTTTTCTTTTTTGATTTTTTTGTATTTTTGTATTTTTTTATTTTTGGCTTCTTTTTTTGTTTTTTTTATTTTTTGCATTGTTTTTGTATTTTTTTGCTTTTTAAACTGTGCACTGGATGAGTTATGTATAAAAATTCTTGAAATAAATATTTTTGATAGGTTATTCAAATAGGTTCCCTTCAGGTGTAGATAACTGATAGACTCAAGATCCATATATTGATACAATGACAAAAAGACCTAGCCAATTAGGTTCAAATTTTCCCTTATTTTCTCGATCTTGTTGATTATGAGGATTCTTTTAGTACCAAGTCATCAACTTGAAATTTTCTTGGTCCTACCTTACAGTTATAGCTCCTTGAAATTCTTTGTTGATAAGATTTCAAATGATCAATAGCATTTTGACGACGTTCATCTAACAATTCCAAATCATGTAGTCTGGATACTCGATAGTCTTCCTCTGAAATGATTCCTTTCAATGATACCTGGAGTGATGGTATCTCAACCTCAATGGGTAAAATGGATTTTGATCCATACACAATGACATATGGTATGGATCCTATAGGGGTGCATATGCTAGTATGATATGCCCACAAGGAAGGGTTTAGTTGGACATTCCAGTCACGTCTAACATCATTGATAGTTTTCTTTGAGATTTTCAAAATAGTATTATTTGAGGCTTGTCCTTGGCCATTCACTTGAGGATAATAGGGTGTGGAAATTGGTGTTGGATATGGAATTTTTCTTAAAGTTCTTGCACATCCTAGTCTTTGAAGGTTCTACCATTATCAGTGACAATGGAGCTAGGGATGTCATAGTGACAGACAATGTATTTTAGGATGAAGGAGGCAATTTGGTTACCAATGATTGTGGTTAATGGGATAACTTCAATACACTTTTTGAAATACTCAGTGGCTACGATTATGAATTTATGTCCATTAGAGGAAGATGGATGAACCTTACCCACAAGATCAAGTCCCCATTGATAAAAAGGCCAGGTCGATGTGAATGGTTGCAGCTCCTACACTGGTGCATGTATGAGATTTCTATGGACTTGACACTTCTTGCAGTTCTTAACAAATTGGAAAGATTATTTCTCCATGTTCAACTAATAATATCCAAAGCATATGAGTTTCTTAGCTATAGTAAGACCACTTGAATGAGTACCACAAATACCTTCATGAACTTATTGTAAGGCGGTTTCAGATTTGTCACATTCAAGACATTAGATGAGATTACCATCAATACCTCATCTATAAAGTGTATCGGCTACTAGGGTGTGTCGGGTTGCTCGATAGATAAAGTTGTATTTTTAGTTTCGGGATAGATCAGGTGGAAGGGTATTATCTCTCAAATAGGTATAAATCTTCCCATAGATTGAAGAATCAGTATGAAATAGATGGCACACAACTTGGGATTCAAGATTGTCACATGCGGGAGTAAATAATTGTTCCACCATGAAATCATAACGACTTCATTTTTTTGGTATTTATAAAAGAGAAGAAATGGTTTCCATGGCATCTGTAACTTTGTTGTCTACTCTCAGAATTTGTTCAAACTTGATCTCAATAAAGTATTTATTGAATTAATCTATCATTCTCTTGTATGGCATCAACTTTTCATCTTTTGTTTGATAGTCATCATTTAACTGATTGATGACTAATCGAGAGTCTCCATAAACTTATAATTCTTTGATTCTCCATTCCACTGCTACCTTGATATCAATGATTAGTGCTTTATATTTTTCCATGTTGTTTTGCAAGGGAACATAAAAATGTAAGATTTTAGGATAGTGTTTCCTTGAGGAGTAACAAATAAGATTCCAACGCTCAACCCATGTTGAGTGTAAGACCCATCAAAGTATAATATTCATTGTTGTGTATTCATTGTGAGGACATTTTGTATATGGGAATTTAATGTGCATGGGATGGTCATCTTGTAACTGTGCTTCAACTAACTAATCTTCTATTGCTTGGCCCTTGATTTCTCTTCTATCTACATATTGAATATCAAATTCACTCAATATCATCACCCACTTTGCTAGTCTTCTTATTAAATTGGTTTTGTTGAGTAGATATTTAATGGATCTATCTTGGCTTTGAGTTTGATGGTATGTGTTAACATATAGTGGCACAACTGTTGAGTAGCAAACACCACTACCAAACAATGTTTTTCAATGAATTTATAGATAAGTTCATAATGACTCAGTGTTCAACTGATGTAGTAGATGGCCTTTTATTTTCCTGTAGAGTCTTCTTGTGCTAGCAAAGCTCCCAAAGATACCTCAGTAGTTGCTATATAGAGTAGAAGTGTTTTTTCCTCTATTGGTGGTACCAATATAGGTGGATTCATCAAATATTGTTCCAATTGATTAAAATAAGCTTCATATCTTTCATCCCATCTAGAAGAAACATTCTTGTCTAACAAATGAGTAAAAGGATGAGACTTGTCCTCCAGTTGCACGATGAATATTTTGACGGATTAGAATCTTCCCTGTAGATATCTTAGTTGGATAATATTCTTAGGAGGTGGCACTTCCATAAATTATTTGAATTTAGTTGGATCTACTTCGATTCCTTTAGCTGAGACTATGTATCCTAAGAGTTTTGTTGATGTTACTATGAATACACACTTCTTTGGATTTAATCGCACATTGAACTTTTCCAATCGGTTAAAGATATTATCCAATATTTCCAAATGTTTGTCCTTGGTGAATGATTTTTCTAACATGTCATCCACATATTCATCAATAAAAGTGTGCATCATGTCATGAAATATTGTTGCCATTGCACGCTAATAGGTAGCTCCTTCATTCTTTAATCTGAAAGGCATGACATTCCAACAAAACGTACCCTATGGGCATGTGAATGTTGTTTATTATTGATATTTTGGTGCAATCTTGATCTGATTATAGACTAAAATCCCATCCATAAGTGATAGAAAAGCATGCCCTGCTATTAAATATACAATGATTCTTGTATTGGGAAAAGGAAATTCATCCATTGGACAAGCCTTGTTATCATCCCTAAAATATGTGCATATTCTGATGTTGTTGTCCGGTTTGGAGACTAGTACAATTTTTGAAATCCATTCTCCATAATCGATTATCCGGATGAACCCCACATCTAATAATTTTTTCAATTCTTCTTTCACTAGTAGGGTGATGTGTGGATGCATTTTTATCAATTTCTTCTTTACTGGCTTCACTCTCGGTGCTATGGATAAATGATGCATTATTAGATCTAGATCTATTCCTAGCATGTCAACATAAGACCAAGAAAAATTGATTTGTCTTTCTTCAAATAATTTTGTGAACTTTGACATTTCTTGCTCTGTCATTAATGCTGCTAAGTGTATGGTCTTTGTTGTTTCTACAATACTGATGTTTACGGATTGTGTAGGCTCAACAAATACTAAAGATATTTCTTGATAATTCTCAAGAAGAGTTTCAAATCTCTCATCCTTCAGTGCCTCAGAGAGGTTTTCATCATTGGATACACTCTTTCTTTTTACTTTTTCATGATCTAATACTACCATTGCATGGTTTTCACCATTAGATTGATTTTTTGTATTCTTTATTTTGCAGCTAAGAGATTTGGCACTTCCTTGGTTTGAATCTTCATTGTGAAATTCACTGGTGGAACTTATTTTTGGATTTGAAGAATAAAGGAAATTGGCAATGGCATTATCATCTGAAAAGATATGGATATCAAGAGGCTTGGTTTGTTCCCAATCAATGATTTCAAGATGTGTTAGAGGTAATAAATCATCAGATTCATCAAGATCAAAGGCAATGAGGGTCATGATAGAAAGTTCTTGGAGGTTTTCACTAGTAAATTCAAGGTCTACAATGTTACTCTCCTCTGAATCATCTATCTCGCTCGATGTCTGATCATCCTCACTAGATCCATCGAAATGTAGTGATCCAAATTCAAATGGTCTAGAACCTAAACTTTTTCCCTCCATACATATGGGTGCATACCTCTTTATCACATCGATTTCCTTGTCTTGACAAGATTCTTCAAATAGTAAATCCCATTCATATTCATTTGAGTGTATTTCAGAACTAGCTTGCAACTAGAGGATTTGTTCACAAACCTTTTGAATGGCTTCTTCTTTTGTCTCTTCTTTGTATCCCAATCCTATCTTATCTTTTGTATTGATTCTGATAGGTTGGATTGGCTCCACAATACCTTCTTTTCATTTTCCAATAGGACCTTTTCCTTCATATCCCATCTTTTCTTAAATTTTGGACCCTTTACCACATTGCTCTATTGTTATTTTGGAAGTTGATGCTTGGGATTCTTTATCTTTGTAAAGATAATTTAGAATGCCTTTGTCCTCAGATTCATCAGCTAGGGTATCTACATTTACAAATTTACCATCAAAGATAGTGATGGGTTGTAAGGATTTTTTTCTAGATGTTGGTGGTTGTTCATATGATTTTCCAGAAGGTAGTAGTTGTTAGAGACATAAGGAATGCTCAAAATAATACTCACCCATGCCTTTATCTATCAATTGAACCTTTTTCTCAAACTATTTTAACAAATAATTGAGTTTGATGTCATTATTTGAGGACGTAGAAATACATTGGCTTTCATTGCTTGAGGACGTAGAAATACATTGGCTTTCATTACGTGAGGAAGTAGAAGTGAGAGATTCATTGTTGTGTGGTACAAAGACATCTTGGACTATCTTGAGAGTGTTGTAGTATTGGGGACTATTAAAATCTACTGAAATTATGATCTCTTGTCCATTGTAAGGGAATTTCAAGCATTGATGGTATGTTGATGGCACTATTGCATTTCATGGATCCAAGGTTGACCCAGGAGTATGTTGTAAGTCAAATCCTTGTCTAAAAATTGGTAGATTATATCCTTTTGAACTGGTCCAACTTGAATTGGCAATACTATCAATCCTTGAGAGGATCTTTCTTCAACATCATAAGATTTTATGGTGATCTTTCTTCTGGAATCTATTGCATTTTTTGAAAAATCCCAATGCACAGATAAGATATAAAATACATATATTTAGACCAGCTCCTCCATCTATTAAAATTTACTTGACCCAATGTTTATGGATTAAAACCTCAATATGGAGTGGAGAGTTGTGTGGATGAGTGAGGGATGCATCATCATTTTCTGAGAATGATAAACAATGGGATGCAGTCAAATGTCCCGCCATGGCTTGGAATTGACAAATTTCCAAATTGGTTGGTACCGTGGTGTCCACTAAAGCTTTTTCTAGAATATCCTTATGGGCTAGTGAAATTTTAACAAGTTCTAGAATGGATATTTGTGCTAGAATCTTTTGTAATTGATCCACTATATTGTATCGATTTAAAGAAGCAACATGTGTGTTAGATATATTTCCTTTTAATATGAACTTGGAATACCCTTTTGTGGTCACATTGATAGGTAGGTTGTCCTTTTTATCCTTTATTTTGATGACATTGATTTGATTATCAACTACAGAAATGTCTTGTTTATCATTGATTTGATTATCAGCTATAGAAATGTCTTGTTTATCATTGATTAGATTATCCACTAGAGAAATGTGATGGATGGTAGTATCATAGACATAATTCACATTTTTCTCTTTGTTGTTTGTCAAAGAAGATTCTCATTTTTCATAGTTGGGTAGAGGGTTTTTAAATGCTTCATGATCATCATTTCTTTTATGTTCTTCTATCGATATTTCACGTCTATCTATCAAGTCTTACACCAAATGTTTTAATTGCATACAATCATTTTTTTATGACCTTTGCTTCTATGAAAATCATAGTAATATGCATCATTCCACCATGATGGTTTGACTCTTGGTTCAAAATATCGTGTATCCGGTAATGTTATAAGTTTGCTAGCAAGGAGCTCTTTTAATGCTGATTCAAGTGACTATCCCAAAGGTGTGAATTTTTTATGATGTGATGGTGGAGTTGGTTTAGATTCATTTTTTTTTAATTGTTTTTGGGTGTAGTACCTGATAAATTGAAGACTTGTTTTGTGTTATGTGTTTTAGCTAAACCATCATTACCAACATTCTTATTTCTTCTCCAAAATTTAGATTTTTCATTATTGTTATAATGGTTAGCAAAGTTTGTTCCTTCTTTATAGATTTTCAATACTTCTCTTTTAACCAAGGCTTACTCAATCTTAAGTCCATTTTCAATTAGCTTTTCAAAATTGGGTGGACACTATAATTGAAGTCTATAACTCAACTCATTGGTGATATTATCAATAAATATTTCCATCTTTAATTTCTCAGGTATAGGATGAGAATATCTAGCAAATAATTGCCTCCATATTTGCAATAATGTAAGGAATGGTTCACCATTTTTCTGTTTTGTGTTGTAGAGGTATTTCATGGTTATTTCATGTTGAATATTATATGAATATTGGGTTATAAATTTATTTACCATCTCCTCAAATGATCTAATACCTGGTGGGAGTTTTGAAAGCCATTCCATGCATTGGCCACCTAAAATTCTTGGAAATAATCTCATTAGATAGGTTTCTTCATGTGCAAATTCCAAACTCATGTTGCAAAATTCTCTTACATGATCTTGAGGATCAGTTTTTTCATTGTATTTGTCATATCTTGGAAATTTTGTAATTTGGTGGAAAAGGTATCATGTTCACCTTTTTGTCAAATGGATAAGGATAGATGTCTTGTAGTAAATATCTCTTTTATGTTCATGTTTACAAGTTTTGGACTTGTTATTGAAGAACTTGTATTTTTTGAGTTAAAGTATTCAATGGATCTATGATTTTTGAGTCAGCTTCTATTTTCTTGGGAGCTTCTTTCAATTGATTGATATCAAAATCATTGGGTAGTTTTACATGTTAATTTTCCAACATCATAAAATATTTTTCTCCATATTTTTTTAGAATTTTTTCCATGAACTTGTGAAATTTAGGGTTTTGTTGAGCTTGTTGAATTTCCTCATCAATAATATCATTTGTGTCAGGTTGGTGAAATATGTGAAAAGGATTTTCTTCTCCTTCTACCATGATGGTTTTGGTTTCTATTTTTTTTCTCTAAGTTTTTTCTTTTGAGCTCTTGTTTAAATAGGCATGCAAGTGTTAAAGTTTTTCTATCCTTTTATCTTTTTTTTGGGAGTACCAATGAAATACCTAAGCTAAATAGGATGATAGATCCTATTGATGAGACCTGGATAAATCTTATGGACAATGTTTGTTTCAGGAAGAAGGTTGATAGATCTTGATAGTGAAACTTAACTAACAATCAGAGATGAGATTTGTGATTTGGAACTTTAAGATGTTTGATCTAAGTTTACCTAAAGGGATTGCACTTGAAAAAACCAATTTATTCAAGTTTAAAGAAATTTTTTGATGAGAAATTATCTTTTCTCTGAAAAGGGTCCCTAAATATGATTCCAGTTGCCAGAAAAAAGTTCAATTTTACTCTTTATTTGAATATCAGGTGATTGTGCTAAACAAACTATATATACACTGAAAGATGGGGTAAATGCACTAGAAAAAACCTTTTAAGCTTTGAAATTTTAGTTGAATGTGATAGAATATAAATTTGATCTGCTGAAAGATGGGATAAATGTGTCAGAATAGGAAGTTTATGCACTAAACTGGACATGGTCACCATTTTGAAAGTTTATCTAGTTTTCCTATTTTTGAGCTAGTGAATTGAGTGTTTTGATGGATGATCTTCTAAATATTGTAAACAAAAAAGTAGGTAGTAAAATAGTTATTTCACCCTATGATCTAAATATTAAGTGTATGTTCTAAGATCTCGTTTGATCCCTTTGATTTCCATAGGCATTGAACAATAAAAAATAGATCAGTCAAACTCTTCTAATGTCAAGGGTCATTAATAACATCACATCCCACATCTTAGAACTATGCCAGCTCACACAATCCTATCACCCCCTAGAGGGCTACCATGTTTTTTCCTTTTTTGGGTTTTAACCAAAGTAGATTTCTCCGCTATTAGATAGAAATCCCTGATATTTATATGGTGATTATCTTGGGGGTTGATTCTTCCCTCCCCTTGCACTGTGAATATTATAATGTTCAAAAATTGACTCATCTTGGCTACTACACTTAAAGTTCTTAGTAAAGGTTTTCGTTTGGTGCATCAAATGATAAACTCCTTTAGGAGGTCTCCCAACCTTTACAACAAAGGCTTTGGGGATGGATATCAATGCACACTACCATTGAATATGATTTTCATCATGATTTAGGTTTGGTTATAGTGGTTTGGAATGCTTGGCTTTAGTTGTTCCCACTTAGGTCATTCCCTCCTTTTGAAGCGAGCAGGCAAGCCTACTAAAGGTGCTATTAAAATAAATTGAAAGAGTGAGTCTAAAATTTTGGTCACCCAATAAAGGGGAGAGAATAGGCCTATCACTTTACAAAAACAACATACATGGCATTCTTTAATCTTTTAATTAAACTAGATGCCTAATTTAATCAAAGGAAAATAAATCTAGCCCTTGCAAACATCGTCAGTAGTTTAGGATATGTCTTTGACAATGTATAAAGTTCCTGCAAAATAGAAAGATACAGATCAGTCCATCAAAAAAATAAATTTCTGCAAATAAAGGTGTATGCACTAAAACAAAGAGCATATGCACCAAAATATTCAGTATATGCACTATTAAACACATTCAATGCTCTATTTTAGAAAATAGAAAAGGGAAATCAAATCTTGTATATATGTAGAAACGGGAGGTAGATGCTCTAGTCTGAGCTACAAATGTGTTATAATAGGGATCGGATGGGCCAAAAGTCACCATCAATGTGCTAAAACAGATAGCGGATGTGCTACATAAAAATTCACAAATGAACCTGTTGATGAAACTTTCTAGAAAAAATGTTAAAAATGGGGCTAGGCCCCATGGTGGGCACCAATTTTATGTGTGTATGCAAATAACGTGAACAAGAAAAGTAAAACTATAGCACACAACAATTTATATCAAGGAATTCAAATAACAAATCAGATTAAAACAACAATTCCTCAATGTTGTCCCATTGTCCTCTATCTCCAAGGATTCTTTAAGTCATTTTTTCTCTCAAATTGTTTGTGCACATGAATTTCCAAATGACAATCTGAAGAATGAGAGATGTTATAAATGCAAGAGATGTTTCCTATGTTACATGATAATGAACTATCTATAGATGATATGCAAAGATAATGATTTTGCTATGATATTGTTGTATGAAAATGATATGCTAAAGACGTTGTAATTAAGATGTTACTAATGAAAATGCCATGATTAAACTACTTGACACTAAAATGCTAATACTAAAATTCTCACTAAAATTACAATGCTAATTAAAATTTCACAGAGTGTAATCACTACAAATGCTCAACTCTCCCTTTGTTGTAGATGAGGGTCTATTTATAGATTTTCCAAGGCATGATCCTAGGTGGCAGGAATCAATGGTCTGGATTCACTCTGGATAGATGGATAGTTGAAGATGAAGAGGTTAGAGAGAAAATGGGAAGTATGTTCCTTTCATAAGAACAAACTCCAAGTGTGAAGAGGAATCAAAAGAAGATGAAGGCCAAGTGTCCCAAATTAGTTAGAATTTTTTGATGATAAATGCCAAATTAAATATTAGAAATATTTAATTTATTGAGACACATGATGAGGTGGAAGGTGGGAAGAAGCTAGTAGAAATGTGCTTAAATTTGAATTGAAAATTCAAATTTAATAAGAAGATTTTAATGAGATAAAACAAACTAATTAAATTTGTTCATTTAATTAAGATATGAAGAAAATGATTTAAGATAGAAAGAATTAGAGAGAATGATCTATATAAATAAATTATTCAATTTATTTATAAGTAGAAGAATTAAATATTATTAATTAAATAACTTTTATTTAATTAATTCTCTAGACCGAATTTGACTATATACAACTATTATTATCATGTTGTAAGTAGTTGATGAGCAATGAGTGAGCACTTTAAGTTTAGTTTGTAATTTTTCATACATTCTTGGATTCTCGTGTCTCAAGTTATAAATGAGACAAACAAGAAGTGGTATTGAGTGAAATTGAGGTAATACTGTATATTGTTGTTTACAATATTATTTGATGATAAATGTTTTTTTTTCTAGTGAGGCTGTATTTTGCCAGTGAGGCATTTTGTGAAGCTCGTGAGGCTCTATAATCAGTGAGATTCATAATAAGACAATGAGGCACTTTCCAAGTTGTTTTGTTCCTTGCAAAGGGTTTTCATTCATGAAAAAAATATGTTATGGCGATGTTTTTCTCTAATTATTTAGAGTTTTCTCAAGAAATTTACATTTAAATGTTATGATGCTACACTCAAAAAATGAATGTTTGTGTCATTGAAATTGCATGAGAATAAAGTGGTGAAATTTAATTAATTCAAAATAGATTTGCATATGAAACACTGACTCACCTCCCCTCTTAGTGTTTCTTCACTTCAAAAAGTAGTATCAAAGCTAAACCCATGCACAAAATCTAACCAACTTAGGGGTTTCTAGTGGTGGATTACTCGTTATGGAAAAAAGTAAAAGAAACAAAGAAAAAAGAAATACCCAACAAAATGTTGAACAAAAAGCGCCACTTAAATCTAGTACAAAAGATGATTTTGTAGTGAAGAGTGTAGACAAAGAAGGAGATCACTTACTGATTAATTTTGAACAAGAGTATTTTGAAGATGGATGTAAAATTGATTGTGAAGGTGAACTTATTCATGCCCTTAATGATATTGAGAAACTTGAAAAGAAGAGTCGAGATGTAAAGTTGTAACTAGCAGAGTCTAGAAGAGTGGAAGAAGTTACAGACATAAACTTGCAAACCAAAAATGGAAGATTATAATAATCTAGAGACTGAAGTGTTGTCTCTAAGAAATTAACTAGAGGAAAATAATTTGTTAAATGAAAACACTGTAAAATATGAGTTTATTGCCAATCTAAAATTAGGGATTGAAGGAAACGAAAGGATAGAAGATATGATAAGGTTTGATTTGCAAGTCAAAATAGTTGAATTCCATAAGCTTGAAGGAGAAATAATATCTCTAAGGAAAGATCTTGAGAATGTTAGAAAGTAGTTAGAAAATAATTAGAAATCTGATGAGAGCACCAACAAGTTGAATGAGATGCGAAGTAGGTAGAAAAATCACAAGGATGTTATAGGTTTAGGCTTTGTTGAAGGACAGAGTTCTAGAGTCAGAAAAAAACCAAGAACAAAGATAGATTTTAATTTTCATTATGCTACCCCTAAGACTGTTGATAGTAGATAGTTAAAATATATCAAAAAAGAAAGAATAAGTAGAGCCAATCGGTTCATAGGATCTCAACCTACTTGGAAAGATCAATCAGTGAGGTACATTTATTCATTTCTTGGTTATTGTTATTTACGTAATGGTTATGGGCATAAATCAAGTTATTGTAGAAGGTCTAAAAGGAGTCAATATGCATTCTTTGAGAATATGAATGTAATATGTTATAAATTTCATAACCATGATAATGTTGCAAAGCACTGTATAACTAGGTTTGTGAAACCAGAGAATAAAGTTTGGAGAAGGAAACATCCCAAGAAGACAAGCATTTAGAAAGTTTGGAGAAGAAAGAAAAACTAGGAGAAGGATGAGTCTAATATTGTGTATACTATACAAGTGACATTTGTAAGTGTATAAAAATTAGTATGAAGTGAGGGGGAGATGATAATTGATATCTCATTTTAAACCCCTTAGTCAGTAGCAAAGAGGTTGTATCTTTGAAGTGTTTTTGTGTTCTAGTATTGGTAGTAGTTCTAGTTTTTGAAGGCTAATATCTTTCAGTGGTCTTTGGTAATAATGAAATTAAATTCTCTACATGCAAATAGTGCTTTGATGATGCCTAGGATAGAGTCTTTACTATTCCTCAATTGATTTGATACATAATATGCTATTTATGGATAGTATTGAGTTTTACTTATAAGCTTTTCTTGAACACATCATGTGTTGGTTTGTTTCACAAGTGATGGATACTGACTTTGGTAGTGGAACTGCATATTATTTTTTGATAGTGATGTTCCCTTTCCTTGATAGTGATATATCATTGGTTTCTTGTGATAAGTCTAGTTTCCTAGTTGTTTCTTCCAGTGACTTTGGAACTTGGATCTTATTATGGAACATGGATATTTTGAATCTTGATGGTTGTTGTGACATCTCGGATTTTGATGATAGTTGACAGTTGCACAAAGTGATTGAAGGGACATATTTATATAAACTAGTGGTCTCACATTGTTATGCCAATGTATTATGATGTCTTTGTGTAAAATTGTACAAAATTGATGGTAGTTTAATGGAGCAGTTGACATAGCAACATTTTCTTTTCTGAATAGTATTTTATTTTGCATATATAGAATGTGGTATTGGTATACATATTGAGGTTTGGTCTTTGATAATGGAAGAGGGCAATACCTTAATAACCTAACTTGAGATAACGACTTTGATTTGCTAAATGTTGTGATGCTTCTTTTCTTCTTGGTTAGTTAATCTCAATTCAAGTTTATAGAAATAATGCTCATTATGGTTTGTGAAGACCTGGTATTGGTGTTTGCTAAAGTGGACTTGTTGTTGATGAATCTTTTTAATGGTGCTTTGACTATTGATGACAAAATAGTATAGGTTTTTGTTCTTGTTGATACTGGATGGAGCATTATCTTTGCTAGTCATTTGGTATGTGTATTTTGAAGACCATTTTGAAACTTTCTCTTGTTGAATCATATTGAAAATTATCAATGATGTGATTTTTGTATGATAGTGATGGCAATATTGGCAATGCCATTGCTTACTTTGAATAGTGGACCTTTCAAGATTTTTGGGTTGTGACTTATTTTCATGGGAAAATTCATGTGGTATTGGTACTTGTTATTGCTTCAAGGAGTATGGATGCATTGATTCATGAACTTCCTATGACAGTGATACCTTCAATGGTATCTATGTTTCTCTTATAACATCTTCACTTGGTTTACATGATCATTTTCCATCTGAGACTAAGATAGTGTTGATTGATTTTGAATAGTAAAGGTTGAACAACTTCATGAAAATTATGTTGCTTGCAAGGATCTAATCACAAATTGATTATAGTGATATGTGCGATCTACTTCTCAAGCTTTCACCTTTGTGCCTTGCATGTTATTTCTCCCACTTAATAATGATTGGAATAGTGAATATGTTATTAAGACCATTGTTCTTGGAACCCCAGTGACTGATTAGTTTGTGTGATAGTTACCATATAGTGCATAGTCCTTGCACTATTCTTGATAGTGGTTATCTTGTTTGGAGGTGTGTCGACAGTCTAGATGGAATCATTATTGAGTACATCAATCTTGTCTTATGCATTGAAAATTGCTTAGTTACTTGTCATTTTTTTTAATCATGCAGATGATGGTAGTATCTAGTGAATTATAATTAAGTGGTTTGGTGGTAACTAGTATATGTTGTTGCTTGAGGAAAATAAATGTTTATAGATAGTGTTATTGAAACCATTTCTCTTGCATTATAATGGCTTAATATATGCCTCATTCTCCTGATGGTAGTCCTCTCTCAATGGATAGTGCCAATACATAAATGTTATGCATTATGATCTACTTTGATATTTCTTGTCTTGTGGACAATTATATTTTACCTCTTTTTCAATGTTTTGATAATTATGAGAATACAATACCCCTTGGATTGAGAGTACACTTTGAGTATAGTGACATTGATGTACACCTTATTGTGATAACTGACTTTGATGTACACTTTTCTATGATAATTTTACACCTTGATGCTATGACAGTATAGTGGCACGTGGATTGTTTATTTGTCCAATGGATATGGCACAATAGTTTCTCAGTTGCATGAATCATGGGTGAGTTTGCAAAAATGTGGTTGCTTTCATCTTTTTCAATTGTGATTTTTTGTTGCTTGGTTTGAGAGAGTGGTATGCAGTAACTTGCAGACAATATGTTGATTATTGTGATAAACCTTGTGCAAAGGCTTCATGATATTTAGTTTTTCATAAGGATAATAAACTTGTTACATTGAAGGTTGTTGATTGTATGAAGAATAAAAGCTTCTTGAGGATATGCAAGATCATTTTGTTGAGTATGGAGTGAGTTTTCAATGACAATCCTATAACTGGATGTTTTTGAAAACTCAATGGGCTTGAATACGAATTCTCATAGTAAGGTTCAAATTGTATTTTTTGTAGGAACTTTATCACAATCCTTATGTGTTTAAGGTGTTGACTTGATTAAGGTTTGAAATGGTGCAAGTGCAAGGTCATGCAAGTTGTTTTTTTTTGGTTGGTAATTCTTCCTTGCTTATACAGTGCAGGTATATGCATAGAAATTGCAATGATATTGGAACAATCTCTATGAATTATTGTGATAGTGCTTGGTGATGCTAAATAGATTCTCTTGATACTTTGGCAGTGTTTTCTTTCCTCACACAATGAACCTAATGATCTTATCCAATGATTGTAAGGGGTGTTATTCTTCACTTTGTTCATGGTGTAGTTCTTGATGTTGATGCTTCATCATATTTGTGGCAAAGTTTCAAAATTGTGTTGATTAAGTATCTTGATTGAACATGACAACTTGAATATGAAGACATAGTGACAAGTGTCTTGAACCAATAAGAATTTTCTCTCTTTAATAACACAAAACATATATGCATGGTTTTAGGAGGATTTTCATAGTTGTTGTCATTTCTTTTATGGCTTTTGTATATAGCTCTTAATGCAGTGAAGTATTCATTCAATTAATTTGGATTCGTGATTGACATGTGTGATTTGACATGGATATATAGTGATAATTAAACCATTTTTCTAATATGGCAGTTATATTCATGGTTGACATATATTCTTTGATAACTTTCTACACTATGGTTGTCATTAGGGTGGCTTATGAAAGTATTCTTATTGTGTCTTTCATACTTTTGATCTAACTTTGTTTTTATGTTCACTATGATAGCAGTTTATAAGGCTTGTTCAGTTGGTATTTTTATCCATGGCTTCTTTACAATAGGTATACATTGCTTTCATAGTTTCTTTTGTTGGCCCCCTTTGTTTTTCTTTGGCATTGTTGTCAAAAGGGGGAGATGAAAAAAAATTGTGATTTAGAGCAAGGGATTCACATCTCAACATTCCATTCACTTTTCAAATTTCATAAAATTATTCATCTCAAACAATGATTAAGTGCATTCTAGATCACATTGGAAACATTATCATGGCAGCCCACAATTCAATGCACCAAACTATCATTTATAACTTTAGCAAAAATAAAAAAATTCAATCACTTCAGTGAGATTGAAGAGAACATAATTAAAGACTTCCCTTCCCATTTTTATGAAGATCCAATGGTGGAAAGTAAATTTATTACATTTTCCCCAAAATTGCAAACCCTAGGTAGGGTTCAGACCTGCCCTCACTAAAATGGTCATAACTTATTCAAATATTAATTAAATTTGATGAGACTTGAAAAAAATTAATGTAGATTCATATGGAAACAAAATAAAATTGGTTTTAGATCAAAATATTGAATGTAATATCCGTACCATCACGTTTTTCAGACTACAAATTCTGCACAATATTGTTAGAATAGTGCAGTCTCACAACAATAGTCATATCTCCCACAACTCAATAAAATTCAATGAGAGAAAAAAAATTGGAAAATAGAAACATATATCTTTCCATCCATATATGATAATCCATTATTTTTATCCATACGAGGCCGTACAATGCACAAATTCAGCCTGGAAATAATGTAAAAATCAAAAAATACACACAAAATTTGAGGTTGTCATTCATCAAACTTCAAAAATAATATCTCCAACCCCCAATTCGAGTTTTTGAGAGTTTATTTATACATTTCCAACCAAAACCAACAATTTTAAACTACCTATTGATTATTTTTTTGACAAACCTTAATGACACTTTTTGACAAGTTGCTTGGCAACTTTCTTGAGCAACTTTTACAATTTTTACAATATGGAACAACTTTAAACATGATTTGACAAATGACTTAAAATATGAATTCCTAAGACTCAAAAACCTCTAAAATGGCTTGATAAACCTTATCATAAGACTCAATACACAAAATAGAGCAACTGCATACAAATGGCCTCATGGAGTCAAGAAATCAAACAAGTTCTCCTGCACCAAATTGTTTCATGATTCAATTTGGTATTCAT
The DNA here is from genome assembly GCA_007115665.2 of Sequoiadendron giganteum. Lineage (NCBI taxonomy): Eukaryota > Viridiplantae > Streptophyta > Pinopsida > Cupressales > Cupressaceae > Sequoiadendron > Sequoiadendron giganteum. The sequence continues at coordinate 79,609,537 of CM021100.1, read as the reverse complement.
ACTTCAATGATTCAACATGTGTTTATTACATTGAGGAAAACATGTAATTTTGTCTCATTATATAGAGTACATCATGCATTTTTATTTCATTACATAAAGGAAAACATGTATTTTAATTTCATTACATAGAGGACAACATGTATATCATGTACAGTCTTGCTTCATTTTGATAGTTCCAATGCATGATAGTGTGATCACATGGTTATTGAAATTATTGTGGTTTTAGTTTCATGTTACTCTTGATAGATGATCTTAATGATATTAGCATTTCTTAGGCATTTTGGTAGTTTTGATGCTTGTACAGGGACAATCCTTGATGGGAGTGATAGGGTTTGACATCAATGTCAAAGGTGGAATTTTTTGAACCATTTGACATTGGATAAGTTTGGCATTGATGTCAAAATTAAATTAATCTTGATGCATATTTGAAAGGCATGTAATGGTGGTTGTTATTTGGTGATGTTTTTTTTTATTGTCATTTTACGAAGGCAAAATATCATTAGAGATATATACTTCTCTCTAGCACATGGTGCCTTGGTGTAATAGGTCAACACAAGCATTATAAATTTGTCTTAACCTTATCTTATGTATGGGAATATCTATAAATTAAAGGCTTTTTGAAATGTTTCTAACTTATCCATAAATTCTAAAGGTATCAATTAAGGTCTTAATTTGTGACCTCCACTAGCAAGTTAAAAGAGCTTGAGAAATGATTTGAAGGGTTCCTTATGTCATTGCTTCTATCAACCGTTTCTAGGGTATACCAGTTCAACAATTTAATATTGTTTAATGTGAAAATTATGGTATATCAAGTATATTAAAAAGTTTAGAGTTTGAATTTTATGGAAGCAGACTTAGGGTTGATTCTTACAAATTAAACGACTTGGGTTGAGGCTTGGAAGAGTAGTAAATTTACAAGATTTTTTAGACTGCAGTGTCCATGGATAGGTGGAAGATACAATGGTTTGTGTAGTTGATGTTTGTAAGTTGTTTTTAGCTATATTCAGTCTTAAACAGAGGTATGGTATTATTGGTTTTTTGTGGGTTCTTCATTGATATATATTTTAGATGCTTGAGCATGGATTATGGTTAGAGAGTGCACTAAAAATTTTTAGAAAGAAATAATCAGTTTTCAGTTATTTTATGATCATTATGATTTGAATTTAGAGGTTTCTCTTGAAACCCTAGTTTCATGAAAATGGGCATTTGAAAATGTTGTTACATTGTGAGTTGGAGATTTAGATTGCTAGACTCTTTTTGTTTCAAATTTTATGATTACTTTATTATGTAAAGAGAGGTTTCTTTTGAAACCCTATACTATAGTTGGTTGATCATAATGCTATAATCACATAGCCAGAGTATATGAATTGCATTTATTATTATTATCATGTTGTAATTAATTGATGAGAAAAATTGTAATGAGAAATGAATGAGAAATTTAAGTGTAGTTTGTATGAGACAAACAATAATTTAACTATAGTGAAATAGAGATGATACTTTGTATTGTTGTTTAAAATAGTATTCGATGAGAAATGTTCTTCTTTCCAGTGAGGCAGTTGTAGACACCAAAAATTGGTCTAGGTCTGTGAGTACACATTCGACATAATTTTCTATAGTCTGTGGTCTTGATTAAATAATGTTAATTATTTAATTAACCTCTCTAACACATATTTCGTCTATTAATTAAATACCCCTTTCTAATTAATTCATTAATTCATAAATAACCTTTATTCAACTTGATTAATTAAATAAATTATATTTATTTAATTATGTCACTAAGTAATTAATTCTTCCCCCTTTATCTATCAATTAAATAATTTATTATTTAATTACCCCTTTATCATACTTATTCTTCATAATTAAATATATTTATTTAATTATTCATTTAACCCTCTTTATCTATAATTAAATATTTATTATTTAATTATTCAATTTATCCTTTTCAACAATCAAATTAAATAAATTATCTTTATTTGTTTAATTAAAGTCTCTCGTTTTCGAATGTTGAATTAAATTAATTCATTAATTTAATTATTTATGTCACATTCTTTTGTCAATTAGTTGACTAATCATTCACTCACCTTCTGACTCGAGATCTATTTTTAGTTCTCCAGTTATCTCCAGATTCAACACCTGTTTATCTTTGTGAGAAGACTCTTTGTCACAACTAGTCGATTAACTAGTTCTAACTCTTGTTTGCATCCAAATACATTATTCTTTGAGTTCTAAATTTGTCTTTGACATACAAAGTCTCTTTCTTCTATTTCCAAAGACTCTTAACTCAAGATTAAGATCTTGAACTCGTGTTCTAACTCATGTTCTAACTTAGTGTTTATCTTGCAGTCTTTCCTGACTCATGTTCTAACTCACGTTCTATCTGAGACATAACTGACATTGCATGGCATTCATCAATCTCATCCGTTGATCTCTCTTTCAATCTGAGTCGATCATTCGAAAACCCAAAATCTATAAAATGGCTCGTCATTATCATTATTCCTCCTCCTGAAATCATACACTTTTGAGAAGAAACTTATCTTCGATATTTTTCTTAGACATTTGACAAAGTTATGCTTGCATTCAAACACAAAAATCTGAGGGCAAGAATACTGAAAAGGAAAAATGGAGAGGAACAATCAAGATAATTTGAAGGATTGAACGCATATTCAGTGAGAGCTTTCCATTAATTTGATTAGTTTATTATGTTTACTTATTCATTCTTTGTTGTTTGATTTAGATTATTATTATTTAGACTATGATTAACATCGTTTATTCTAGTTGTAGATTATCCTTCTTTTTCGCAGACCTTTTAATCTATGTTACATTTGGTGAACCCGACGTGAACACACTTCAAAATTTGCACATCTTTTCGTCTTTCCATTTTTCCATTTTTTCGCTTTTTGCAGGTTTTTGTACAGCCCATCGCATCTATTCAACACACTGACGCATCTGTATCCATGAGCCGTATCTGCTAAAAACAATGACGTATCTGTCAGTTTGCACCACATCCACTTGTCAATAAATTCTAGGAACCACATCCGCCTGTCAACATCGAACCGCATATGTGGCTCGAAAAGCCGCATCTAGTTGGTAAATATTTTTCACTTTTTATTGATTTCCATACACCCGCATTTTCTTTTATCGATTTTGTGTGATTTTCATTTTTTGCTAATGTTTGTTTCAGCTATGTTAAGAGGGAATAACGTAGTTTTTGCAGGACGAAGCATAAAAGACAATTAAAAACCAAAGACAATATTTTCTACAGGACAAAATTCAAAGACAAGAACAATGAACTACTAATCAATTTGCATGCAGCACCTAATTCCTTTGTCTTTATTTATTTAGAAAGCTTTTTTTTTGGTAGATAGATAACTGTCATTTGGATTAAAAAAACTTTTTTTTTGGTAGATAGATAATTGTCATTTGGATTAAAAAGAATCATTATCTGCCTTGTCTGGTGCATTGCACATATTTGTCACTCTTTACAATTCTGTATATCAGAGTATCCTCTCCCCTTGCGCAGCCATACGATCCTAGGTGTAAGAGAAATGGTACTTGACTCTAGAACTTGGGCTTGTCGTGGTGGGAAAAAGTACTCACCCCAAGATGACTCAGACCGGTAACATGCTAAAGCCAAGCGACTTCCACCCGGTATATAAAAGTGGGTTTTTGGAGAAAGCCCAGAAATCACGCTCACTATTCTGATGAGATGAACAAAAATGGACTCTCGCCGAAGTTGGATAGTGCCCCACTAACAGAATGCCCTTATTAAATACCTTGTTGTAGATTTACCAAAATCCTACCTACTTGTTGGAACAGCAGGGTCAACCCTGTGAAGTTGTCTTACATTCTTATGGTTTATGTGTGGAAATGAGATGTATGCCATGGGAGTTTCATGGGTACAGTAGCTTGGCTGCCCCGTATAAGTGAGTGTCGTGGACAGGAGCCAGTGGGGTCAAGCTACTAGTCATTCACCATAAATATGCGTAGCTAGAGAAATCCAAGTAAGAACTCAACAACTATTGTCCAAAAAGCCTAGGTTGTAAATTTTTTTTGAGTCTTAACAGTTCTATCATCACAAACTGAAAATACATTGATTGTTGTGTTTGTTTTATGTGGTATTCACCAAAATCTTAATCAACAAATGAATTCAGTCAAAACAACTTTTGAGAAAATTTCAATTGTCAAAAAGTGACTCGCAACTGTCAGTTTTAACGCCGCATCTATCTTAGCGAGTCAAATTTGTTAGGGGAAAAGCTGCATGTGTCTGTCAAAAAATTCATCATTCATAGTTTGGATATTATGAGTTGCAACTGTCATATTTTGAGTCACATGTGTGCATGCAAACTGCATCTGTCAATTTTCAAGCCGCATCTGTTTGTCAAAAAAATTAGGTTTATAGGGTCCATAGTTAGAAGCGCATGCGTATTGCTAAACTGCATTTGTCATAGAAAAAACTGCAACTATCAGAAAAACCACATGCAAAATTGTAAACCGCATCTGTCAAAATTTTGAACCACAACTGTTAGGTGAACCACATTTGACTATCAACACAAAACTTTGAAAAACCACAAACTAATTCTGAAACATCATTGTCACTATTTGCCTCTAGTTCTTAAGATCAACCTTGGACATAAACTATTAAATTTTTCTCATAAACCTTGCATCATTAGGTGTCATATACATCTTAGTCATAGTCAATGTCTTAGTCATAGTCATCCTAAGTTGCATGCATATATATACTTCCTAGGAACTTGCATATCACAGAATAGATAACTTTCCTTGTCATTGGAAACATTCATGTTCCAGTTTGTCACAATCATTGAACCTAGTCACTTTAGTCCCATTTAGTGGATCTTTTCAGCTCAATAGTCTAGTTTGGAAAATTCACCTTGTCAACTACCCTTGTCCTATAATCAGGCTCCTTGGTCAAATATAAATCATTGCACGCATTTAATCCATAGGTGCTAGGTTATACCTGTCTTAGACTCATTTATCGTCATAGTCTACTCGAGATTTTGCATATTGTCCTTCCTATCATATGTCATTTTAGTATACATCTTTTTAGAAATCATTATAGCAACATCATTTATAGTCAAGAAAATCCAAAAACATAGAAATAGGACATATCAGTTTTTAGATGTAGTCTGCATTACTGCTTTTTGAGAAACTTTTTCATGGTCGAAAAAAGGTCTAAAGAGAAACATAAAGCAATGTCAGACCCCAATGAATTCATCAATCCATTTGGAAATAAACCATTAGGAAGTGAGAGACCCCACAAACCTTTGCTTGAAAAACATGTCACTAGAGACACACATGGACGAATTTATATAGAAGACATAGATGCTATTGTACAAGATCCTGATTTTGCATCCTTTATGGATGAGTATTTGGAAAATGATCCCCAATGATATCTAGCAAAGTTGCTAGTAGAAGGTGCCACACTACCACCAAGATTTGATATTCATACTTTGAAAACATAGTCTACTCAACCAACGCAAACTATGGTCGCGATGTCAAGTGTTTGTATTCCCTCAATTACCATAGCGATACCAACTGGCATACCAGCTCAAACATTGTAAATTGTAAACACAACCCCTTTCAACATAACATAAGGTTTACAATTTACTGCGGGGACAACTTCCTCCAACCCCTTTGGCACCAACATGACTAGTAAGAGATCCAAAGTTGGCGGGAATATACCTACACCAAATCAGACCATTCAGATAGGCAATATTCCTATACCAAATTAGATCATTCAAATAGGAAGCATTCCTATACCAAATCAGACCATTCAGACAAGGCATATTCCTATACCAAATTAGAACATTCTAACAGGATATATTCCCTCACCAAATCACAACCCGTCACAGAACATGGCATATCAGAACACCTACATTGATCCAAACAACGCAAACACCATGTACTTGACACAAGTAGATGTCCTTCAATACCAAATACAAAATCTTCAACAACAGATGGACAACATGTCTATGTTAGGCAAACAAACTATCTTATCACAAGACCTATGCCCATGTCTATTTGACAAAGCGCTTTATATGACACCTTTCCCCAATGGACATTATACCGATTTTGCCTAAGTATAATGGGAGGAAAAATCCTTTGGAACACATTAGAGAATTCTCAATGACATGCATGGACATATCGTATAACCTCACATACTTGATGAGACTATTTCCACAAACCCTTATTGGGATAGGACTGGAATGGTTTTCTAAATTACCATATGGTATACGATCCTATGGTGAATTAGCTGAGAAGTTTGTTGAACATTTTTCCTTTAACATAGAAAATGAAGTAACAATAGTGACCTTGTGCCACACAACACAAGAAGATGGAGAAACTTTCACCACTTTCTTCCAAAGATGGAGGAGTCTACCTAGCAAATGTCCAGTTGAAATACCAGAAAAGCAAAAGGTCATGATATTTTTAGAAAACATCAACCCAAAACTGCGAAGTGACTTAAGGGTACACTATTGTAATTAATTCCTAGACTTGGTACAAAAGGGAATTATCCTTGAAAAATGACTTATAGACAAAAGAGAAATTAAGGTACTAAGCAGAAATCTGGATGTCCAACATCAAAATGCACCAAATGATAGAAATAAATTCTGGTCTAGAAAAAAAAATGTTACAAATTACGACATTGTTGATGCTCAAAACATACATACGAAACTAGTTATCATAGTTAGAGGTTACAACTCCAATCAAGACATGATGAATAGTCCAGATCAAACCGCCAATTATGTCCAAAATTCAGAACAACAAAGACCACAAAGGAGATTTCCTACACGTGAATTTACACCTTTAGGACAACCAATCGAGACAATTTTCAAAGAGTTGATTAAACATAATCTCATCAAACCTTTGGAACCAAGAGAGTATGATCCTGGACAGTTCAAACCTTCATGGCGGGATGATAACTCTTTTTGTGACTATCATCAAAAAAGGACACAACCTACAACAATTTCGCCAACTGAAGAATATTATACAAGACTTTGTTAAAAAAAACCATAGAGGTCGGTGGGTAGAAAAATACCAAGAACAGTGATCATAAGGTCTTGACAGGCCCATTACATGACCACACAAAAGGAAAAGCCTCCAGTTCAGGAACCAAGAATAATCCATCAGCCAATTATACCAATACGAAGTATGACTATGGTAAAGAAACAATGATAAATCACCTCCGAGCAACAAATGAAAACGTCAATACCATCATCATTCAGAAGCATCTGGAATGTAATGTAAACACATGCAGAACTAAGATTACTATTCTAGGTCCTTATTTTGAGCCATCTACGCAAAATTCCAAGTTTAAGTACAACCTCCTCGATCAATTGAGTAAAACCCCTATAAAAATATCTATCTTGGAATTTTTGACTTTATCACTTGAGCATCGAGCCATTCTTGAAAAAGCTTTATAGAACACGACTATTCCTACAGACTTAGATGTCAATCATTTCAAAGAAATGGTGGGATATTTGACCAAATCGCATCATGCCACGTTTTCCCAACAAGATTACTCCACTGAAAAGTCTGATCATAATGACCCCTTACATCTTGAAGTCCTAGTCCATCAAACAAAAGTCTGACGAGTCTTTGTAGACGAAGGAGCAGGTTTGAACCTGTGTACCCTAAAATTGGTTAAGGCATTAGGATTCTCAGAAGACTACGTAGATACCTCTAAGAGTATAGTCATCAAGGCTTATGATGATGAGGAAAGATCATCCAAAGGAGTTGTCACACTCCCTATCAGAATTGGCCCAACAATCATGAACACCAGCTTCCAAGTCTTGGATCTCACCCTTCCGTACAACTTGTTGTTAGGTAGACCTTAGATACACGCAATGAAAGTTGTACCTTCAACATATCACTAATGTCTTAAGTTCCCATATAATGGCACAAAGATCACGATTGATGGTGATCCAGATCCTTTCTAGTATTGTACAAGCCTAAGGGAAATTCCACAACAACAGGTACCAGTTAACCAAGAAGCTTCATCATCCACTTTATCCCTATATGTTGACCCATCACATCTTACTAAGTCCATTTCATTCAAACCACCATCATCCACTCCTAAGCTCGAGATCCAAGAAAAGGGTTGTGGTGAATATCATATAAAGGCATCATACTGTGTCAGTCAACTGATTCCACCAAAGGCATATGGCTTACCAATGGTAGACCAAAGACCATCAATAGTCACATTTCATGTTCTGCCTACAATGACATTGACCAAATGGGGAGAGTTAAGTGAATAAATTGTGGATCAAGGTGATATTAACTCCTGGTTGTATCAAGAAGAAAATGCATACCCCTCCTCGTCTATTCAAATAGCTAAGGACTAATATGGAAAAGGCTTTAAGATAATGCAAAACGAAGGCTATGACGGGCACAGTGGGTTAGGACTACATCAAAATGGAAGGACGAAACTGATCACTTTCTCACCATGACCGTAATACCTAGGGCTAGGGTTTCAACCACTTAGAATTGGGTTTCCTGGTACTTCATCACCATTTCAAGAGGATTTGAGTCCTTGCATAGACATCGATATATCTCATGAACCACTTCCCCTAGTTTATGACAAACCTCGAGTTTACGATGAATCCCTTGACTCAAGCGATTGTGAATGGGATTCACTTTGCTCTACTAGTACCATGAACATAGATGCTCTATTTGGAGAATTGGACCTAAAGATAAAACTTGTACAAAAACCATCTAGTCCCCGTCATAGGAAACACTTGTCCAAAGAAGAATGGAAAAAGAACTATTATTGGGAAACCCTTGATCATGCATCTTGGGCACCTGACAAACCATCTTCTGACGATTCAGCCCTTGCAATAGTCTGACATCAGAGTTTACCTACCCCTAGGAAGAAGAACAAGAAGGGTTTAGTCCAAAAATTTTGTGACCATGTCAACCATTCTATACTTACCTTGTTAGCGACTACCTTTAAAAATTCTGATGATGGCATACCCCTTATATATCCCAAACTTATTGACTGGGATCAACAAGGTACAACTATCATAGATACATTCAAGAATGACGAAGCAATTGCTGAGTTCATGGGACTTAGAGAAGGCATACCATGAGGGGATCATGAAATTGGTTTTACCATAGACTTGGACAACAAAGAATATTTTGGGGAGTCTATTTACACCTCTAGTCGCAAAAATGAGGATAAAAATAAAAAAGACAATGAAAAGAAAAATGATGAGTCCCTAGGTGAACACCGAAAGGCTCCTTTGGACAAAGAAACAATCAAAATAAAGGACGTATCCGAGGGCAAAAACCTCTCAGAGGCACCCAAGGATAGAGGTTTAAATATTCTCCCCGTTGAACAAGAAAAGTCACTGATGCTAGTAGAAGAGTTTGTTGAAGTCAATGTAGGTACAAAAGAGAATCCTCATAAGGTATATTTTGCATCTTCTTTAATAGAGACAGAAAAACCTGAGTTTAAGGACTTCTTCACAAAGAGACAGATAAACTTTGCATGGTCATATGCTGACATACCTGGGCTAGATCTAGAACTAATATTTCACCATTTACCACTACATCCAGGTATTAAGCCAGTCAAAAAGAATTTAAGGAAAATGCATCCGCAAATTGCTCTATTGGTCAAGGCAGAACTTAAGAAACTCTTGGATGTAGGATTCATAAGGATGATAGACTATGCAGACTAGATATAAAATCTTGTACCAGTGACTAAACCAACTGGGGGCATTTGCATTTGAATAGAATTTAGAGACATCAATAAGGCATGTCCTAAGGATGACTTCCCTTTGCCGAATATCGACATGATAGTAGATCTTACATCAGGATGTGAGATTCTATCCCTCATGGATGGTTTCTCTAGATATAACCAAATCAATATAGTAGTTGAAGACCAACACATGACAGCTTTCATGTGTCCATGGGGCACATACTGTTGGTATGTTATGCCTTTTGGCCTTAAGAACGCAGGAGCTACCTATCAACAAGCAATGACTACGATTTTCCATGACTTTGTACACACTCTCATGGAAGATTATGTAGATGAAATTATAGCTAAATCAGAAACAAGGGAAGATCATTTGAAGGTTCTAGACAAGATATTCCAGAGGCTAGAGAATTACAACGTTAGACTAAATCCGAAGAAGTGTGTCTTTGGAGTAAAATTCGGGAAACTATTAGGGTATATACTCTCCTGATGAGGCATTGAAGTAGATCCAAAGAAGGTAAGATCTATCATAGAAATGCCTCCTCCAGTCATCATTGGTTAACTCAGAACCCTAAAGGGAAGATTACAGTCAATTAGGTGTTTCATAGTACAACTGGTAGATAAAATACACCCATTTCAACATCTACTCATGAAAGGAGTACCATTTGTGTGGACACCTAGATTTCAGGAAGCCTTCCAAAAAATTAAGGAATATTTCATACTCCACCAGTATTAATGCCACCTGTAAAGGGAAAACCATTGGTACTATACATTTCAACAACTTAGTCGGCATTAGGGGCTCTTCTCGCACAAAACGATGATCAAGGTCATGAAACAACAGTCTATTACATCAGTCATACCTTAGTGGGATATGAATTGAATTACAACAATATAGAACATGCCTGTCTTGCAATAGTATTTTCTACCCAAAAACTTTGGCACTATATGCTCAACCGCTAAACAATGTTGGTTGCAAAGATTGATCCCCTCAAATACCTCATAAGTAAGAGAGCATTAACAGGTCGATTGGCTAAATGGGTTATGATACTTAGTGAGTATGGCATCCAATATGTCAAGAGGAAGGATATAAAAGGGAAGGTGATTGCAGATCAGTTAGCCAATGTACCTATTAAGGCAGACCATCCTTTAGTGGTAGATTTTCCTGATGAATTTATCTTCAACATTAATATTAAAACCGAATGGAAAATATACTTTTATGGGTCACAAGAAAATTGTGGTTAAGTAGTTGGTATCCCATTTGTTACACCTCAAGATGATACCATTCCTAAATCATTCAGGATTACTTTCCCTTGTACCAACAACATAGAAGACTATGAAGCCTTAGTGACAGGATTAAGAATGGTGGTTCAGTGGAAGATTAAGAGTCTACATGTTTTTGGTGATTATCAACTAGTAATCTGGAAAGTAAATGATGATTACAAGACTAAGGATGAAAATATTTCCCCTTACAAGTGCATGGCTTATAGTTTCAACTAGTATTTCAATGACATTACCTTTCAAAAAATATCACGTATCCAAAATAGAGCTACAGATGCTATGTCAACCATGGGTTGCTTGTTGGATATTCTGAGTAACGTGCCTAAGTTTGAGTTTTTGGTTGAGAAGTTGTTGGTCCCTGCCTATGATGTCCCCGACACTACCTGGTGTGTACCATTATTGGTCCTACATCCTCTTGGTATAAAGACATATTCGACTATCTAACTGACCAAACCTTACCTCAAGACCTATCAAATAACCAACGCTGAACCTTCATCTAAAAGTTAGCTAAGTACACCATCATAGGAGAAACCATGTATATAGGTACCTTAGATAACGCCCTAATGAGATGTCTCGATGCTGAAGAAGCACAAACAACTTTGCGAGCTTTGCACGAGGGTATATGCGGATCTCATTCGAGTGGTCCTACTTTAGCCCATAAGATTATGAGATTGGGTTATTATTTCCCTATAATGGAGAAAGACTCATATATCTTTGTAAAGAAATGTAGACAGTGTTAGATACATGGAGATTTGATAAGAGCACCAACACAGGAGCTTCATCCGATTACATGACCATGGCCCTTTGCCCAATGGGGACTTCACCTCATAGGTAAGATACATCCTCGATCATCCAACGGCCATAAATTCATCATAACCACCACTAAATACTTCACCAAATGGATTAAAGCTATTCCCATGACTTACATCACCAACATGCAAATATATAAGTTTATTCTAGACTATATCATTGGTCGGTATGGTGTACCCCAATCCATAATCATAGACAATGGCCGCCCATTCAAGAACCAAGAATTATGCCATTTATGTGAAGAGTTCCATATCAAACATCATTTCTCCACCTTGTATTGCCCACAAGGTAATGGCCAAGCCGAGGCATCTAATAAAACCATTGTTAGAATCCTGAAGAAGACTGTTAATGACACTAGTTGTGAATGGCACCTATAGTTGAATCCCTTATGGGCTTACCGCACAAGCATCTTTACTCCCACTAGCGCCACTCCATATTCCATCATATTCGGGTACAAAGCTATCTTACCTATTGAGGTTGAAATACCTTCCCTAAGGGTATCCTTGAAGGGTCACATTGATGATGAAGAATATCGTGTATCTAGGTTATAGGAGCTAGAATGACTGGATGAACAAAGACAAAAAGCACTAGATCATTTGTAAGCATATCAGAATCATCTTCGTCATAGCTACAATAGGACAGTTCTCAATAGACACTTTGACATTGGTGACCTGGTATTAATAGAGAATCCTAAGAATCAAGCTGAACTAGAAAATCTAGGTAAGTTTGAACCTAATTGGTTAGGGCCTTATATTGTCACAAAAGCTTTTGGATCAAGAGCGTACCAACTCTCTACTCCTGAAGGAGAGCTGCTTTTGTCACATATCAACAACTTGCATCTAAAGAGGTTGTATGCTTAGCTTCTAAGAATCCATGTCTTAATCTAGAAAATACAAAAAAATGCAAATGGAAAAAAAAACAAAAAACATGGTTACCTTGATGAAAACCTTGCAAACAGGCATCTTTGTAGCACCAAAAAATTTGAGAAAATAAAAAAATTAAAGAGAAATAAATCCGTCCAATAGTGAAAATCGCTTCGCTGGCGCTATGGATAAGTACCATGGTGAAAAATTGGCAAATAAGTGCCATGTGTAGTCAAGCGCACTCTTCCATCTACCATCATTCTAATCATACCTTTTCACCATCTCTCATAATAAATGGTTGTCTTATCCATTGCTTGGAAGGATTGACATCTAACATCCATTATGTCAATTCCCCACTCCATCTTGCAAGTCTTATTCCAGACTGGGGGAAAATCCTTGTTATGTGCCCTAACACCTTGTACATAATGTCATACCATCGAAAATATCCTGAAAAATCCCAAAAACATTAGAAGACTTCAAAAATCCAAAAAAAAATTATATAAAAAAAAAAATATTAAAAAATAAAAATCAAAAATCAAAACATGTCAGAAAATACCAAAAATAGAGTCAAGTGAGTCATGTTTAGTCAGTCATAGTCAAACTACATTGCATCTATGACTGGGACATACGCAAGGCCATTAATCGATGTGCCCCTAAGGCATTAGGTCTGTCAGTCTAGGTTTGTCTTGTATCACACACATTTAAATCATGAATCTTTGTACATTCAAAGTCATTGGTCATGGCGAACTATGAGGTCTCTACGTGTACAACGTAGGCAAGGCTAAGCAATTGATGAGATCTCAAGACCACACTAGTTCAGTCCAATAGGGTTCATTTACAATCACTATCACACAAGTTGTATATCATAGTTTAGGGTATCATTTCATGTCATACACTGTCTACACACACACACAATTTTTATGAGTCAAGGAATCAAAACAAGTCATGTATCAACAAGGCAAAACATCTCAAACTGTCATCAAGTCAATATCAAACACATTGTCAAAGCGATCAACCTATGTCTTAAGCAAGATATGTCTTTCTTGTAAACATACATCATCAAATGGTCATAGTCTCATATAGCTTGTCACTTCAACATCATTAGGCTCCAACGTCTTATACGGAACGTGTCTTTCTGAAACTAGGCTTTGTCATGGCTTATACAGATAGTCACCAGGTCAAAACCAGACTCAATGTCTTATGTGGTATGTGTCATCTCTCACATTACACTATGTCAAACATTAAACAATCAAACAATCCTACAAGATCAAGTTTTGGCGAATACTTTTATTTGGCTTTATGACTTTATATCTTATTTTGTCTTATATTTTTATCGATTTGTGAATTTAGTCCGGTTACTAGCTTTCTCAAGGATGTCTCAAGACTCTTTTTCTTTGGTTGCTATCTGTCAATTGTCTTTTTTTAACATTGGTTTTTGAGTCATGTAACTAGTTTCCTCAATGATGTCTTATCAAGGATTTAGAGGAGCAATGACCTCTCATGACCCATCTTTTATTTGTTTTCTTTATGTGGTTTTTCAAGACAACGATGACTGAGGCATCTTGTCCTTAGTATGAGTTGAGACATTCCTTGTCTGTGACTATCTTTTTTTCACAGATGGATGACTTTGTACACTATGGTCTATCTCATATCATAGTGTGTACTATCCATTTGTGTCATGTCCCGCCCAATGATGATAACAAGAAAGCATAGCATATTTGGCAATATATTGAAGATTATATGTTTTTCTCAATCAATCAACCATCGTTATTTCTTACTAACATTTTGAATTCATTCGTGCTAACATTTCTCTTCTTCGACATAATGATAAAGTCCTGTGACACAATAAAAACATTAGATTATTTGCACATGCATACATTCAATAAGAATTTCACATAGTTTCCTTGTATTTTAAACATATAGATAAGTAACATTAAAATTTTCATTACATACATCTGAAATCATGACATAATAGGCATTTCATCATCATAAGATACATAATGTAAATATTACATGTACATATCACCATCACATATAAATAAGAATAATATAGAACATTGCATCCATTATCATAAGTAAATTAAATACATCCATAACATTATAAAATGAATAACTCATAACATATAGAAACATTCATTCATGACACATGTACATACATCATCTAGGAAACATAATCATGTAGAAATAATGCATCATCCATAAAATAGAACTATATATCATATAGAAGCCGCCAAAATCATAGATATATATATATATATCACTCAAAATAGTGTGTCACAATACAATGTCTGAATGTATCCATAAATAAAACACGAGCTTGCAGGCTCTCTGTTCAAAATATAATGTCTATATATGTAACCATATGATCGTGTCCCACTACAACTATTGTCACATGGTGAAGGTGATGGAAAAATCCTCGAAGGTGCTTTTTGTGAGGTGGAAGGCCTCTCATACAAACCTGCCCTTGGTGGTCCTACCACACCCTCTGTACTCTCTTTCCTAGTGTGACTCCTTCCCTATGACCTTTGACTACCCACCTCTAAAAATATAGGAGCTCATCTCTTTGCTAACACCAGTGCCTCATATAAATCCCTGTAATAGGTAGCTCTCTCAACTAATCAGACTAATTCATGTACCATTCTATCAGATGAAGAACCATTGCAAAGGCATCTGACCTTTGTGAACTGCTGCTCTATCTCCTATCATTGGGCTATGGCCTGATCCCTCTCCATGAGTGCACTCTCCTTCTCTGCATGTGCACTATCTCTCTCTACATAGGCACTGTCTCTCTCTATCTTCATAGCATCTAACTCTATTGTCATCAATCTGAGTCTCTCCTCTAAAGCCTCCCTATCACCATAGGAGCATCATCCTCCCGTCTCCCCTCCACAATCCAATCTCTAAGCTCTCTCTCTCGCTCCTCCATCGGTGCCTCCTCCTCCACATCATCCTCTCCATATCCTACCAAAATACCTAGAGGGTCTATAGCCATATCCATTTCCACATCCTCTACAACATCCTCTACTCCAATCTCTACCTGCCTCCTCAGCAGCATGCTCATCTGCGTCCTATACATCAGCTCCACCCTCGATGTCCAACATTGGTACATCCTCTGCCATTGCCTCATGGATAGGTGAAATTCAACCTACGCAACCCCCTCTCCGTCCTCTCCATCCTCGCCTACCACCTCTACCATCGTCACCTCTCCCTTCAACTCTACAGATTATGGTACCTCCACCTCTCCATCGTCCTCTCGGTCTTGTGCCTCATCTCTCAATGGGTGCCAATTAATCCGGATCTGTGTAAGGAACAGGCCAATTTTCTACCCACCATGTGTCATACGCAGCTATCGTCCCTGGGTCTGCTACTCCATCTCTCCATCCCCACTATACTGGCTATAAAGCCTATATGTTTTCCTCTACAGTAGCGACATGAATCATGGGCCCCCAATATGGAACCTCTCTAGATGAACAAGCAAACTCCACTCTACTCTGAGGCTCATCCTGAACCTCACCGAAATTTCTTAGAACTCTTTCTGGCAAGTGTCTCTCAATGATGTGGGCAATCAAAACAGTCCTCCCAATAAGGTAATGTGTCTGTCTGCAAAACACCAAATGTATGTCCTCATCTGACCACTCCTCACAATCCATGTACGGTCTCCACGTGAACTGATCTAGAATGTCCAGTGCATGTCTCCAAAATCTAGTGTGTCCAATATGAGTCTGAGTGATGTGACCTATATGTTGGAACACATACGGGAATCTCTCATCACTCTACAATAACTAGAGGACGAAAAATAGCTATCCTCTCCCAAGCCCATACCATTAGTAGAGTGGTCCCACAACTCAGTGACTGTGCATCTTTTTATGCAATATCGTGTAGGTGAAAGTATAACATCCCTAGTAGACATGGACCCCAAGCATAAATATTCTCTCTCTCTAGCATACCAACCAACATTGCACCCCAACCAACTGGAAAATCATGACCCCGTCGATCAAGAAGAACTATCCCCTCTATTAGTGTACACAATATGCAGTCAATCCTATCATATCTATCCGCTAACACTGGCCATATGATCTCATAATGCTCAATGATGAGCCTACTGATATCATCCACCTAATAAAATCTCGCTAACTTGGTCAATCCATGCTGGGTATTGTACATCACCTGCTCTCCTCTAATCGATAGTCTCAATATCCTGTACACATCCTCCAATGTGACAGTTGCCTGCCTAGTCGCCAAATGAAATGATGATGTCTCAGAGTGCCATTGCTCGCACAACGCAGTAAGAATACCCATGTTCACCCGAATAGTGGGCATCGACAGGCAGTGACATAGACCAAGTCTCCATAGAAACCATATCTCCGCACTAGTCAAACGATCTCTCAGATCGAATGTGTTAGGATGTGTCTCCCACATATATATAAGATCTAATACAACCTACATTGAAACCATGATCTCAAGAATTTTCAAGTTTTTCTTAGGAAAAAATTTTGGAAAATTTTACCAACCAAATGCGGCTCATTTTAACAAATGCGTTGCACAAAACCTCATTTGCATTGCATATTACATATGCGTCACATATTTACTACACCCACTTTCTACCTACTGCAAATGCAGTGAAATAAACCAAATGTGGTGCATTTTCTACAACCTACCTACCTACTACATATGTGTTTCACTAATGCATATGCAGTTCACTACCCTACATGTGTCTAATCCTAATGTAGATGCATTGCATAACTACATATGTAGTGCATTATATTTCAAATGTGTGTTCTCCCTAATATGCCTAACCTAGCCTAGTTTTTGCACATGCATCATTTCACAGTCAAATGCAGTGAATACAACGACATATGCGTCATTCACGATGGACCACATTTGCTAATTGACATTTCAAAGCCTAGAAATATGTGCAAAAATAAATTTCAAAGGTTCATTTTTGGGTACATACCGGTGGTCATAAGTCGGCTAGCTACCTGAACATCCGAATCCAATATCCTTGATGTGCAGCATAGGGAATGGGTGCCATTTTCATCCGCTGGTCAGACAAAATTCTTAGTTTTCCTAACTTCTCCAAGTGCAAATGAATTAGGTTTCAACCTAATTCCTATTTATATATAGGGTTTCAGTGGCATTTCTTCTACCCTAGTCTATTGGCCACTTCAATCATTCAATAGGCCATACTTGATAGTTCCATTTAGGATAGCACCAAAATCAAGAGGATCATGTGTAACTGGAGGAGTCTTCTTAGTCTTATCCTCAACAATCTTCATCCCTTTCTTCTTCAGCTTGGAAATAGTTTCTACATCTTCTTTGTCCTCTTCATGTTCTTCCTCATCTAATTGTTTTCTCTTTGCCTTCTTCTTAAACCTTGTTTTCACTACTCCAATGGCTTTCTTTTGTGGTGGAGTAACAAATGTAGATTTTATTTGTTCTACTAGTTGATTGTGTTGATCCATAGGGCTATGGAGTAGATGAAACAATAGAAGATGATCTACTAGATCACCTTGGCTTATTTCTAGCTTCTGGAGGAACAATTATTTCTTTAGAACCCTTCACAGGGTACCAAATGTAGTCTTTGGAGGAAGAACCCATTCCTTGGGAATCTTATCTTTATAATTTTTTCATACTGCTCATCTACATGCTTCTTATACAACTTATCCATTATTTCCTTATGTGTTATAAACCTTTCTAATTTAGGATCCTTTAGTTTCAACAACATAATATCCACATAACCCTGAACATATTCAAGTGCAACCTCATATGATAACTCAAAAATCCATGGCGTCCCTATCTTTATAGCCTCCATAGAGCAATGATCCTTATCCACTATGAAATTCACCTAATTTTCATACAAAGGGTATCCTCCGCCTACTATACATTTCAAATTTCAAATTATTAAATAATGCCCAATAGAATTTGTTGTATTCTTGTTTATCTTAGAAACCTTTTATATGTTTCTTGATCTGTGCTTCTATTAGAGTGAATTTATTCCACATTTTCACTTTAAACCAATACAATTCATTCAAAAAGAAGAAATTAAGGAATGTATGATCAAAGACCCAAACCTATAGTTCTCACTAGTTTCTTGTGTTCTCTTCAAATTCTCCATCACTTGCACTATTAATAGCTAACATAGGTCAAAGAAGGAACCTTCCTTCACCTTTTGATGTGCGGAGAGTCATGGTGGTGGTGGTGGTAGACCCTTATCTATTTTTGAAATAAATTTTATATGTAATCCCCATTGATGCTTACCAGACACTAGGATTACTGATATCCTTTACTGTTAGGGTTCTCTTATCAAAATTAGCATCGATAAGCTCCATAACCCTTTCATTCTTTATTTATTTCAATATTGGGACTGATATGGTGGAACAAAGACCAATAACTACCCTAATAGCTTCCTTTGTGATCATGTAGGGCTTATCTAACCAAATGAACTCTTCATGAATATGACTTAAAATGATTCTTACCCAAATTCTTTGTTGTCATAGAATTTTGGAAGACGTTTCTATATGTCCAACCCTTTAGCTGCCACATTTACATACTCTATTTTTTACACTTCATTCTCATTTATAAATTCATGTTCGACCACCTCAAAAGGTGAATTATGATGACTCTCATTCAATAGATCATGTATGTAAATCCACACATCCTTCGAGTAATCCACATCCATAGGAACTTTCAAAAATTCATTGTCTTTTTCAAACTCCATCACCTTGAATGGAAAATTTGTGTATTTAGGCTTGGGTTTCTCCACCACATTAATCATTTGAGGTGTCTCCATTGATATTTATTAAAAAATATTCAAACACTGTAACTAGGGTTTCACACAGATAGCTCAAAAATCTAATCACACTTCTTTTCTCCAAACTCAAATACAATTGATTGTAAATGAGACCAAATGATCCAAGTGACTCATAAAAATCCTCACTTTCCCTAATTTTTTTCATAAATGAATTTGTACTTTTTAGGTGGTTTATCTACTAGAAGTTTTTGTGTCATCATAGGAATACAATGATACTCAACATACCTCCAAACCATTCACTTGCTTTGGAGCCTTCATCAAAAGGTTTCATCTTGTTCAACATATTTACACACTAGAGGATTTAATCCAATTCATATTTCATGATGAAATCTTCAATATCTTATCCCTTCTAGGGGGCTAAAAGGTTTGCAAATCATGGCTCCCTCTGATATAATTCATTATCTCAGTTTTTCATAGGATCTTGTACATAATGCACAAGTGTAATATCATTGTTTTTATCATTTTCCTAACCTTTATTATCTTTCCAAACTTTTGTATCTCCAATCTTTTGTTGATTTAGGGTTGCATCCTCCTTCTGATTCTGAGCAAGTGGCTTGAAAAAACTAGTTATAGAAAATTTTTCTTTATGCACAACCTTACATTTTTACCACACAATGTTGTGATCTAGATCAAAATTATTCCTCCTAACTTTGGTTCTACACTACTCAACCTTATGGCCAAAATTATTGCAAGCATATAAATATACATGAAATGAAACAACATCATATATCTTTGAGGCATAAATGATCTTCTACCCATGTAATCATTACTTCTTCATCTAGATATACAATCAAAAAACTTATGTCCAAATTTATTGCAAGAAAAAAAATAACCTTGAAAAGACTGATTATACCTGGTAGGGGCATGTTTTCTTGTAGATGGAGGACCTTTCAATCTTCTTTGCCTTAGGACATGAATGAATCCACCTTCATTATTCTTGTTTATTGTATTTTTGTCTTGATCTATACCTTTGCATCTATGGAGAATGGATTCTTAGATTCCTCAATCCAATATTTATCCTTATTCACTTTAGACTTCCCTTTTTGGTGTAGGAGCACTTGGGCGAAAAAGTGATCAACACCACCCAAAAACATTGTTTTATTTTTTTTCAGTTTTGCTTTCATTTATTTATTTTGGTTTGTTTGGTCTCTATCATTCCGATCAGTGCCTAAACCTATTAAATTTAATGATTTAACAAGATATAGAGCTTTGGTGGACTTTTATCAAATGTTGTATTAGCATTTGCCTTGTAAACATGTATGCAAAGTGTAGACTATATTAGAGGTAGACTATATTGTTAAAATTCATCCAATTCAACTATCCATGGAAAATTTAAATTTTAAGATTTCTCCACATTTAATGCATAGAGAGGTTAGATTGATCGATATACTCTTGCCACTAATTTGCAAGGTTTTTGAAGGTCATAATCATATTCAATAATTATTGTATTATCCAAGATATAACAACACAAAATGAAATAGTAACATAACAATGAATATGTAGTTTTCATATGTGATGGAATTGAAGACAAATGATGAACCATTGACTGCCATGATTGTTGGATATAGGAAAAGTAAAATTGTCTCTTTTAGTATTCAAAATTAAATTGAAAGAATGATAGAAACAAGCAATAGGAAAGAGAATGGAGTGCACGAGCAGAAGAGGGTTTATGCAGATTCAAAACTAGGAATGTGAAGGGGAAGTGAAACTCTTTTTCTTTTCCTTCTAAAATGCATATTTTAAAAGACAAAAGAAGAGAAGAGATAGCATGTGAATGTGGGTTGCATGAAGAGAGGATAGGAAAGAAGGCCAATAGGTAGTGAGTAAAGCAAAGAAGGTGAAGATATTGGATGCCGATGGAGACAACAAGAACAATTCATAAAAAAGGTAGATTTTAAAAAAACATAAGGTGTTGTGCATAAGTAAAAAAGGGGATGTCTGGTGAGGGAGAGAGTGCCCAACCAAGGAGGAGAGTCTTCGAATCAAGGAAAGAGGGAGGCACAAAAATGAATAGGAGTCTATGTGTAGTAAATGAGGTGTGTCAGTGAGTGAAAAGAATTGTCCAGTAGAATACAAGGAAGTCTCAAACTAAGTGTGTGTTGCTATGAAGGGAGGTGCTGGTGAGTGAGGAAGGATGGTCAAGAAAGATGATAAGTTAAAAAATTGGTTTTAGATGAAAACATAAATGAAATGAGAATGTGTAGTGGGGTAAAGTAATGTGTAATAGTGGATGATATAAGTTGTTGGTAAAAGAGAGAATTGACCAAGTGAAGAAGCATAACATAGTGCATAGAAGTAAAGGGTATTTGAAGGAATAGAGTAGAGGATGAAAGATTTAGGAAACATAGATTTTTGAAAAAAGAAGAATACATTTTAGAATGGTATGAGAGCCATGGATTGTCAAAGATAACATTTTTTAATGTAGTTGTTTTGTATGACTTGAAATTAATAAGATATATTTTTTTTGCAATCTATATTTTATTGAAAGTTGATTGTGGGTAGAGAGTTTCCTATGTGAAATTGTTTGTGTTTTGAGTTTATTTGCAAGAGGGGAGTAGCCTCCTACATCAATTGGTATGAGAGAAGGGAATCTTGAGTGTAGAGAGTATCCAGCTGAATCTATTGGAAGTGTGAAGTATTAGATTTTTTCATGGAGTTTGAGAGGATTGTTGTGGGTGAGTGTGGAGTCCAAAATAATTGACAACCGAAAGGGATAAACTATGGAGATTCAACTAATACGAGTTATTGAAGATTGTAGCAGAGAAAGATGGGTTGGGTCATGAGGAGACCAATGCAAATATTGCTTTGGGAGAAGTCTTAAGAGAAAGTGGAGGGTGAAATGTTTGATAAGTTTGGATAGATATTTGTGAAGAACTTGGAAAGATGGTTTGAGAAGTAGGAAAGTGTGTTGGAAAGAGTGAGAAAAGTGGTGAAGAAGATTGAGATGAAGAAAGATGACAATAAAAAAGAGTATTGGAGCATGTGGGATCTAATAAATGGGATATTAGATGGACTTCCGATATAAATGAGGTCTCAAATCATTATTTCATAATAATCATTCATAATATCAAGTCAACCACTCAAGAGTTAATCATTCCAAGACTTTACGAGATCATCAAGAGAGTATTCAAGGTAATTTCTAAGGCATTCAAGTGAAAAATTCTTCATCAATTGTTGCAACAATTCAAGATCCATCATTATTTCAAGGATATCAAGCATCAAGCATGTTATTGAGATAGTGTTTTTATGTTGCATTCAAGATCCAAGGTCAAGTATTGTTCTACACTTATCTCAAGATCTAGATCTACATCCTTCATAGTCATTTCATGTTAGATTTCAAATACAAGACATCATTTAAGGTATCATTTTCCATGTTTAATGTTTCATGTCCTCATTTAATCATCTCATCATTTGGTTTAATTACCTAAAAGGGGTTTGACCAAGGCAAACCCCCATTTATGAACAAATCAACTAGTTTTTCTCTCTCTACTTGTGTGATTACAAATCTAGGTGTCTTAAAGTTTGAAGTTCCCTTGGAGATTAGGTTACAAACTTGGAGAAATTTTTTGGAGTGGTCCCCTCATTTGCAAGGTTGCTATCTTTACAAAAAGTCATCTATAGGTCCAAAATCATGGTTTCAAATATGAAAAATTAGTTTGGAAGGAAAGAGAAGAGATTAGAGCATATATCTGAACTTTGAATTCCTGAAAAAGCGAAATGGGAATGATATAATAGAAGTGTCATATGAGTCCCATTACAAAAAAAAATTCCATATTTTTGTAGGTCTAGATACCCTTTTTCCAGAAGCCTATTCTAGACCAAAAACCTAGATCTAGGACTAATATGCCCAAAGTGGCGTATGAGTCCTAGTAGGCCTTAGGATATTCAGAATTTTAGGCCTTTGTCAAGTCACCTTCAAATTTTGAAATGCACACATTTCATCTTGCAAGTTTCTATTCTATTCCACAAGCATTTTTAGGTCATTTAGTGAAAGATTGCATCATAGCAGGTTTTATCCTTTTGACTTGCATCACATTTATCTTTTCAAGCCCTAGCTTGGTGGTGAATTCATCATTAGTTTACAATTAGACCTTAGGGAATCCCTATTGTAAGATCTCTTTCTCCTTTTCATTGAGATCTCTAGGGTTTCCCTTCAATGAAATAATTGGAAAGTGGGTTGTGCTCTATGTTCTAAACCATACGAAAGCATATATGCCATTTTCTATTGTTTCATTTTGGTGAACTGGAATTTAGAACATTATAATTCTTATTTGGAGTGAATCATCATGCTATATAGTTTTTGCAATAACATCACATTAGGATTTTCACTAGTTAATTGGCATTCTAGGGTTTCTAAATTTTGCATCTCATATCATTGAAAATCATATAAAATCTAAAATTTCACTTAGGTTATAGATCATACAAACTAGAAAACATAAAAATAGCTTGAAATTTTTGAAGAAAAACCTCACTGGCACTCATACGACCCTCTAGGTGAGTTAGTCTCAGTGTAGATTTCAAACTACATTTTATAGAATTGAATTCTCTATTTATAAGCTTCTATTTTATGTTAGTACCTTACTATTTAGTTTACAAATTTTTTTGTTACATTCAAATCATTTGAATTAGAATAATTTACAATCATTGTAATTATGGATAGAGTTAGATTATTTCACTTTTCATTTTCAGCATTAGTTCATAGTTCAATTAGATTAGATTACATTCGATATTCATTAGAAAACGAAAACTAAAAACTAAAAAATCAAAAGAAATAAACAAAAAATGGTCAACCAAGGTTAAAGCATATCATCCAAACCCTTTAGTAGAGATGAATTGGAAATGTTAGATGAAGCCCTTGATGATTTCATCTCGCATAGATCATCCAGTAAAGCTTTGACAAAAGAGGATGGAAGCCTCGACAATCATGACACTCATAATTGTTCTTCTCTCGATACTTCTCCTATTAGTGATGAAGGTATCTTGGTGATATGAGATAAAATCATTGAGAATCATGAAAGTCTTGTTTGTCTTCCCCCTTGGAAATATATTATGACACATGAAGTTGAGATCATGGCCACTACTTTACCTAGTTTCCAATCATATCCCAACACCTCCCCTACTTGTCATAATTCTTTAGTGAATAAAGATACAATCATGACAAACACATTTGTGAGGAGGATATGTTGATATTAAGAGATCCAATAATTGAGAGCTATGAAAATCCTACCTCTCCTACTTGGGAAGATATTATAGGACATGGGGATATAATTGTAGATAATCATGACAATCAAACCTTTCCTTCTCCTAATATCTCTTCTACACACAAATAAGATATTTTAGTGTTAGAAGATATCCTTATTGAGAATCATGAGAATCTTGTTCCTCCCTTTCTTGATGCCCCTACCATTTTGGAAGACCTATTTGAAAAAAAAAAGTCCAATAATTGGTAACAATGAAACTTATAGTTTCTCTTATCTTGATTCCTCCCTTATTTGTGATGAAGATACTTTACAAAATCTAACCATGAAATGTGATGGACCTCTTGTTTGTCACTTTCCTAAAAGCTCTCCTACTAGGGTAGATATTATGGCACAAGAGAATGAGACCTTAGAGAAAGAGGATGAAATTATGGACAACAATTGAAAATTTCCCCCTCTCCTAACATCTCTCCTATTGGTGAAGAAGATATTATGGTGTCACAAGATCCAATCGATGAGAATCATGAGAATATTAGGGAAAACATTATTGAACAAGAAAATACCATCATTGATACACAAGAAGATTTAACCATTGATAATCCCCCTACTTATGATGAATTTATTTTAGAAGAACCCACCTTTCAATGTCATGAACATCTAGTTTTTTTCTCTCCTAAAAAATCTCCTACTAAGGAAGGTATCATGGTGCAAGAAAACGATAACATTGAAACACTTCTTTCAAACACTAGTAATATGGCTTCCTTAGATTCATGAAGATGATGAAGTGAAATTAGATACCTCTTCATTAAGAGATCATGAAACTAAGGATAATTCTTTTGACATTATGCACATTAGAAATCCCTTGACATGAACCACACATGTAGAGCTCGTATGTAAGAGACAAAAAATGAAAATAAATTTGAAGAAGCCACAAAGTTATTGGAAGATTCTTGGGAAACCTTTGGTTTCATACCTATATTCATGGGAGAATACAAGATCATAAAAAAAGAGTCTAAAAAGGGAAAAGAGAAACCGGTAATGTCAATACCAAATTCAAAATCATCCACTTCAACCACATTATAAGAAAAGATAACATACACAACAAAATTTTATGAAATTGAACAACCACTGAATCCATAAGAAGTGAAAAATATTTATGGAAGAAGTTTTGAACTTGTGAAGTAAACTGGGAAAGGATGTGGTGCTATAGAACAAGGTATCCATGTCCCTATAGAGCCTAACATACAAGAAATGACTAATGGTCTTGGGTATTGTCCCTTGAAAGAGAAGCCTTCATTCAATGTCAACAATGTTACAAAAGATTTTCCCAAGACAATTTTAACTTTGGTACATCCTAAAATGATAGATATCTCATTGAATATGCATCAAGTTGAAAATTTATTTACTCATCATAATAAATAACCTTGGTTTCTTCTCATTGCCATGCAATAGTTGAAGTATCATAGAAGACTCACTATTGCATGTTTTACATTCATCACAAGTCATTCCATTTTGCAAGGAGATGCATATCATGATCCGTTCTGGGCTCACCGTTGTCCTATACTAAGTGGGGGCAAGGGGTTAGGAAGCCTTTTCCTTGTATGGCACTTTTCATTGTCTCTTTTGGCTAGTTGAATGCCATCTAGGTACATATAAGAGCAAGCTTGCGATGTGGAAAACATGCCTTAAGTTGACTCACATGTGACATACTTATCCATGATGTAGTTTCACTTGGAAAAATATGATTTGCCATAGGGCTTTTGGAATAGGCTCTAGATGAGTCTAGATTTTGGTCTAGTTATGGGTAGAGTCTATAGTCTATTTATTGAAGTTACCATGGACTTTGATATTACATGCTGATAATTTTATATTGTTTCTCTCAAACCATAAGACATTTAGGTTTAATTCCATTTCTACCAAGTTTAATCTATCTATATTAATGTTGCATGTGGTTAATGATTGTTCTATCGGGTGGTTATAGCTATGAAATTATTATGTGTACTGACATTGCCATGTAAACATGATTCAGACTAATATGTTGAGAAATGCATCCTCTAGCTGGTCACATAGAGGAAACATGAGAAGGTCAACTGAGGATGATGACAGGAGATTCCTATGCTAGTCGTGTGTAATAGCCTTATCCTAATCTTTAATGATATTGAGCAATGCAGGTGTTACTGTAGTGGTCGAGTCCACATTTGGGCATGCATGTCTGAACGAATTCCCTTGCATGCATAACCACTCTTCCACTCTCTTCTTTTCTTTCCCTAAATGGAATCCTCCGAGTTAGTGGGAGTTGAATGCCCTATTTGGGTGATAAACAAGGTTGGATCATCCTTCTTAAAAGGTTGTTGATCGCCAAGTTATTGTACAATCTGATAATCAAACATACTCTTTTATATTTGCACTTTCCAATGAATGAAATTAGATTCTGAGTTGAGTATCTGAGTTTGCATTAGCTCTAGAGGATACTCATCCAAGGGGGCCCAATTGATGAGTAATCCATTCCTTTAGTTTAGTTAGATTAGTACTAGCTTATGTCTAGTACTTAGTTAAGAATTTGGCACCATATGTTCCTACAACCACTAGAATTCCATTATGTGACTGTTCCTATAGCCAAAGTAGGCAAAGTAGTTTCATGTTTGTTGTTTAGATTTTCATTTTCGTCATGCATGTTCATTTTAAGTTTCATTGTTGGGTAATTTTCAATATTTACTTTATTTATTTCCATACAATTTACTTCTATTATTAAGTCTCTCTTAGTTGTAGAATGAAGATGACTACTTTGAAGTTCCTAGTGCACATATTGTGCTAACCCATTTGAAGTTCATGTCCCTGGGTTGACAACTTGAATGTACCTTCATGATGGTAAAAATGGTTATTTATGTCAGATTTCCAATCTCTGAATCATAGTTGTAAAGGCTTAGTTATTGAAAGCATTGTAGGAGGCTGAAATTTTTGGCACCCTTATCGGGGATGGTGTCTGACTAGGGAGTCCTTTGGAGTCATAGATAGTTTTTCTATTGTAGTATTTTTGGAGTTTTATCTTACTGTTAGAAGTTATGACCCACATATTTTCCCCACCCATTATTTTTGTGAGTTGGTTTATGTTGGGTTGATACCACATGCATAGAAGAAGAAGAGATACTTATGGGATATTTCTTCCTAATAATCCAGAGCCAGTTCAGCTAGTAGAGCTTCCAAATCTGCCCAAAAATGAAGAAGAAGAAGAGCCACACCCCTTTGCTGATATGTTCCCTGACTTGACCAATTTTGAAGTTTCCATTGAAGATCAAAATCCATTTGAAGAACCCTCTATCCTTGAAATTCATCAATCAGGCATGGCTGATGCAAATGGAAACAACCCTAACATGAAGAACCAACCAACTTTTCTTTTTCCCATTGCTCAACAGAATGAAGTAGATAACCTCAAAAATATCCATGCTTTAGTCCTTCCTAAGTTCTATGGACTTGTAACAAAATATCCTGATACATTCTTGTTTGAGTTTGACATACTTTGCAGAAGCTATGACTATACCATTGATGCCCACAGACTTAAGCTATTTCCTACCACTTTGAAATAAGCTACATTGAGATGGTTTATGGACCTTGACAGAAACACTATGGTGAATTGGGAAGATATGAAGACAAAGTTCCTTGAAAACTATAAGGAGTATTGCAGGGGTAGTGATATGAGATGAGGTGACATTTTTAGAATATTACAGCAAAAGGAAGATGAGAGCTTGGAGGATTTCATTTCAATTTTTTCTTTTTGTCTATAGAAATATCCACATCATACACTCAATGAAGGCTCAATTTTTTTTATTTTCCTAAGAGGAATTAGTGAAAGATGCACTGATGCCTTGGACCTGATGGTAGGAGGAGATATCACTCAAGTCCCTTGGGAGGATATCAAAAAGTTATGTCATAACTATTCTAGGGAAGTTTCAAAAAAAGGAAGAGCTTACCAATCCTCTATGGGTAAGTCATCCACTAGTGGAGTCTCAAGGATTGAGATTACTAATTTGCTGGAAGATTTCAAGAAGGATATCATCAAAAATATAGCTACTCAGTTGGATACACTTCAAGCTAAGAAGAAACATGAGGAGGCAGAGAAAATGATGACAAAATATTGCCCTCATTGTAGATAGACGAAGAAGGACTGTAGATGCAAAGAGATAGCTAACATTGACAACAAGAAGATTCCACTTGAGTTCAAACCAATTCAGACTAAGGAAGACAAAGTCTAATTTGTTGCACAAAAAAGGCCATGAGCTTCAAAACAAGGTATGCCACCAAATCCGTTATCTTTTGCTAAGCCATATTTCAATTCTTATTCATCTGGTAACCAGTGGCAACCCCCATGTACATCCAACTATGGAGGATATCCACCACAGTCTTGGGTTAACCCTCCAAATGCTTGGTCCAATTATCAAAATTCCTCACCTCAATGGCAGCAACCTCAGGGGAATTGGCAATAGTTTCAAGGATCCTCGTAACCACCTCTAGGAAACTAGCAACAAACATCTCAAAGGAGAGGTGGCCAACAATGGACAAACTAGACAACCAGGTCATGTAGTCATCTTCTCAACCCCAACAACATGAAATAATGCCTCCTACTAATCCAAGTGAAAATGTACCTAGGGTATCCTACAATAATGGGTTACACTTTTTGGAAAAACTTGACATTGAAATCAACATTTCTCACCAAATCTTCACTTTCGTACGCCTATAGAAGCTAAACCATTAAGAATTTGAAGATGAAGCTAAATAGTGATTTGTGATATTTTATGTTGAGAATCTAATTATATTTTAAAAAATACAATAAATGTTTTTTTTGTGAATTATTTTATGTAGTTTTTATTAACTTATTTTTTTCACTAAACATCATTTTCAAAAACGGATGCTTACTTTTAGCTGCATAACTTTTTTTATAGAAAGCATACAATTCTAATTTTTTAAATAAAATGTTGTCACACCATTATCTAGTGGATGGATATTTTTTCATAATTGTTTGTTCCATATATATTTTTTAATTAGTTTTCTAATTCAGAGTAATTATAATTTGGATATATTATACTTTCGACTGCATTACTTTTTTGTATTCATTTGAATTAACTTATTTTTTTTTGTTGGAATAAGGACATCAATAGCTAGTGTACATGCATTTTTAAGAAAAAAAATTATCTCTTTTCCTATATTTTCGTATGTGTGAAATAAAGACCTCGATGTTCATTAAAAAACCTACATTCACAAGAAATAAAAAATAAATATAATAATAAAATTAAATATATTTAAAATTATACTTTTTGGGAAGCTTATAATAAGGACTACATGTTTACAAAAACATAGTTTTAAATAAATTAATTTGATCCCCTAAAAGGTAAATCAAAATGTGGTTTTTTATCAGCATTTTGATAGGTGTAGAGGAGACTCCATTATAGGTATGGTTTAAAACTAGCGGCTTTCTATCCAAGGGGGTTTGATATAAGTGGGTTTGATCAAACCCTCTTCAATTAAAACCCTTAAAATGGAACATTTTTAAGGCTTAAATAATTATATTTTCTAAAATTATGTGATTTCAGCAAAAATCAAGATGTCCCAAAAAGTGTAACCCATTATTGTGGCAGCACCCACCCAAATCTACTCAATTACCAGTCCAACCAACACCCAACTCAAATAATAACCACAAAAACAACATATATATTCTGCTGATCCAAATCAATTTCCTGCATATGTTGTGAGTATAAGTGACATACATTTACATTCAGGAACTACCTTGTCAGCTCCTTCCACCCCCATTATCACTGAGCTTCCTCCGAAAGAGCAAGAAGAATCGTTGACTGATCCCATTCAGCCTTGTGCACCTAAAAATCCTGAACTAGTTCCAGCCAAGCAAACAACACAAGAACCCCCATTCCCCCAAAGATTAAAAGTTTCCAAACAAAAAGAAGACAAGGAGGAAACTAGTTTTGATATGCTAGACCAGATAAATCATATATGTGTCCAAATACCCCTGTTCGAATCCATAAAATATGTTCCTATATATGGCAAGGCAATTAAAGAAGCATTCCTCAAGAAAATGGGAAGGAAAAAGAAGGACCCAACTACAGTTCATGTAGCGAGCCAATTGGATGACATCATGCTTGGAAAAGTAACCATCCCCAAGTATAATGATCCAGGCAGTCCTGTAGTTGAAGTTATTATAAATGGGATAAACATAAATAATGCTTTGATTGAATTGGGTGCAACAATCAATGTGATGACTAAAGACATCTTGCAACAACTAAACATTGCAAGCATGAGATCCACACCTACTATCCTGTAGCTCGCTAAGAGTTCCACTATCAATCCTAACAAAATATTCGAAGACATTGTGGTGATTCTATAATCTTGGGAGCATCCAACTAATTTCATGATTCTTTCTCCCTAATCTACACTAGGTGGGTATCCCATTATCCTTGTTAGGCCATGGTTAGCAACTGTAGATGCTTATATTGGATGTCAGTCAAGTGACATGACCATTTTTGATGGAAGGAACAGCAAAAATATTGTTCTTTATCCTCCTACTCATCCATCCCATGATGAGGATAATTCTATATGGCCACATGTTGGTGAAGAGGTTGAAGAAGTTAACTCTGTGGCATAGCTCATGATGCTAGGGAGAATTCCTTTCCTATAGTTTCAAGATGAAGATTAAGTGTTATCTAGTATTATTCATAACCAATCTCAGATAGGGGAGACATCACCCGCTCATGCATCTAGTTCTTTTGAATTCATGCAAACACTTCTATCAGTACTTCCTGATCTTCCTACAACCACTATTTCTAGAACCACTATTCCTACAACCACTATCTATGCAGATAGACTTCCTGTAGCCACTCTTCTAATGGGAAAACTTTCTACACCAATAGGTATGTTCCAAAAAATGCTACCACTTGAACTCAAGGTACCATGTATCAATGAAGCAAATATGATAGAGTTAGTTACACAAGTAAAGGTGCCTGAAGGATGATATATGAACATCAACACTAAATTGAGTGAGCGACAACAATTGACATTGGCAAATTTGTTGAAAGCCCATAAAAAACAATTTTCCTGGGATTATCATGATATGAAGGGATTGGATCCAAATATCTTCACCCATAGGATATATATCAAATATGATTGTACACCTTTAAGGTAGCCACAAAGGAGAATCAACCCTACACTGATAGAAATTGTCAAAACAAAGTTACAAAAGTTACTAGATGCAGGATTTATCTACCCTATTTCAACAATCAATGGGTGTTTGCATTGGTGATTGTGCCCAAGAAAGGAGGAAATTGGAAATTTTGTGTTGACTATAGGGAGCTTAATGCTGCAACTAAGAAGGACCATTTTCCCTTTCCTTTTTTAGATCAAGTACTAGACTCTCTTGCAGGAAAGTAGTAATTTTATTTTCTTGATGGATTCAGTGGTTACAATGAGATTCAAATTGCATCAGGAGACAAAGAGAAGAAAACATTCACATGTCCATGGGGGACATATTCCTATTCAGTACTTCCATTTGGGTTATGCAACACACCTGCAACTTTTCAGAGAGCGGACAACAACATATTTCCAGACATCTCCCTTGACTGCATGGAGATCTATATAGACGATTTTACCACCTATGGTGCTGATTTTGATGAAGCATTGGAAATTTTGAAGAAGGTCCTACAAAGATGTGAAGACCAAAATCTATTCTTAAGCAATGATAAGTGTTTCATGATGATGCAGGAAGGTGTATTTATTGCCCACTACATCTCCCACCATAGAATTCAAGTTGATCCTACAAAAATTGAGGTAATTAATAATCTACCTATACTTACAAAACAAAAGGATGTTAGGAGTTTCTTGGGACATGTAGGATATTATAGGAGTTTCATCAAATATTTTAGCAAAATAGCAGCCCCACTATATAGTCTCCTGACTAAAGATGTTGAGTTCCATTGGATAGAAAGTTACAATAAAGAATTTTCTGATTTAAAGATAGCTCTGACTCATCCCCTTATACTTAAGGGACTAAATTGGGAAATTCATTTTCACATGCATACTGATGCCTCAGATTATGCCATAGGAGCAGTCCTAGGAAAGAAAGAAGGAGCCATTGATAATTTCATTTATTTTCTCAGCAAAAACTTGTAGGGAGCTGAATTCAATTACACAGTAACAAAGAAAGAAATGTTAGCAGTAATCTATGCCCTGAACAAATTCAGGAACTATATAATAGGCTACTAGATCTTTGTGCACACAAATCATGCATCCATTAGATATCTCATGAATAAACACTTAGTTTCCGGAAGGTTATCCAGATGGTTATTGTTGATGCAAGAGTTTGACATAACTATTTTGGATAAACCAGGGAAGGCCAACGTTGTTGCAGATTTTATTTTAAAACTGACCACATCAGAAAACAAACAAGCCAAAGATGAATCCTTTCTAGATGAGCATATATTATCCATTAGTGTGCAAACACCCTAGTAAGATGACATAGCTAATTACCTTGTGACATGGAGAGTTCCTCCTCACTTCTCTCCAAAAGAGAGAAGACTGCTGATTGAAAAATCTTTCCCTTTTTCATGGATAGTTGGATGCTTGTTTTAATACTGGACCGGATCATTCTACGAGAATATGTGTGAGAGAGGATGAGATCTATGACATTCTAAATGCATGCCATAATGAACCCTGTGGAGGGAATTTTGCACACAAAAGGACAACAATTAAAATCTTGAACTTGAGATACTATTGGTCTACACTCCACAAAGATGCAAAAAGATATACAAGGAAATGTGATAGATGCCGAAGGATGGGCAGGCCAACAAAGTTAGATGAGATTCCACTCTATCCCCAAGTATTAGTCACTCCTTTTGACAAGTGGGGATTGGACTTTGTTGGACCCATTGATACCCCATCAAATGGTAAGTCTTATATTTTGGTATGCACTAATTATGTAACTAAGTGGGTAGAAGTCAAAGCCATGAAACATGCAAGAGACAACAAGGTTGCAAAATTGCCTTATGAAAAAAAATTCACACCCTATGGAGTCCGAGAGAAATAGTAACTGATCAAGGAGCTTAGTTTACCTCAACACTTGTTGCAACACTAGTTAATGAATATAAAATAAGGCACATAAAGTGAACTCCTTGCCACCCTTAGGTAAATGGACAAGTTGAGGTGATAAACAAAGAGATTGTGGCCATCCTAACCAAAATATTAGATATTCATAGAAAGGATTGGGCAAGAAAATTATTGAAAGAAGTTTGGGCCTAAAGAACCACTTGGAAGACAAGTACATGCTTCACACCATTTGAGCTATTGTATGGGAAGACAACTATGATGCACATCGAATTCAAGCACAAGACCCTTAGAACTATAATAGAGTTGGGAATGGAAATTTTTGAGGCACATAAAGAAAGGATCATGCAATTGAATGCATTTGATGAGATGAGGAAAACAACCTTGTACCATACTGAAGTTGTGCAGATTCAATGAGTCAAATGGCATGACAAATTTATCAAAGAGAAGAAATTTTGGTCAGGTGATTGGGAATTGCATTATGACTCACAGTATCAAGATAATGCAAGAAAATTGCAGACAAGGTGGCTAGGACCATATGAATTTGTTGAGGTCTTTCCCGATGTAGTTGTGCAGCTCACCACCATTAACCCTTTTAGATTCAAATTACTTGTCAATGGAAATCATCTCATACTATATAATAGGCCAACTTCCAAAGAAGAGTCTTGCAATAGTTCATCCAACATGCAACACCCGAGCACAGTTCCTACAGCCGAAGGTAGTGGACCTAGTGTCCCTCCTTCTAGATAATTGAGGTACATACTTGTCATAATAAAGACTTCTACTTTTATAGAAGTCTCTTTCTTCACCCGTCCACCCATCCATCCATCTATACCACCCTTTTCTCTCTTCCATCACTTCATTCAACCTCACACCAATCTAATTCATCATCATTAATTGCTCAACTATTTCTTAAAAGGGCGAACGGTAATTTCTTCATGATCATTGCAATGAATCCTCTACACAATATTGTTTGTACATATTCAAGTATGTGCACATTAATTGCATTCTTAATTACCTATTAGCCATTTAATCAGTGTATGTTAGTATGGACGTTCACATAATTTTTGTGACCCCCCTATCAAATCATTATTTCCATCTTGCATGTGTGGACACAATTCGAAATTTAGTTTGGGGGGAGGGGTAAGGAAGATGTGGATATATTGCAACATGTCAGTCCATGATTGTTTGCATCAACAAATCTTGCTGAGCTGATTTGAAATTTCAAATAAAAGATGGATCGCATATGTGATGTTACACTAAACTACCACCACCATTTCCTTTCATCATAACTCCATTTTATTACCATTCCTTGCCATTATTAACCCTATCCTAATCTTGAGATGCAAATGGTAAATGGTAAAAATAAAGTAAAGGAAAATTCAGTCGACAATTCAGCTAGTAGGTGAGCATAAAGGAATTTTCTTGTAGATGAGAGCTATAGCAGGAAATTTTGGAGAGTACCAGATTGATTATAGATAATTGGAGGAGGACTCATTCGAAATGAGCCTTGAGTTCATGATACTTTATTATAGGTTGAACAATGCTTGACCAAATTTCAAAATTGTGGCTAGTTGGACTATTTCCTGAAACTAGATGGTTTTGATGAAGGTATTGCATTGGAGTTTTCCTAGAAAATTTCAAATATAAAAGCCATAGTAAAAGGGCTAGAAGTCATAACAACTAAGGAATGAATTATAGAAGTTTTAGGGTTACTGGATGATGGTGAGCCTTACCCTATTTCTAAGAATGTCAAGACAGCCATGGCTATATTCATGATACATGGTGACCCTTCGCTCTTTATTGACAAACAAGGTGTTAAAATACTTTATGTGCCTGAGCCATGGAAGTAGGAAGCCATCTACATTATCAGGTATATCACTTGTGAGGGTCGACTATCTAACCTGCATTCGGTGCATTTCAAACTGTTGAGTCATATGAGGCATTAGAGGAGGATGGATATTCCCAATGTCTTGTACAACCTTCTCTCTATCATTACAATAGAAACTCATAAAGGTAGAGACAACTTTGTTTCCCACCATTGTCTAATTAAATTTTTGGTTGTAAAATCTCTGCATGATGCAACACCTAGAATGGCTTAAGACGATTTTATAAAAGTTGATCAATTTAGACCTAAGCAGTCACAACCTAGGGTTTCACATCAAGAACATAGTCCTAGTAGAAAATTAATCATGGATGAAGACACCGCTGGTGCTTCAACCTCTAGTGATGACCCTGGTGAGAATCCTTCTACTAAAGAAAGGACTATAGATGTTAGTTCCTCTATACTGAGCATGAAAAATAAAATTCTCCATTAGATTTTGATGATGATGATGTTCCACTTGAAACCATAACAAGAACAAGGCAAAAGAGGGAAGCCAAAGCAAGGAAAGGAAAATAACAACTCATGCAAAGAGAGGCACCAAGTCCTAAGAAAAGAAAGGTTGACAGTATTCATCTAGAAACCAAAGGAAAATCAACTATTGATATGCCTTCACAGAAAAACCCTAAGCTTGGTGGAACATTTTGTCAAAGAGCTGAAGCTCCAATGGATAAGGAAAATGGAGAAGAAGAAAATATATTCGAAAAGGAAGAAAAACTGATCCCGGAGGATCTTGTTGCCCTCGCAAAAGAAGTTGAGATTCAAGAACATGAAGAAATTCATGATTTCCTACATCAACTACAAGAACGAGAACCAGAGGCCCTGTAACAAGGGGAGGAAAGAGAAATTGTACCTCTAGAGCCTGAACCGGTGGGACATCCTGAATCTATGTAGATAGTTCTATATGGGGAGCAGTCATCCAAAAAAATCCTAGTAGAAATCCACAACCCTCCTAATTTTTTAGTGCATCCAACAATTTTGAATTTGTGGAAAGGGATACAAAGAAGAGAGGAGGAATGGAAAGAGGAAAATAAAATATTAAAAAGGGAAATCCAAGAGAGGGATGAGATCATCTTTTTGAAGGAGAGGGTGAGCGACATTGCAACCTTGGTGCCAAAAATCCTGGAATGCAGAGCCCCTCCAAGGATTTATTCTCTACACCTAAAAGAGAAATATTTCTCCTTTAAGTTGTCAATAGTTATCTTAGGTTTAAATCCCTCTATTGAAACTCCTACAAAAAAATTCAATTCTTATAGAATTTCCTCCCATGAGATGAAAAAATTATTATGTGAATTTTATTTACACAACTTTCTTGTAACTAAAGACCAAGAATGGAACCCAGTGCTCTATGTGGGGGACATCCAATTGAGAGAATTTTGTCTTGGGTACAAAATGAGATTAGCTGGGGTGAACAGTACAATGCTTACAAGGGGAAGAAATCCAATATTCCCTTGGCCATTAGAGTTGAATCCACGAACCCAAAATATATTTATATAGATTGGAATAAAATGATCCTCAGATCGATCTATGGTAACATGATTATGCCTTGGATTGAGATAGTTTATAGTGAGTATGAGGTGAAAACAAAAGCCAAAGAGGACACTATGAGAGGATACATATCCAAGAGATGGAACACATTAACTGATGAGCTAAAGCAAGTTGAACCACATTCTATCCACAACTATGTTGCTGCAATCAAAAGAATTGAAAGGTATATCTAGATTGGGAGAACAAAGGGACGAGAATGGCTTCCCCTGACTTTTCAGCCACCTATCCTCATGTGGCATGTACCAAATTTCAGGTTATGCCGGTATGAAATTTCTGAGGAACAACAGAGATGGAGAAGACTTGACAAGTTGGGAGGATTCTATTGGAACCCTGATTCACCCACAACAGATACTAATATTGGACAGTTATCAGTTGTAGATTTCATAGCCTTGACCAAGTAGAAGCCTAACTCTTCCCCTGCTGGAGAACCAAAAAAAATTAGATTAGGGGGAGTGATGAGTCGAGTTTCTGGTTTAGTCATGGGTAGAATCTTTAGTCTATTTATTGAAGTTACCATGGACTTTGATATTACATGCTGATACTTTTATATAGTTTCTCTCAAAACATAAGACATTTGGGTTTAATTCCATTTTTGCCAAGTTTAATGATATTAACCTATTATGTGGACTATTTATATTAATATTGCATGTGGTTATAGCAATGCAATTATTATGCGTACTGACATTACCATGTAGACATGATTGAGAATGCTAAGTTGAGAAACACAGCCACCAACTAGTCATGTAGAGGAAACGTGTGAAGGTCAACTGAGGACAATGATAGAATATTCCTATATTAGTCGTATGTAACCACCTTATTCCAATCTTTAATTATATTGAGCAATGCGGGTGTTACTACAGTAGTCGAATCCATCTTTGAGCATGCATGTCTGAATGGATTCCCCTACATGCTTAACCACTCTTCCACTCGCTTCTCTGCTTTTCCTAAATGGCATCCTCTCAGTTAGTGGGAGTTGACTACCTTTTTGGTTGATAAATAAGGTTGCATTCTCCTTCTTAATAGGTTGTTGATCACCAAGTTATTGTACAATATGATAATCAAACATACTCTTTTGTATTTACACTTTCCAATGAATGAAATAAGATTCTAAGTTGAGTATCTAAGTTTGCATTAGTTTTAGAGGATAATCATCCAAGGGAGCCCACTTGGTGAGTAATTTGTTCCTTTAGTTTAGTTAGATTAGTATTAGCTATTTTTTAGTACTTAGTTAAGAATTTGACACCGATTGTTCCTCTAGCCACTAGAATTCCATTATGTGACTATTCTTGCAGCCAAAGCAAACAAAGTAGTTTCTTGTTTTCTATTCAGATTTTCATTTCTATCATGCATGTTCAATTAAGTTTCATTGTTGATTAATGTTCAACATTTACTTTATTTCTTTCCATGCAATTTACTATCAGTATTACGTCTCTCTTAGTTGTAGAATGAAGATGACTACTTTGAAGTTCCTAGTGCACATACTATGCTGACCCATTTCAACTTCATGTCCCTGGGTTAACAATTTAAATGTACCTTCTTGATGGTTAAAATTGCTATTCAGGTCAGATTTCCAATCTCTAAATCATGGCTCTAAAGGATTAGTTATTGAAATCATTGTAGGAGGACGATAACTCTCATGTCCTATTTATTGTTAGCATTTATCATTTTATACTTTAAAGTAATTACTCACATCATGGTGTTTAGCAATTTCTTTAAAGTGGGGTACATTGACATTATTCTTTTGCATTTCAAGTTTCATGGTGTAGTCTTCCTACTTTATGCAATGTGTCTGTCACTTTGTGAATGACATTAGGTGTGATGTCCTTCAAGAGAATGATCTCTCTTGTCATATTATATTCCTCTTAGTGGCTTGATACGATACATTGCATCCCCTAAGTTGTGAATATTCTATTATTTGATTGGTCCCCTCTTGGATACATTAGGCACAATGTTCCCTAAGTTAAGACCTCATACAAATTAAGCAAGACTCCTTTGAACATTCCCTATTGTTGCATTTGTAATTTCAGTTATATGGCCACCTTACATAGCACACTTTTATTTCCTGTAGAGCCATCTTATTTGTTCATGAGTTCCAATCATATGAAGCTTTTCTGGCCTCATGAATGTGTATGTGCAGGATCATCATGGAAAAAATAGGCCCTTAAATTGCGATAAAATTCAAAAAAATCAAAGTTAGGAAACTTGATGTAAAAATTTGAATAAGTTATCTATATTATTTCAAAAATATGTAAGAATAGAATCTGTAGCAAATTGAATGTTGTTTCTAAACTACTAGGTTTTTTTTTTTTAAAACCATCTAATTGGTAAAAATTTGAAATTTCAATGCAGTGGTACTTAAATTTTAGGGGAAACATAAGAAGTAGGTGTCTGTTTGACCACCCTTACCACAATAAAATGAAAAAATATTTTTATAATATTTTAGATATAAGTGGAGGACTTATATCCCGATGTGATACATATTTTTTTATATTTTTTTTCAATGTAAATAATTAATTATGAATTTTTTATTACAACTTCTAAAAAATATAAAAAACATGTATGTCTAACCACCTTAACTTGGTCAAAACTTCATGAAATTCAATTTTTTTTTTTAATCCTATAGTATGTGAAGCATAGAACATGACACATGTTTTGGATTCAAAATCTATGATATCGTTTGAAAGCTATAGATTTTTTTCAATTAGCCTATCAATCGGGACTTTAGTCGTAATTTAAATAGAAAATGAATAATAATTATTTATTAAATTAAAAGTAAAGAATAATTTATATTGGTGGAAATCTGAGAATCTCCTATAAAAAACCTTTTCGTTTCATCAATTTTGGGTGTAAAAAAATCGTTAGCCACAAGGGAAATCATATCACTTACATATTGCCACTTTTTGGCCCATCATGATCCTGCACATACTCGAATCTTGAAGTTCATTATTGTGTGGCACCTTATCAAATTTATTGGGAGGTATAACTTTGGTATGTTTTTATGGGAGGTCAAACGAGGGAATGAATTTCCCTTAGCCACTCACATGTTTGTGTGAGTACATACCAGCCATTGGTGCATGTCTCTCACCTTCTTGGATTAGCCACCTAGCGAATAACCTAGAGTTGTGTTGCCTCAAAGTGAGCTTGTATTTTTTGAACAAACAACCTAGATTGATATCCAAACATAACCACCCAACCAAAATAACCCTGGACACAATAACCTCGTCATGGTAACCCAAAGAAAAAATAAGCTAGGGTCATAATAACCCATGGAAAAAATAACCCATGGTCAAAATAACCCATGGATAGAATAACCTCTGGTCATTTTATAATTTTTTTTTCCTTTCTCTATATTCTTATGGGGATATTTTGTCCATGGGTTATTTTTTCCTTGGGTTATTATGCCCGGGTTATTCTATCTAGGGCTATTTTGGTCAGGTTATTATGTCCTAAAATCCCTAGATTTGATCCACATCGTGTTGGACAAACAGTCGAGGCTTGATCCACCTTCTTAATTTTTTATTTTACTTTTGTTTTTCTTTCCTTTAGTTATTGACATTGCATGTTTTTTTATCTTGATGTTGCATATCATACACCTTGTGTGTGTCCTTTTGTGCTTACTTTGGTTTGACTTAGGATCTTGGATCCTGCAGGCTTGATCACCTCCTCGATTTTTGTTATCCTATACCATCCACATTCATACAATTGGACGGTCCCTCTTGAATGTATACTTTAGTGTGAGTTTGAATCAAGTTCATCCTCTAACTAAAGTGGGAGCTAAACATAATGATGGAAAAAGTATGCCTTTTCATTGCTTGATTTAGGAATAATTAATGATAAATTGGACTTAATATAACATTGATCTAGTTTTGTAATGTGTTTTACACATTCACATTAGGCCTTGGGCCCTTTTAAAGCTAAATAAACCTAACTTTTCCTTAATCTAGTGTTGTAAAGAGTATTTATTTACACCTTAAAATTAAATTTAGGATGCTTGTAAACTAAATGGACCTAATCTAGTGTTGTAATGTGTTTTATACATTCACATGGGATTTAGGATCCTTTTTAGCTAAATACACCTAATCTTTCCTTAATTTGATGTTGTAAAGTGTATTTATTTACACCTTCACATTGAATTTGAGTCCTCTAATATCATCATTAATAGGCCCCTTATACCCTATATTGTGCATCCCAAGGAACATTTCAATCAAAACCTCGACAATATCAATAAATAAACTTAATTTTTTCAGTCCCTGACACTTTCTCCTCCAAATAGGCCCTATGGGACCCATACGCCACCTTGGGTGTATGCATCCCACCTAGGTTGGACCCATACACCACAAATTCCATACGAGTCTCATTTCCAGGCCTATTTTTAAGGTTTTGAGCAAGAAATCATGGTTTTAAATTCAAATTTCTTGAATTTCAGCCTGTGGGATCTAATAAATGTGATATTATATGGGCTACCTATATAAATGAGGTCTCAAATCATTATTTCATAATAATAATTCTTGATATCAAGTCAACCACTCAAGAGTTAAGCATTCCAAGACTTTACAAGATCATCAAGAGAACATTCAAGATCATTTATAAGGCATTCAAGGGCAGAATTCTTCACCAATTGTTGTAGCAATTCAAGATCCATCATCATGTCAAGGATATCAAGTATTAGGTATATTATTGAGCTAGTGTTGTGATATTTCATTCAAGATCCAAGGTAAAGCATTGTTTTACACTTATCTCAAGATCTAGATCTACATCCTTCATAGCCATTTCTTGTTAGATTGTAGATTTACAAGACACAATTCAAGGTATAATTATCCATGTTTCATGTTCTTTGTTTAATTATCTAAAATGGGTTTGACCAAGAAAAACCCCCATTTACTAACAAATCAACATTTTTTTCTCTATTTACATGTGTGATTGCAAATATATGTGTCTTGGAGCTTGAAGAACCCTTGGAAATTAGGTTACAAGCTTGGAGAAAGTTGTTGGAGTTGTACCCTCATTTTTAAGGTTGATATCTTCACAAAAGGTCATTTATAGGTCTAAAATCAGGGTTTCAGATATAAAAATCAGTTTGGAAGGAAAGAGCGAAGATTGGAGCATAGGTCCAAACTTTGAATTCTTGAAAAATTGGAATGGGACTGATACACTAGAAGTGGCGTATGAGTCCCATTGTAGGTATTTTTCCAAATTTTGCAATTCCAAATACCCTTTTTCTAGAAACTTGTTCCAGACCAAAAATTTTAGATCTCAGATTGATATGCCAAGATTGGCATATGAGTCCTTGTAGGAAAAAATTTCAAGACTTTCAATATTTCAGGCCTTCATCCAGTCATCTTCAGATTTCCATGTGCACACATTTCAACTTGCAGCCTTCTATTCTATTTCACATGCATTTCTAGGTCATTTAGTTAAAGATTGCATCATACTAGGTTTTATCCTTTTGACTTGCATCACATTTATCTTTCCAAGCCCTATCTTGGTGGTGAACCCCTCATTAGTTTACAATGAGACCTTAGGGAATCCCTATTGCAAGATCTCTTTCTCCTTTTCATTGACATCTCTAGGGTTTCCCTTCAATGAAATAATTGTAAAGTGAGTTGTGCTCTATGTTCTAAACCATACAAAATCATATATAACATTTTATGTCCTTTCACCATATACTTAGCTTCAATAGTGGACAAAACAACCACAACCTATTGCTTACTCATCCAACTAATTGCACCACCAAATAAAGTAAACAAATAAGCATTGGTTGATCACCTACCCAATCTGAATCCACATAACCACGAATATCAAGGGAAATATTATCCTCATTCATATTACTATGATAACATAAGGAATACTTTGAGGTACCATGCAAATATCTGAACTCTTTTAAATGCATCCCAGTGAACTCTACCAGGATCAGACATATATCTAGAAATAACTCCCACTGCTTGGGCAATGTTTGGTCTAGTACAAACCATAACATACATCGAACTTCCAACTACACTCTGGTAAGCCACTTTTCTCATTTATTCCATCTCTGATGGGGATGTTGGACAATCTAAAATAGATAACTTTTTTCTAGTTGAAATAGGAACACACAATGGTCTACAAGATTTCATATCGAACCTATGTAAAATTGAATTGGCATACTTGCTTTGGCCAAGCCATAGCTTTTTGTTCACTCTATCTCTTCTAATTTTCATCTCAGGAATGTGCTTAGCTACACAAAGATCTTTCATTTCAAATTTAGCAGCAAATTAAGATTTCAATTCTAAAATCATACCTTTTCCTTTACCAATAAATAAAATATCATCAACATATAATGCAATAAACATGAAACAATCACCATAATTTCTATAATAAACACAATGATTTGATTTAGAATGCTCAAATCC
Source organism: Sequoiadendron giganteum (assembly GCA_007115665.2). Taxonomy (NCBI): domain Eukaryota; kingdom Viridiplantae; phylum Streptophyta; class Pinopsida; order Cupressales; family Cupressaceae; genus Sequoiadendron; species Sequoiadendron giganteum. The sequence goes on along the minus strand of CM021100.1, from coordinate 79,565,944 downwards.
AAAACTCAACACATATTACCACATCCTAGGAATTCGTTTTATCCATACAAATATTTCTTCAATTTTGAAACCAAATTACTTTTACCCTTCACCATGTAATGCTATAGTTGCTTCCCATAAATATCCTCCTCTAAGTCACCGTGAAGGAAAGTAGTTTGCACATCCATTTTCTCAACCTCTAAATCATAAGCAGTATCAATAGAAATAAAAAATATAATGGATGTCATTTTCGCAATAGAAAAAAATATCTCACCATAATCAACACCCTCAACTTGAGAGTAACCTTTTGCAACCAACCTTACTTTATACTTCTCAATACCTCCATTTGAACCAATATTTTTCTTGAATACCCATTTGCAACCAATAGGTTTTCTTCCTTCAGGTGATGGTACAACATCCCATTTATCATTATTTTTTAAAGCTACCATTTCTTCATCCATAGTAATCTTCCAAGATTATGCATCACTCATACCTAATACCTCTTCTACCGATCTGGGTCCACCCATTTTAGTATTGAAAGAAAAAATACATCTCCAATCATCAGGTGAATACCTTTCAAGTGGTTGAATATGCCTTGTAGACCTATTAACAAGTTTAGTTGGAGGTTCTTCCTCCTCTTCTAAAGATTCAGAGCTAGATGAGCTTCCCTCAACTTATTGTCTATCCATGAGCTTCAATTCAACTTTCTCAGGTGTAGAAGGAAATTGAATCACATCTTAGTTGCAATTTAATAGAAGAATACTTAGTTTCTCTAAAAATAACACTTGTACTATACCTTACCTTCTATGCAACAGGATCCCAAAGCTTGTATCCTTTCACACCATAACTATATCTGATGAATATACATTTCATATCCTTGTTCTCCAACTTTGTTCTCTTTTCCTTTGGCACATATGAATATGCTTCACAACCAAAAAGGCTATGATTTCTTAAAGAAGGTTTGTGACCTGAACATGTGTCTATAAGTGTCTTATCAACAAGATCTGATGTAGGAGACATGTTAATCAGGTAACAAGCAGTAACAACATCTTCAACCCAAAACCCTTGTTCTAGACCAACAACACTCAACATACTCCTAGCCTTTTCCATCAATGTCATGTTCATTCTTTCTGCAACTCCATTCTATTGTGGAGAATATGGAGTTATTTTTTTCTATGAATACCACAATCTTTACATAATCTATCAATAAATATACCCATTTCCTTATGTACTATAATCATCAATAAATGAAACATAATATGTGGATTTGCCAATTGAAGGAAAATCTAGAGGATCAAACACATTAGAATGAGTAAGATCCAATACACCACAAGATTTATGAGACTTCAAGTAAAAATAAATATGATTTTATTTTCCATAAATTTAATACTCAAAATAATAAAATTTAAGATTACAATCAGACAAACCTTCAACTAGGTTTTTATTTTTCAAGGTCATTCGACCCTTTTCTCCAATGTGGCCAAGTCTTTGGTGCTGTAACATAGTTTTATCTATAGGTAATTGTGATTTGGAAGAAATATCACCCTTGGGTGCCCAAAAGCAATGACAATCAGCTAAAGGTGAAACCCTCACTTCTTCCACATACTTTCTTTTTATAGAACCACCATTGCACTCAATAGTACATGCATTAAGCTTATACAATGTGTCATATCTAGAACAACTAGTAATCACCATAGAACCTCTAACCATCTTGTATCGTGCAGGAGAAAATACTACATGCACACTTGCATCTATAATTTTCTCATAGATAATAGATTTTGTGCTATCCTAGGGAAATGCAACACTCCTTTAATTCTTTTTTATTCTACCATCAAGAAACTTGATTCAAAATTTACCACGGGAAAAAAGGTTCAAATAAGAATCATTACCCAAGTACACCTTAAGTCCATCAAAATATTCATGTTCAAAAAACCAATCTCTATTAAAGGTCATATGGAAAGATGCACATGAGTCAACTAGCCATGTATCATTACCTATACAAGTTGCCAAAGATGCAATGAATGCATCACTATCTTCCTTCTCAGACTTAGAATCTGAATCAAATTTCTTCTTTTTCTTCATCTTTTCTTCCTTAGTGTCCTTACGAATATGTCCAGGCTTAGTGTGGTTCTAGCAAGTAACTTTGGACTTTATAGGAGATTTGGATCTCCCCTTGGACTCAGACTTATCATGCTTCTCATTATGTTTTTTGTTTTCCTTAGGTCTTCCATGAACATTGAGGGCTTGCTTGGCACTGATGGATACCTTCCTCCTCATCTCTTTAAAAAGAAAATAACCCACCACATCTCCAGTCTTCAATATAATATAAGTACTCCCAATAGCCATAACAAGTGAATCCCACAAATTAGGCAAAGAACAAAGCAAGATCTGAAATTTCTCCTCCTCATTCATTTTGACACCATCTGACACCAATTGAGCCTCCAACATTTTGATTGCTTCCAGGTGGTCTATAATTCATCTACCCTCTTCCATTCTCAAGGAATATAATTTCTTCCTCAATAAAATCTTGTTCACTAAAGATTTCACTTTGATACACCTCACCAAGCTTCTTCCATAGTTTCTATGCAGAGGTATCTTCATGGACATTGATTAAAACATAGCCTACTAGGAAAAATATGATTAGACCCTTGGCTTTATGATCCATAACATCATACTGAGTAGCTTGAGTAGGATCTAGAGGCCTTGAAACATTCCCATCAACAACATCCCACAAATCTGGATCTATCAAAAAATCATCCATATGTAGCTTCCACATTTCAAAATTATTTCCAAAAAATAAATCCACCTCTATTCTCCCTAATGAACTTTCCATCTAAAAAATCCTACAAGGTCACAAAGTATCTTCTGCATAAGCTCCCACTCAAATATGGATTAGTTCAAAAAATTAAACAACCCACAACTGAAACCAAATGTGATCAGGCTCTGATACCACTTGTAAGGAAGCTAAGGTGGTGGAACAACTTCCTACACTAATCTTGAGAGGAGAATAATGTGATAGTTTTACAAATCTTTAAGAGTAACACAAACTTAAATAGAAATAAACACAAATATCATGCATACCACAACACAATGATTTATGTGGGGAAAACAATTTATGGAGAAAAGCCCGACACTCCAAAATTTGCCCGATATAGTTTTTAGAAATCACAAAGATTACAATATACTTGGAGAGAAAGATTCTCACATGAGTATCACCAACCAGAGATACAGAGGCAACACAAATGCTATCTAAATCTTAGAATACATCACAATACATAGCCATAATAAAACAACCTCATAAAATAGGGTTGCATTCTAGGGAAACTCAATCCAACAAAATATCGACCATCAGATCTAAGACCCAGTGATGAATGGTCCAAATTTACAATAATAAAATTTACATAAAATGTAGCTTTCACGGGCGCTATCCCCTGAAACAACAAAAAATGGGTTCACCAAAATGAACCAACAAGATGATGAACCACAATTTTTCTTAGGGATTTTTCACTCAATTATGAGGGCGAATGCATAGATAACAATTAGAAATGATTTCTAACTATTATAGAAACTATGAGGAAAGTCTTGAGAGCTTAAAATGATGTGTACCTTTCTACAAGAAGCCTATTTTTGGGATACAAAGGACTCATTCAACTTTAGAGGTGAATGGGTCCATGTTAGGGTTTTTGAAACTAAGATCTAGGCTATTTACCTTGATGTCTACACTCTTAAATCCTTAGTTTTTAGCTTTTGAAAATGTGTAATAAATTTTGTAGCTTCAATTCTTTGCTCCTGCACTATAAAGGTCAACTTTTCAACTTGAAAACTTTTGTAACTTTTCTCTAAACTTCTTCTCCACTTGATCTTCAACCTATAAATTTGTAAACACACATTCAAGGGAAGAAAAACTTGTTGATTTTTAGTGAATAGGGGTTTTCCTAAGTCAAACCCCATTTAGGTAATTAAACCAAATGATGAAATAAGGAAATATGAACATGAAACATGAAACATTGAACAATGATACCTTGGAAGTTGTCTTGGAGTATAAATATGGAAACTAACAAGTAGTGGCCATCAAGAATTAGGGGGAATGGGTCCTACCACAAGTGTCTAGGTACTTACCTTCGGGAGGTGGAAGAACATCAAAAACCCATGTGAAATATGGAAATAAAGGTGGATCCTATAGAGGGAGGACCCATTCACCACCTAGGGAAAATGGGTCTTAGCGCCAATATCTAGGACCTCAATTTTACCAATTAAATGTTATACAATTTGAATTATGGGTATCAAGATATATCCTTAGAAGGTATCACAAATAAGTCTTAAATTTTAACTAAAGGCGATAATTAACTCTAATTAACCATAATTTATTAAGGAGACCCTAGATAAGTGTGAAAGTGTGTTACAACACTTTCAAACACCATACATAAGGTACAATTTAGGTGCATTTCATTAAAGATGGGCCCAAGATCAATGTGAATGTGTACACCAGATTAAAATACTAAACCTAGGAAAAAATGAGGTTAATTCAATGACATTTATTCCAAAAACAAGTAAGGAAAAGGGATAATTTTTCTGTTACTACACCCCCCAAACCCCTGCAGGGCATGTTGCCCCTAGAACCTGAGTTGGGGGGATGAGCTACCCTAGATCCCCATAGGGGGTACCCCGTGCACCCCCACATTGAAGTATCGACAATGCCTTATGTATTTGCAAGGTCGAGACACATTTTCCCAACACAAAGGAGTAGCAAGAAAGGGGGCAAACTAAAAAATTTCAAAACCCTCAACCTCCACCTCTAAAGGAGAGTAGTCCACCTCAATAGGAGTCACTATTTGAAGAACAGGGAAGAGATTAGAAGAAAGGGTATAAAAGTCTCCCTATATCAATGAAACTATGTGGGTTGTTAGAAAAAATAAGAATGACAACCAAACTCAGATGAAACACAAGACCAAATCTTGCAGCAGAAGAGCAGTCACCAATAGCATTAGAAGTAGAACAATAGATTCTCACACCCATCCTATAATACACTAAAAAAAACTCAGCATACTGCCACATCACCAAAACTACCTCATACGAGAGCTTCTTTATCAACTAAAGATTCTTCCTAAAATAATAGGACTCCAATAAAATGATGGCCTCATGAACCATGAGAACCCAAGCCACTACATCCACAAAAATCATGAACAAATCCAACATCTAGTAGAGAGGACAACAAAAACACTCTTCATGAAACTAAACCAAGAAATCACCAAGAGAGCCCAAAAAGGATTAGAGAAATCCTCCACAAAGTAGAAGGAACAAGGGTCAAAAGCACAATTTCTGCATAGGACAAAATACTGTACCAAATCAATAGTCACTAATAGAACAGGGACCAAAGTAGCCTCTAATAACAAAATCCAAACACTTTGTAATAGAAAAAAATATACCCCCAGTCCACCAAAACCACCTTGAGCAGAAGGACATGAAGCGAGTTCTCCAACAACCAAGGTAGAATCCTATACAAACAAAATCCCATTAAACCAAATTGGGGAGAACATTGATCCACACCACAATCAAAGCTTCCAAAACGTAGGCACTGGAAAAAAGAAATGAACAAGAGAAAACCAACATGCCAACCATGTCAAAATGCCTCCTAACCTCCCAAGAACACCACTACAAATCAAGAAGTCAACAACAATGGCCACCTAAGCAGAAGTATCATCCACCCTATGACACTACACACAATCACCCTCAAGTAGGTGTTAGCAATAGAACTTTGAGAAATTTGGAGCAACGAGCACAACAATAGATCCAAAAAACTAGGACAAGCAAGGGGAAAGTAACAAAAGCTTCCCACAAAATCTCAGCTCAAAAAACTTAAGTCATAGAACCACAAAAAACCCTACATATGCATCATCATCATCCATTTCAAAACCTCCATCACTAACCCCTTCAGAAGAGTTCAAATTTGCAGACCCACTCCTCTTCCCACCTAGGCGCTACATTTTTTCTATCAGTCTATACATTGTTGATCCTAAAGAATCAAAGCATTTTAAATATTCAAATCCATCAAGAAATTAAAGATCAGATCCCTTTAGAAAGATGTTCTTTTCTTCAATCCTCTAAGGGAAGCCATTGAAGGGTTGGTGAGTTGTAACAAGCATTGTTCATTCAAAATTCCATTCTCTTTGTCATTTATCTTTCTTTCAAGGTTTAATTATGAAACTGGGTTTTGACTAAGGAAAAATCCCATTCAAATAAAATAATTTTTCCTCTTTGTGTATGTTCATATTACAAGTTGAAGAAGAATTGAAAAGATATTGAAGAATTTTTTACATTATTACACAAGTTGTCATCACTGTTGTCAAGCAATAGAAACTCAATTGTGAATTTTATTCCCAACTTTCCGAAAATGCAACCTATGTCAAATAGAAGCCAAGATCCAACATTAGAGGATTGTCAGAAGTGTTTTTAAAATCCCTAACTAGGAACCATTCTCCCAAGGGAAAACGCGTTTTTCAGTAGGACTCAAAACCAACTTCTGGTAATAGGTACATGTGTTCAGACCCTTCTCAGATATGCCTTAAAACTATCATTTCCATTTTTGTAATTTTAGGAATTTGGATTTTTTATACTAGGTATTGTTGTTCATTGGTTTGAATGATTCAAATCATTCTGATTTAATTCTAGACTTTACCTATTCTCTTAAGCATTGAGATCGAGGTCTGATTGACTCACCATTGAGATTGATCTCTTTCCTAATGAAATGGCCTTAAGGAAAGATACTTATTAAGAGATCCCACAAATAACCACATCTTATTTTGGGAACCCTCTTTCCTACCTTTTCAGTAAGAATTAGTTACTGACCCTTAATAATAAAAAAATCATCATACTAGTAAAACTTAATTACCATAATGTTAAAACTGTAATGCTCAAAAATAATAACTGCTAATAGTGAATCCTCCATTCTTTATAAATGATTTAAAAATAATAGTAATATTAATTTGATAACATGGGATTTAAAAGGTTGGTTGCACCTTATTCCTAATAGTGGTTGCATGGTGATGATGTTAATAAAATATTTTTCGTTACATGGGGAATATTGCTTGTGATATGATATGTACAATTGAGGAGAATAATGTTATTTTCGGTGGGACCAAACAAAAGTGTTTTCTTTTGATAAATTGAAAATTAATCCTTGGGTTCTTGGGCCTTGTGGATATGGTGGAAGAGATAGAATTCATCCAAAACACTTCAAAAATGTAGTTTCCTTCTAGATCTAGCAACTGCATCTAAACTTCATCCTCTTATAGATTTGTCTTTACATGTCTAATTTGAACAAAGTAAAAGACAATCATTTTTTTTGAACACCCTAAACTCAATGGTAAGCTCATATGTGCAATAGCATACACCAAGATAAACTTCCAATATAAAGCCAAAAATTGGACCCCATAAAATATGGTATTTCTATCAATTTTTTTATTCTGTAGATTATTATTTCATGCTAAAGAAGAGCATACTCAATTTTTTTTTATAAATATATGATATACTTAAAAGACCAACTAAAGGCACTCAATATAATTTAATTCTATGTAATATTGGGTTATGAAAATAACCACCCAAGATCTAAAGGCCTAATAGAAAGCACAAAAAGAAGAATATTAACATTAAAAAGATAAATTGTATTCCTATCAAAGAAAACAAATAGAATGAATGATGGATTGATTTCAATGAGTGAGAATACAAAAATGACTCCTTGATTATATACATGAAGGTGAGACTTATGACTACTTAAGATTATGACATTTATCTTAATCTTAAGACATAAGACATAAAGTGATAAATATTCTCTATGTACCTTACATAAATTTAACTAGACTAGTGTGAATAGAACCTACAAGATAAACTTGTTAGATAATATCGATGTTCTCACCAACACTATAAATGCAAAGATCACATCCACGAGTGGCAATCTAAACAACAATAGAATATAATTAGTTTATAGAATCCAAATTAATCATCTAATTAGATCTTAAAATTTCATTACACTCAATTTTCTATCTTCAACATCCCTTTCTTCTTTCTAAAATTCAACTAAATATTATATTTACTTCACTCATTTGTCTAAACTAATTATATATTTAAGAACTAAATTTATTTGTTTAGTTAAAATAAGTAGACAGAGAGAGAAATTGATTTATTCCTCTGTCAATACTATGCTACATACAGTTAAATTTGGTGGAGGAATAAAGTAACTAACTCCTTTTTTCTGAACTCCTTTTTTCTAAAGTTAAATCACCAAATTCTTTTTAAATGTCAAATCTATCTTCGTTTAGAAAAGCCCTTGGAAACAACCGCAGTCGTGTACGCTCAGAGGTTATCTATGTTCCAAACTTAATTAACAACTCAGTTAGATCGGTTAGCTTAATTAGAGCCCTATCCAATCCAAATGAAAAGCGAGAACAAGGCCGATGCAACATCATATCAGAGTCGGAAGTAATGATCCAGAGCTTTAGGTATCTCATACTAGGTGACGTTCTGGGTTTGAGGTATGCTTGGCGAATAGAAAAGTAACATAAATCATCTTAAATTTTAAATTTTACTTCGCACAAATACAGAGAAAACTATACGACGGCCATTAAAGTTCACATAACGTTAAAATAACAGCGTAAAACATGTTCAACCACCGTTCAATTTCTAGTTGACGGTTCAGGTTTGCTGTGAGATGTCAACCCCTGGTTAACATATCATAATCTGAAGAACGTCCTCATACATCTTCCCCAACCATCACTCATTCTCTCGATAGATATTCTCTCAAAAATTCATAATTAATGGACGGTAAGATGGAACACCAACCGAAAAATGGGACTTCGAATGCACTCATTTGCTGCTCTTTTGTTTTGGTTATTTATGTTCTTTGCCCATACTTTCTTCAAGGGAGGGAAATAGGAATGGCACGCTCAACATTTAAGAAAAGGGTGGCGAACCCTCTCAAAAGAATGTGGAGGTACTTGTATAAGCGATTATTCAGAGCCCACAAGAAGAGTAAGCAATCCCATTTCTTATAATCCATTGTTTCTGTATGAGTGTAAATTAATTACCTGTCTTTGTTTCCTTTGTTTTTGTCTACAGAAAGTGGAATTTGTGTTTTGTATGAAGACGTCAAATCCTGCAATGACGAAGATGTTAACGTCTTGTGGTCGATTCTCATGAACCTTCACAACAATACCCCTTGTGCCAATTCAGTCAGTTGCAGTGTTCCAGGCAACTCCAACCCTTCGAATGCCTGATGAGAAAATAATGTAGTTAAGTTCAAGTATGTCTGTAAAAGATTCAGTTTTTGTTATGGAGACCAAATAACTAAACTTGATGCCTTTGCTTATAATTTTTCAAGTGATCATTTACATGGCTTCTAAATTCACAACCAATTATGTTTCTACACCAAACTTCCAGAACATATTATGATAGCACAATTCAACTCTTCAATGTCATAAAGAGCCTTAGATCTTTCATAATGACTGTCAAAATTATAAGCAAAAGGAACCTACATAATATCCTAATTACATCAAGTTACCATATTTGTATTAAGTATGACAGTAACAAAACGAAAAGAGATATTGAAGAGCATAAAGTTGTTTTTATGGTCCATGATATTATGCATGAAGCTTCTAGATATAATAATGTATTTCGATTTTGAACCAATGTTTACAAACACAGTTTGTAATCCATAGTTAGATGAGAAAGAATGGTAGAAAGATTGCAAGTTAATCTAGTAAGTGGTGTTAGGAAGGTTAGGCATTGAAAATCAAGATTATCATAACAAAGAATGTGAAATGATCAATAGAAAAGTAATGCAATGAGTATGATTTTAGAAGGATAAAGGTCTTAGACAAAGTTGTAAAAGTAGCCTAAACAAAATAGCTGAGAAGGTACAATTTTTCATGCAGATTTAAATATATATTTTTTTTAAAATTTAAATAATTATTCATATTATTTTTCTTTCTCTTTTTTTTAAATAATATATATTTTTTTTAAAAATAAAATCTTTTGCTAATTTCATAGAATTGGATAATTAATTTTAAAATCTAGTGGATAATAATGTTGATAAATTATTTAATATTAATTTTATTATTAGCATTAATAAAAAATTGAAACATATATTTTGTCATATTATATTTAAGTTCACTAGAACAAAAATATTCATATAGAGTGTAGCATTTTTTTATAGATTTTGTTTTGACAATGTTCCTTATTTATATTAGTTTCTTGAGTATAGATCATTACTTATTTATAAGGAACCTTTATTTATTATAAAATTGTAGAAATAATATTTGATAAACATAATATATGGCGATTTTTAAAATGCTAACATTGAGTTGAATCTACTTGTAAAAGGACATGTTTGAGTGATTCAATTTAATTTTCCAAAAGTACAAAGTGAAATTTCATTTTTGATATTTTTATAGTTGTGTGAATATTCTATTAAAGGTTTCCTATGTGGCTAAGGGGACTCCATCTAAGGGATTTCTATCCAACTCCGTTAAATTTACTAGGCTTAAATCATGTATATTTTGTAAAAGTAAGTAGTTACAATAAAAAAAAATAGGATGTCTTAGTAGTGGGTCTCACTACAATGCTTTTACCCATAAATTGATGTAAAAAATAAATGGAATTAAAACAATTATTAGAAAATTATTTAAAATAACCCAAGAAAATTAAATCACAAACTAATCACTATATTAGCATAAGTTTTCAATATTTTTATCTTGTATTTCATAGAGTTGAGCTTAATTGGTTAAAGAATTGTGATGTCATTATTGAGACCTATGTTAAAATTACAAAGAGTCATCTAATATGAATTTCTAAGTTGTCAATTTTGGTCTTCCATATTTTTGTTCAAGTGTGGAGTTTGTTTCTAAATAAGTGAATATCTATGTTGTGACTCTTAGTCTTTCATGGGGTTTTTTAGAGTGGTCACTTGAAAGGTGATAATATTAATCTCATGGTTATGCTCACAAGAGATCAAGTATTGGTCTCATGTTGATGTTCATATGAGTAGAATAATTGAAAATCATTATCAATTAATATATATGTCATTTTTTGTACCTACATAATATATACCATAATAAGAATATAGTGTAGTCATCATAGGAAGGTCCAAAAAAATATTTTCCAACAGTGTAACCTCGAGAAAAAACTAAATAATATACACAACATGATATTGTAAAACAAGAAAATATTATAAATATGAATTAAAGTTCATGTAATACTCTATAATTAGTATATCTTGAATACTTTTGTTACAACATGATTACAACATATTAGACCTTAACCTTAACCTTATCTTATAATATAATGTTTATAATTTCAAATGAATGTAATCCCAACTATGTGATTCCTTACATTAGTACTAATTATCTATGTTATGCTATGCTCTAGTAGATACTACTTCATTGTCTAATTCATTTGTATCCCTCCATTGAATCTTTATAAACTTACAAGGTATCCTTTTCTACTTAGTATGTTGGTATTCATTTGAAAAATATTAAACTAGTTCCCTTTGGTTTGATCCAATTTCATGTGTATCCCACTATTGATGATTAATATATGACTTGTTTTAGTAGGCCACAATATATTTGAACCACACAAATATAAGAGAAAAACCCAAAACAACCAATGAACACCTGCAACCTTTCTTCAATACAATTTTCTCAATATATTCAACATTAACAACAAATAACTTGCAACCATGATATTAATAACAATAGAAACCAATTGACTAGTTGGCATTAATGACAACACCATCATTCTTGCAACAAGGATATGTTTTTGGATGGTATTTTTATGATTTCAAATCCTCAATTTGATGTCAACTTGTGTTATTTGAATTTTGGGAATTAAGAGTAATATATATACAAATGCAATGCTATTTCACATAGTTTCACCTAGCAATTTCATGTTTTCAAGCATTATAGAAAATTTATGAGATCAAGAGTTCACAAGAGCATTCAAGAAGGCATTCAAGGACAAAATTATTAGAGTTTATTGCAAAAATCAAAGATAAAATCATCATGTAAAAGATATAGTACATCATGCATGTTGTTGAGCTAATATGTTGATGTAGAATTGGAGATCCTATTCAATCTTTGTTTCAGATCAAGATTCAAGATCAAGATCTATATCCATTGAGGCCACTTCATGCAAGATTGTTGATTTATACTCCAAGGTTCAATTGAGGATTGGTGAGTTGTGGTATTGCATTGTTTATTCATCTTTCCTTTTATTCACTGTTTCATTCTAGGGTTTAATTGCCAAAATGGGACTTGACCGAGGAAAACCCCTATTCCCTAACAAAACAACATTTTTCTTCTCCTTTGATGTGTGATTGTAGGTTTTAGATAAGAGATCAATTGGATAATTTTTTTTTCAAATTTGTCACCTTCCCTACAAGATCATGAAAACTAATCTACAAAATTTGTTTATGGGTTTCTGACAGTGTCTCACAAGGATATGGGAGTGCAGATAATGAAGGAAAAAAAACATTTTTTTAGAGCCCTAATAGGGACCCATTCACCACTGGGCGAGTGAGTCCTAAGTGAGGCTTGAAAAAGAACTTTTTTAATAGGTACACATGATGTAAACCATCTTAGAACTTATCTTTTTATTGTTATATTAGTTAGATATTTTTTTCTAATACTCATCTAGGCATAATTGAATGAAATAACTAGTGAAAAGAGAGGTTAATCATCTTGATTAGATCATCACGTCATCATTTTTCGGGGTCAATATCCACCTCCCCATTTTTCAATGTTTCATTTTGGTAAATTGAACTTCTTGCGAGTTATAGTTTTATGATTTTGGAGTATCTTTTCATATAAGATTAGATATTGAATTCATTTGAATTGAATTAGATCTCATTTAGGGTATCTAAGTTTTCCTTCAAAATTGCATCTCATTTAGAGTTTTTATGATTTCATTGTTTGCATTCTTTAAATCTGAAAAATACAAAAAAATAGACTTTTTGCATATCATTTTGCGTCACATAAACTTGCATTTAAATATTTTGAAAAAAAATGAATATCAAACTAAGTGTTTTAGGTCATCATTTTGTCATAATTTGCACTCAAATTTCACATTGCATTTATAGAAAATTAAACCTAAAACTTACTATAGCAAATTGAGTCTAAAAGTCATTAGAAAAGACCTAAAAATTAGTAAAAATTTGTGTCAAAAACCTAATATAGGACCCATTCGCCATAGGGAAAATAATTCCTTGATCATGCCTAAATCTACATTTCTAGAATTTAAAAACTTCATTTTTGTGTTTTTGTTTATTGTTATCAAATCTCTATTATAGTTTTCTAATTTTTTGTTTCATTCATTTTGTCATATCTAGCTTAATTTGGTACATTAAGTGCATTTTCTAAATTGAATTTTCACTTACAACATTTCATTTTTTGATTATTGCATAGTGTAATCAATAAATTTTTGTGTTTAGAATCTGAAAATTGCATTCACACATTTCATTTTAGGTGTTTGTATTGCATTTGTACCCTCTTTCCGTTTTGGGTTTGCATACTAAGTTTGTAAAACTTGTACATGAGCTTTACAAATTGGTGTCCTATTAGCAATACTATTGTGAGATGTAGTCTGAGACTCATTTCATCCTGTGATATATTATTCGTCATGGATATTGGGTTTTCTAGCTCTTTTCCTAATATTGTTGATAATCAACACCCTATGTATCATAACATGTATACCTCATTTCCGATGACTTCCCTTCCTACAACCCATGTGCATGATGTTCATATGCCACAAGAAAACATAAAAAGAATGGATGAATTCCTAGAAAATTTACAAGAATTTTTGCATAGTGAAAATATGGATACAAGTTGTTGGAACAAATTAATCTATTGAGAGGGGGGTGAATCAGTAGATACTAAAATTTTAACCTTCTTATCCTAAGTGCAGACACAATGCTTCAATCTAGATGTGTAGATTAAAGCATGAAAATATATGAAAAAAACATGCACACAAAAGATCAACATATAACAATAGACATACATGGAAAACACAAGATGGGAAAAAGCCACAATGAGAAAATACTGAGCTAGGATCTATTGTCCTAATCTAGCCTCATAAGGAAAGCTATTGTTACAAATTATAAGGGAACCAACCCTAAGGAGACACCTATCCCCTGAACTGAGCACTAACTTGGCTATCTAATGACACCAACCTATCAGATTTACAAATTGATTGATTATTACAATTTGTTCATTAATAACACAAATCAATGTTACAGCTTTCACTGCAACTAGTCAAGTTTTTGTTTCTCTCTCAACAACTCACTTCTCTGCTCAGCACCTCATTGGCTCATCTTTATTCTTCTCCTTTCTCTTTAGTGAATTCTTGGTCCGCCTCAATGCATACTCATAGCCTTTTGTAGCTCTCCTTTTTTGTTTAGTGTATTCTTTGTCTGTCTCTAGAGCTTAGATTACCTACTACATTGTACTCAATCTCTCCTTTAGCTAAAAAGCTAACTAGACAATCATCTTATCATCTATTTTTTGTAGTTGCTAACTGATGATAATTTCCTCGAGATTCTACACTATAATTTTATTTATATTAGGGTTCTAGGATATATTTTCTACCAGCATACATTTGCATTGAGTCTCACAACATTCATTTTGGTACAAAGAATTTCCCTTCACTTTCACTCCATCAAACCCTAAGATCGAATATGCAATTAATGGATCCTTCTACTTGTTTGGTTTGATCTTGATCCCAATATCTATAGGTATCTATGTCATCATTATGTGCATCAAATCTCAATACAGTTGTCATTGATGTAGGTAGAACATTTAATTCTTACTCCTATGTTAGTTTCCAAACAAAAACCCTATTTACATGGAGTTAGTCGTTTGACACCTTCATGTCCAAATCTGAGCCATTGATCACCTATCTTCACACCACAATCCAGTGTCCTTCATTCATTGTTACATCTTTAAAACATGATTGTTACATAAATGGTCTTTAAATCTCCACTGTCAATCTTTAGCTTCATCGCGCATTGTGGTATTACTTACGAATTTTTCTTTCATTTATGTGATGTGAATATGATTAGTGATCACCATTTGATCGCATACCTTTGATCCTACACCATCGATCATTCTTTCATGTATTGTTGTTGTACATATGTCTTCATTTATCCATCAATGATCATTGTTGGATAACCTACCAATCAATCTACATTGTCTCATGTTATCTTACTAGCACTAATAATTGGCCCCCAAAATCTCCATGGGCTAGTGGGATAATTTCATATGTCCTCTTCTGACATCATACTCCACTACTATTCAACACTCAACTCTCATCACAAAAATCTTCGTAATAGCCAACGATGCAATGAAATTTTGAGCCTTGTACATGTTGTCACTCTTTACTAACATAACTCATGACATAGTCCTCCAAATGCTTCACTTCACAAAACCAATGTAAAGCAATGGGGTGATATGATGCCACATGTCACTAGACCAACCAAGGTTCTATCCTCCATCATTGTGCATTATTCTATCAACACATGTTTGATTTTGACTCATTCGTCACTTCCTCATGAGACTTAGGTGGGACCCACCACAAACACATCAGGCTGGTGAGCATCATTCGATCAACATGATTACGTTTGTTGATTCATCTTTGTCACTCATTGCAAAACAACAAGATGATTTCAAGAACTTTTCCATGATGCACAAGATATTTGTGATAGTCGTCATATCTTCTAGCTATGAATGCACACTATTATATCTCTGAGGGAATATATCAGTGGCATCAAACAGATGACTAGGTAATGGGGTCAGTCACTGAATGAGCTTAAAGGCATAATTTTATGAATTAAGTGACCTACAACCTTCAACAATAAATTAATAGTTGTGTTGCCAAAAAGTGTAGTCTTTGGCAATTTTTTGCTTATTTTGGCCTTTTCCCTTAGATTTTGACCTTGTTTTCCTTTAATCCAGTCTCACAATCTTGCAAATCAGCAATAATCTAACGGTGTTTTACTAAGGTATTGTGAAGTGTTGTAACACATCTTCCCACTTTTCTAAGACCCTTTCAACATAATTCACCTAAAAAACACCCATTTACCCCTTTCCAAGTCTTGTGTCAAGGTGTTGTAAAGTGTTGTAAGGTATTTTCACATCTTCCTAGGCTTATCATCCACTAATTAACTCTTTTCTTATGTTAATTTGTTCCCTTAATTTACTTTTAGTCCGGACTTAATTGTGTTTTAGGAGAAAAACCTAATAAACATCATTAATCAACGTTTTATTCATGACCACCACTTGAAATTGTCCAAGTGGACTAGGTCGCCACCTAGGGCGACATAGTCCCTTTTGGCATAAACTTTAAATTTAAGATAAAAACCTAATGGGAATTTTCCTCCAAAACCCTATTGTCTTCCTATCATGTTGCATTTTTGGGAAAATTAGAGTTTAGCATGTATAAGTAAGGGCTTTCATCTTCATTTTGTCTCTCTCAGTCTCTCCTTAGATCATTTTTTCACCTTCACAAGTACTCTTGCACTCAAGCTTCCAAAGAAAATAATCAAGCACAAGGACATCACAAGCAACCTCCATTGGAGTTGGTTCTTGCATGTTGCAGACTTCAATCATCAAAGGTTTGGTAAGCATTTGTATTGAGTTCATCATTCAATCTTCATTTCCTTTCATTATTTCTCATTTGGGTTTAGTTACCATCAAATGGGTTTGACTCAGGCAAACCCTTATTCCCTAACCCCAACATTCTCTTTGTATTTGCATGTTTTTTGTAGGTTTTTACTTAGACTTAGCAAGATTCAAAGTGTTGGAGAAAATACAAACATTCTACTCAAGTCACATCAAGGCATCAAACCCTAGAAGGAACAAAAGGACAAGTTACAGGTCATTTTTAGGAGTTTCAGACATAAACTGCTGCAAAAAAGGAAAGTACCAATCGGGACCCATAAAAGCATACCCTAAATCTTCTAGAAGCACTAGGAGGACCAGGTCCCCACTATTGGCGACCTTGTCCCTGTGCTAAGCCTAAAAAGGTGTTTTTGTATTTCTAGGTACCCTTTTCCCAAAAACCCTGTGCAACAGAATTTCCCGATAGGAGAACTAGGCCGCCTAACTTGGCATAAGTATCCCTCTGCTGATTTCAGACAATTTCTAGAACATTTCGAGGGCTATCATCTGCAACATTCCATTTCTAGGTACACAATTTCTAAACTTTCCAGTTTACTTCTAGAATAGCATACATTCAGTTCATTTTAGTTTAGGTGCATTTAGTTACATTTAGCTTTGTTTACATTTCATTTTAGTTTTGAGCCACACATATCACAACCTAACCCAACCCTTCCTTTGAATGCAACTACCAAAATTCCCATAACCACTAAGTGGAAAGCAATTCATTCCTACACCAAGTGCTCCTAGGTGAAAAACCCTAGGGGCCTAGTAAAGGGAATCCTCTTTCCCTAGTCAGTGTTATATATATATTTTTGGTGGTTCATTTTTGTGAACCTGACCATAGACCACTTGCTAACTTTTTTATTTTTCATTTCATCTTAGGAAATAACTTGCATTGCATTGAAAACTTTTGCATTGTTTGCATCCTAGGGTTTGTAGAAAAGTGCATTAGTTAAAATTCATGCTAGACGACACTTTGCATTACATTTTCAATAAGAAAATACAAAAATATTTACATTTCCCTTCTTTGTTTGCATTATAAAATCATAAAAAGCACAAAAAGTAGTTAAAGATTTAGAAAACAGTCAAAAACAACACTATTGGGACAAAGTCGCCACATTGGGTGACCTGGTCCTCTTGCATCTATCACATTGTAATTTTTGGCACTTTTAAGGCATTTCCTTCCTCTCCTTTTACATTTTTGTTTTATGTTCTAGAATTTTAGTTATAAGTAGTTTAGTCTTGTTTGCTTACATTGCCTTAGCATCTACCCCCTCCTTAGGCACCTTGGTATGACCATTTGGTGTTCCCTTACCGATACAGTTGTGAGACAAAATTCTAGACTCATGGAATCTAACAACAACACTATTGTTGTAGATCTTGTGATCTCCCAAACTTCAACTCCTAGTATTGACGATGGTACACTAGGCTTAGAGACCATTCTTAGCAGCTCTCTCCACCTAGTTGACACACATGGTGATAAAAAAATTGATAACCTCCCACATGATAAGGTATTTCAAATCCATGCTAATTTAGTTGATTATCAACATGAACTAAGCCTTGAGCCCATATCTAGCACTACCATCCTCATCATAGAGAACCTTCATCACTTACTTGACTATTATTATGGCCTAAGTTTCATGAAGATGATAGTATAAATCTATCACAAACATGCCTCTTCTACACCCAAGGTATATACCTCACGCCCTCTTTTCATTGGTTGTGTTGAACTTTCCACTCCTCCCCTATCAACCATAACTTCGATACCCACCTATGTATCTCCTACCGTGACAACCACTGTACAACAGATTAATGTGATACCTTCCCTTAGCATCCCTACTAGTGTTCCTACTTCCCTTGTGGCATCACATCCCTTAACTTCTTCCACCAACCCTACTTCCCTTCCACCTCATACCACTTACACCAATCCCCTTATTACAATTTTTTTTCACACTGTCACCTCCATACAACAAAAATCTCCACTATCAACCAAAGCCAACATGGTTCCCTGACCCACTACGTTCATAGCAATCCATTATCTTTAGACATCCTACGCACCCCCTTTCCACAGGGAATAGAGATTCCTAGATTCGAGAAGTACGAAGGGAAGGGTGACCCTTCTAATCATGACAATTCCTATACTACCTTATGTAGTGACTTTTCTCTTGATGACGAGTTTCTAGCTAAGTTATTTCCTAGGACCATCAAAGATACCGCCTTGGATTGGTTTTCCTCCCTTCCCAATAATTCCATTAATTCATTTAATGAACTAGTGGATACCTATATTAATCATTTCCAAGTCCATATGACCACTAAGAAAACCTTGGCTAACCTCATGAGATGTAAGCAAGACACCAACAAGAAGATAACCGAATTTATCTCTTGTTATTAGGCCCTTTATTCCTTGATTGATGTCAAGATACTTGACACACATCTGCAAAAAATGTTCATAAAATACCTCTTAACACCTCTCTAAGACAAGCTCACCCTCATGAAGTTCCCCTCTTTTATGCACTTGTTCCAAGTTCTTTGTGACTATCGTAACTCAACTAGTAGTTGTGATTCATGATCCACTTCTAGTAGAGTTGAGAAGTCTGAAACTTCTTCCCAATCCAATCCTCAACCATTCTGTAAACCAAATAAAGGGTTTCTACAATTTAACCCTCTGTCCCAAACCACACCACCTGCTAATAACCAAGTGGCCAAAGTTAATTCTACCATGCCTTTCAATTATGGAGACCCTAAGTGCACCTTCACGCCCTTACCCAACACCCTTTATAACACTATGACCTAATTACTCCAACAACAAATGATTTCTTTACCTCCCATTCATACACCTGATCCCAATAAACCATTACCTCCATCCTATAATTCCACTACTTATTATTACTTTCATCAATAGAACGGACATGACACTGCACAATGCAAGTGTCTCAAGCAACTTGTGCAACACCTAATTGATTCAGATCGTCTATCTATTGTTGGTGTCAATGATAATAGAAATAAGTATGTGGCACCTCCCAACCAAAACTTGCAAATATTCACCAACCCCATGCCCAAACATAATGTTTCATTCTTCAAAGAAAGCAAAACTCCACCACCTGATGTCATGAATGTTGACTCACATGATACACATTCCACTTCTCTTCCCATGGTCACCCATGTCACCCCTATTAATGAAATGGTGGATCAATTGATGTCATCCATCGTGAAGGCCCAACCAAAGGACCTCTTGAGATCATCTTTTCACCCCAAGATATACAAAGAAATCTTCTTGATGGTCCTCTCTACATAGCTAGTAGAATTTATGATAAGCCCACTAATGGGATACTCATAGATCCCGTCTATGGTGAGAACGTGATCATAGAAGAATTTCTAGTATTACATGATATTGCTCAAGATGTTTATAATTGACCTACTACTTGGGTCAAAATTCATAATGGTTTCGTGTATCCGATGATTGGATCGATTTCCCTCCCATTATAGATAGGTCCGAAGACATTGGATGTTACCTTTTCCATCATACCACAATCAAACCAATTTTTTTTGTGACTTGGCCACTTGTGGCTTCATTCAAAGAAAGTGGTCCCATCTATCATCCACAAGTCTATGAAGTTTTTTGTTGACAATGACATGTTCACTATCCACCATAGTGGCTTTGAGCCCATCACCCCTACACGATACTTCTTTCTCATTGCCTACCAAAAGTTCAAAGCTAAGAAGATCTTGAAACTTTCTCTCCACAACATACCCCCTTCTACTTTGGAATCCACTATCCTTGATGAAGCTATGTTGTAACTTGACTCTGAAATTCCCAATCACACTTGAAACCTCTTCTACATTATCCAAGAGGCCTAGGGATCATGATAGAAGTTTCATTCTCCCTCCCCACACTAAACAAGTTTACAAAGCTAAGGAGAAAGTGGATGATCCACCCATTGTTCCTCCCATCTCTCCTCCCAGGGACAATAAACAACCTATGTTGGACTAGACCGCTCCTTCCCCATGCACCTTGATAGAAAATAAAAAAAGGAATAAGAGGCTAGGGAGCGTAGGCGTCACCATCATGCTCTTTCTCGCCTTTCTCGTGAGGAAGAAAACATTGAAAATTATAATCCACCTATGATAGAAGTCATTCCTATAGACCCTCCTCCACCTCCACAACCTGATCCTACACCACCCTCACCACCAATCTTGCATGCCTGCACTGACATTTTCATTAGAGCTACCATTTTCATCAACCTAGATGATGATGATGATGATGAGAATGATCGAATAGATGAAGAGGTACACAAAAATTTGAATTCACTCTTCTCCTCTTCCATGAGAATTCATGAAAATTATCCTAGGACAAGCATTGACCTTGATGTTAGTTCATCAATTGCAGTGGTTCCTCTCACTCTTTTCCCTCCCGAGTTTTATACCGAGCAATATTGGGAGGCGAATTACTTTTTGGCAGAGTAATGCACATGCGCCTTACTAGTATTTTCTTTTTATTTTTTCATTTATGCACCTTTTTTTCCCCATAATTGACATGTTTAATCTTTTTCTCCCTCTTTATTACATTCTTCCATATGTATCTCCATTCTTCTATATGTCCTGCATTCCTTTTGGCTTTTCATTTTTCCTTTTTTCTTTCATTTGGGGATGATGTAATGCATTGAGACCGCAATGTCTCCTTCATGTTGACCCAAATGAACCTCTTTTCCTTTTTTTATTTCCTTTCTTCCTTTCATTTAGGGATGATGCAAGCATTCGGACCAAAATGTCAACTTCATGTTGACCCAAATGAACCTATTTTCCTTTTCATTTCATTTATGTCTTTCATTTGGGGATGATGCAAGGCATGGAGACCAAAATGTCTCCTTCATGTTGACCCAAATGAACCTTTTTTCCTTTTTCCCTTCTATTTGAGGATGATGCAAGGCATTGAGACCACAATGTCTCCTTCATGTTGACTCAAAAAGGCTCTTTTTCATTGCCTTTTTCTTTTGCTTTTGTTGTCCTTTTGGAGATGATGTAAAGTGGCGAGACATCCTATGTCTCTTCCATGTTGACCCAAATTGACTCTTTCTTTTCATTTTTTCTCTATCTCTTTGTGTCTTCTTCTAGTTCTATGTATTTGGGGGAATGATGATAGCTTTGCACTCTATACATAAACATTGCAACAATGAACAAACTAACCCCAAATCCATAGATCTCCTATGTGTTTGTGGTTTTTAATTCTAGGGGCCAACCCCCTTTCCTTTGTTTCCTTTCTTTTCGCATGACACAACCTTTCTTGGACACCTATCACTTGAAATAGGGATTTCCTAGTAGGCTTTCATTTCCTTTTCTTTCTTTTTACATTTTTCCTTTATTGACTTTAAAGAAATTTCTCAAAATTTAACAGTGTTTAGCAATTCCTTTAAAGTGGGGGCATACATTAGCATTATTTTATTTTTCATTTGCATTTTTTTTTCTTTGACCGTGCTTCCTAGTGAAGCCTTATCAATTCAAATGATTTTTTTTTCTCACTTAGTCGATGAAATTCAGTATAATGCCCTTCATAAGTGTGACTTATCCTAGCATATTACATTCCTCTTAGTGGTCTGATGCGATACACGACATCCCCTAAGTTGTGAATCTTCTATCATTTGATAGGTCCTCTTTTGGAAACATTAGACACAATTTTGCCTAAATCAAATACCTCATATGAACTAAAAATGACTCCTTAGAACACTCTTTTTACATTTCTTGCATGTTGCATTTTACATTTTTACATGTTGCACTTTTCGATCGTGCATACATGGCCACCTTGTATAACACAAATTGCATACCTATGGTGTCATCTTGCACTTGTTCATTAGTTCTAAGCATCCAAGGCTTTGCTTGTCTCGTGAACCGAACCCTTATCTTTTGTGGCACCTTATCAAATTTATCAAGAGGTATAACTTTGGTATGGTTGAGAGGCAAGCCCAACTAGCAACATGAATTTCTCCATAGCCACCCTTTTGTGTGTGAGTGCATACCAAACATGTGTATTTATCTCACCACCTTTTTGGCATTCTCACTCAGTGAACAACTGAAAGTCTCGTCAGCCCAGAGTGAGTACACCCCTTTTATTTTGAACCAACAACCTAGATCTAATCCATAACTAGTTGGACAAACAATCGAAGCTTGATCCAAATTTTTCTCTTCATTATTTTACATCACTTATTGTGTGATCTTTTGTTCTTATGATCGGTTCGTCATGGGATCTTGATCTTGGGGGCTTGATCATACGTCTTGATCATATTCATCCCACCTTACTAGCATGGTTACATTAGATCCCACTCAACATGCATGATTCAAATAATTTTGTTGGACTCAAGGGAGCACTAAGAGGGGGGAAGGTGAATCAGTGTTCAACAAATTTTAAACTTCATCAATCTGAAACTTGAAACCATTTCAACATTGCATTAAAGAAAAGATACATGCATTCAAAGTAATCATTCATGAAACCATAACACATAATTTTTTGTGTGGAAACCCTATTAGGGAAAAACCACGGTGGAGGTTAATCCACAATTTGAGTACTCAAATATAATTGTTTACAAAAGAGAATGCACTTGCATTCAGGCACCATGCATATAGCTCATTGCCATACAAAATTTCATACTAAGACCATCTGAAGGTTGAATGGAGATGATAGAATCTATTTATGCTAGGTGATAGTTCTAGTGAAGCTCATAGATTGAATTCTAGATCTGTAGACTGATTCTTCTCTTCACTCTAATCTGCTTTGTTCTTCGCTCAATACCTAGACAATTTCACACTATTATTCTATTGAATCTCACACCACACACATATTCACATGTATTTCAACACTTCTTCGCTATTAATCACACCTCTTACACACCAAAATGATAGGACCGATATCATATATATATCTGCTAACAAGGATTTACTCATTCATCGGTCGACTTCATAAAATATTAAGTTACTTTCATCTTGTCGGCTAGATCCACCACTAATTCTTTATGTGTATCCTCCAAAGTCAGTTAAGACAAAGAGAGGGGAAAAAAAAACATAATTGAGCATGAAAAAATTTAATTAATTACTCCATATACATCAACGATTACTATATTCGCCAAGTCAGCCTTCTAGCAAAGATAATCAACAAATTAGTGCACCGAACCTCCCAGATCAAGTACTAGTGAGTGCGCATCAAAAAAAACTTCACCAAGGTATTAAAAACATCAACACACATTCCTCAATGATCAAAAACCCAAAATATATGTCTAGTGAGGTGTTTAGATCAACTTTTATGCATGTAACTAGACGCCCTATTCTTTACTCTATTCAGTTAGTAGAAACAAAAACTATACTGCTGATTGGATGTAAGACTTAGGATGCATCAAGGTTTCCTAGGTTGCTATCAATGACAAAAATTACAAGCCATATGCCAATAATCTCCCCCTTTGGCATTGATGGCAACACTTAGTGAAAAATGACTAAGTGCCAGAATCATTATATGTATACTACCAAAATTTTACTGCACTTTCTCCACTAAGATTTATAAGGAATTTTTCATTGCATTCTCTCCCCTTTGACATCAATGAAAAAGCATGGAAACCATATGCCAAAAAGGAAAAAGGTGAACAATTGCAAAATAGTGACAAAATCCTCAAAGCTTCAAAACTTCAACACATATATGCCGACAGTTCTCCTCCTTTGATCAAAACTTCAAAAACTTGAAAAAAACTAACTGCTGCATTTAGAAGATTATCTTATGGCTTTTCTTCACTTCCAGAAGGAATTTCTTCCAAGAACTTATTGCGATTCCAATGATAATGATCAAGCTATTATTCTTGGAATTCTTGTTAACAATTTCAGTTAAAGATTCAGGAATTGTAATTGCTTCTTCCAATTTCTCACCTTCCCTCAATATTTCCACTATTTTCTTCAACCTGCATTAAGTTAGATCCTTTACCTTCCAAAAATTATCCACAAGCATGTTCTTGGAGAGTTGAATGTTTGTGTGTGTTGACTGTAGCTCCTGGATTATTTTCCCGATGGTGCCATCAGGATCCTGAAATATGTCAAAAAAAATTCCAATGCCATTTAACTTTGTTTCAATCTAACCCAACTTCTCTTTGTAATTGCTAGCTTCATGAGGCCAATGGGTGCAATAGTTTTAGATGTCGGTGGTTGAGTTTATGCATTTCCTTGACTCATTCATTTTATTTCTTAGTTTGGAAAGGGATAGTCTGAATTTCTCCTTTAGGTGAGAGATAACTTCACCAGCTTCCTTTTCTTGAGCTTCAAAATTCAATGTTTCTTTGCTACATTCAATCATCTCATCAAGCAAAATGTTTTACAAGATTTCCAATCTAATATTGCATTGCTCAAAATGAGCATTTAACACAATTAGAATCATGTCTTTATCATATGATGGTCTAATAGACCATAACCTAACTATTTTTTGTATTCCACCTTCTCCTTGAATAAGCTATTGTAGCTTTTCCTTTGTCAGATCTTCTTCTTCCTCACTACCTTTTTCTAGTTTAGATTCATTTTTCAGTGGATCCTTAGTTTCTTCATCAGATTCTTTGTCTAGAATATCCATAATTTCTATTTATTTTCTTTTTCCCTCAATTCTGGGAGCTTTTCTTTTCAGAGGGTTGTATTCAACAATTTCCTTTCCTCTTTTATGTCCTTTATCAATGCCACCAGAAGAGGAACCAAATTCAATTGATCTTACTAGAAGGGAAATATTGACTGAACCACACTTTTCAGGCACATTCTTAAAGAAATTTTCAAATTCTAAATCCAATCAACCAAGCTCCGAGAATATGAATATATTTGTTTGCATACTAGTTCATTTTCCTTCCATACCACATTGTCGATTTTCAGCAAGCAATTCAAGAAGTACATTACTAAACATGTAATCAAAGTGCCAAACCTGAAAGGATAGCATGTTTCCTTTGTCAGTTGTGCATTCCCCATGATTTGATCCTTTAACAACCCACATAGGTCAATTCCCTAACCTTCAATTATCATCTTGTGAGAATTGTAGACTATGCTAGCCGATGTAGCTCATTCTCGATTTTTGTAGAAGATTGTGTATGTTATTCTGTGTGCAATGTAATTTGTAACATGATTCTTGATTTTCACAATTATCAATGCCCTCTGATCTTCGATTATTCAGGTTAGGGTTTCAAACTCTTTGTTTCAGATAGATTTGTTCCTTGGTATATCTCCAAATTTGAAAAATCCAGTCAAACTCTCAATTGCTTCCTTCGAGATAATGTAAGGTTTTTCCAAATTTTAAATATCATCATGTAATCTTCTGAAGATGAATTTTATGAAGTCCACATTTTCGAAGTATGAAAAATAATTCCAAATATCTAAAATTATGTGTTTATCCTCACTCAATTTCTTTAATTCATTAGGCAGTAACAAATTCCTCATAGACCTAATTTCTGCATTGTTATAATCATCTAGAGTGGTCGACCCTTTGATTTGTTCCATTTTTTTTCGTATTTAGGGTTTGCAACTACACAAATTTGAGATCAATTTGAAATACCTGATAGATTTGAGAATTTTTGATGAATCGATTTCACTTCTTACAAATGGGTATGTGCAAGATCATGATGGGCCAAAAAGTGGCGATATGTAAGTGATATGATGACCTATGTGGCTGACAAAATTTTTTTACCCAAAATTGATGAAACGAAAAGGGTTTTTAGAGGATATTATCATATTTCCACCAATATAAATTATGCTTTACTTTGAATTTAATAAATTATTATTATTTATTTTCTATTTGAATTAAGACTAAAGTCCTAATTGATAGGATGTTTGAAAAACATCTATAACTTTCAAATGGTATCACATTTTTTGAATCTGAAACATGTGTCACCTTCTATGCTTCACATACTTTAGGATTAAAAAAAAAAGAATTTCATGAAGTTTTGACCAAGTTAAGGTGGTCAGACATATGAGTTTTTATATTTTTTAAAAGTTGTAATAAAAAATTAATAATTAAATATTTACTCAGAAAATAATTACAAAAAAATATGCATCACATTGGGACATGAGTCCTCTACTTATATCTAATTTTTTATAAAAGACTTATATCATTTTATTGTGGTTAGGGTGGTCAGACATACACCTACTTCTTATTTTTTCCCTGAAATTTAAGTACTACTGCATTGAAATTTCAAATTTTCACCAAATAGATTTATTTAAAAAAAAAAAACCTAGTAGTTTAGAAACTACATTCAATTTTCTACAAATTCTATTCTTACATATTTTTGAAATAATATAGATAACTTATTCAAATTTTTACGTCAAATTGCCTAACTTTGATGTTTTGAATTTTTATTGCCACTTAAGGGCCTGGTTTTTCCATGATGATCCTGCACATACCCAAATCCATCTACCGAGTGTTATCCTTCTTTTCTTCTTTGATGCAAAGTGAAAAATTATGGTTTTAACTTGACTTTTATAGCTCACACACTTGCAATAAATGTGTTCGCCCTAAATTTTTGGAAACTCTATTTTCTCAAATAGTGATAGAAAAATCTTCTACGAACCTATGACTTATCTGAATTCCTTTTGCAAAAGATATCAAAAAATTATGTACATCATAAATACACCTTCTTGATTGTTCTCTGTGTTTTGGTACTGTCCATAGATAGGGGAAGAAATATTTTCTTGAAAGACTCCCCTTAGGCCAGTGGCCTGAAATCAATTACCGAAAGAATTACCGAAAGCAGGTTTCAACATGGAACCATTTCCAACATTAGACTCATTCTTTCTTATCCATGTCTTCTTCATCTGATATCTGATTTCATCCGTAGTCACTTTTTCTTTCCCTTTATCATTTTTCTCTATATTTCTGCCTCTGTATACCAGACCTTTTATGTCTAAATTTTTGTTTTCACAGAATTTTGTAATGTGACCATATGAATTGCAGTTGTAGCACACAATTTTTTCTTGTCTATCCATTGGTTTCTTCTTGATCTACATTGATTATCAACATGCCCAAATTTCCCACATGTACAAAATTCGACATTTCTTCTATCAATAGAGTAATTTGAAACATTTATGCATTCAATTGATTTATGACCAATTTTTTTGCAATTGAAACACTGACCAGAGAATGATGAAACTTTTGACTTCATATTACTTCTGCACTGAGCAACCATATGACTGAACTTATTATAGGAAAAACAATATCCATTAAAATTTTCTGCATTAGGTTGTCTTACATAATACTTTCCATTTTTGTTTTGTCTAAAATTATTTTGTCCTGATTTGGAACTTTCTCCATTTTCATATCCAAGACCTCTCTTATCATTTCCACTCTTTTGTCCTTGAGTCAGCTCATCAATTTTTATTGAAATGGTCTTAAAAATTTCTTTGTATTCATTAGCAATGATAATATCATTCCTAAGAGTAGCAATCTTCTTACCAAGTTCTTCTTCATTGTTTTTGGTTCTTTGTAATTCACTTTCCAACTAAGTGAATTCCCCTTTTATTTTACTGCATTCATCAGATTTCTCTTTCAGGGTTTGAATAATATTTTCTTCATTTTTCTTCCTTTCTTCAATCTCTTTAGTCATCTTTATCATCATATATTCCATCTCATGTTTTAGGTTTGTATTGTCTCTAGCAAGCTTTTCACATTCTTTGGTTATTTCCTTCAAGGTCTGATTGAAGTGACTATCATCCATATTTTGTTTCTCCTTCTATTGTATATGATCATAGAGATCCTTTCTCTTCTCCTTGTATTTAACAATCTAATCTTTCAATGGGGTATGTGCAGGATCATCATGGAAAAAATAGTTCCTTAAGTGGCGATGAAAATTCAGAAAATCAGAGTTAGGCAACTTGACGTAAAAATTTGAATAAGTTATCTGTATTATTTCAAAAATATGTAAGAATAGAATTTGTAGCAGATTGAATGTAGTTTCTAAACTATTAGGTTTATTTAAAAATAAATAAATATATTTGGTGTAAATTTGAAATTTCAATACAATAGTACTTAAATTTCAAGGAAAAATTAAGAAGTGGGTAATTGTCTAACCACTCTAACCACAATAAAATGATAATATGTTTTTATAATATTTTAGATATAATTAGAGGACTCATGTCCCGATTTGATGCATATATTTTTGTAATTTTTTTCCAAATAAATAATTATTTATGATTTTTTATCACAACTTTTAAAAAATATAAAAACTCGTATGTCTGACCACCTTAACTTGGTCAAAACTTCATGAAATTCATTTTTTTTTTAATCCTATAGTATTCAAAGCATAGTATGTGACACTTTTTTTGGATTCAAAAAATGTGATACCATTTGAAAGCTATACATTTTTTTCAATCAGCCCATCAATCAGGAATTTAGTCATAATTTAAATAGAAAATGAATAATAATTATTTATTAAATTCAAAGTAAAGAAAAATTTATATTGGTGGAAAGCTGAAAATCTCCTTTAAAAACCCTTTTCATTTCACCAATTTTGGGTGAAAAAATTTCATCAGCAACATGGGCCATCATATTTACATATCACCACTTTTTGGCCCATCATATGATCCTACACATACCCAATGACTGAATGAATTTCTTTGCATCTTTAAGATTCACTCTCAATTCATTAACTTCTTCTTTAGATTGATCAAGGTCATTCAGTGCCACCATAAGCTATTTTTGAAGACCATCAGAGTCCATTACATTCCAAGATCCACCTCAAGCTGCTAAACTTATTCAGAGGAACTATGCTCTGATACTAATTGTTGGACTCAAGGGAACACTGAGAGGGGGGGTGAATCAGTGCTCAACAAAATTTAAAATTCATTAATCTGAAACTTGAAACCATTTCAACAGTGCATTAAAGAAAAGATACATGCACTCAAAGTAATCATTCATGACACCATAACACATATATTTTTGCGTGGAAACCCTGTTAGGGAAAAACCAAGGTGGAGGTTAATCCACAACTTGAACTTACTCAAATATAATTGTTTACAAAATAGAATGCACTTGCATTTAGGCACATTGTCTAGATCTCACTACTCCAAAGAAGAGGCTCATTGCCATACAAAAGTTCAGATTAAGACCATCTAAAGTTTGAATTGAGATGATAGCATCTATTTATGCCAAGTGATAGTTTTGGTGAAGCTCATAGATTTAATTCTAGATATGTAGATTGATTCTTCTCCTTGCTCTACTCTTTGCTCAACACCTAGACAAGTTCGCACTATTATTATACTAAATCTCACACCACACACATATTCGAACATTTCAAAACTTTTTTGCTATTAATTGCACCTCTTATACACCAAAATTATAGAACCGATCTCATATATATATCCGCTAACAAGGATTTACTCATTCATCAATCGACTTCATAAAATATTACGTTACTTTGATCATGTTGCCTAGATCCACAACTAATTCTTTATGCACATCCTCCAAAGTCAATTAAGAAAAAGAGAGGACCAAAACAAACATAATCGAGCAAAAAAACATTTAATTAATTTTCCTTATACATCCATGATTACTATATTCATCAGGTTGACCTTCAAGCATCGATAACCAACAAATTAGTGCACCGAACCTCCCAGATCACGTACTAGTGATTGCACATCAAACAAATCCTTCACTAAGGTATTATAAACATCAAAAAACCTTCCTCAGAGATCCACAACTCAAAATATATGTCTAGTGAGGTGTTCAGATCAACTTTTATGCCTGTAACCGGATGCCCTATTCTTTACTCTATTCAGCCAGTAGAAATCAGAGCTATACTATAGACTAGATGTAAGACTTAGGATACATCAAGGTTGCCTAGGTTTCCATCAATGAAAACACTTACAAGCCATATGCCAACAAATTAAGTGTGATTTTAAAGCAAGTTCATCCTCTCACTAATGTGGGGGTTAAATGTGTCGGCAAAAAGTGTAGTCTTTGGCACTTTCTCACTCATTTTGAATTGAATTTTATGATTTTTTATGTTTTCTAGTGTAAATATAAGATGCAAATGTAGAATTTGCATGGTTTTTAATGAAATTAGGTGCAATAATGAGAGCTAAATGAGATTTGCACTAATTCAAAAATAGAAACCCTAGAAATGCAAATTAAGAAATATAAAATCTAATGCAATGTTAATGCAAGCTAAATCTAGGATGTAAACGTACTCCAAATAATAATTATGATGTTCTAAATGCAAGTTAACAAGTATGAAATAGTTAATTTTAGGCCTTGTACTAGGGTTTAGGACCCAGGGCCGCAATCTTCCACATTTCATTCAAGATTTAATCCTTGGGATTTCAATGCAAAGGAGATTAAAATCTAACAAAGGAAATGTTCTAGAGATTGAATGACAAGAAATGAGGGGTTCACCACCAATTTTAAACTTGGAAATACAATGCGATGAAGGATGAAATGTGAAACCCTAGTTTTATGTAATGCCTCAAAGAATGACCTAGAAATGCAAACAAACAGTAATAGAAAATTGTAAAAGAATAATTGTGCACCTAGGAAACTAGAGAAGGAAAAATGGACACCTATAATCTTGAAAAAATCATTATTGAAGCCAATAGGGACTCATACACCAAGCTGGGTGAATCAATCCAATTTTAGGAAAACTATGCCAATAGTGGGACATATTCATTATTGATGCTTGAAGAATTCTCTTCAGAGCTTGATAATATGCCCTTGAAATCTTGAATTCTCTTTCTCAAATTCTCTTGTGAACTCAATTTTCTATTAGGATGTTCTCACAAAAGTCTTAGATGTTAGTATTTCTTAGGATTAAAATGAGAGAAATAAAGTTGTATTTATACTCAATTATGCTAGAATTCCTGAAATTACGACACTACAAGTTGACATTGCATTTTGGAGAAAACAATACTGCCAAATATTTAAATTAAATTTGATTTTTGAGTTAAAGGGGACTCATTCACCACCTTGGGAGAATGGGTCCCACCTAAGAAGAATCATTCACCCAGAATGGTGAATGAGTCCCACCTTAGGAATTTGAGGTGGGTTTTCAGGATTTTGATGTTTTAAATGCTATTTGTTGGGATTATCCTCAAAAATACACATAAATAAGGCTTGCTGATGCAAAAAGACGCCAATTAAAGAAAAAGAGAGCGCAATTATTAATGAAAAGCCTAGATGAATGTGAAAGTGTGTAACAACACTTTACAACACATCAAATAAGGCAAGGTTAAGAGAAATTGTGATTGAAAGAATGTCAATTATGCTTAAAAATCCTAGAAAAGTGTGTTACAACACTTTACAACACCTTCACAAAGCATCATTAAAATACACTAGTTCAAAAGGGCCCAAGACCTAATGTGAATGTGTTACCCACATTACAACACTAAATCAAGGCCACATTAAGCCAAAATCCACAAGGAGCTAAACAAGCGTGAAAAAGGCTAAGGACCCTTTTTCAATGTTACAAAATTGCTTGTCAAAGGGGCAATATAGTGTTATTGGGAGTATGCCCTTTACTATCGGTGTCAAACATGGAGAAAAGAGATGAAAATTCTCAAATTAGGAGCATGGTGAGCAAGATGATGAATATGATGAGCATGGGGAGAAATATGAGGAATTTCATAGAATAGAAGTAAGGTGAGAAAATTGCTTGAATAGTTCAATTAGTATAGAGCTCAACTATTGCATACTTCAATTGATATCAAACCATTGAGTTAAATGGTATGAGAATTTAGTTTTTTCATCAATGAAAAATGGGATATTGTTAGCATATTGTTGTCATTGAAGGAAAAAGGGGATCACATGTGAGATGGAATTGATCTTGTATGAAGAGTGTGATGGCATTTATCTCAAAATTTTGCCATGGATTTTAAAATGAGAGATGCAATGTTGAGAATATGGCTCTCAAATATGGAATGTAGCTTGCAAAATTTTCTCAAAATGTTGCATTATTGTCATGCAACTATTTCGTGGTGTTATAGTAAATTCTTCCAAGAATTTGAAGTAAAATCAAAGGTGATATTTGGCATGGGTTTTTTGAGAGCTTCTTAAAAATGTATGTTGCCAGTCTAGGAGCTAGAGGTTGTCCTCAAAACTAATTTATTTGTGCTCTCAGCTTGAATTAGGGTTTTGCAGTTAAACCCTAGGGTTGCAGTCATGGTGCCTTAATAGTCTATAAATTTTACTATTGAACCACCAAATATATATATATATAACACTAACTAGGGAAAGAGGATTCCCTTTACTAGGCCCCTAGGGTTTTTCACCTAGGAGCACTTGGTGTAGGAATGAATCTCTTTTTGCTTGGTGGATATGAGATTTTTGGTGGTTGCATTCAAAGGAATGGTTGGGTTAGGTTGTGATATGTATGTGATGAGTGTGGCTGAAAATTGAAATGAAATGATACTAATCTAATCTATGAAATGTAAACAAAGCTAAATGTAACTAAATGCACCTAAACTAAAATGACCTAAATGTATGCTATTCTAGAAGTAAACTGGAAATTTTAGAGCTTGTGCACCTAGAAATGGAATGTTGCAGATGAGAGGCCTAGGAATGTTTTGGAAATTGTCTAAAATTAATAGAGGGACACTTACACCAAGTTGGGCGACCTAGTTCTCCTACCAAGAAATTTTTTCGGATTGGGTTTTGTGGAAAAGGGTACCCAAAAATACGAAAAATCTTTTTCGGGCTTAGCACAGGGACAAGGTCACCAATAGTGGTGACCTAGCCCTCTTGGTGCTTTCGAAAGATTTAGGGTCTAATTATGTGGGTCCCAATTGGTACTTTCCTTTTCTGCAACAATCCATGTCTGAAACTCCCGAAAATGACCTATAACTTGTCCTTTTTCTCCTTCTAGGGTTTGATGCCTTGATGTGACTTGAGTGGAATGTTTGTACTTTCTCCAACACTTTCAATTTTGTAAAGTCTAAGTACAAATCTGCAAAACAAATGAAAATACAAAGAGAATGTTAGGGTTAGGGAATAGGGGTTTTCCTAAGTCAAACCCCTTTGATGGTAACTAAACCCAAATGAGAAACAATGAAAGGAAAGGAAGATTGAATGATGAACTCAATACAAATTATTACCAAACCTTTGATGATTAAATTTTGGAACATGTAAGAACTAGCTCCAATGGAGGTTGCTTGTGATTCCCTTATGTTTGATTGCTTTCTTTGGAAGCTTGAGTGCAAGAGTACTTGTGAAGGTAAAAAAATTATCTAACGAGAGACTAAGAGAGACCAAATGAAGATGAAAACCCTTACTTATACATGCTAAACTCTAATTTTCTTGAAAATGCAACATGATAGGCCGACACAAGGGTTTTGGAGGAAAATTTCCATTAGTTTTTTGTCTTAAATTTGAAATTTATGCCAAAAGGAACTAGGTTGCCCAAGGTGGCAACCTAGTCCACTTGGACAATTTCAAGTGGTGGTCAAGAATAAAATGTTGAATAATGATGTTTTTTAGGTTTTCCTCATGAAACACACTTAATTCGGGACTAAAAGTACATTAAGGGGACAAATTAACATAAGAAAAGGGTTAATTAGTCAATGATAAGCCTAGGAAAATGTAAAAATTCCTTACAAAACTTTACAACACCTTGACACAAAGCTTGCAAAGGGGTAAAAGGGTGTTGTTTAGGTGAATTGTGTTGAAAGGGTCTTAGAAAAGTGGGAAGATGTGTTACAAAACTTCACAACACCTTAGTAAAACTCCATTAGATTATTGTTGAATTGCAAGCTTTGAAGACTGAATCAAGGGAAAGGGCCAAAATGAGTGAGAAAGTGCCAAAGACTACAGGTTTTTGCAACACATTTATCCCCCACTTTAGTGAGAGGATTAACTTTCTTCAAACTCACACTTAATTTGTTGGCATATGGCTTGTAAGTGTTGTCATTGATGGAAACCTAGACAACCTTGACACATCCTAAGTCTTACATGTGATCTATAGTACAGTTTTGGTTTCTACCGGCTAAATAGAGTAAAGAATAGGGCATCCAATTATAGGCATAAAAGTTGATCCAAACACCTCACTAGACAAATATTTTGGGTTGTGGATCTTTGAGGAAGGTTTTTTGATGTTTTTAATACCTTGGTGAAGGATTTTTTTTATGTGCACTCACTGGTACATGATCTAGGAGGTTCGATGCACTAATTTGTTGGTTATCTATGCTACAAGGTCGACCCAATGAATATAGTAATCACAGATGCATAAGGAGTAATTAATTAAATGGTTTCATGCTCGATTATGTTTGTTTTGGTCTTATCTCTATCTTAAGCAACTCTGGAGGATGTGCATAAATATTTTGTGGTGGATCTGACCAACAAGTTAAAATATCTTATGAAGTTGGTTGTTGGATGAATTAGTCTTTGATTGTGGATATATTTAAGAGATTTTTTTTATCATTTAAGGAGGTATGCATGTGTTTGAATATTAAGAGGTACGAATTGCGAGTCCTAGTAGAGAAACAATGTGAATTTGATCATAATTGATGCAAAGAGTGGTAAGGAGTAGAACAGGGCAGAGCTGAGTGGAAAGTCAAAAAGCAAATCCAAAATAAGATTCATGAGCTTCACCAAAACTATTACCTGTCATGGTTAGATGATATCATCTCAGTTCACCCTTTATATGGTTTTAATCTAAATTTTTTATGAAGTAATCCTTTCTCTTTTGAGTAGTGTGCCTAAATGCAAGTGCATTGCTTTTGTAAAACACTACATTTTCAATACTCAAATTGTGGATTAATCTCCACTGTGGTTTTTCCCCTAACAGGGTTTCCAAAAAAAAATTTGTGTGTCATTATTTTATGGATGTTTACTTTCAATGCATAAATATTTTCTTTAATGCAATGATGAAATGGTTTCATGTTTTTGGATCGATGAAGTTTGAATATCGTTGAACACTGATTCACCCCTCTTAGCATTCCCTTGAGTCCAATAGTCATCTCCTCGAAACATGTCCCTATCCACCTATCAGTCTACCATCCATGACAAAACCATGCTTGAACCTAAACAAGATGAAAACAAACAAGACCAACCTAAACCTAGAACCTTACCTACCACTTACAAGTGACCAAGAAACAATGAAACCAACCCCACCACACCTCTAAGAATAAAATAAGTTTATAGAGTCAAAGAGAAAGAGGTTGAACAAAGCCATGTGGTTCCTTACGTTCCTCCCCTTAGGGAAGAAAATCAACCTATGGTTGATCAACCCGCTCCTATGTAGCCTAAAAACAAAACTAAATGAAATAGAGGTGTTAGGGAGTGTAGACATAGATGTCATGCCCTAGCTCAAAAATTCCATGATGAATTAAAAGAAAATCAAGATCCAAGCTTGAATAAAGCAATGCATGATGGCCTTCCTCCCTAGTCACCACAAGAAATTTCCATGCATCCTCCACAACAAGAGTTAAACTATTCTATGGATATTATCCTTCGACCTGGTGTTGTGATCAACTTAGATGATGATGATGAGGATGCCAAAATTGACGAAGAGGTGCATAATAAATTAAACAAATTGTTTTCCTCTTCCATGATATTAAATGACAAATATTATATAAAGAGAATAGAACCTGGTGCTTTTCCTAGTTTGAAACTTGTTCTTATCCCTCTGTCTAGTTACTCACCTTCGATATATAACAAACACAATTGGGAGGCAGATTACTTGCTCATAGGTTGAATCACATTCGCCTTACTAGTCTTTGGCATTATTTCTTTTTTATTTTCTTTTGTGTGATGTGATCCCTCGTGAAATTATTTTTTCTCTCTCTTTGTGACATTCCTCTAATTGTACCTTAATTCTTCTCTTTGTCTTGCATTGCTTTCTCTTTCATCTTTATCTCTTTCTTGTGTTTTCCTTTTCGGGAAGATTCAAGGCATTGAGACATTCATGTCTCCTTCATGTGACCCAAAAGGCTTTATTTTCTTTTCCCTTTTCATTTCATCTTTATCTTTTTTCTTGTGTTTTCCTTTTGTGGATGACACAAGCCATTGAGACACCCTATATCTCTTCCATGTTGACCTGTGAGGTTTTTCTTTCTCTTTTGATCTCTTTGTGTCATTCTTCTAGTTCTATGTGTATTAGGGAATGATGATAGTTTTGAGCTCCTTAGAAACATTGTATCAAAGAACATATTGACCCCAAATCCGTAGGTCCCTTATGTGTTTGTTGTTTTCTTTTTCTCTCACATGATGTAGCCTTACTCAGAAACATATGACTTGGCATAGGGATTTTCAAGTTGGCTCTCATGTATTTCTTCTTGTTAGAATTTTTCATTTGATACTTTAAATTAATTTCTCATAGCATGGTGTTTATAAATTCCTTTAAAGTGGGGGCATACAATGGCATTATTTCTTTTGCATTTTCCTTTTTCATGGCTCTTAGTGCAACATTCTTGCATCATACGATGCATTTTTCACTTTGTGGATGACATTGGGTGTGATTTATTTCATGACTATGATCTCTCTTAGCATATTGCATTCCTCTTAATTGCTTGATGTGACACACTGCATCCCCTAAGATGTAAATTTTATATTCTTTGATTGGTCCTCTCTTGGAGACATTAGACACAATGTTACCTAAGTTAATTACCTCACATGAACTAA
Source organism: Sequoiadendron giganteum (assembly GCA_007115665.2). Classification (NCBI taxonomy): domain Eukaryota; kingdom Viridiplantae; phylum Streptophyta; class Pinopsida; order Cupressales; family Cupressaceae; genus Sequoiadendron; species Sequoiadendron giganteum. The sequence continues at coordinate 79,528,672 of CM021100.1, read as the reverse complement.
GCAATAATACTTTGAACATCTGTGTATGTTGCATGTGTTTATATGGCCACCTTGCATAACACAACTTCTATGCCTTTGGATCCATCTTGTTTATTCATGAGCTCCAAGCATACAAAGTTTTTCTTCTCGCGTGAAGCTCGAAAACCAAATCATTTCTATGTGGCACCTTATTAAAGTTATTAAGAGGTTTAAATTTGGTATGGTTGAGCGAGAAGGCCAAATAGCACCATAAATTTTCCAATAGCTACTTGTGTGTGTGTGTGAGTACATACCAGCCATGAGTGTATGTTTCTCACCCTTTTAGGACTTCTCACCTGGCAGACAATTGTAAGTTTTGTCACCTTAGAGTGAGTATGAATTTCTCAGACAAACAACCTAGATTTGATCCACATCGCATTGGACAAATGGTTGAATCTTTTTCTGAATTTCTCCATTATTTATTTTGCATCTTTTGTAGTGTATGATTTGCCTTTTCACTATTCTTTATATCATTTCCATGTGTGTTCCTTTGTGTTTATGTTGGTTTGCCATGAGATCTTGATCCTAGGGGCTTGATCATTTTTGTCTCATCTTGCTAGCATTGGTACATTGGAAACCCCCTTGATGTGTGTTTGACTACTTTAGTGTGAGTTTGAAGAAGGTTCATCCTCTCACTAAAAAGGGGACTAAATGTAACATCAAAAAAAGGGTCCTTAGCCTTTTTTGTGCTTGTTTAGCTCCTTGCAAACTTTTTCTTAGTGTGTCCTTCATTTAGTGTTGTAATGTGGGTAAAAAATTCACATTAGGTCTTGGGCCCTTGTGAACTAATGTATTTTAATGATTCCTTATAAAGGTGTTGTAACACACTTTCACACTTTTCTAGGATCTATAAGCATAATTAACATTCTTTCAATCACAATTTCTCTTAACCTTGCCTTATTTGGTGTGTTGTAAAGTGTTGTAACACACTTTCACATTCCTCTAAGAATTTCATTAATAATTGGGCTCTCTTATGCTTTAATTGGCCCCTTTTTGTATCCAAAAGCCTTATTTACGTGTATTTTTCAGGATAATACCAACAAATGGCATTTAAGACATCAAAACCCTAAAAAACCACCTCAAATTCCTAAGGTTGGACTCATTTGCCAAGAATTTGAATTAATTTTATTTCTGGGCCACATGGGACTCATATGCCCAAGGTGGTGAACGAGTCCCATTAGGCATAATATATGGGACCAAATTTAAAAATGCTTAGAAAGGTGTAAAACCAAGATTAAGAGCCAAAACCCTAGGTGGGACCCATATTCCCAAGGTGGCGAATGAGTCCTAAACCCCCAAATCTGAGCCACACAACTTGAAAATACCTGAATTATGATCGAATGTTGATTTGTGTCAGGATTATCCTTAAAACGTTGAATTAAATGAGGCTTCTGGATGCAAAATAAGGCCAATTAAAGCATAAATAAGCCCAATTATTAATGACAACCCCAAAAAAGTGTGAAAGTGTGTTAAAACACTTTACAACACTCCAAATAAGATACAATTAAGTTTATTTACTTTACAAGGGTTGAAGATCTAATGTGAATGTGTCAAACACATTACAACACTAAATTAAGGCAAAATTAAGCTCAATTTCACAAGGAGGGCCCAAACAAGTGTAAAAATGTCATCGATGAATTTTTTTGTTACTACACTAACTTTTCATTTTTCCAAAAAGTCACTACTTCACCTAAGAGATGATATATAGCACATGCCTCTTTAGTTTGGTGAGATAAATTATAGAGTCCAAAGTATTTTTCCATCTCAATAATCCATTAATTCAATCCTAATCTGATAGCCTTACCATCAAACTTAGGTGGTCCTACTCTTTTGATATCTTTTCCTAGACCACCATCTCCTTGATTAGCTTCTACATTCATGCGGTCCTGATCCTCACATGCCACTCATACCTCTTTTTCTATTTGATTGATGCAAGCCTCTTGCCTATTTAGAATCTCTAAAATCTACTCCAGCCTCTTGTTTGGTCCATTGTCTAACCCACTACCACCCATCTCTTTTCTAGTGGTCACCATGCTTGCTCACACTTGACTTGCATCACATTTCACAGATATCACATCTTAACTCTAGGCTCTTCAAATAAATGTTATTATTCTTCATGTCATTGCATACACATGCATATATCACTCATTCATCAAGGACATGCAAATTAATGCATTGAAATCATATTTTGGATTTATTCATTTGAACATACCAAAAATATCATCTTGTTTTATTTATATTAGAATCTGGGTCAATATACCCTTATTTACAAAGGATTATTATTACATTATTTAATTTTATCATCATCAGAAAGAGGACATTTCTCTAGGTCCTTATCAGAATTTACATCAAATTTCATAGAAGAGGACGGTTGAGAATTCAAGCTCTCCTTTTCCTTGTTAGTTAACAAGGGTGTGTTGGGTCCAGACCCTAGATGCCAATCTCTGATTGTGGAAAGCGTTTTGATATTAGGTGTTCACTTCTCCTCAATCTTCTTGCATTTCTCTAGGTTAAGTTGTGTGAGGGCTTGAGATAGAGTCTCATCATTGAGAATCTCTTTTTGAACCTCTATTTTACCATTTTCTTCCATTACAACTTTCTTATGTGAGGTCCTAATGGTTTTCAATCTATTTCATACTACCTCTAACCTTCCCATACCTGCATTCAATTCTCAGGAAAACTAAACGTAGTCAAGGGTCAACTATCCCCTAGTCAAGACTATGGTAGACTCAAAGGGCCTAGATTTGAACCCTAAGCTTTGATATCAAATGTAATAAGCCATCCTAAATTATTACTTAATTTTATATTATTCCATTGACATTATGAATATTCAATTTAAAAGGACATAACTAAGTAGCTATAGTCAATCATAGCAACACATGTATAATTAAAATCAATCAAAGATTTATATATATTCAAATCAAATATCAATTATAATATCCAAGTTTGACTTGGCTCGTAGGCCACATAGTCAATACAATGTAATAAATTCACATGAAGGTTGCATCATGGTTACATAAAAGACTAAGATAGTCTTGTAATCATCTAAGGTTTTTCTTCATGCTCACCTCCATTGGTGGATGAGAACATGGTTGAATTGCTTTACCGCCAACCACAAAGCTTACACTTTACCATAATTCTTCCAACTTGAAGAATACTCAACCTTGCATGGAAATTTTAGCAAGATAACAATCTGCAATGTGGAGTCTAGTACGTGACCATACATCAACATGCATTTCTATCTACAGGTTAGAGAAGAAAATGCACGATCTATGCTAGGAATGGCAAAGAGTGTTACTACAAAATTCATGCATAAATAATGAACTAATTTCTTGGCCAAGCATAAAATTATTGTTGCAATAAAAAAAATAGGTTTTGATAAAATAAAAAAACTTATACTCTCTGAACTCCATTTCGACACCCATCCTGAAAGGTAACTTTCATCATCAAGTTATCTCATAGAAACTAACTACCCTATAGAAAAATCTACCCTTAGGTGCTCTAGTCTATTAGGTGTTGTTGTTCTATCTTATTTAAAATTCAAAAAAAGAAGTAAATGGAACTGATCAATACATTATCCATCCATTTCAAGAATATGTCACATAATTACATTCATCATAATTTAAGTATTCATTTAATAATAAGAAAATAGGTAAGAAAAGAAGGTATGTCGCAAGTATGTGTATGTACATAGATGAATTTCTATGTGCATACACATATATGTGGCAACTTAAGTTATAAATTTGTGCATACACTCTGAAATAAAAACCATTAAATCAGATTGCTAACATTTAAATAATGTTCCACTTTGACATTTCTTTTGTCAGAAATTCAAGAAATAAATGAATCTAGAACAAGTCTATTTTAACATTTTCTCACATGTCATTGTTTTGTTTGTATCAAAACCAAGATCCGATATTCAAGTCATGTTATTTACAAATAAACATTCACTATTTATAATAGAAAGATGTTGTTTATAACTAAACAATTACATAATTATGTTGTTTACAATAAAACAATCACTGTTTATAACAAAACAATGTTGTTTCAGCTAAACGCTTATAAAAACATGTTGTTTACATATAAAAAACATATTGTTTATAACAAATCAATGTCATTTCAGCTAAACAATTACAAAATGATGTTGTTTACAATAGTATATAGTTATATTTCCAAGATACCATTGCTTCGTTAATTCAAGCTTTATTATTCTAAACCATTGTATATGAAATTAATGTAATAAAATAACCAAATGAAGTTGCTATTAAATTTTGGAAAGGTAGTTAAAAGAACACAAATGAAATGATTAGAATCATAGGATCAATCTCAACTAGACTCGAGTTTGTAAACCCCCATTCAATGTTAACATATTATACTTCTATCATTCTAGGAATGACCTACAATCATTGACTGTTGCTCTTTAACATGGTGGTGTTGCAAGGTGTCACCCTTGGTCTCCTTGGCATGGGCCAATGTAGTGCTCAGGCTTCATGACATGGTTTAACCGCCTCTTGTGGATCTTGGATCTTATATAAATCCAACGGTTGTGTTGGGCATTAACAAGTCGATCTTTTGGTGCAATGGCAATCGTCTTTGCAACAATTCGTATCAGAGTTGAGGTCACAGGTTTGAACCCTCTCTTGTGCTAGGGGGGATTATTGCAAGGTGTCACCCTTTGAATCCTCGGTGTGGGCCAACACGATGCTCAGGCTTCATGACATGGTTTAACCACCTCTTGTGGATCTTGGATCTTGTATAAATCCAGCAATTGTATTGAGCATTAATAGGTTGATTTTTTGGTACAATGGGAGCCATATTTATAACACATGGCCGACATTATAGCCATAAATTCCTACCCCTGGATTAGATATAATCACCCTAAGGATGATATAAGTGTCATTCATGGTGATTGATGGTTTATGTTACCACACATGTAAGCATATTGAGGGAATGAATTCATTGTTCAGCCTTTGTCCTCTATGGTCTAGTTGACATTATATTATAATGTCACTATGGCATAATAGGATATTTATAGTTGCAAGGAAATAAAAAAATCTCATAATACAATATTGGGTGACATAAACCCACTGTTTCCCACAGTGAAGAGGTAACAAAGAACATTAGAAATACCTATCGATCTAGGATCGAAGGGTGATGTCCTCACACCATATGGGTAGTGATTAGATAGATATGATCATGAAAAATAAAATATATAATAATCTTTCAATGAAAGATTTAGCCTACCCACAAAAGGGGGTATTGATTCATAAATTGCATCATTCAAATAATAGGCTTATTGGATCACTTGATAGCCCTGTGATGAGCTTAAATAAAAGAAGAATACATGCAACCTATGCACAAAGGAAGGTGAGATTACTATCTTACAGATACATATATGATCAGATTCTCGAGCCTTTAATTAGACATGCACTAGCATATCTGATCATAGTAAGGCTAACATGGCCATGCTCTTAATAATACACATATATCCAATTTGAATAAATGATTGCATAAAGAAAAATCAATGATAGAGTTTAATTCATTTCAATAGAACCGTTGATATGACAATTGGTCTGAGCATTGATAATAGAAAAAAAAATAAAGGAAAATAAGTGCAAACACTAAAATGTAAATCATCAAATACATTTGAAAATGAGGATATTGCTTTGGCTTTTTCAGAAATGCTTCGACAAACCACTTGTTCTCTATGTGTTGGTGTTGATAATATCTCACAAGAAAAGAAAATTTCCTTCATTTTTTCCCTATGCCTCCAATAAGGTCCATTTCAAATGATTATGGGCATTAATTTCTTTTCTAACTCATTTTTACAATTTGAATATTTCCTTAATGTTGATGGAAGGCCACGACTCCCTTGAGTTTTTATCATGATGCTCTTTTAAATTCTCTCAATTCGATAGTGATAATATTCATTCACACATATGTTCATTCTTCAATATATATCTATATGAATGTTTATATGTACATTTGTAATTATTCATATAAGAATATACTTCTATTTTATTTCATATAATGAAATTCTTATCATTTTTAATCATACTTTGGAATACATACTATTGAACGTTTTCTTTTAATTTCTCATAAAACAAAATTAAGATAAATAATTTAATCATGAAATAATAGGTTTAACTTTCCACAAGCCATTTGTTTTCAATCATTGGAACAATTTGAATCATGTAATTAAGTTTTTCTATATGAAATTTTCAAATGCAAATCATCATGCCATTTGTGATGTGTGCAACCAGATTCCATCTAGTTTACCATTCGATCTGACTAAATGATCCTACTTAAACCATGTTCTCATCCTACAACCTATCAACCTACAATCACAAACACTTGCACTTACAAATTTCATCAGTAACATTCAATTCATGATAAAATATAGCATAATTAAAAAAGATCATAGAGTCAATGTTGGTCAACTTCTTTCAATCTTTTTGAAAATATCAAAATTTTCATTTAACATATTGAATTTCCTCAATAATTCAATTTACAATGGTTCCTTCACCCTTAACCGCCTTCAACAATATTTCCATCCTTAGATCATTAGCATCCCTCTCTTCTTGAGGTTCTTCATATAGCACTTCTTCTTGGTCACTCATATCCCCTGTGACCACTCCTCTTCTTTGGTTAGCTTCCATTGTAGAGATTTTTGCATCAAAATTCACTCCCATTTCCCTCATTTCTCTAGCAAGGGCTTCTCCCAATTGTGTTCCTATTCTATCAACCACCCTTTCAGTGCTCTTTGGAGGCATCTTTCCCTTTTTGGATTGTTAACCCTTATATTAGTTTTCTGGCTTAATCTAGATTTGATACCAATAATGATGTATAGGATAAAAAGATATAAATTACAATGATTTTATATTCTTATTGACTCTCTTCAAGGTGGTATAACCCTATCTTAGAAGATTTCTACAAACTTGTCTTTCTAGACTCAAGCCCTTAAACAAGGTCCTAATTAGTGGTTATTGAAACCACACTCACTCCCAAGAGTTTTCAGGCTTATCAAACCTTCAGTTCATTTCAAAATACCTCACAAAACCTTATAGTTCTATGGTAAATGCAAAACAAATGAATCTTGCACTAAACGCTCAATACCCTAGGGTTTTGACAATTTTTGATGAGATTACATACAAATAGATCTTCATAACTCGCTTATACAATTGAATTAGGAATTTTCCTTTGGTGAGTACCTGGGATGAAACCTAATGAAGGGTTTCACCAAGTTTCATGACTTTTAAATGGTGGAAAAAAAAGTTATGAATTTTTTTCTCGCTGGAAACCCTAGATCAACAATAGGGCCATGAATAGTAATTTTTCCATATCTGGCTCAAAACCTGATGAAATTTAATGAAATAAAAATAATTTGAACTCAAAAAAACAATAGTATAATTTCATCCATTTATAAATTTGACATGGTATCATACAAGGTTGTACAAAACTATTTTCAAACTAAAACTATTGAAAATTGTCAAAATTTGTGAAGAAACGAGGTGATTTTCATCAACAAGCTCCTTCAACCATTTCTTGGACAACTCTTCTTAATTTATTCAATGCGAGTGATGATCAAGAATAGTTACATTTTAAATTATATGCTTTTTATCGAAACTTAAAGTCCTAATGTGCTTTTTTTTGACACTTAAACTTGCAAAATATGGACTTTTACACAACCTAAACTAAAAGAAACATGTAAAGTGACCTTACAAGGTTATTCATGGTCTTCTAAGATTATATTAGACTCAAAAACCCAAAATTAAGAGTTGAGGAACAAACCGCAACCATGCAACAAGCCAAAAACACCCTAGAAATTCAAGTTGGCATTTTTGTGGGAAAACTAATATTTGAATTCCTAGGCCTATTTAAGAGCACCCATTGGAAATGATCCCAATGGAATTCCTAAGACTTGCACCAAATCAAATAATACTCCTAACATCAAAATAAATCATAAGAATATCATGAGAGTGATGGTCTTCCATCAGGTTGTTAGTCTCAAAGTTGACATAACAAATTATGATCCTTCAATTCATAATCATTTTTCTTGCATCCATATTATAATATTCTTCCATCCACCATTTTCCATCTTTCATATAATACTTTCTTCTTCTTCTCTTCTTTTGAGAGATCGGTTATGCACTTTATGCACATGTAATCTCTTGGGGGGCATCATCAATCATCTAATCTTTTCTAATTTTTATTTCTCACCTGGCTAGGGTAGGTCATCATCTTCATCTCTTCTAAGTTTTATTCTTATCTACTTTTATTTTATTTGAAATAATATTACTTTGAACATTGATCAAAGAGGGGAAAAATGTAGACACCTAAATTAGTCTATCTAAGCCTAATTTTTATAATGTCATCACTAGTTGCATCTATTTATCATATATCACCTAATTAATTAATAATCATTTATCACATCACATATTATTACTTATTAAATAATAATATTTTTTATTTAACCCCAGGGTGATCCCACAATACTGGTTTAATATTTTTCGCCAAATTGGACATTGAACTAAATTATTTTAACAAAATCTTCACTTTCAAGCACCTATAGCTGCTAAACCATGAGGAATTTGAAGATGATGAAATCTAGTGATTTGTGACCTTTTGTTTTTAGATTCTAATTATATATATATATTTTTTTAAATTGTAATTAGATTGCATTTCTTTTTCCATCCCCTTTGAAAATTATTTTTTAACAATAAACACCATTTTTAAAGAGTGGTGTTCACCGTATACAGCGTAAATTTTTTTCAAATTTAAATTTGTGACTCTGATATATAACACTTTCTTTTGGTTTCATATTATTTTATCAAGGATATTTTTTTCTTAATTAAGTTTTGAAGTCAAACCAATTAAATTTACACAAGAAAAATGCATACAACATAACTTTTTTGTATGTATCGAAATTCAATTTTATTTTTTTTGCTAGATCAAGGAAATCAATACCTAGCATAGACATATTTTTTAGAATTTTTTTTGTAATCTACTACTTTGCCACATGTGTAGAATAGAGAGCTTGATTTTCTATGTAAAAACCTACATTCACAAGAAATAAAAAATAAATATAATAATCAAATTAAACGTATTTAAAATTATACTTTTGTGGAAGCTTATAATAAAGACTACATAATTACAACAACAAAAAATTTAAATGAATTTAGTTGATCCCCTAAAAGGTAAATCAAAATTGGTTTTTTATCAACATTTTGATAGGTGTAAAGGAGACTCTGTTATAGGTATCATTTAAAACTAGTAAGGTTCTATCCAAGGGGGTTTTATATAAGGTGGTTTGATCAAACCCTATTCAATTCAAATCATTTAAAAGTACTTTTCAAGGATTAAATCATTATATTTTCTAAAAATATGTGATTTTAACAAAAATGAGGATGTCCCAAAATGTCTAAACCACTATTGTGGGATCACCCTCATTAATTATATTAGATGTTGGCTACTTGAAAGAATCAAGAGGATGGCATGCTCTAATACGATGCCCTTCCATGTTCCTCTTCTATTTTCGTTGTTGATTTGGCTCCTCTCCCGAGTGGACATAGTTTCAAACCACCCAGGAATGCAGACACCATGCTTGGCGAGGGTCCAATGGTGGGATCTATTGACTATTCCATTTTAGAAACTTAAAACCCTACCTCTCACTAGTCTCCAATGCAATGCTCTACTTTGTAATGTCCCCATATCACTAGTGAGAAGTTATGTAGCTTATTAGTCTATTTCGAGAGGCCTATAGGCTTGTCAAGGTGAAATCAGGGTTTCCATCATTTGGAGGTTTTTGGCACTCCTCGAAATTTACTATTTTTAGTAAGTTATGATTTTGGAGGTGGTCTTATTGACAACATCACAGCGAGTTTTACATTTTAGTTGGAGCAGTTAATTATGTTGATTTTGGCTTTGAGGTGAAATATTGGAGAGATAAGCCATTTAAGTCATTAATGTTATAGTTTTGAGTTGACCCCTTGTCTTAGTGTTATAACTTTAAGTTATCTTAAAAAGGTGGTCATTAAGGGTGGACACCTCATGAAGGCATTAATTAATATTTTTATCATGTTTTATTTGCCTTGGAGATGGACTCCTTTAAGGAGGAAATAAATATCTTTTAAAAATTGAAATATTTCAAAAGGTGAATGGGTGTCCCTTTTTGGAGGGAAATTATGGGAAGATGAAAGGTCACCTCAAGTTCTATTAAAGAGAGGCCTTGCTCCAGCATTTGGTATCCAATGTTTATGCGAATGTTATGTTGTCTGAATGACTTCATGAATTTGGCTTCGAGGAATGCTTACCTCCTAGCATTTATCCAATTTCATGTTTGCAAGTTAACACCTAGTTGGGAATTTTGTTGCTTCTCATATAAACTACCAGATTGTGCTTCATTGTTGGTGAATTTTCAATATTTTCAAAGTTTTGTGATTGCTAGTTCAGACATGGTTGAAAGTGGATTTTGATTACAACTCCTTGGGAAACTTTTATTTCATTATGGGTATTGATGCTACATGTTTCTATTCTATGGGTGACTCAAATTGTAAAAGATCATATTTTATCATGATGTCTTTGATTTTCTTGAAAGGTCATACCTTTTCCTAAGGTTGTACTTTTCCTGGTAGCCTACCTTGGGATTTGTGCATCACATTTTGTGGTTGCCTTGGATTCCAATTCCGGCTTGGAGCTAGTCACCTTGACTCATGAGTATTGTAAGTTTAGTTTTGAAGTGTGCCATTGAAGTTTGATGGAGTTTTAAGATTTTTTTGGTTTTTCTTAGGTTGTTGGTTTAGAATTTTAGTTTTTTGTTTGTCATATTGGATTTACTTTAGTTTTTTATTTGAGTTTGTATCTTCAATATTTGAAAGATCATGAGTTTGGGAGAACATGTTTTTCATTGTGCATTGATAATATTTTAATAAAACTTGTAATTTTTAGTTATTTGTCATTGTAAGGTTATAAATAGTAGTGATGTTCCAGTCATTTAATTTGTTGCATTACTTGTGTTTAAATTCTCACATTATAACCCCTGGTTGGTTTACTACCAGTGTGGAGGAAAGAACAAGTTACGTTTCTTATTTTACACCCACTGTTTAGTGGATTCTCGTTAATAGTGGATGAATTATTCCTTAATTTAATTAGTATCCCCCCACTAAGCAAGTGGTAGTGTGGGTCTCATATGGTTGAATCACTACCTATTTCAATTCAGCTTTGTTCTTATTTTCAATTTGGTTTCTAACGACCCCTTCCCATATCCTATCACCTCACCTTTCAAAGGATCTTGGTGAAAATTCTTAGAGAAGGTTACATTTAGATTGAGAAGTTTTGAAGCTAACACTAACATTTGTCCTAGTGCTAGTTTGTGTTGGTGAAATTACAAAGGAAAAAAACTAAATGGCACATTTCAATGGTATCAAATCCCACGATCCTTCCATCTTGTGACATTCAATATTCAGTTGTCAGATGAGCGATAGACAAACCAAACATTTCACTAGAGGTCAAGCTAGAATTTAAATTTAGTTTCCTCCAATGCAAAAAGTAGAGACATTGTCAAAATCTTTAAGGGAGACTAGTAAAGAAGTTGAGAGCATGTCAGAAAGTGCAAGACAATTCATGGACGAAAGAGATGCTAGAATGGAAAATAAATTTGATTTCGTGATTGTTAGCATGACTGGATCAACAAGAAAATAAAAGTAATTTGTAGCCCCAAAATAATCATACTGGAGCAAAAAGTGGTGTTAATGGAAATAATAGCAGAAATAGTCCAGAGGTTAATGCAAGAGATAGAACCATTGGAAAACATGTTGCAACCTCTAGGCCCCTTTTTCCTACTTTCACTCTAAGGGAGGAACCACAAGCTGAGGTTGGATTATTAGTGGCTGATGATGCAAGATAGCCCTATATGGAATATATTACTTTTCCTCTAGATTTTAGAGAACAATGGTATTTTCACCAATTCATGAACCTAAAAAACTAAAGGAATGATGGAAGAAATGACTATCGCCCTCCTATGAGTCTGAGAATAGACAATCAAAAAGCTCTTGGAAAGGTTACTTTGGCCCATTTTGATGGGAGTGATAAGTGAATGACCAGGTCATGGGTGCATAAGTTAGACAACTATCTTTCTATTAGACCAATGTTGAAGGAAGATGCCATTAAATTTTCTACATTACGTTTGGAGGGATCTTCCCATGAATGGTGGTACCATGGTTTGGTCACCCTTGGCTATAACCTCATACACACTTATGAGGAATTCACCAATAAGTTGATTGATAGATTTGACACTAAGGATCTGGAGATGAAATTATGAGAATTGGAAGAATTGAAACAACATGGAACTCTGAAAGCATATGTTGCTTATTTTTGAAGATTGTTAGTAATGGTGTCTAACATTACTGAGAGGAAATTGGTTGTCTTATTCATTGAAGGTTTGATGGAGCCGTTGAAGGGTTGGGTCAAAGCTTTTGACCCTCCAACTCTAGATGAGGCAATCAAAAAATCTAGAAGCATGTATTTGGCTGTCCCTAAGCCAAAATTTCAATTCAAACCATTCAAGAAGGATAAGAAGAATATTTATTCAATTCATTCCAATAACTATCCTCAAAATATGACAAATGAGCTTCGTGAATAGCTTAGAAAGTAAGTAGTTTTCTATACTTGTCGCAAGCCTTGGGCAAAGGGTCATGGATTTTATGGAAAAGGAAAAGAACAACATATGGAGGCTTATTCTGATGAAGGATGAAAAATCTGATTTTTTTAATCAGCAGTATGAATTAGTGGGTAGTGATGGTTAAGAAGCTCTAGAAGAGAAACCTAGCTCGATGTTGGAGATGGTAGTGCTTTGGAACAACTTTCAAGCTTTCAAAAGAATGAACCTTTTCAGGTGTGTGGACTGATTGGTTCATAGAGAATTGTTTCTCTAATTGATATCAGAGCAACTCACAACCTCATAGATGAAGGATTGGTGGAAAAGAGACATTTGCATATAGAAGAGTTTGATTGCTTCAAGGTGATGGTAGTTGATGACTTCACCATTTCTTGCACAAGGAAGATTCCCAACCTCTCCATACAATTGGGAAACTATGAAGTAAGAGATGAATTCTATGTAGTTGGAATTGGCAACACCGATGTTGTCTTGGGTATACAATGGTTGTGATCTCTTGGATAGATCACATTCAATCTAAAAACAATGGAGCTAAAGTTCCAATCTGATGGAAAGAGGGTGGTTTTGAGAGGGATGTAAAATGGAGGACCTCAAATAGTGTCCTTGAAGAGAATGGAAAGGCTTGCTTTCCATGACCAATTTGAGTGGGCAGTAGAGTGCTTAATCCTACCAGCGGATCCGATGGAGGAGAAAAGGCAATATCATCTAGATGTTCAAGCCTTTCCTTCTAAGAAGAGAAAAGTCTTTGAAAGTCTACCTCCTAGAAGACCTCTTGAAAGTGGTTGTGATCATGTGATTGAGCTTGAAGAAGGAGCAAAACCGGTTATCACCACTCCATATAGCTATCCCAAGAAGTAGAAGGCCAAGATTGAAAAATCCATCAAGGAGCTTTCAGAAATGGGGTTCATATGTCCCCAAAAATTGTATACCTTTGAAGAAAAGGACAATTTTGTGCCCATTTTGGTCCTACTTTAGGTACCGTTTCATCAATAATCATCCTAAAACAACATTTATAGCCCCTAAGGTTCGTTATTTTTTACTTTGAGGCCTATTTTACCTAAGGAATTATGTAAGCCCCCACAAACAACATCAAAATTATTCAAATATCACTAATCCCACTTCAGAATCCCTTGGTGGGACTAGGTTGCCCAAGTTGGCAACCTAGTCCTTTTTAGGGATTTTTGCATTTTTAAGGAGGAAAATGTCTATCTTGCTAAAATTTCCCAATGGTTGTCGGCCTCTTAGGTCAAAATTACAGACAATTAATTATTTTTACTTATAAATACATGTTAATAGGTCATTTTTTCTCTCTCTCGATCATTTTTCACAAGAAACTTCAAGAATCAAGTGCAAAACATATTCCTCAAGAAGTTTCATCTCTCTTTCATAGCAAAGTTGAAGCTTTTCGACAAAAAACTAGGGCTTTTCTATGTCTTCAATATCACTTCCTATTCAAGATATCACATTGCCAAAGGTTGAATATGGATGGCTATGGAGAATCATGGAGAAATCTAGGTTGAGGAGACCATGCAACTAGCCACAAAATCACACCTAAAGACTAATTTCAAAGTGACTCCATCTTCAATTTTCAACTCATCTTCAGATTTGAGGTTTGCATCCCATTTGCATTCCTTTCACATTCATTTTTAATATTGTAGGGTTTCTTGGATTGAAGTCTCATATCAGTCAAATCTCTTGCATACATCTTATTCTAGCACAATAGAATAGGGTTTTGTCTTATTTTTAGGTTTTCCTAGTTCTAGACACACTGAGGGCTAGGTTTTATGTAGATTTTCTATCTCTTTAAAAGTTTGAAGAAACCCTAGTTGAAGCTTGTAAGACTTCCATAGACCAAAATCTTCACTTTCACATCTTGGGCCATAAGCCACCCTAAGTTTGCACATGTAAATGTCTATTGTACCAAAATGAACCACCAAAAATGTAGCTTTGACCTAGGGCAAACAGATTCCCTTTACTAGGCTCTTAGTGTTTTTCACCCTAGAGAGCTTGGTGTGTGAGAATGACACTCTTTCCTCTAAGTGGTTAGAGGGTTTCTAGAGGTTGCATTCAAAGGAACGGGCTAATTGATGAAGGTTGTGATATGTGTGTGTAATGTGTGGCTGAAACTGAAATAAAATGATGCTAATCTAATGTATGCAATGTAAACAAAGTAAATCTAAACTAATGCAAACTAACTAAACTATATGCCCTAAATGCATGCAATATAGAAAGTAAATGGGAAGTTGAGAGATTTTGCACCTAGAAAAGTGATGTTGTAGATAAATGGTCCCGAAATCTTTTGGATATGTTTGAAAATAGTAGAAGGATAGGTACGCCAATTTGGGCGACCTAGTCCTCCTATCGGGAAAATCTTTTGAAACAAGTTTGGTAGAAAAGGGTATCCAAAAATATAGAAACCCTTTTTCAGGCTTAGCACAAGGACAAGGTCGCCAATAGTTGTTACCTAGTCCTCTTGTTGCTTTCTAAGAAATCAGGTCCTGATTTTGTAGGTCCCGGTTGATGTTTCCCTTTTTTGTGTAGAAAGTCGTGTCTGAAACTCTCAAAAACAACCTGTAGCTTGTCCTTTTGTCTCACTTAGGGCTTGATGCTTTGATGTAATTTGGATAGAATTCTTGTACTTTCTCCAACACTTTGTGCTTAATCAAATCTGCATGAAAATGAAACCTTTGTTGTTGATGGTCTACAACATGGAAGAGCAACTCCAATGGAGGTTGCTTGTGAAACCCTTGTTCTTGATTGCTTTCTTTTGAAGATAGGAGTGCAAGAGTGCTTTTGATGAGCTTGAGAGAGTATAAGAGAGTAAGAGTAAAAAATGAGCTAAGGGGAGAGAAAAATCAAGGTGAAAACCCTTATTTGTACATGTAAAACCCTAATTTTCTTGAAATGCAACCTAATAGGCAAACACTAGGGTTTAGAAGGAAAGATTCCCATTGAATTTTATTTGAAATTTAAGATATTTGCCAAAAGGGACTATGTCGCCCAAAGTGGTGAGCTAGTCCACTTGGGCAATTTCAAGTGGTGGTTGGGAATTAATTTGTGTTTTATGAATTTAATCAGCTTTGGTTCCCGAAACACACTTAAGTTGAGACTAGGAGTGCATTAGGGGGACAAATTAGCATATAAAAAGGGTTAATTTAGGAGTGATAAGCCTAGATAAGTGTGAAAATGCATTACAACACTTTACAACACTTTTTCATAAGGCTTAGAAAGGTGTAAGAAGGTGTTGTTTAGGTAAATTGTGTTGAAAGGGTCTTAGAAAAGTGAGGAAATGTGTTACAAAACTTCACAACACCTTAGTAGAACACCGGTAGGTTATTATTGAACTGCAAGCTTACAAAGCTGAATCAAGGTAAAACAAGGCCAAAATCCAATGGAAAACGCCAGAATGAGTGAAAAAGTGCCAAGGTATACACTTTTTGGTGACACAATATGTAAGTGATATGATGGCCCATGTGGCTAATGACCTTTTTTTTACCCAAAATTGATGAAAGGAAAAGGGTTTTTAAAGGAGATTCTCAGCTTTCCACCAATATAAATTATGCTTTACTTTTAAATTAAAAAATAATTATTATTCATTTTCTATTTGAATTACAACTAAAGTCCTCATTGATAGGCTGATTGAAAATAATCTATAGCTTTCAAATGGTATCATTATTTTTTAATCCAAAAAATGTGTCACATTCTATGTTTTTCATACTATAGGATTAAAAAAAATGAATTTCATGAATTTTTGACCAAGTTAATGTTGTTAGACATACGAGGTTTTATATTTTTTAAAAATTTGTAATAAAATATTCATAATTAATTATTTACTTGGAAAAAAAATATGCATCACATCAAGACATGAGTCCTCTACTTATATCTGAAATCTTATAAAAAAATATTATCATTTTATTATGGTTATGGTGGTCAAATAGACACCTACTTCTTATTTTTTCCTTGAAATTTAAGTACTACTGCATTGAAATTTCTAATTTTCACCAAATAGATTTTATTTTTTAAATAAACCTAGTAGTTTAGAAAATAAATTCAATTTGCTATAGATTCTATTCTTACATATTTTTGAAATAATATAGATAACTTATTCAAATTTTTATGTCAAGTTGCCTAACTCTAATTTTCTGAAATTTCAGTGCTACTTGAGGGCCTATTTTTTCCATGTTGATCCTGCACATACCCATATTAGAAGCTCATTCACAAGATGAAAGGTATCAATTGGTTGATGGTTTGATCCTCTATAAAAGAAAAATATTTCTAGTGCTCGAATCGAAGCTTAAGAAGAGGGTTCTACAGTCTTTTCATGACATTCCCCTTGCTCGTCAACAAGGGTATTTCAAGACTTATAAATAGATCCAAGAAAGATTTACATGGAATGAAATGAAGGAAGAAGTCTTGTGCTACATAAGGGAGTTGACAACATGTCAAATGAACAAGAATGAACACTCTTTTCCAGCTGGTTTGTTGCAGTCCTTTCCAATTCCTAATAAAAAAAGGGAGAGCATTGCAATGGATTTCATCACAAGGTTACCAAAATTTTAAGGGAGAGATTTCACTTATGTTGTGGTAGATAGATTAACAAAGTTTTCTCACTTCTTTTCTATCACAAGTTCATTTACAACAACCCAGGTAGTTGAATTATTCTTTAGAGAAGTTTTTTCTTTACATGGTTTACCTAGAACTATTGTCAGTGATAGGGATAACAAGTTCCTAAGTGCTTTTTGGCAGGAAATATTTATATTGAGTGGTACTGTGCTCACTCCTAGCACTAGTTATCACCCACAAATGGATGGGAAATCCAAGATTGTAAGAAAATGGTTAGAAGACTACCTTAGAAATTATGTTTCAAGGCAACAAAGAGCTTGGGTAAAATGGCTTCATTTGGGAGAGTATTTTTATAACTCTTCCTATGACATGTCAATTAAGATGTCTCCTTTCATGGCTCTTTATGGATATGATGCTCCTAAATTTGTATATTTGGTGTTTGGTGATAGTAGAGTTCCATAGGAAAAGGATATGTTGTAGTAGAGCCAATACATCTTGAAATCACTGAAGGAAAATACCCAACAAACTCAAAACTAGCAAAAATTGTATGTTGATCAGTAGTGTGTTGAGCATTATTTTGAAGTTGGAGACATGGTTTACTTGAGGCTTCAACCCTATAGAGAATCTACTCTAAAGAAGAGTGGTGTAGAAAATTTCAAGCCATGATTCTATGGCCCATTCAAAGTCATCAATAGGATAAGTGAAGTGGTGTATGAGTTAGAGCTCCCAGTCAGTAGCAAGGTGCATAATTTTTTTCATGTGTCTCACCTCAAGAAGGAACTCGGGAAAAATGTAGTTTCTACTTCAGAGTTGCCTCCTTTCGATGAAGAGGGACAGTTGGTGTTGATTCCATAGGAAATCATTGATAGTAGAGAAAGCTCTTTGAGGAGAAGAGCAATCAAAGAGTAATTGGTTAAATGGAGGAACTTGCCAATTGAAGATACAACAAGGGAAGGATAAAACATTTTGTAGCATCCAAACTTGCGGTTGCTTGAGGACAAGGAATCTCAAGGAGGAAGGGCTCCTGTCCCCTTCTCACTAGTGAGCAGTTATGTAGCTTGTTAGCCTATTTTGAGAGGCTCGTAGGCTTGTCAAGGTGAAATAAAGTTTTCCATCATTTGGAGGTTTTTGGCACTGCTCAAAATTTACTATTTTAAGCAAGTTCTAATTGTTGTAGTGGATCTGTTGACAACAACATAGTGAGTTTTCCATTTCAATTTTACTAGTTAATTATGTTGATTTTGGCTTTGAGGTGAGATATTTGAGAGATAAGCTATTTAAATCATTAATATTATAATTTTGAGTTGACCCCTTATATTAGCGTTATAACTTTAAGTTGTCTTAAAAAGGTGGTGATTAAGGGTGGATGCCTCATGAAGCCATTAATTAATATTTTTATGATGTTTTATTTTCCTTGGAGATTGGATGCCTTTAAGGAGGAAATAAATGTCTTTTAAAAATTAAAATATTTCAAAAGGTGAACGGGAATCCCTTTTTGGAGGGAAATTGTGGGAAGATGAAAGGTCACCTCAAGTTCTATAAAAGAGAGGCCTTGCTCCAACAATTGGTATCCAATGTTTATGCTAATGTTATGCTGTCAGAATGACTTCATGAATTTGGTTTCGAGAAATGCTTACCTCCTAGAATTTGTCCAATTTCATGTTTGCAAGATAATACGTAGTTGGGAGTTTTGTTTCTTCTCATCCAGACTAGTAGATTATGCTTCATTATTGGCAAATCTCAAAGATTTCTAGAGTTTTGTGCTTGCTAGTTCAGACATGGCTGAAAGTCGATTTTGATTATAGCTCCTTGGGTAAATTTTATTTCATTATGGGTATTGCTGCTACATGTTTATATGCTATGGGTAGCTCAAATTGTAAAAAATCATATTTTATCATGATGCCTTTTATTTTCTAGAAAGGTCATACCTTTTCCTAGGGTCATACTTTTCCTGGCAGCCTACCTTGGGATTCCTGCATCATATTTTGTGGTTGTTTTGGGGTCTAATTTAGGCTCGGAGCTAGTTTCCTTGACTCATAAGTATTGAAAGTTCAGTTTTGAAGTGTGTCATTGAAGTTTGATGGAGTTTTAAGAATTTTTTGGTGTTTCTTAGGTTGTTGGTTCATAATTTTAGTTTGTTGTTTGTCATATCAGATTTACTTTAGTTTCTTATTTGAGTTCGTATCTTCAATATTTGAAAGATCATAAGTTTGGGAGAACATGTTTTTCATTGTACATTGTTAATATTGTAATAGCACTTGTAATCTGCAGATATTCATCATTGTAAGGTTGTAAACAGTAGTACTTTTCTAGTCACTTAATTTTTTGCATTACTTGTGTTTAATTTCTCACATTGTAACCCCTGGTTAGTTTACCACCAGTGTGGAGGAAAGAACAAGTTGCATTTCTTATTTTACAACCACTGTTTAAGTGGCAAATCCCCACTATTTAGTAGATTCCCATTAATAGTGAATGAATTATTCCTTAATGTAATTGGGTAAGTGCACCAAGATGGTTCCCAAAAAGGGGACTTAACTGGACACCTGTTTTTCAAAATCAGGAAATACTGACCTTAGACATGAAATTAAAGATAGTTACACTCAAAATTTTGAGATGGAACAAAAACAAGGATCAAAGTTCTCCGAGTCTACTTTCTAAAATCCTAATTTATTTTTTAAATGGTTGAGATTAAGGGGTTCAAACGAGGGATGTACACAAATTAGTGTCGTTTTTATGAGAAAAACATTTAACATAGTAGCTCTTGTATGACCCTAGAACAGTGTACATTTTTTTAGTATTTTTAAATCACTACGGTCAGAAGTTAGCTAATAGTATGTAGTTGATGCACGATTTTTCTAATAATTTTTTAATGAATATTTTATTTTTTACTAATTTTTGAAATGGACACTTCCTGAAAAATAGAATTTTGGAAAATAATTGATTTTTTTAAAAATAAATTGTAGAATGAAGTCTAGTTTCTAAAAATGTAATTTATTTGTAATTTCGATGAGTGGTTTATTTATAGAGAAAAAAACACCAAACACTTCTTTTTGGTGAAAAAGAGACATACAAACAAAAAAAATTATGGATGAAAGGCTTAACATTCTAAGAAAGTGAAAAAAATACATCATTGGATAGCTAAGAGAGAACGCAACATTACCCAAATGTTCGATTTGTTTGATATTGAACCACGTGCAATCATGATGATGAACATGAACTCGATTATGTGAAATATTGTAGAATTTACAAAAACATGTCTTTGGTCATTGGGAATGCCCTCCAAGCCTTTGGATTGGTATTCCAAGGAAAATACCAATCCTAAGGCTTGGGGAATCCCAAAGCAAGATATAATTCGAGCGTGTTATAATGTGCTCATGTTATATCTCAGTTTTGACATGGTTTTTGCTTCTGTGGGAAACATGTCAACCAAGACATAATGTGAGCACATTATAACATGCTCGCGTTATGTCTTCCTTTATGTTAAATTCCACTCTATTGAGTGTATGCTGATATATTTTTATGTTTGTATGTACATGTATGCTTGTATGTCATGTATGTATGCATGCTTCTAAGTATGTATGTATTCATGTATGTATCAATGCATGTATATTGTATGTATGCATATACATATGTAAGATTGTATCGACACATGTATGTATGTATGCTTGTATGGATGTAGGATTGTATGTACATATGTATTACACTTGTATGTAAGTATGTATGTATTTACATGTCTTTAAAGGGGGATAATTTTAAGAGAGAGAGAGAGACTCTAGAGAGAGGGAGAGGGAGTGGAAGTGATATTTTAAGAGAGAGTGAGTGGTAGAGCAAGGTTTGGAGTGAGAGGGACTTAGCTAGGTAGGGTGGGAGGGATAGAGGTAGGGAGAGAGAGAGAGGGGGTGTGGGAGAGAGAGAATTGAGAGAGAGGGAGAGGGAGAGGGGGGAGAGAGATAGAGAGAAAGAGAGAGTTATGTAGGTAGGGTTCCAAAGGGAGAGACTTGAGAGTGTGAGGGGGGAGAGAGAAATAGAGAGAAAGAGAGAGTTATGTAGTTAGGGTGCCAAAGGGAGAGACTTGAGAGTGTGAGGGGGGTGAGAGGGAGAGACTTGAGAGATAGGTAGTGAGAGGGAGTGAGAGAGAGAGAGTGTGAGTGAGAGACCTGAGAGAGGGAGAGGGTGTGGGAGGGAGTGACCTGATAGAGGTAGAGAAAGAGGGGGTGGAGTGAGAGGGACTTATCTAGGTATGGTGGAAGGGATAGATAGTTAGAGGGGGAGAGAGAGAGTTACCTAGGTAGGTTTCCAGAGGGAGAGACCTATGAGAGAGGGGGGTGGGAAGGAGTGACATGAGAGACAGGGAGAGAGTGGGTGGGACATAGAGAGAGATGGATAGAGGGAGTGAGAGAGGGTGGTAGGGATTTATTGAATGAGAGGGTAGATAGAAACAATTAGAGAGCAAGGGAGGGAGAGGTGAGATGTATAGATAGAGATAAAGTGATAGGGGTTGAGGGTATAGGGTTGAGGAATTAGGGTGGAGGACCTATAGGGTTGATGGTTTATAGGGTATTAGGGTTTAAGGGTTGAGGGTTGAGGGATTAGGGTCGATGGTAGAGGGTATTGGGTTGAGGGTATAGGGTAGATGGTTTAAGGGTTTAGGTTTGAAGGGTTTAGGGATAAGGGATAAGGGTTGAGGGTAGAGGGTTTAGCGTACAAGTTTGAGGGTATATGGTTGAAGTATTAGGTTGAGGATCCAATGTAAATGGTAGAGGGTATAGGGGTTGAGGGTTTAGAGTTTAAGGATTGAGGGTTGAGGGATTAAGAGTTGAGGGTTGAGAATTGAGGGTTGGGGGTTTAATGTATAGGGTAGAGGGTAGAGAGTTTAAGGGTTTAGGTTTTAAGGATTGAGGGTTGAGGGTTTAAGGTTGAGGGTAGAGGATTGAGGTATAGGGTATGGGTATGTGCAGGATCATGATGGGCCAAAAAGTGGTGATATCTAAGTGATATGATGACCCATGTGGTTGACGACTTTTTTTTAGCCAGAATTGATGAAACGAAAAGGGTTTCTAAATGAGATTCTAAACTTTCCACCAATATAGATTATGCTTTAATTTGAATTTAATAAATAATTATTATTCATTTTCTATTTGAATTACGACTAAATTCCTAATTGATAGGGTGATTGAAAAACATCTATAACTTGCAAACGGTATCACATTTTTTGAATCCAAAATATGTGTCACATTCTATGCTTCACATACTATAGGATTAAAAAAAAAAATTGAATTTCATGAAGTTTTGACTAAGTTAAAGTGGTTAGATATATGAGTTTTTATATTTTTTAAAATTTGTAATAAAAAAATCCTAATTAATTATTTACTTGGAAAAAAATTACAAAAAATATGCATCACATCCAGACATGAGTCTCTTACTTATATCTAAAATATTATAAAAAAATATTATCATTTTATTGTGGTTAGGGTGGTTAGACAGACACCTACTTCTTATTTTTTCCTTGAAATTTAAGTACTACTGCATTGAAATTTCAAAATTTCACCAAATAGATTTAAAGAAAAAAAGAAAAACCTAGTAGTTTAGAAACTACATTCAATTTTCTACAGTTTCTATTCTTACATATTTTTGAAATAATATAGATAAGTTATTCAAATTTTTAGATCAAGTTCCCTAACTCTAATTTTCTGAATTTTATTGCCACTTAAGGGTCTATTTTTTCCATGATGATCCTACACATACCCGTATATGGTCAAGGGATTAGGGTTGAGGATCCAATGCATAGGGTAGAGGTTATAGGGGTTGAGGGATTTTGGTTTAATGGTTGAGGGTTGAGGGTTGAAGGTAGAGGGTTGAGGGTTTAAGGGTTGAGGGATTAAGGGTTGAGGGTTTAGGGATTAGGGTAGAGATTTATCTTTGATTTAAGGGTGTAAGGGTTGAGGGATTAGGGTTTAGAGTAGAAGGTATTGGGTTGAGGGTTGAGGGTTGAGGGTAGAGGGTAGACGGTAGAGGGTTTAAGCATTTAGGGTTTAAGGGTTGAGGGCTGAGGGTTTAGGGTTGAGTGTTTAAGGGTTTAGGGTTTAGGATTGATGGATTAGGGTAGAGAGGGAGATACATAGATATATGAGGGTTGAGGATCCAATGTATAGGGTAGAGGGTATAGGGTTGACAACTTGTAGGGTTGAGGTATTAGGGTATTGGGTTGAGGGATTAGGGTTAAGGGTACATATGGGTATGTGCAGGATCATGATGGGCCAAAAAGTGGCGATATGTAAGTGATATGATGGCCCATGTGGTTGACGACTTTTTTTACCCAAAATTGATGAAACAAAAAGGGTTTTTAAAAGATATTCTTAGCTTTCCACCAATATAAATTATGCTTTACTTTGAATTTCATGAATAATTATTATTCATTCTCTATTCGAATTATGACTAAAGTCCTGATTGATAGGCTGATTGAAAAAAATCTATAGCTTTCAAATGGTATCACATTTTTTGAATCGAAAAAATGCATCACATTCTATACTTTGCATACTATAAGATTAAAAAAAAAGAATTGAATTTGATGAAGTTTTGACCAAGTTAAGGTGGTCAACATGCAAGTTTTTATATTTTTTTAAAGTAATAAAAAAATCATAATTAATTATGTACTTGGAAAAACATACAAAAAAATATGCATCACATTGGGACATGAGTCCTCTACTTATATCTAAAATTTTATAAAAAAATATTATAATTATATTGTGGTTAGGGTGGTCAGATAGACACATACTTCTTATTTTTTCCCTGAAATTTAAGTACTACTGCATTGAAATTTCAAATTTTCACGAAATAGATTTTTATTTTTTTTAAATAACCCTAGTATTTTAGAAACTACATTCAATTTTCTACAAATTCTATGCTTACATATTTTTGAAATAATATAGATAACTTATTCATATTTTTATATCAAGTTGCCTAACTTTGATTTTCTAAATGTTTATTGTCACTTAAGGGCCTATTTTTTCCATGATGATCTTGCACATACCCATATGGTTGAAGGATTGGGTTTAAGAGTCCAATGTATAGGGTAGAGGGTATCAGGGTTGAGGGTTTAGGGTTTGAGGGTTGAGTATTGAGGGATTAAGGGTTAAGGGTTGAGAATTGAGGATTGGGTGTTTAATGTATAGGGTAGAAGGTAGAGGGTAGAGGGTTTAAGGTTGAGGGTGGACAATAAAAGGTATAGGGTTGGGGGGATTATGGTTGAGGTTCCAATGTATGTGTTAAAGGGTATAAGGGTTGAGGGATTAGGGTAGAGATTTTAATAAGTGGGTTTAAGGGTTGAGGGATTAGGGTTGAGGGTAGGGGGTAGACGATTGATGGTAGATGGTAGAGGATTTAAGGGTTTAGGGTTTAAGGGTTGAGGGTTTAGGGTTTGGGGTTTAATGTTAAGTGTTTAAGGGTTTAAGGGTTGAAAGTTTAGGCTTGAGCGTAGAGGATTGAGGGTATACGTTTAGGGGATTAGGGTCAAGGGTCCAATGTACAGTGTAGAGGGTATAGGGGTTGAGGGATTAAGGGTCAAGAGGGTTGAGGGATTAGGGTAGAGATTTTACTATGTGGTTTTAAGGGTTTAAGGGTTGGGCAATTAGGGTTGAGGGTAAAGGGTAGAGGGTAGAGGATTGAGGGTATAGGGTAGAGTGTTTAAGGGTTTAGGGTTTAAGGGTTGGGAAATTAGGTTTGACGGTAGAGGGTAGAGGGTAGAGGATTGAGGGTATAGGGTAGAGTGTTTAAGGGTTTAGGGTTTAAGGGTTGAGGGTTTAGGGTTGAGGGGTTAAGAGGGTATAGGGGTTGAGGGATTAGGGTTTAAGGTTTGAGGTTTGGGGGTTGAGGGATTAAGAGGGTATAGGGGTTGAGCGATTAGGGTTTAAGGGATGAGGGTTTACGGTTGAGGGATTAAGAGGGTATAAGGGTTGAGGGTTGAGGGTTGAGGGATTAAGTTTTAAGGGTTGAGGGTTGATGGATTAAGATGGTATATGGGTTGAGGGATTAGGGTTTAAGGGTTGAGGGTTAAGGGTTGAGGGATTAAGAGGGTATAGAGGTTGAGGGATTAGAGTTTAAGGGTAGAGGATTGAGGGTTGAGGGATTAAGAGGGTATAGGGGTTGAGGGATTAGGGTTTAAGGCTTGAGGGTTGAGGGATTAAGAGGGTATGGGGGTTGAGGGGTTAGATTTTAAGTGTTTAGGGTTGAGTGTCAAGGGATTAAGAGGGTACAGGGGTTGAGGGATTAGGGTTTAAGGATTGAGGGTTAAGGGTTGATGGATTGAAAGGTTATAGGGGTTAATGGATTAGGGTTTAAGGGTTGAGGGTTGAGGGTTGAGGGATTAAGAGGGTAGAGGGGTTGAGGGATTAGGGTTTAAGGGTTGAGGGTTGAGGGATTAAGATGGTATAGGGGTTGAGGGATTAGGGTTTAGGTTGGGTTGAGGGTTGAGGGATTATGAGAGCTATAGGGGTTGAGGGTAAGGATTTAGGGTTGGGATTAAGAGGGTAAGGGTTGAGGGGGTTGAGGGATTAAGAGGGTATAGGGTCGAGGGATTAGGGTTTAAGGGTTGAGGGTTGAGGGTATAAGGGTTGAGGGATTAGGGTTTAAGGGTTGAGGGTTGAGGGATTAAGAGGGTATAGGGGTTAAGGGATTAGGGTTTAAGGGTTGAGGGATTAATAAGGTATAGGGGTTGAGGTATTAGGGTTTAAGGGTAGAGGGTTAAGGGTTGTTGGATTAAGAAGGTATAGGGGTTGAGGGTTGAGGGTTGAGGGTTGATGGATTAAGAGGGTATAGAGGTAGAGGGATTAGGGTGTGAGGGTTGAGGGTTGAGGGATTAAGAGGTTATAAGGGTTGAGGTATTAGGGTGTAAGGGTTGAGGGTTGAGTGTTGAGGGATTAAGAGGGTATAAGGGTTGAGGGATTAGGGTTTAAGGGTTGAGGGTTGATGGATTAAGAGGGTATAAGGGTTGAGGGATTAAGGTTTAAGGGTTGAGGGTTGAGGGATTAAGAGGGTATAGGGGTTGAGGGATTGGGGTTTAAGGGTTGAGGGTTGAGGGTTGAGGAATTAATAAGGTATAATGGTTGAGGGATTAGGGTTTAAGGGTTGAGGGTTGAGGGATTAAGAGAGTATAGGGGTTGGGGGGTTAAGGTTTAAGGGTTGAGGGTTGATGGGTGAGGGATGAGGAGGGTATAGAGGTTGAGGGATTAGGGTTTAAGGGTTTAGGGTTGAAGGATGAGGGATTAAGAGGGTAGAGGGGTTGAGAAATTAGGGTTGAGGGTTGAGGGTTGAGGGTTGAGGTTTGAGGGATTAAGAGGTTATAGGGTTTTAGGGATTAGGGTTTAAGCTTTGAGGGTTGAGGGTTGATGGATTAAGAGGGTATACAAGTTGATGGTTTAAGGGTTGAGGGTTTAGGGTTTAGGGTTAAGTGTTTAAGTGTTTATAGGGTATAGGGTATAGGGTACAGTGTTTAAGGGTTGAGACTCTCCCTCCTAATCCTTTGTTTGTCTCAAGTCTCACTCTCTCTCACTCCTATCTCTCACCCCTCTATCCTTAACTATTAACCCTTTAAAACCTTAACCCTTAAACCCTTAACTCTTCACCCTTCTCTGCCTCTTTCTCCCCCTCTCTCACTCTCTCCCACTATCCCTCTCTCTCCCTCTCTATCTCTCTCCCACTCTCCCACTCTCCCAATCTCTCCCACTCTCACATTTTCCCAATCTCCCCCTCTCTATCTCCCTCTCTATCTCCATATCTCCCACTCTCCATCTCTCTACCTCTATCCCACTCTCTCTTTCTCCCACTCTCTCTCAACCCTACACACTCTACCCTTAAACCATAAACCATTAAACCTCTACCATCTATCTCTCTACCACTCCCTCTCTCTCTCTCAAATCTCTCCCTCCTACCCCCTCTCCCTCTCTTAGGTCTCTCTCTCATTGTTCAATCACTCCCACTCTCTCTTTCTCCCACTCTCCCTTTCCCTCCCTTTCTCCCTCTCTCTCCCTCTTTCTCCCCCTCTCTCTCCCACTCTCCTCCCACTCTCCCTCTCCCTCCCTCTTTCCTCTCCTCCCTCTTTCCCTCCCCCACTCTCTCTTTCTCCCACTCTCCCCCCTCCCTCCCTCGCTCTCTATCTCCATATCTCCCACTGTCTCTTTCTCCCTCTCTCCCAATCTCTCCCTCTCTCTCTCTCAACGCTACACCCTCTACCCTTAAAATGTAAACCCTTAACCCTTAACCCTCTACCCTTAACCCTAAGCCCTTAAAACATAAACCCTTAAACCCTCAACCCCCCTCCCTCTCTGCTTTATATCTCTCCTCTCCCTCCCTCTACCTCTCTCTCTCTCACACACACACACATACTCACCTCTATCTCCTCTAATATAAGGGTACAGGGAGAGATAGAGAATTAGGGTAGAGGGTATAGACAAAGAGAGAAAAAAAATCTATTAAAAAAATCATCTTTCACATAACGTGAGTGTGTTTTAAAGAAGTAGAGATATGGTCATTTTAGCAAGAAATAACGCGCTCGCATTATAACACAAGTCTGTTTTGTATTGCACTAAAAATGGTAAAAAATCTCAATATACCCATGATCTCAAGGCCCACATTCTACATATTCTCTTGGTTTTGCGTGTGCAATGACAAAAAGATGCTTTGTGATGATGTTGTGAAGTGTGCATGCATGTTTTTCACATTCCACCATCTTTGCATGAAATAGCAGAGTTTTCACATTGAAAGGCATATAATATCAATTCAATTTTGAATTCCATTCAAAAGTGATATACAATTGAAGTTTGGTGGGGAACAAGCTTTTGAAAAAGTCAAATTGTTGAGGACTTTGAAGAAAGAAGAATCAAATGCTACATAATTGGGTTGAAATCCTCCATTTGAAGCTCTCATTTTTTAGGTTTGTGAAGTCTTTACACATTTTCTTTCAGTCTATTATGGCTTGCTTTCATTTTTTTTATTTTTCATATTCCATGTTGATCATTTTTTGTTTGTCATTATAACCTTAGGTTGTCAACGCAAATTTTAAATTACACAATAATATACACTTTCCAATTACATTTTAAACCTGATACAAAGCATCTACTAAGATCCAAATATAATCAAGGATACTTATGACCCTAACTTAAATTGGAGAAGATGAACCAAAAAACTCAGTTACCTTTTCATCAAAATCCTTCAATTTCACTTGATTTCCTATTTACACAAAACATTAGAACTTGGCTCCAATTCTTTGTTAGACTCAAAAATAGATTAACCATCATAAAATTGATTGTAACATAGAATCAACCTATTTAGAAACCTAGAACCATTCAATTCCTTCATGATTCACAAAATCAACCAACAACAATAATTCACAATTAGCAATTCATAAAATTCTTCACTTTCACAAATTCAATAGTCATCCTTGTAGCAAAGATAACTCACTCAATGAAGTCTATCATTTAGAGAAGGTATTCTTATACAAAGACCTAAACCTTCTCAAAGTCTCAATAGGGCACACAATAACATATCAACAAGCCACAATAGGCTTCTTTGTTACAACTTCACCAAAACTAGATTTCTACACAAACTAGGCCTCAAATTAGGCCTCTTATACAAAGGAACTTATCTTAAATCCTTTCACAAAACATAAAAATACATTGGGAAGTAGTATATATTTTATCAAACCAAGGATTCCACCATTTTTTTTTAGAAAATAACTCACCAAAGTGTCGAATCACAAAACCCTCCATTTTACCCAAAAAACTAGGGGTTTATTGAAAAACACTCATCCAACCCTCACTCAATCTTTTGAATAATTCAAACAGGTCTAAAATGGCATGAAAAAAATTGAATTCAACAAGAAACCATGCTGCCCCAACACAAAACACACTTTAGCATATGAAAACCACTCGAAATATCATGGAAAGATCAAAATTTAACTCTAGGGCTTCATGCCCAACACCCTTTTAGACCTCCCCTACACACAAAAAAAATTACCTTGCCTATTTATTGATGATGCAAACCCATTCCACCAATTATAGTGATCACAGTGAGTGGAATGAGCCAATTTACATATTGAGACCTTCAAAACCCTTTAATCAAGGCACATAGATCTACAACAAGAGATTCAATCCAAACTACCACTAGAATTGGAGTTATAGTCTCAAATCAAATGAAAAAAACTTTTGACACATACCCCAAAGTTATTCAAGAATATTTATATTCAAAACCTCTATGTATGGTCCAAACCAAGGCTGCAAAAGACAAAGAAATAGAAAAAATCTGAAAAAATAGTGATTTTTCAATTCAATCTTCTAACAAATCTTCTAAATCAATCTTTGCATTGATGTTCTATCTCATAAAAAATACTTTTCCCATAAAACTAACTATCCTAATTCCTTAAATTGACATTTAAAATCATATGACCATTTTCCTTCCTCAAAATCTGCCTTTTACAACTTTACAATTTTGCCCTTTTGCACAATTGGCAACTTACCAATGTTTTTTGCAATTTTGCAATTTAAACCTTCTAAACAGCTAGAAAAACTAAAAAAATGACTCACTACAATGGAAAATGGTCTTATTGACCTTATTTAATGTGAAAATTCCAAAATCCTAAATCCTAGACAACTTCTTGAATTGACAATTTTCATTCAATGGTGCTCCTGCCTACATATGCATCCAATGTATAATTTCGGTTGTGAAAACTTGTATATTGTTCCTTTTAGCCTCAGAAAAGGATATGTTGCAATGATAAGTTCTATATTTATTGTGATAAGCAACATTTGTTTTTCCATTGATCATAGTGGTGGAAAATGTTTGTTCTTTCTCGGGGACCATGTATGCTTCCACATTTTGTATACATATATAGATGACACTAGTTGAAATTTTGTATGCTTGAGCATTCTTACACTTTGAGCCTATCTTGCAATCATGGCATGCCACATTACCACATTGCTTTAAGGCATTCCATTGAAAAAAATCATGTGACCTTTGTCTATGCTAGAGATACTCTTGTACATGATGATTGTAAGTATTCTTTATGAAGCCTTGAATGACATATATTTTGATTTACTTGAATGGATAAATTTGTGAGGAACTAATATTAATCTCATTACCATGCTATAGGTAAAATTATTGACCATGCCAAAGAAATGAACAAAGAAGAAACTAACAAAAAAAGAGAATGAAACCTTCAAAAAAAAGGAGAGAGTTCGGGTAGTGGCATATCGTGAAAATAAGAAATTGAAAACTATTGATGAAAACAAGCCAATTGAAGAGGAACCTCAACTATCAAAAAGAGAAAAGGAATTAGCAACTCAAAAGACATGAATGTGAAAGCATCGTGGTAAGACAGATTTGGATATTGTAGTTGGAGACACACCCTCTACGAAAAGTGAATATGAAGGGACACCATTAAGCACAAGCGAATATGGAGGGACACCATCTATCTCAAGTGAATATGGAGGGAAACCATCTACCACAAGTGAATATGGAGGGACACCATCTACCGCAAGTGAATATTGTTGGACACCATCCAATGCATCTCAAGTTTAGAGTACATCATCACTCAGATTTGACGAAGAAGGTATGCCATCATCCCCACGTGAACCTCAAGGTATGTCTTCTACTCCAACCTTGGTCGAAGGTATGCAATCTAGCCCACCTCAATTAAATATTGATGAAATTCCTAATGTTGAGATGTATGTACCTAGGAGAACACCACCTAGAATTTTGCATAGAAAGCCAAAGTATTTGATTAATATTGATGATGATAGTTTGTAGAACATGGAAGGTAAGATTTTAAAACGCACTTGTAGAAGCTATGATGATAATATTTGGAATTTCTTCTTTGAAAGGCTAAATGAGACCACAAGATGTCAACTATTTGTTGAAATCATGCAAGGTGTAAAGTATAGAAACATCATGAAGACTCTTGGGTTGAGAACATCTAATGTGATGAGGTAAAAGTAACCTCATCATAATAATACCAGAAAAGCCTATTCATATGCGCTCAATCCTCAGTCTCTGCCAATTAATTAAACTTTAGGAGAAATAATTGTTTATCTTTAAGGAAAATTGTACAAACTTTATTTCTTATGATTAATTTAAGTATTTTACCAATACATATTTAATGGGTTGATTTGAGTATCTTGTAAGACAATAATCGGACATCATGCAACAATTAGGGAGGATTTAACCAACATGTTCTCTAGTAATGATTGAAGACATACACTAGAAGCCTACTCCAGAGCTTTAGGTTGTTGAACCGAGGATATAGTTGTAGTTTTAATTTATGTTATGTTTTAAGTTCAAAGACTTCATGGCTTGACTTGAGCCTCTTTAATTTTATGTAATGGGTTTTAAAGACATAAAAGTTCATTGTAAATTGTTATAGACTTTTTCAATGGATATCCACGCCATCTGAAATCTAGGACTTAGTTAAAGTTTTTCTATAAAGATGTAATTTTCAAAAGCAGAAGATAATGCACAATAGTAAAGTTATGTTGTCAATATGATTTTTGAATACTTATGAATAAAGAGATTACCTTCTATCAATTTCTGAGTTATTGAGCTATGGATGATAATTATCTTTAATGGAAGAACTTCAAAACCAATATTGTATGTGACTTGAGAACGAACATAGTAACACGTGAGTTGGCCACTCGAGGGAGGATAAATTAAATAGATAAGTACTTTCTTTTATGTCATTTTTGCTACATAGATAATCATTATGTAGGAAATCGTTAAGTATACTGGTTGTTGTGTCTGGAGTTCCAAAACACTCTTTGTCTTTCATTATCACGAGTTACTTGTTCCAACTATTAGAATTATTTTTACTATTCAAGAGGATGTGTCATGGCTTTTTTACTAGTTTTTCCACTTTCGTAGTTTATCAGCTATTTAGTTTACTTGTTTTTGTGCTTTCTAGTTTAGTTGTCATGCTTTCTAAGTTAGTTATCATTATGATTTCTAGTTTAATATTTCCAGTTTTCTTAGAATAAATTATTTTCTAGTTAAGTAGTTAGACGACCTTAGGCTAAAATTAATTTCAATTGTCTTTAAGAAACCAAAAAATCTAAAAAGAGTTATCTAAGTTGTCTTCTATTGAAAAATGCCATGGACACTGCCCGATCAACTTATTGATGTTTTATATTCTAAAGTAATGGGACCTAACGACAACCTATCACTTTTTGGCACCATTGTTGGGGACTAATAGCCTTCTTGCTTAAGTGTTAATAGGAGACATTTGAATACCTCATTTTAGGCCAAAATACCACCTCTAGCTTCCTTTTCTACATGGTCAGGAAACGAGGCCCTCATAGATGATTTATACCAAATACCCCCCCAAAATATGTCGCGATCATACATAGGGAGGCCCAAGGCTCATACAACCATATTGTTGAAGAACTACTTGAGCCTAATCTACCAGAGGCTTTCCACTATTTACCTAAAGATCAACCGGTATCATAGAGGAAATTAGCTTTGAGGAGAAAACTCCTTTGAACATCATGGGATATCATAGGATTGAACCTAACCAACATAATGCCAATCGTAATGAACATATGTCTCCTCGAATGTTTACTTATCCTGTTACTTTGGATGCAAATGATGATACTGCGATGAAAAACATTTCCCCAAATTTCCTTCCAACTTTCTATGGCTTGCCCTCAAAAGACCTGGACCAATTTATTTTTGAATTTAAGGTCTTGTGTCAAACATATGACTATAAAAATGATAACCATAAATTGAAGCTCTTTCCTTCTACTTTGAAGGATTCAACCATGCACTGGTTCATGGGATTAGGTTCTGGGAGTATTACATCTTGGGGGGAAATGGAGAATGTTTTCTTGCAAAAATACCAAAGCTATTGTAGGGTGGGTGATCGTAAGGAGGAGTTGTTTAAACTTAGGAAAAACAAGGATGAGAGTTTAGAGGACTATCTAGATAGGTTTCTTTTCTTTTCTAAATGATGTGGAGAAGAGGCTATTATTGTTGAGATTCTCAAGGCTATATTTCTTAAGGGACTTGATGACGATGCTAGAAGAAGTCTTGATCTAATGGGAAAAGCTGACGTGTCTCAATTAGCCCTTGAGGAAATATGTGAGTTGTGTCAGAATTTCTCCCATACTCGTGGAGGAATCCATAAAATTAATATTTTCAAAGGGTCTAATGAGATAGGTAAGCTCCACAAAGAAATAGAAAATCATAAAATGGACATACTTGTTCAACTGAACACTACATTAGATGGCATACAAGCTAGAACTCACAACGCTGAAACCTTGTCAATATATTGTCCTAGGTGTCAAAACAAACACCTTTTGTGCTAGTATCCTTTAGACAAGGTTAATGTTTGTCAACTCTGCGAGAAAAACCATCCTACCAACTAGTGTGAGCTTCTTGTTGACCTCAAGAATACTAAGAAAAAAACTACTCAGATTGAAGAAGAGATAAATGTGTTAAACCAATTCCATGGAGGTAACTTCTCTTATGGACAAAATTCCAACCTTGCATGGAGACCACAAAATAACTGGGTTAGTAATTGTTTCACAAAAAACTGCCAAGCCTTTGCGGTTTTTATTTTTGTGGTTGCGGCTTACCTTTCAATTGTTCACTACCCTCAACATGCTCCATGTGGCTTTCTCATGAAGCTTTCTGCTCTTCATATCACTTCGCCTTTGTCGGTCTCTGTCTGCATGTCGTGTGGCTTTCTCTAGCTGCTTTCCGAACTAGGCCTGCCTTGTACTTTATTTTGCTTGGCATGGTCCACATGGCTCCCTCTCTGAGCTTTTTGCTAGGCGTCCCTTCATCTTTTTTTCGAGCCTCATCTATGTAACACTTGGCAGTTGCTGCTACACCGGTTACCTTGGAATTGTTGTTGCGCCTTTTGTACTCGCCTACTGCCATGTTTTCTTCTATGACGATGTGTGTCCTTTTCTACTATTGCATGGTTTTCCATTCACTATCCTGGCTTTTCTGGCATGCTCCTAGGTGTTTGATATTTTTGTGGTGGCTCGAGGTGATCTGGGCCGTTGATCTTTGCTCATAGTTTTCCTTCTCTTGGTGTGTTTCAGGCAGTGGATTGGCCTATAAATATGACCATGTTTCTCTTTATTGGTTGTTGATTAAGTTGGAAAAAACTCCCGAGCATTGAGAAGAAGCCTTTATAATAGTTTTATTTAATTTTAAGACTCTAGACTATGCCAAATCAATTCAGCCTTTCTATTTTTCATGCATTTAGTAAGACTATTGGTATGTGTTGTTATCTTCTTTTATTGTATGAATGCCTATTCTTCAGCTTTTGTAATCCTTCATAGCTCAATGAATACAGATCATGTTTTCTTGACTCCTCTGTGTTAGCTAAGGTTATGCTATATTATTCTATGCAAATTAGAAGGTATTTGTTATGTTTTAAGTGCTTTTGAAAAAGATTACTTTATGAACAACATTTTGGTGGTTTGGGCCTTTGCATTTTGCATTGCGCTCTGGTGAATTTGTCTATGACTTTGGTGCATCACCTGTAGTGTAGATTTTATATTTTCGCTATCTTTCTAACCTTTTTCCTCCCCACTAAACGAAGATTCGACTTCGATAAAACCCCAAAGGTCACTTAGCTAGTGCACAATGTGCCCCAATAGCTAAGTTTCCCATGAGACTGCTACTACATGCAAAATTATGCGTCAACAGTAATCAATGGACTCCATCCTATAATCAACCACCACTTCCACAACCTAATTGGGGATCCCCTGAATGGGAAAATCAAACATGCAGAAGTTAGCAATGGACAAACCAATCACAACAACAATGGTACCCACAACATACTACTCCCCAATGGAATCAAGGAAAAAAATAATTTTTTACTGGGCCTAGGAGGAATCAATAAGAGAATCTGTTACTTCCATCTCAAAACCCTCCTCAAAACAAGTAGGTAAATCAACCTCAGCTTCCAGCACAACCACTTCCCAATCCCAAGAATAATTGACAGAATATGCTAGTCTACTCTACTGAACAAGATAATCTTACTAGACTTAATACAATAAATGTTCAATTGCGCTCTAGTAGAATAGTTCAACTACTAAACATCGAAGAAATTGTGGATGAACTTGTGCCTAAGAGTCCTGCAAATGATATGCCACCCAATCATAGCACTCCCACAAATGATATTGTACCTTCTCCAATAGCAAGAGTTTTTGACTTACCTCAAGAGGAGGAAGGTCAGTCTTTGAGTGAACATAGAAAGGATACCGCTCCAAAAGAGAAAACTCAGGCACCATTTCCGAAATGTCTTAAAAAATAACTCTGCAAGGTACTCTAGAAATTCCTTTAACTTCTGAAACTTCATTAATTCAGGAAATCAAGCAACTACAAATAGAGGTTCCTTTGCTGCAAGCAATGAAGGAAATTCTTGAGTTAAACAAGCTAATCAAATAGCTATGTATTAAAACATTGGGGAGGAAGCCAAAGAAAATAAATAATGTTCACATTGATGGCTATTTAGCTGACTTTTTGTTTGGGAAGACTATTGCTCCAAAATATGATGATCTTGAGAGTCCACTTATAACTGTTACAATTAATGAGGTAGAGATACCAAATGCATTAGTGGATTTAGGAGCAACTATTAACGTGATAACTGTGGATGTGATGGAAAAATTAGGTCTTATTGATTTGCATCCCACAACCACAGTCTTACAAATGGAAAATCAATCTATAGCCATTCCGAAGGGTATTACTAAAAACATTATTGTCAAAGTTGATGGATGGGAATATCTAGTTAACCTCCAGGTAATCTAGTTGCTTACACCCAAAGATAGTTATCCAATAATTCTCGAAAGACCATGGTTGACCACTATTTCCACTAATACTGATTGCAAAGAAGGGGGAATGACCATTTCTCATGATCTAGACATTAAACATTTATTCTTGTACCCTCTTGCTAAACCCACCGAACATGATAAGGGTTGGGTTGATGAACCAGAAGAATCTAATGGTCAAGACACTTTGGCCTCGCTAGCCATGGTAATAATTAAACAACATGTAGAGGAATTAGAGGATGAGTTAGTAGATGACATAGCATGCCTTGCTATAGGCCCGAGTGAGGAGGAAACGATGGATGCTCCAAAATTTTTGGGACAACCAATTGATATAAGTGGGATGGAGCAAAGCTACACTACAATGGGAATGCCTTGTCCCTTAGCTAATATGATTCCCAGAATGAGTCATTTCTTTGAGAATATCATGAGATTTCATTGGCTTATACATCATAGTTATCCTCTCAACACCCTGTTGTGACCGATACATACTGTCACTTCAGCCCATCTTGGAACAAAATCGATTATGCTACTGTCAGGAAAAACCCTGAATGTCAATAGTTGGCTGACAAAAACACAACAGGATAAATTGTTTTATATATTGGTAAGGAGGTCTAAATATTTTTCTTGGGACTATACAAACATGAGGGGAAGTCATCTAAGAATTTGTACACATCACATTTACACTGATCCTAAAAAAGGCATGTATGCCAGCCACATAGTAGACTCAATCTTGCATTAAAGGATCTTATCAAAATCAAAATTGAGAAACTCCTCCATGGAGGATTTATTTATCCTATCTCTAATAGTAAGTGGGTGTCACCTATGGTAGTTGTGCCAAAATTGGAAATGGATAATCTGTGTAGATTATAGAGAACTCAACAAAGCCACTCATCGAGATTATTTTCCCCTACCATTTGTTGATCAGGTTCTAGACAACTTGGATGGGAGGAAATATTTCTCCTTTTTAGATGGATTTAGTGGTTACAACCAAATTCAGGTTTCTCCAGAAGACCAAGATAAGACCACCTTTACTTGTCCTTGGGGCACATTTGCATACAAGGTGCTTTCCTTTGGAATTTGTAACGCTCCTATAACTTTTCAGAGAGACATTCTGGCTATACTTGTTGCGTTGGTCAATGACTATGTAGAAGTATATATGGATGAATTCATAGTCTATGGTTCAACCTATGATGAAGCCCTTCAAAACCTGGACCAAGTTTTACAAGTTTGTGAGGAAAATCGATTATCCCTTAGCCACGAAAAGTGTTTAATAATGGTGGAACAAGGAATAGTCTTAGGTCATCATATTTCCTTTGAGGGAATAAAGGTTGATCCTTTAAAGGGTAAAATCACAAAGTTGTGTCACACTTTATAAAGGAAATGACCAACACTAATCCAAAATTTAAAGTTAAATCACTAAAAAGCGGCATATATGTTTTGAAATTTGAAATGATGTAAACTAGTAAATATGTATTTTTTAGTATATTTAATGTTGGTATTTAAAAAAATAAAAAATAAAAAATTTTAATCTAGTTTTTAATAAATTAACACTATAATTTAGTTGTTCACAAAATGCAGCTGAAAAATGAAGTTGCATGGGATGTCAAACTTTTTATAGTAATTTTTTTTTTTCTTTGGAATTTTTTGTGTGTATTTATAACTTGAAACTTTAGTGCATGGATACATTTTTTTCCAATTTTGATAGATATATATTTTAAAATAAATATTAAAATGTGCATGAATCAAAAAATAATTGTTTCCATCAAACGCCAACTTTCATATTAAATATTTATCTAAAATGGAAAAAAAATTATACCATCTTGAAATAGATTCTTTTATCTAGTGCATCATATTTTTTTCAATTTTTTTTAATAAGTTTTAGTATTTTTCCTTGGCATGGTAATCAACCTAATATTTTGTGCTGATAACCTAATTTTAGCAAAAATAAAATATAAAATATAAATAATAATTAAACTATTAAAATAAATATATTTTTGAAAACTACACTTATGGATCTACAAAAGGGTATTTTTGTATTTTTTTAAAATGTTATTTACTTTAGGAGGAGTTATTGAAACTTCAAGTTTTTCAAATAATTTTATTTATTTGGTAAATTGGACTCAAAGTGGTGCTCCATATATTTTTAGCCAACAATTTTAGTTGAAACAGTTGTGGAAGTATCTAACTTAACTATAATGAATCTTACTAGATCATATGTTCAACCAAAATTGTTTTTTAGTTACATATACTTAAATTCAGTTGTGTTGATAAGTTGGCTTAAAGTGTGACACAACATTATGCTTTTACCTCCCAAGAAAATCGAAGTCATCCAACAGTTGACTGTTTCTCAAACACAAATAGATGTTCGAAGTTTCCTTGGGCATGCTAGATACTACAAAACATTCATATAAAGCTTCAATAAAATAGGTACTCCTATTTTTTTCCTTCTCTAGAAAGAATTAGAGTTCAATTGGACACCTGAGTGTCAACTATCATTTGAAACAATTAAGGAGAAGTTTGTCTTTGCTCCCATATTCCATAGGCTAAATTGGATTCTTCCCTTCCACATTTATGTTGATGCTTCAAATGATGCAATTAGTGCAGCTTTGGGGCAAGAAGATAAGAATGGGGGTAAATATTCCATATAATTTATTAGTAAAAAATTGACATCTGCTGAGAAAAACTAGACAACAGAAAAAAAATTCCTTGTTGTTGTTCATGCCATTAAAAAACTCTGCCACTATATTATAGGATATAAGGTTACAGTTTATACAAACCATTCAGCTGTAAAATATCTAATGAACAAACTTGTAGTTAATGGTCAAACTATGAGATGGTTATTACTCCTTTAGGAGTTTAATGTAACAATCCTTGACAAGCCAAGGAGATTTAATGTAGTGGCAAACTTCTTGTCTTGAATCAAACAAGAAGAGGCTAATTGTGCACCTGTACAAGACGCGTTTCTAGATGAGAATATGTTTTTTATTTATGTGAAGACACCTTGGTTCACTAACATTGCCAACTATTTAGCCACCTCTAAAGTACCCCCGGGGTTTACATCAAAAAAAAGGAAGCAACTTATCAGGGAAAGTGCCCCATTTAAATGGATTAATGGTATTTTATTCTGTTGTGGACTTGATATGGTCTTGAGAAGATGTGTCAGAGCTGATGAGACTTACAACATTTTGAGAGCCTGTCACGATGATCCTTTTGGAGGTCATTACTTTGCAAAAATAACTTCCCATAAAATTTTAGGCGTTGGATATTATTGGCCTTCAATGCATAAGGATGTTAAAAACTATTTTCATCATTGTGATGAATGTCAAAGGGTGGGAAGAACAAAAAATTCTATTGAAATTCCTTTACAGCCTCAGGTAGTCCTCGAACCATTAGAAAAATGGGGTTTAGATTTCATCAGCCCCATAGATCCTTCCTCTTAAGGGAAAGGATACATACTAGTTTGTACTGATTACCTGATGAAATGGGTAGAAGTTCAAGCCTTACGAGTTTCCAGAGAAGAGAAAGTCGCATAATTCCTCTATAATAAGATATTCCTTAGATTTGGAGCACCCCGAACCATCGTTACCAACTAGGGACCTCAATTAATGTCCAAAGTACTCTTGGAATTCACCAACCAGTTTCAGAAGTCAAAGGCATTTTCAGGGTACCTTTCAAAGTTGTTGATTTTAGATGTTCCAGAAATGGTGTCTGACTTTTCATGATGATCCTTCTGAAGGTCATTTCACTGCAAAAAGAACTTCCCATAAAATTTTAGGTGCTGGATATTATTGGCCTTCAATGCATAAGGATGTTAAAAACTATGTATATCATTGTGATGAATGTCAAAGGGTGGAAATACCAACAAATTCTGCTGAAATTCCTTTACAACCTCAAGTAGTCCTCGAACCATTTGAAAAATGGGGTTTAAATTTCATTGGACCCATAGATCCTTCCTTTCAAGGGAAAGGATACATATGAGTTTGTACTGATTACCTGAATAAATGGGAAGAAGTTCAAGCCTTACAAGTTACTAGAGAAGAGAAAGTCGTAGACTTCCTCTATAATAAGATCTTCCTTAGATTTGGAGCCCCCCAAACCATCATTACTGACTAGGGACCTCAATTCATGTCAAAAGTACTCTTGGCATTCACCAACTATTTTCAAGTGAGCCATAGGAATTCATCCTCTTATCACCCTCAAGCAAACAGTCGGGTGGAAGTGACTAATAAAGAGTTAGAGAACATATTAATGAAGACAATTTCTTCAAGAAGAAAAGATTGAGCCAGGAAATTGCTTGAAGCTATTTGGGCATATAACACAACATGGAAATCCACAACTGGTTTCAGCCCCTATGAGCTTGTCTTTGGCAAGGAACCTCTTCTACCCATTGATTTTGAACTCCAAACTCTACGAACAACTATGGAGTTGGGTCTAGATCTAAAACGAGCCCAAGTAGGATGAGTTCTACAGTTAAGCGAATTGGATGAGCTTCGTTTAGATGATGTCCATCAAACTGAACTGGTTCAACATCAACAAAAAATTTGGCATGAAAAACAAATCAAGGAGAGAGAGTTCCTTAACGATGACTATGCCTTGCTATTTGATTCTAGATATAAAGATCATAAATGAAAGCTCAAGACTCATTGGTTGGGGCCTTATGAAATTTTAGAGGTCTTTTCGAATGGCACAGTTTAGTTGAAACCCATTGCTAGTGATACATGAACTCTCTTAGTCAATGGTCATCACCTACGTATCTACCATAAACCTATCAATAGGGAAGAATTTACAAAATTGGTAGAAATGCAAGGAGAGATCCAATGCATTGACTCTGCCAAGGCAGAGTCCATCTAGTTTTTTGTTAACAATATATATATATATATATATTTATTTATTTATATATTGAAAAATTGTAATAAACAAACATGTGTACCAATTTGTTTAAAAAAAAGAACATTTTTCATCAGTTCTTATTTTTGGACTTAGTTGATTTTTATTTCCATTTTGTAGGATTTCTTATGAGGAAGAAATAACTTCTGGAGCACCTTTCCAAGATGCTCTGGAACTTGATGGTACAGATGCACAGTGCTCCGAAACTTGATGGTCCTCATGACCGCTGCTCCAAAACTTGCACACCAACTCACCACATCAAAAAAATTTTCCTGCAAAGCGGTTCAAAGCTCCTAAAGTTCAAGTTCGTTGTTACCACCATTTCTTCTTCTTTCTGGCTGCATCTTGTAGTGATGCTCTGGAACCTTCATTTTGTTGCTGCTCCTGCTGCATCTTTTGATGATACTCCAGAACCTTCATTTCGTTGCCACCTCGGCTCCATATTTCGGTGGTTGTCTAGAACTTATCCGCCTTCTTCAGTTTTGAATGTATGCCTCCTGCGTGCTTCAGAACTTATTCACTAGTTTTGAGTGCATCCTCATTTGTGTGCTCCAAAACTTATCCATCTTCATCCTGCCACCTTTTCCATAAATTTAAAATTCCTCGATGCTTTAATTATCACATCTCAGTACACACACCTTCCTTTCTAATTTTTTAATAAAAAATTTCTCATCATAAATAAAGCCGCCATTACAGCTTGTCCTCATCAATGACTCTGTCATTCATTCCATAATAAATCCATCATCACTTCAACCAATACCATCACATCATCCTGTCAAATCAGTAAAGGTATGAGATCTTCGAGCGATCATAGAATTCAAGTAAGTACTAATTTTTACTTTAAGTAAGTAGGTATTTTCAAATAAAGCATAATTAATTGGTACAAACTTCCCTCCTAATTTAGTAATTTGTGCCACTCGGTGATCAACTATTAGTACAACAAGATTTTTGAATGCCTCCATGTAGATTAATATTATTTCATAGTAAGCTTTGAGCAATACAAATAAATAATCTCAGTAGATTATATTTTAAAAAATAGTTGTGTACAAGTTTCTTGTGTTGTTGAATTCTTCAGTAGGGTGAAAAATAAGAAAAATGGGGGGTGGCAAAAAGAAGTCTGGACCAGCTTCTGTGGAAAATTTATTGGGGTTAAGTAATATTTTTGGTTTGTTTGAGGAGGCAAGTTGGTTAGAATTCATCAGGAAGTTTGAGGGATATAATGAAAAGTTGGTGAACGCGTTTGTAGAGAACTACTCAAATGGCCAGGTAATACTTCATGGAAAGCGCTTCAAGGTGAGTCCAAAAATTATCTCTCATCTATCTAGGTTAGATAATTCAGGCATTAAATTTTTAGAGACCTCTCAAATCACATATCAAAAATTATCCGAATTATTTCTTAGAGAGGGAGACCCTCACCCTATGATAATCATTAGTACTTGAGGTCAAAATAAGGGATTTCAAAGAGTCTCTATACTAGAGCCCTGGGGAATTGAAATGGCTTGGATTATAAAATATTTCACCTGTGAATGACAACTCACTATAGTGGTAGGACCTATATTTCACATGCTAATCCATTTGCACCATGGAAAGGAAAACCCTGCTTTTAGGGTTAATTTGCCAGAATTTTTGTGTGATTTTGTAAATTATTCTATAGAAAGATACAAGACTGGGTCAGGGCCACTTAAACATCATGGGTTAATACAATTAATTTTCAAATATCATTTCCGTACGAAATTTGAAAGTAAGTGGGAAAATGTTTTATGGAAAATTGAAAAGTCCTTAGCTAAAATAAAATCAGAACCAGGGGAAACATCTAAACAAGTTGCTTCACCTTTTGGAGAAATTTCCCCTAAGGTCTCTCAAGCTTCAGAAGCTCCAATTCCCACAACCCCTGGTAAAGAAGTACCAAAATCTTTGAATGAAGAATTTAAAACCACTGATTAGCTGGAGGATGTTGAACTCATCTATCCAAATATGGGCATTCCCTTTAGGAAAAGAAAAATGCCTGTCACCTTCCAGAATATTCCTCCCCTAAGGAGAAGCAAACATTTATCCTCTGAATCCACAGAAACCCCAGTACAGAGTATAATGAGTAGTGCAAAGAAAAAGAAGCCCAAAAGACCAAAAAAACCCATGAGACTTTTGATCCTATCAATAATGTGGAAATGCCTCTAAAAAAAGAAAATTCTATTGAGGAAATTCCTTCCCACTCAGAATATGTAGAAAAAGCCCTCACTGAGGAAATTCAAGAAAAGGAACAAGATGGGGAAGATAATATTTTAAGCCACTTATCTCCCATTGTAAATAGAGTTGTAGAGACTGTTGAAATTGAAATTACTAATGCAAAAATGGAAAAACTCAAAGTAGAAATTGATGATCTGAGAAAATAGTTGTACAAAAACAAGGGAAAAATTGAATTGCAAGAAGAAGAGCTAACAACACATGTTGTTGTGATAAGCAAAAGAGATCAAGAAATTCAGGGTTTGAAACTGTAGGTACAAGAAAAAGATACATTGATTCATGAATTGAAAGAACAAATTCAGAAGTTGACTCAAGAAAATAGGACCTATAATGTTGATATTTCTAAGCAAAATAAAGAAATTGAAATGTTGAAAAAGAATTTATGCT
The DNA here is from genome assembly GCA_007115665.2 of Sequoiadendron giganteum. NCBI lineage: Eukaryota > Viridiplantae > Streptophyta > Pinopsida > Cupressales > Cupressaceae > Sequoiadendron > Sequoiadendron giganteum. The sequence continues at coordinate 79,485,079 of CM021100.1, read as the reverse complement.
TATGTTTTCAGCTTTTGAGGAAGAAAATAAAACAAAAAAAAAAGAATTAAATGCTTCTCTTAGCAAAATTGTATAATTAGAACAAGACTTATAGGAAAGAACTACTAAACCAAAAATGGAATCAAAGGAAATCCAAACTAAGCCATTTGTAACTAAATGGTTTCAAGTCCAAATTCCTCCATTACTTATGAAATGGATGGAAAAGTGCTATTTCTTAAGAGATGCTAAGATTGAGAACTACATATTGAAAAAGGAGTTGGTGCTTCTAAAGGAATAATTTCATAGGGCTTATAAAGGGAAGCAGGATGCATGTCAGTTGGTTCAATGTTTTTTATCCTGTAGAAGGCCATCAAGATTATATTCAATGTCTCTAAATGAACAATGGATAAGGTGGAAATTGTTTAGAATTTATAATGATCAGCCATATGAGCCTAATGATAAGGAATTTGTTAAAATATTTGTGGAATCAACTCCTAAAGATAAAGATCTTCTTTGTGAATTCTTTATTCATGATCTTTTATTAGAAAATCATATTGATTTCTTCATTAATCTATTTGTTGGAAAAGTACAATTGAGAGCTCTTCTGTTCACTATGCGAAATAAGATTCATTGGCAAGAGTGCACCAGAGAATACACTCAAGTAGAGAGAACTATGGGCCTTCAAATGAGATCACCTAATGGTAGGCTTGCAGATTTTAAGGATACCTTTTTAGCTCTTCTATTAGATGAGAAAATGAAAGAAAGATATGATGTCAATCTCTGACTCTACTACAACCATTTCATGGAACATGGATAGAAGTTAATTGAAAAATCTTGGTATGCTTGTGAAGAAAGATTTACTCCACTGCTAGCTCATCTAAAGAAAAGAGAGGTCATCTCTCCTCTTAATATTAGATGGTCTTTTAGAAGGGCAGATGCTTTAGCTAAGATCTTAAGAGACCTCAAGAAAAATTGGACAGGGTTGAGGTATAAAGCTCCTTTGCTACTTAGTCCACCCCTTGCTTTCCACATTTCAGCAAATTAGAGTGATAGATTTTTCAATGAATGGAAAGAGGGAGTTTCTTTTCATATAGGGTCCATCCATGAGCCTATAAATTTTGTTAAAACAACAAGAGATGAGTATGACATTAGTGCCAGGTATGAAGAATGGAACAAAGGTCAGGGCTACAACCATGGAGCAGGAGGACCTGCCAGGAACTAGGAGGGGAAGGAAATGATGAGGTAAAAATGACCTCATTATAATAGTACCAGAAAATCCTATTCATATGTGCTCAATCCTTAGTCTCTGCCAATTAATTAAACTTTAGGAGAAATAATTTTTTATCTTTAAGGAAAATTTCATACAATTTATTTCTTATGATTAATTGAAGTATTTTACCAATATGGATTTAACGGGTTGATTTCAGTATCTGGTAGGACAATAATCGAACATCATGGAGCAGTTAGGGAGCATTTAACCAGCATGTGCCTTAGTAAGGAGTGAAGACATATGATAGAAGCCTGCTCCAGAACTTTAGGTCGTTGAACCAAGGATATAGTTGTTGTAGTTTTAATTTCTATTATGTTTTAAGTTCAAAGACTTCATGGCTCGACTTGAGCCTCTTTAATGTTATGTAATGGGTTTTAAAGACATAAATGTTCATTGTAAACTGTTATAGACTTTTTTAATGGCTATCCACACCATCTAAAATCTAGGACTTAGTTAAATTTTTTCTATAAAGATGTAATTTTCAGAAGAAGAAGATAACGCACAATAGTAATGTTATGTTGTCAATATGATTTCTGAATACTTATGAATAAAGAGATTGCCTTCTATCAATTTATGAGTTATTGAGCTATGGATGCTAATTATCTTTAATGGAAGAAATTTAGAACTAGTAGTGTATGTGACTTGAGAATGAACGTAGTAACCCGTGAGCTGGCCACTCAAGGTAGGATAGCTTAAATAGATAAGTACTTTCTTTTATGTCATTTTTGCTGCATAGATAATCATTCTATAGGAAATCATTAATTCTATTGGTCATTGTGTCTGGAGTCTTGGAGAATTGTTTGTCTTTCATTATCACGAGTTACTTGTTGCAACTGTTAGAATTCTTTTTACTATTCAAGAGGATGTTTCATGGTTTGTTTACTAGATTTTCCAATTTCATAGTTTATCAGTTGCTTAGTTTACTTGTTTTTGTGCTTTCTAGTTTAGTTTTCATGCTTTCTAAGTTATTTATCATTATGCTTTCTACTTTAATATTTCCAGTTTTCTTAGAATAAATTATTTTCTATTTACGTAGTTAGATGACCTTAGACTAAAATTAATTTCAGTTGTCTTTACGAAACCAAAAAATCTAAAAAGAGTTATCTAAGTTGTCCTCTATTGCAAACTACCTTGGACACTACTTGGTCGACTTATTGATGTTTTATATTCTAAAGTAATGGGACCTAATGACAACCTATCATAATGCATCAAGTGAAAACACTATTGTGAAGAATCTAATGGATTCTTATGAGAGTGTGGGTAGGACCTCACGCTCAATGAATAGTAATGTCACTAGACATGTCATTACATCAACTTTGGTAAGCTATCCAACAAAGAGAGCTCATCTCATTAAAAAGATGAGTGAACAAATGATAATTAGTAGAAAAACTTTATCAAGAGTTGTTCAAAGGCAACAAAGAATTGAGGGCACTGATTCAAATGAAGTATGGACATTCTCGAGGAGACTGCCACAAAAACATAAAGAATTTGTTGAATCCTTGAGAACACTAATTGAAGAGTATTGGAAGCATTACACATGGAAATCTCTAAATCAAAGAGATGTGGTAAGAAGGAGAATCGGTAGTCAGAACCGTGAGCCACATCCAAAGAATTCTTTGGACATGACTCAAACCCATTTTTTTCATAAATTTCAAAATGATTATCCTCAAATTAGTATTTGTCAAAGATTTTTTGAAATGCTCAAACCTTTTTATGTCAAAATAAATCACACACACACTGCTTTTTGTTGTAGACTACATATTGAATTCTCTAACTATTATGATGTTTATTGTTCTATATGTCTAGATTTGCATACTAATGATGTTCTGCAAGATTATGGCATAGAAGCATTACCAAAATCTTTAAGAGAGTTCTTATGAAAAAAATAATGTGAAATAGAGGATGGCTAGATATTCTACAAGACAATATTCTTGGATGGTTCATGTGAGCATTGCGGTGGCTTCCAGGTTATGTCAGTATGTCAACATATGGAAAGCACATATGAGGTGGGACAAAAACTAGTAGAGTTCAGGAAGTATAAAATAGTGGCATATTCTACAAAAGATAGGTCTCAAGAAAAAAGGTGTGATTTGGTTATTGAGAAGATTCCCATGTATCAGTTTATGTCCATGTTTTGTGATAATATACTATCTGAGTATCCAATGTATACCCATAGAGCCCAATGGTTGGACATGCAATTCAAGCTATGCAAGGTCACCTTTCTAGTTGGCAAAATAGTATCAATGGTTGAATTTGTAGAGAACTACACTCTACAACCATAGTGTGAGGTGCAGTCATAGTATTACAACTCCACACAAGGTTTTATATTTGTGCACATAGCATTCATTCATGCATCTAATAGTATAGAGGACCAAAGGAAGGTATTGAGGGAGTACCACTTTTACATTAGAGATGATCGCACACATTCTCCAGAGTTCATGCAAGGCTGCTTCTAGATGTTCTACAATGGTTTGGCTCAGAAGGGCATAGCATATAGTCAACATATACTATTGTCGGATAACTATGCAACACCATTCACGAACTCATGCATGTTCTACTGGTTGTGTAGAATGCATGTCATTACAGGTGTTCAACATATGTGGAACTTATGTGAGGTTGGGCATGGAAAGGGGGAGCATGCATGAAAATAGAATTAGCACAAGAAGAGTTAAAGTATAAAGACAATGCAAAGTTGACAGATGCAAGATCAATCGTCGAGTGGTGTAATGCTTCGATGGGTCCAAGTAATGAAGGTACATCTTCAGTTCGTAGATTTTTTTGGTTGATGGATGATACTAACATTGCACCATATGAGAAATATTGTACACTAATAGGATCGAGTGAGCTACACTCTTTCCTTAGCTCAAATGTAGGTTCATGGAGTATCGATACATGAAAGATGGCATGCTTTTTTTCTTCATGTACAATGAAAGACTGGAATGATTGTGAGTCAGGGGAGTGGGTTGACAAGTTATCTTAGCCCACTTCACACATATCACCCTCTGATGACATTGGAACTGACACAGATGGAATCATTAGTCAACTTTAACCATATACTAGATATAGCTCAACTAGGTAATATATCTACTTGCTTAGTTGTTGAAATTCCATATTTTTATCTTACTTTGTAGTGTCTTCATAATGTTGACTAATTTCAAGATATTTGTTGCACATATCAATGTAGGGCATGCTTATGCAGTTATTGCAGATGAAGATAATGAAGAGGGAACAAACTATTACTTGTGTCATTGTGTTGAGGCCAAAAATAAATTGGAGGCCCCAATTATAGATGGAAAAAACATTGAATACCCTATAGGCTCAGTTGTGGTTAGTTGAACGTGGCTTAGAAGGTACCCACATAAGGGTATTAAACATTGGTTGTTTTAGGAATTTCACACGCATCATAATATTCTTCATTACTCAAACCTTGTCATGACAACCAATGTTCATTTGACCAAATATGGGGGTAGACCTTTGAACAAGACCTTGTGGAAGGTCCGTGAGTCTGACCATGAGACAATACTTGACATGATAAAGAGTAGAGCAGATCGGGATGGTTCATTGTATTAATATGTAAGTATATGCACATTGGTTCTTATTAATTTTATACTTGTATGCACATTAATTTTTTTGATGCCAATGCTATCATCTTCTTTTACTTTTCCTATTTGTAAGTAACCTTCTAAACATTAATTGGTGTCCCCTTGTAGAAAATGCAAATTTATGAGCCATCCAAGAGAATCTCAGCCAAAAAATTAATGAAAAACCCTTATTTTGATGATCTTGACAAATCTCAATTATTATTTTAAGCCATTACAAAAGTATGTGCAAAATTTGGTGAGGTAATTTCAAGTTATTCACTTGAAGTTAACCTTATCATGAACACCTATGATGTAAACATTATAAGAGAATCTCGAGTTTCAAGATATTATATTCATGAGAGGTGTTGTGTGCAATAGGTACCTTGGAACTCCCACTAAAGATGTATGACTAGGAGTGACTAAGTTGAGATACTTTCATGCCTATCTGTAAGTTCCTTCCATCTATTTTCAATTCATTTCCATTTTGGATGCTATTTCTTTTTCTTCTTTTACTTTGTGTATCTGTAAGTAAACTACTAACAATTGATTGGTCTCTCCTTACAGAAAATATTGATTTATGAGACATCAAAGAGAATTTCATCCAAAAAATAAATGCAACATCCTTATTTTGATGATCTTGAGAAATCTCAATTCTGATTTGAAGTCATTATAAAAGAGCGTGTGAAGCTTTGTGGGGGAATCTCAAGTTATTCATTTGAAGTTAAACTCATAATGAGAACCTATGATGTAGACATTATAAGAGAATTCCAGATGTATGAGTGACATTGTAAAAGATCTATGAGAACATACTACTTAAGGAATTGTAATGAGATTTATTGAAACCCTTAAATTTGGTGCAAGGGCACCAAGGTTATTGAGTAAATTTGGTTCATGGAAGTCTTAAGTTAGTTGGGTGTTTTGAGTTTTTTTAATTGACTAAGGTCATATTAGACCAATTTATAATGTAATAAGTCAAGTTAGTTGGTTTTGGGGTCATTTTGGAGTTCATGTTCCATATTTGTCAAAATGAAGTAAAATTAAAAAAATTGAAAAGTTGTTAATGTGAACAAAAGTGAAAAAATGTAAACTTGAAGCGATTCTGATAGTAATATAGGGAGGCAATCAAATCACTTCCACAAAATAAAAGGATTCTAGCCTCCTTCCTTCCCTCAAAACTCAATCTTGGCTTATTTTCAACTTTGCACCTAGTCACTCTTGTAGGTCTGCAAACCTATTTTTCCCACCTTAACTCTCAGAATTCCTTAACAACCTCTGCAAAAAACCACCATTTTAGGAACCCTTTTAAGCCTTCTTCAACATACATCAAATCCTCATAAGACTCTTTTGGATCAGCTTTCACAAAGCAAGCAACCCCCCTTAATTCTTCCTATCACACACAAACCACAAATGGGCATCATTAACCAGTCTACCAAACCACCAATTCCTCCACTTTTAGGGCATGATAAGCCCTATAACATAAAAAACCCCAAAACCTTCTTCATTCACAAGTTAGGAAAGGGTTTATTGACATACAAACTAACCCTCTTAACACACCTTAGTAAAATAGAGTACCTAAAAGATTCTCTTAAAATAGGGTATACAGAACGACCCTCAATAATTAGCTTCAAAAATGCACAAAATCACTTGAAATCCAACCAAACCAAAACTAAAATGGAGTTAAGTTTTCTTCCCGCCTAATTCCATCGAAAAGAGACCACAATTGCTCTGAGCTATGTTCAATTGGATCGATCCCTTAGGGGTCCAAAGTGCAAAAAGGTAAGAATCTTTGATGGGGTATTACTCAAAAACCGTGGTGCTTACAGAATCCCCATCTAAAGGTACGAGATCACGTTGGACCCCTCTACAATAACCTTTCTTGGGTTTTGTTATCTCAGAGTGGTTTTCCCATGGTGTCCAGCTTTCACTTGATGGAAAAAGTGTCAAATGCAAGTAGTGCAAAGTTGCAAAGTAGTGCAACTTTTGTTTTGTAGATCATGTGACCAAACAGACTGTTTGAATGCATACGAATAAGTATTTTTACGCTAGACATGGTTCTCTTTTTTCCCCAAGCACACAAAATCGCTTTGAGCTACATTCAACCGGATCGATCCCTTAAGGGTCCAAAGTGCAAAAGGGCAGCAATATTTGACGAGGTATTACTTGGAAAATATGGTGCTTATGAAATCTCCATCTAAACCTACAAGATCACATTGGGCCCCTCTACAACAATCTCTATCGGGTTTTGTTATCTTGGAGTGTTTTCCCCATGGTGTCCGGTTTTCACTTGATGGAAAAAGTGTCAAATGCAAGTAGTGCAAACTTGCAAAGTGGTGCAACTTTCATTCTATAGCTCGTGTGACCAAACAGAGTATTTGAATGTGTCAGAATATGGAATTTTATGCTATGGATGGTCCTCTTTCACACTTGAACATGCAGAATCGCTCTGAGCTACGTTCAACTAGATTGATCCCTTATAGGTCCAAAGTGCAAAAGGGCAGCAATGTTTGATGACGTATTACTTGGAAACCATGGTGTAGGTTACGAAATCTTCATCTAAAACTACAAGATCACGTTGGGCCTCTCTACAATAACCTCTCTTGATTTTTTTTATCTCTGAGTGGTTTTCCTGTGGTGTCCAGTTTTCACTTGATGGAAAAGGTGTCAAATGCAAGCAGTGCAAAGTTGCAAAGTGGCACAACTTTCGTTCTGCAGTTCGTGTGAACAAACAAATTGTTTGAACGCATCTGAGTATGTATGTTTACGCTAGGCATGGTCCTCTTTTTCACCTAAACACGTGGAATCACTTTGAGCTACATTCAACCAGATCGATCCCTTAAGGGGTCCAAAGTGCAAAAGGGAAGGAATCTTTGACGAGGTATTACTCAGAAACCGTGGTGCTTACGAAATCTATGTCTAAACCTACAAGATCATGTTGGGCCTGTTGGAACCATCAAATTTTGGAAAAATGTTGAGGTGCCATGTCAAAAATTCTAATACAACACTCAGAAACTCAGTTGAAAAAATAGCCCAAAGAGCACATTTAAAAAAATCATAACTTTGAATCTGGTCATTTTCATACAATTCCATATTGCAGGTTTGTTCATCTAACATATGTGAGTGTGCATATCAGTTTTCAGCTCCATATAATCAAATTTTATAAAGTTTCAAAGGGACATGTTGAAGGGATCTTGAGAAAATCTGTTGTTAGCACAGTGAAAATTCTATCAAAATGGTCAACCTTGAGGGTAAATATTAAGGAAATGGATGATGATCATAACAAACTGATTGGTGCCTATAATTTCCCCTATCTCAATGTACTTCCATGTCAATTTTCAGAGCTTCAGGACATCATTTGGTATGTTTTCAAAGCCAAAAGCAAAATGATTTCACACAGTTTTTACATTTGCATTTCTAGAAAATTGTCACAAAAGGTCAGATTCGAGGCTTGATATTTTTCAAACAACGAAGATTGATGAAAAGACACTTTGCACACATGATCATGAACCCTAAATGAACCAATCTCCTAAGTTATCGCTTCAAAGGAAGTGATTTGATATTTTTACAAAATTGCAAATTGGTGAGTTTCAGAAAATGCCAAGTGGACTACTTTGAACATTAATATCTCACACCTCAGGATGATTTTCTATAGGATGTTTTTTGCAATAAATTCTTGAATCATATATCTATACTTTTGTGCTTTTTTATGGCCATCGAAGGATTTATGGTATTCTTTTTAATTGTTTTGCGATTGCTCCCGAGCTAGATTTGGCACCCCAAAAAATTTGCAAACTTTGAAATTATAAGGATGACCCAGTTGGTGTTTTTCCCTTAAATGTCTCCAATTTCAAGGTCATTTGGTGCATTAATTTAAAAATTAAATTTCCTCCATATACGCTCTGGCAGGGCTAGTTTACAAAGGAAGTGCCTTGATTTGGTGAGCTGTTTGAAATCCATAAGAAACCCAATTCCAAAATAATTTATTGTGGTCCCTTGCAAATTTTTGTAACTCCAAGATGCTATGTGTTGCCGTCGTGAGATTAGTTCGTTTACTCTCTAGCTGAAATTGAAAATTTTTCCTTAAAATCCAAGGTTTGCAGCGTATGAACATGCATGAAAGCATAATTGAATAATGGCAGTTTTAGTAATTGTAAGTGCCATGGAAAATATGAGTGCAAAATTTGGAAGCATGAAGACTTTAAGGTTTAAAAATTGCCATGATAATAACAAGGCTATTACCGAAAGCTTGAATGAACTATATGCTTCAATCACAATAAGATGTATTTGAATGTAAATTCTATAGAGAAAGCTTCAGAATGAAGAGGTAGGAATGACATTTACTAGTCCATTTCACATAATGAGATGCAAGGAATTTATATGTTGACATTCCACTTGAAAACTGAAATTATTTCACAGTCATAAGGCACAATTGAAGGTATAAATCACATGGGTATTGAGCTTTAGTTATCACCTTTTGGTGAGTTTGGAATATCTGCACACAAGATACTACTTTGTTCCCTTCATAATAGGAAAGTGGTATGTGAGCAACAAAATACATGCTACCATACCCACATGGAAATAATAGATGACAACCATCGTTCTTGAGAGTGGGGGAAACGAAACTAACGTGGAATAGATTGATATACAGGTTTCAAAGCAATTAAGTAGCTCTGCATAGAGACACCAAGTGATGATAAAGTAACCAAATAAAGTGATGAACCAGTAGAGATATGCCCACGAGATGTGAAAATAGCTTTCTCACATCACTACACAGGCCATGGCAAAAACCCTAAACTGATCGGCATGAGATGGCTCGTTAGTGAGAGTCATATCGAGAAGTTGTTTGGAGTCTCACGATAAGAGAAAAGTCACCCCAAATATATCGTCAAATAGGAATAAAAGATAGAATAAAGAAAAGATTATAGTAAAACAGGGAGATCATTTTAAAAAGATACAAATTCACATTTTTACCAAGGCAAATCATACTGAAGGATTGAGAGCCGATGTAAATGCTAAAATGAATGTTGGGAAAACTCTAAGGTAAGAGTACATGAGTAATTTCCATTGGAGGTATTTTTAAAATGGAATTATAAAAAATGATTTATTAAAGATAGTGAACATTCCACAGAAAATGCCAAAGAATTTAAAGGTGAAAATTATCAAATGGAGTGAAGCATAAGATATTTTTCTACCAAGTAAAATGCTGTCCTATGTTATTCATGGAGGAGGTTAATTATTTTACCCAAAAAATATTTTAATGCTAAAGTGTACAAGTGGAGATCTTTTACCAAGGAAGTTAGAAGGAAATATATAAATCATTTAGTGGGTAATTATTTTACCCAAAGAGTATATTATTCAATTGGGTGAAAATCACGAGAAAGGAAGCTTAATGAATAAATCAAGATTAATTTTCACGGGAATGCAAAGGTGAAGAAGTTAAGGGCGATTATTTTTTCTGCAGGAGATTAATTAAAATATTTAATTTGCCGAAAAGGCAATTAATTAATTTTTTTTTCCGAAAAACAATTAAACGAAGAGGTGCATCAAAGAGAAGAGGTGCATCAAATGAATACTATGAAAGGTTTTAACCCTAAAATAATGTATATATGTCAAATCAAATCATCAAAGAGGGGCGGGGAGTAGATTTAGGTAGTTTGATAGGGTGAGCAACTACTGAAACAAAATGTCATGATGTATATTGTAAAATATTTTAAAATCATATAATGGAGAAGAATGCATAAATTTTGTGATCCAATTATGGTGTCAGTTGTTTATTGAATTTATCAAAAATATTATTTGGTTGTCTCCAAGGTTGTCATTTCTTTATTATTTAAATTGATATATCAAGGATATCTTTAGTTTATCAAAGCACTCTTGCTGCTCTTGTGTGGTTCAGTTAATTGGCTCATTCAAGGAAGGATTAAACTTATTTAATTAATCATAGTAATTTGGGAAAGGACATTTGGATCAGTAAGAAGAACTTGATAATTACATTCTTGCACATTTATGCCAGACATAAACTCGTAAAAGTGCTAAACAATTAGAATTGTATCCAGAAATAGGATTCACATATCATTTACATCTTGACTCCATTTACCCATCAGAAGCAGTCACTGGTCATACCAAATCCATTTTAGGATCTCATAAAATCTTATCCATACATTCATATTTCAAACATTTTTAGGAGTAGAAATAATTAATGAGCTTTCATTTATCCCTCACAATTTTCCATTAGGGATAGATCACATAGGTAGGAATCATACAAATTCTACATCACTTTCGTAGGTACACCTGCCTAGGTTTAGCAGAGCCTGAAGAGTAGAAGGTTCAATTACATTAGTTGGCCTTGTTAGTTGGCCACAAGCATTGTGAGAGTTTGGAAACCTCTCATGGTTCAAACCTGCATTTTTGAGACCTAACAAGCCCCTCTACAATAACCTCTCTTGGTTTTTGTTATCTTGGCTTGGATTTCCCGTGGTGTCCATTTTTCACTTGATAGAAAAGTGTCAAATGCAAGCAGTGCAACGTTGCAAAGTGATGAAACTTTCGTTCTATAGCTCGTCTGACCAAATTGACTATTTGAACACATCCGAATAGGTATATTTAAAATAGGCATGCTCCTCTTTCTCACTCGAACAAATAGAATCACTTTGAGCTACATTCAACTGGATCGATTCCTTAAGGGTCCAAAGTGCAAAAGGGCAGCAATCTTTGTCGGGATATTTCTCAAAAACTGTGGCAGTTACAAAATCTCTATCTAAACCTACGAGATCATGTTGGTCTCCTCTATAATAACCTCTCTTGGTTTTCATTATCTCAGAGTGGTTTTTTCACAATGTCTAGTTTTCACTTGATGGAAAAAGTGTGAAATGCAAGCAATACAAAATTGCAATGTGGTGCAAATTTCATTTTGCAACTCGTGTGACCAAATAGACAATTCAAATGCATCTGAATAGGTATTTTTATGTTAGGAATGATCCTCTTTTTCACTTGAACACGTGGAATCGATCCAAGCTACGTTCAACCGGATCGATCCCTTAAGAGTCCAAAGTGCAAAAGGGCAAAAATATTTGACGGGGAATTTTTTAAAAGCCGTTGTGCTTACAAAATCTTCATCTGAACCTACAAAATCAAGTTGGGTCCCTCTACAATAACCTCTCTTGATTTTTATTATTTTGGAGTGGTTTTCCCATGGTGTTTAGTTTTCACTTGATGGCAAAAGTGTCAAATGCAAGTAGTGTAAAGTTGCAAAGTGGTACAAGTTTCATTCTCCAGCTCGTGTGACCAAAAAAAGTGTTCCAACGCATCCGATAGGTATTTTTACGCTATCCATAGTCCTCTTTTGCACCCGAACATGCAGAATCGCTTTGAACTACGTTCAACTAGATCAATCCCTTGAGGGTCCAAAGTTAAAAATGGCTACAAACTTCAACATGCTATTAATCGGATACCGTGATGCTTAGAAACTTCTTGTTTGATCTTTTGAGATTTTTTTAGAAACCTCTACAGTAACCTCTCTTGGTTTTTACTATCTCGGAGGTATTTTCACTTGGGAAAAAAGTTATCAAAAACAATAGTTGGAAGTTGCAAAGTGGTGCAACTTTCGTTATGCAGCCTGTGTGACCAAACAGACTGTTCAAATGCATCCAAATGGGTATGTTTATGTTAGGCATGGTCTTCTTTTGTACCCAAACATGTTGAATCACTCCGAGCTACGTTCAACCACATTGATCCCTTAAGGGTCCAAAGTGCAAAATGGTTGTAAAATTCAACATGTTGGTACTCTGATACCGTGTTGCTTAGAAACACCTCATCTAATCTTATGGGATCGTGTTGGCCCCCTCTACAATAACCTCTCTCAGTTTTTTCTATCTCAGAGGCATTATCCCATGTTGGCGAATTTTCACTTGAGGAAAAAGTAGTCAAATTCAAGTAGTTGAAAGTTGCAAAGTGGTGCAACTTTTGTTCTGCAACTTGTGTGACCAAACAGACTATTCCAACACATCTTAATGGGCAGTTTTATGCTAGGCATGGTCCTCTTTAACACCCAAACATGTGAAATCGCTCTGAGCTATGTTTAACCAGATCGATCCCTTAAGGGTCCAAAGTGCAAAATGGTTGTAAACATCAGCATGTTGTTACTCAGATACTGTTACGCTTAGAAACTTCTCTTCTGATCCTATGGGATCGTATTAGGCCCCTCTACAATTTTTTCTGTCAGTTTTTTCTATCTCAGAGGCATTTTCTCGCCGTGGAAAATTTTCACTTCGGGAAAAAGTTGTCAAATTCGAGTAGTTGAAAGTTGCAAAGTGGTGCAACTTTTGTTCTACAACTCGTGTGACCAAACAGACTATTCCAACATGTCTGAATGGGTATGTTTATACTATACATGGTCCTATTTCACATCCAAACATGCAGAATCACTTCGAGCTACATTCAACCGGATCGATCCCTTAAGGGTCCAGAGTGCAATATAGCTGTAAACTTTAGCATGTTGTTACTTAGATACTGTGACACTTAGAAAATTCTCGTATGATCCTATGGGATTACAATCGGCCCCTCTATAATAACCTCTCTCAATTTTTCTATCTCAGAATAATTTTATTGTTGTGGCGAATTTTCACTTGGGGAAAAAGTTGTCAAATGCAAGTAGTTGAAAGTTGCAAAGTGGTGCAACTTTCATTCTACAACTCATGTGACCAAACAAAATCTTCCAATGCATTTAAATAGGTATGTTTACCCTAGGCATGGTCCTCTTTCACACCTAAACATGTGGAATCTCTCTGAGCTACGTTCAACCAGATCAATCCCTTAAGGGTCCAAAGTGCAAAATGGATGCAAACTTCAGCATACTATTACTCAAATACAGTGACACTTAGAAAATTCTTGTATGATCCAATGGGATCGTGCTAGGACCCTCTACAATAACCTCTCTCAGTTTTTTCTATCTCAGAGGAATTTTCCCGTGGTGGAAAATTTTCACTTGGGGAAAAAGTTTTCAAATGCAAGTAGTTGAAAATTGCAAAGTGGTGCAAATTTCGTTCTACAGCTCGTGTGACCAAATAGACTATTCCAATGCGTCCAAATGGGTATGTTTATGCTATACATGGTCCTCTTTTGCACTCAAACACATGGACATAAAACAATGTATTTAAGGTCATCAATAAGTTACTAGGCATTTGGTGAAGTTAAATTTGTAACAAAATGTTGTTGAGTTGTCAAAATGCAAAATATGCAAGAGTGTAAAAGTGTGCAAAAAGACAAAATACAAAGGAATGTGAAGAGTCATCTCATTGTGAAAGGTAGTTAAGTAGTTGAAGGTGAAGGGGTGGGAATTCTAAATGATGTAAATTTTTATTTAAGACTTGGAGAAGGTGAGAAAAGGGGTCATTGGTTGTAATCTTGAAGAAGATCTAATAAAGAGAGTACCTTGTTTCTGGAAATCAGTGTTTTTCATTTTGTTGTTTACTAATTATTAGTCTTGTATAATAATATCAGACATAGATCTTCATTAGCCTTGGTAGAGTAAGGAAGTAGACTTGTTTCAAATCATTTTGAGGGTATTTAAATAAGTAAATTTTTTGTTTGAGTCAGTTCTTTATCTATTGGTTTGTGAACCCTCTTAACAGGGTTTTAGAGTCTAAGTAGCAAAAGAATGGCTACTCGAATGATATAGCTACTATAGATAAGTGGAGTAAGTTAGTATAGATTTTTTCTAGGATGCATTAAATTTTTTTGTGTGTTGGAAGAACAGGGGAAGGTAGGAATCAACGTTGGTGACTATTTTTCTCATAATTTTTTGAGTTTTCCATTGTAAGTTGGTGGCTCCAAGTTGAAAATGGTAGAAAATACATTCAAGAAGGCAAGGGAAGAGTTCCTAAATCTTGTGTAGACATTCCTCAATGTGTTTGAAGCAATGGAAGATCCCTAGAAGGTTTGGAGTATACTTTTCGAATAAACCCTCCTCTAATCAAGCTTGTTAAAGTCTAGAATCAAGGGTTTGGTAGTTTGGTGCGTGGTAGGGCTGATTAGTCCCTAAAAGTGGTTGATTTAGTAGTTTTGTGACCTGACACAATTTTTCCCAGGGTTCTTTGATGATTTCATGTTGATTCATCGGTAGTTGCTTTGAAAATCTAACCTAATTGGTGCACCTAGGCTATGAGCAGATTATTGTTTCTCTCATATTCTCTAGAACAAGTCTATCTGGTTTTCAAGTATGTTAATATATGGAAAAATGGGTTCCTTAAAGTGTGTGGAGTGCATGGATATTTAAGACACGACAAGAGATACACCCGTTTTTATCCTAAGTGACTATTACAAGCATTTGATGCCTTAAATGTGTAGATTGAAGAAATTGATTGATTCTAAGTTGGCGAGATTTTTTCTTGTTTTGATACAGTCATATTATGGATGTTGAAAATGGTTTTGGGCCTGATGTGTCTTTAAGTTCAGCGAATTTGGTGATTTGGTGTGTTGGCTGTCATTCTTGCTATCAAGTGAAATAGTGAAATTGTCTTTGTTAGTTGTTGCTGATATATTTGGTGGTGAAGTTGTGATTCTTTAAGAATATTAATCTTGTTATATGCCTTAAAAATATTGGATAAGCATTTGGAGTTGTTGGTGGGTCTTGGTGTCTTGTGACAGGAAGTGTTTATGCTGAAATTTGAGTAAATTTTGGCTTGATAGGCCTAATGGAACTTCTCAGTTGTGTTTGGGGTTTGAAGCACCCTTGCAAATGGTTGAGTTTGGTGGTTGCATTGCATCAGAACCAAAGGGTGACTACACAATTGAAGTGTATAAATACATATATTTTATTAATAGCAAGCATACTTTTTGAAATCTTTTTACGAATCATTTCATGCAATACCAATTGAAAATGTGTGTTTTGATTTTACATAAAGTTGTTTAGAATCAATCAATTAATATTCAAGACAAACCATGAAGGAAAACAATGATCAATTCTAGGGATAACCAATTAATAAGTATACACGTGAATAATTCAAGCATGTATATGTGAATAAGGGAAGCACAAGTACTCAAAAACATGTAAGTCTTGAAGGATACACATGAATACATAGTATACACAAATTAATACAAAGTATATGCATAAATACAAGGTATACACATGAAAACAAGTAAGTTACAAAGTATACATTAGAACACACGTAAGTCACAAAGTATACATGTAAGTTGTAAAGTATACACTTGAATACATGTAACTCATATCTATTGAACCATGAATTTAGAATGCAAATATGGACACCATTGATAAAAAATATTTGTATTAATCAAATAGCCATGGAGGGATACATCAATATATGTCGATATAAGTATCAAATATAGGTACAAAATAACCATATAGGCTTACGAGAAGGACATTTAGGCATACAATGTCAAATATATCCAATACAAAATATGTACAAAAATGCCATGTAGCCATACAACAAAGGGCTCTGGAATCAAAAGTCATCACTCTCCATCCCCTCGAAATAAAATCTTTCCCTTTGCTTTTCAATCAAATGTAAATATGTCTATCACTCGTTTATGTTGCGGGTGAGGAGTGCTCCTGGTGCTCCTCCTAGTGTTTAGTTCTTTATGAAGTTTTATCTATTACAATAAGAAGTAAAGACATTAATATATAGAAATTACATTATAAAAATGATATATTTAACAAAATAATAACTTACCACCATTTGATGATCACTCTCCTCAAGGGAAATGTTTGCACGCCTAGGCTAAGGTGTGCTAAAGCCTATTGTTTGGTGTTTCTGCATGACAACAACTTAGACATAATAAAAGTTATCCTATCTCTCTTGAAAGGTTGATCTCTATGAAAAAAGAGATAACCCCAAGGTCTCTTGGGTGTCAGGTCATGACATATTAGTAGAACAAACTCAATGATAAAATGTGAAAATTTTGGTAATCACAAGGGGTCTTATGAACAAATGTTGGAAGCTCTAAACTCATCAAAATTTGAGATATGGTGATGCTTAGATTTCTAGTTCTAACCAAATAATAAAAGAAAAAAAAAAAGTTGAGGGTTTCATAAGTCTTAATGTTAATAATACTTCTAATATTAACCATGCAAATGATGAAATACTTGGAAATGACGAGTCCCTTAAACTAATTTTTGTTCGACCCAGGCTATACCTGCAATCTTGCAGAAAATAGTGCAATCTTCTGAGGTGTTAAATATTTTCAAACTATGGGCATTCATTCAATAAAAAAGGATGAATATATACAGTTGAACTAAGCACATAAATATGAGGTACAAATTGACCTTGCACAACATTCCCACAATCAAGAAGCTACCCAAAGTATGAACTAGGGATCGCTACAACACTCCAAGCATTAAATCACCAACATTAATAATTAAACCTAAGATATATTCAAACATTTCCAAGCGATTTAAAAGATAGAACAAGAACCATGCAAGATTATTCAATGCAAAGAAGGCACCAGTCATAGCACAATGTTTGCACTTTCTATTAAATCATCATATTAGCAACAATTCTGGTTTGTTACAACATTTGCTTGAAAATGTAAAACTAACTTCTAATCTTCTAACATGTTATTCTACTACTAAATCTACTATTACAAGTCTTATGACTTAGTTTTCTAATCCGAACCGGACCCTTACAAATGAGGAAAAATGCCCTACTTATAGAATTTTCACTTGCGTGAACTAGAGCTAGGGTTACAAAGAAGCTCGACCACCGACCAAATCAGCCCCAACAGCCAACAATAACTCGTCATCCAACTTTGAATGCACAAGTGCCCCTTCACATCGATCTAGGATCACACAAAGTCAGTGTACAACTCCTCGAGCCATGCTCACCATCAATACTTCACCCATGTGAACAGCAATGCATGCGTAACATCGACCTAAACACAAGCCACCGATCGGATCTAAGCTGGGAAAACAAACAACTTAGATCAGGTAAAACTAGGTTGATCCCTCCACATCATGTTTTCCTTCCATTAATGGCCACCAAAAAAATCAACCTTGCATGCAGGGATGGGTTTCCTCTGACAGTAGCCACAATGCACTTGACTGCACCTATAGATCTCGCCAAATCTTCAAAGTACACCCATTCTCCCTCGACCCCAACAACAACCCTCAGCTCAATCCAACCTACATTCAAATGGGCCACCATTAATTCTCTATACATAATCAAAATCTAAGTTCATCCATTACAATTCCCAAGGCAAGAAAGTCATGCACAAACCTAGGTGAAAGCGAAACCAAAAGCAGGCGGAGGCGGAGCCAAGAGAAAAATAGGAACATAGACACAAAACAGGCGGAGGCAGAAACAAAACCAACCTCGGTGGAGGCAGAGAGGGAAAATGAAAGGGAACCAAAGGAAAAAAGGTGGAGGCGGAAACAAAACCAACCTCGGTCGAGGCAAAGATAGAATGGGAATAGGAATGAAAATAAAATAGGAACAAGAACAAAGAGGAAAGAGGTGGAGGTGGAAACAAAACCAACCCCGACAGAGGTAGAGACAGAACGGGAATAGGAACAAATATAAAAAAAGAATAGGAATGGACAATAGAATGGAGAATAGGATAGGTAGAGGTAGAACCAAACCCGACAAAGGCAGAGACAAAACCAAGACGAGAACAGAAGGAAAACAGGCGGGAAGCAGACCCGAAACGGGAATGGGAGCCAAACAACAAACTTTGTCAAAGTTCAAAGTTCAGTCCCATCCTGGTTCCACCTCCGAAAACAAAGAACAAAAAGGACCCAAGAAAAACCTAAGAGAGGAAAGCAACCCTTAGGAAAAAGATAAAAAAAATGATGAAGAAAGAAAGAAAGCAGGGAGTGGAGCCGGAATGGAACGGGAACTAAACCGCAAACTTTGTCAAAGTTCAGAGTTCAATCCCATCCCGGTTCTGCCTCTGATAAACAAAGGAAAAATCAAACCAAGAAAAACCTAAGGGAGGAAGCCAACCCTTAGGCTGAAAATAGGCAAAGCAACGAAGAAAACGAGGAGGCAGGAGGCAGAGCTGGAATGAGAATGGAAACTAAACCAGGAACTTTGCCAAAGTTCAAAGTTCAATTTCATCCCGATTTCGCCGATGAAAAATGAAGGAAAAAGTGAAGAAAAGAAAACCTATGGGAGGAAATCAACCCTTAGGACGAAGTCAAACAAAACGATGAAGAAAGCAAGAAGGCGGGGAGCAGAGCCAAAATGGGAACGAGAACTGAACTGTGAACTTAGTGAAAGTTTAGAGTCAAGTTCCATCCTGGTTCCACCTTTGGTAGAAAAAAGAAACAAGGCAAACAAAATAAAACCTAAGGGAGGAAACGAACCCTTAGGACCCAAACAAAAACACCAAGGGAAAACAAAAGGCAAAAGGAAACCACCCCAGAGAGGACATTCGTGAGACTCCAAAACCACCAGGAACTCAACTGAAAGGAACCCATCACCAAGGAAAGCACAAAAGACCAGAACCCCAAGATTTTCAAAGATAAGCACAAAAGAGGTAGCAAGGCCACAAAAAGGGTCCAAAAGGGTAGGCCAAGAGAGGGTCCCTACTTTCAGTGGGGCGTGTGTGCAAAACTGCATGACAAATGGCGACTCTGCTAGGAAAATGCTCTAGAGCATTTCAATGACAAACTAGAATCAAGAACTCAGAATCTCTAGTTTCCATCCAAGCATCAGGTTACCAATGGACAAGGCTTCATAAATCACAAGCAAGCAAACCTTTCCTGTACCAGGGTCAAAGTGTGTGCATATGCATTCATTTCCCTTTCCTATGTTGCAATAAGGACCAAACTCAGTCTGACAAGGCTACATAAGGATTCCAACTCCAAAAGCAACCTAGATAGAGTCTCACTGCCAGTCAGGCATCCATAGCCCCGGTGAGGTTATCACTGTGACCCTCCCTAGCATAGCTTTACTACCAGCTAGGCATCCATAGCCTCAGAAGAGATACTAGGATACCCTTGAAAAGGTGAACATCTACTTTTGACTTTTAATATTTTATTTTTCTTTTGATATTCTCTTTGAGATTTTCTTTTAAAGCTTTATTTTTCACCTTCCAGGCAATGGAGCCTACACTCAAGGATGAGAACCACAACGGAAATGGAGCGGAATTTAATATTTTACACCTAGTCAGACCTCCCAAAGACCATATGCAACCTTGGAATTCTTAAGATTTATGTGAAGATATAGGAACCAAATACATTCTAGAATTTAACTTAGTCAAGTGACACTAACTCCCAGCCCATGCAACATCAGATGAAGGAAATTACTAGTTTTAATGACTCCAAAAAGATGATAAGAGTTTATTAAAGAAATCCCAGAGTAGCCCCAGACAAGCAGCTAGTTGTAATGATGCAACAAGCCCAGAGGAAAGTAGGAAAAACCCAAAGAAACAGTAGAGTAGTAGGGAAAAATAGAAGGCAACCAAAGCAAACCAAAACTAGAGCAATAGACAAGTAGAGCAAAACCAAAAGAAACCCTACTTTAACCAAGGTAGAAAAAAAAAAACAGCAAAAAGGAAACCTAATCTACTTATGTACAAGGACAGAGCTAAGAATAGATCAAGATTGGAAATAATGCTTCAAATACTTCCCATTGACATGTAGTGGGATATCTCCTCCAGTGAGGGTTTTCAAACGAAAGGCATTATCTCCCAAAATCTCTACAATTTGATAAGGGCCAAGCCAAAGTTTGTCAAATTTTCCATGCTCCCCCTTTCTGTCATGGGCTTTATCCCAATAAAGAACCAAGTCAGAGATTCTAAAGGATTTAACCTTGGCTCTCCTATCAAACCATCTTTTCAATATACCCTGATGTTTGGCAAATTTTTCTAGGGTTTCATCTCTTCTCTCTTCAAGGTTTAACAATTCAATTAAGCGGGCTTCATGCTTATACTCTCCATCATAGTACTCATTAATGAATTACAGGGTAGGGATCTTCAGCTGGATGAGAAATATAGGCTCCAATCCATACACTAAGTGATAAAGAGACGTTCCTAAGGATGTCTTCTGTCTAGTGCAGTCTGCCCAAAGAGAAAATATAAGTTGGGTGTGCCAATCCTTGGGGTTATTTTCTAGTAGTTTCCGGATGACTTTCAAAAAGTTCTTATTGGAAGACTCGGCCAAACCATTCCCTTGTGTATAGTAATTGGATGCAAATTTTATGGAAATTCCATGATCATAAGCCTAGTTAAGAACTTTAACGATGCAAATACAAAACCATTGTCACAAACTACAACTAATGGACAACCAAAGCAATTAATAATACCCGACTCCATGAAATTGATTACCACCTCAAAGGTGCATTGCTTGCATGCAAGAGATTCAGTCCATCTAGTAAAGTAATCAGTTATATTAAGAATATACCTGTGGCTTGCAGATGAAGATGGGTTGATTGGACCTATGAAGTCCATTCCCCACTGTGCAAATGGTTTTACCTCTATGACAGGCTGAAGTGGAAGAGTTGCACCTCTCTCCCTTCTTGTTGCAGTTTGACACACATGGCAAGACCTCACATGGTGATATGTGTCCTTGAAAAATGTAGGCCAGTAATAGCTTGCCCTCAAGATCTGATTTGCGGTGGAAGATACTGAACCATGGCCTGTGCCATATTTTTCATGGAATTCAGTCATCACTCTCCCCGCCTCTTCCTTTCTTAGGCATCTCAAGTAGACACCTTCATGATTCTTCTTGTATAAGACAACTCCTTTCATCATAAACCTGCCACTCTTCAAACATAGAGCTCTCCTTTGTACTAAATTAAGGTGTTTGGGACACTACTGATTCAAAACATAGTGGATAATATCATTATACTAGTCCCCTACATAAACATCCTCCAGATTATAGTGATGGGTGACAAGGCTAGGACCCATTTCTGCCATTGTCTTAGTTAGTCCTTGCCCTCTTACCAACTTCATGGGTTGAATTTCAATATCATACTCTTGTAACATAGTTACCCACTTGGCTTTGCGTTCACCTAATTAATTCAGCATCAACAACAACTTGACTATAGGATCAAGGACTATAGCAAAGACCTTGTTTCTCAGTATATAGTGCCTAAACTTCTTCATAGTTTGGATCAAGGCATAAGCTTGATTTTCAACATTAGGATACCTCAATTCTACATCTTTCAAAGGTGCACTCATGAATGCTATGGGATGCTCATTCACTTGATCGGACTTTTGTGTCAACAGGCTACCACAAGAGTGATTCGAGGGAAATGCATAGATATAGAATGGCTTAGCATAATCAGGACTCACCAAAATAGGGGCCTCAATAATAGCTCTCTTGATTTTTGCAAATGCTTCCTGAGTCATTTTATTCCATTCAACCTTTGCTTCTTGCTTCAACATGGCATTCAATGGCTTGACTATCTCTACAAATCCAGTGATAAATTTTATGACAAAGTTAATCTTGCCAAAGAATGACTTCATTTCTTTATTGCTGGCAGGGGTTTGAATTTTCAATATAGCCTCCACTCGTTCAGGGACAATGGAAAGGCCTTGTTTTGAAATAACATGTCCCAACAACTTTCCCTCAATGACCCCAAAGATGCAATTCTTTGGATTAAGTGAAATGCCAAATTCCCTGCACTTCTGGAATACTTTGCATAAATCTGCAGCATGATCACTTCTGTTGTTGGAAAAGACTATCAAGTCATCCATGTAGATGATTATGCACTTTCCAATGATTTCTTTGAAGGAAATATCCATAGCTCTTTGGAATGTAGCTCCAACATTGATTAACCCAAAGGGCATTCTTCTATAAGCAAAATTTCCCCATTTTGTAGTGAAGGTAGCTTTGAGCCTATCTTCATATTGGACCATGACCTGATTGTATCTAGAGTACCCATCCAGAAAGGACATCATTTGAGATCCATTGAAAATTTGGAGCACCTCATCCAGTGAAGGGACTAGATAATTATACTTCTTTGATGCTCTATTTAGGTTTTTGAAATCAACACACAGTTTGATTTCACCATTTTTCATCCTAATCAGAACCAAGTTTTCCACCCATGTTGAATGTATCACTAGAAATATGATTCATGTTGAAAGTAGCTTCTACACTTCCTTTTGAATAATGGGCTCTAGTAGAGCATTAATTGGTCTTTGTCTTTGCCTCAATGGCTTAACATTTGACTTGAGGGGGATAGTATGTGTAATGACCGAAGTGTCATATGTATTCAAGTCATCATAGCTCCATGCTATCACATCCTGATATGTGTGGAAGGCATCAATAATTTCTTTCATCTCCTCTAGAGTACACACCTTACCAATAAGGAAATTTTTGACATTACTTTGTGTCCCCATGTTGTATGTTTCACACTGACAGTTGAGGGACTCCCTTTTCATTTTATGCTTCTGATCTCTTATCTTATCTAGATAAAATATCCTTTCCAATTGCACCATGCCTCTCAGGATGGTATTAGTATTCAGATTGAGGACTCCTTCTAGGTCTATTTCAGCCTCTTTAGGCTCAACCTCATTAATCACTTGAGAAGAAAACACATCATAGCTAGTGATAAAATCAAGAATATGCTTATGATCTTCAAATACCTAAAAATTGGTGACATTGTCAAGCACTGAGGGTACTGGAACAATTTCCACAGTGAACTTCTTTAAGCCTGAAAGTGATAAGGGTTGAAATGCACTTGTTGCTTGTGCCAAAGAATCAGCGGTCTAATTCTTACTTTGAGGTATCAACTAAATTTTGAAGGTATCAAATCCTTCAATAATATCCCATATTATGTGCCTATAGTTGGCCATCCTTCTGTCATGGCATGAGTATTGTTTCCTTACTTTCCTGACCACTAGTTCAGAATCTCCAAACACTTGCAGAATTTTAACCTTCTTTCTCAATGCCATTAATAGCCCATGAACTAGAGCTTCATGCTCAGCTACATTGTTAGTGCACTAGAATTGGAGTCTATGAGTAGCAAAGTATGTTTTACCTTTAGGAATAATCAGCTCAAGCCTTGCTCCAACACCCTCCTTGGATTTGGATCCATCAAACCTTAATTTCCAACAGTCATTAATTCCTACTCTCTTTGAGATACCTTTGTCTTTTCTACCACCTAGAGGCTCTTCAAGAGATTTTGGGTCCTTCCCCTTTAGACTATTTTGAATGCTTTGTATGTTTAACTCAACAGTTGGGGTTGTGTTAATGTGCCTTTGTATCTGCTCCACTACAGTTTGACACAAGCAACATTCTAGTTCAGAATGTGGAGAATTATTGAACTCTACACCAATTAGAAAGAAGCAATTCTTCAAAATTCATATTTCTACCCAGCTGAATCTGATCTTCTGCACATTTCCAAATAAACTCTCAGAAGTTATCCAACAAACTAAGTTGTCTATCTAAGTGATCATCAAGTTCCTCCATTTGTTCAAATTTCACTTCAGAGCTGTTGGCTTCTAGTGTGGATTCACTAGAAGAGCTTTGTAGCACCATGATTTCCTCTATGTATGAAGCAGGGGAGGCTAGGACATAGTTCACCATACTGACTTCTGATACCAGTATCTCATTTGAATTATTCTGATATTTCGTAATGACATACTTCATTCTAGGTTCTCTCTCAATTCTGATCTCATTTGGGACTCCTTTCCAAGGGAGCCACATGTGGGAATGATCTGTGGATGTCTATCCATTTAGTGCCTTGGTAAAATCTCTACCCAAGATAAGACCATAAGTGTCAGGAATGTCTGTCACCTGAATATTAAGTACTTGTTGCACTCTAGGATCTGAAGCAACTTGCATGAGATCATGTTCAGTTCTCCTACTATATTTACATTTTTTTTGTCCAATTGGGTGACCTTCTTCTAAGAGGTTGCATGGGTAATACCAAGTGCCCTATAGACAAAAAATGACATAACATTCGTAGATGCCCCTGAATCCAGCAGGCAATTGTGCAGATTTTTACCAAATATACTAATAGAGATCAGAAAAGGAGGGGTTTCCATCTTGCCTTGGAGTAAAATCAACTATGAGTTAGCTTGTGCAACTTGATCCCTATCTTTTTCATTACCCCTATCCTTAGGTTTTAATTGACTAGGACCTTTGGGTGCTTGTGAACTAGGAAGCCTTCCAATTGCCTCATTGATTGCTACTCCTTGTGTTGATATACTTGAATTAAAGGACCCTAGGACTACCTTTTTGATTTCAAGAACTCTTAATAAATCAAAAGCAAAAAGAATCACCTTCACTTTCCTGAGTTCCTCAGTCACATATTCTCCCAGTTTTTCCAGACTCATGTTAGTGTGGGTCTCCCTAGAATGATTGGTCTTCCTATCCTTTGTTGCATCAGCATTGCTTCCTTTTGACATATTAGGTTTTCCTTCTTTTGTGATGTATTGTGTCGGCACCTGAGGGTAGGATGGATTGTTATTAGCATGCGTATCTGGTGGAGTACTAAAATTGTGTGGAGGGGTAGATGTAGTAAACGGTCCTCCAGCTTGTGGACTCCTGTGGGGATTGTTTCTCAGATCATACTTTCTGATAGGTTGTTGAAACATTTGTACTTCTTCAATGTCAGCCTCTTCTTCATCCAATGGGCCATTTTCATTCTTAGTTTCTTCATCAAATAACTAAGAGATTTCATCTTCATTGAGCACTTGTTCAGCCTCCCCATTTTGGCTACTTGACTCCTCTTCTGGTTCATTCTCTTCATCCCTTAGGAAAGGAGCACGATTCAACACCAAAACTAGGGAATCATAGGGATTTGAGGGTAGCAATTCTTGGCTAGTGGAGTTGTTTTCAACTTCACATTGAAAGATGGAAGCAACAGTGTGAAATATAGGGCAGTCAAGCTCAAAGTGTTGACTTGTCTCGTGAAGTCTACACCATCCAGACAAAGCGGCTTATGCTAAGTACACCCCACTTGGAGGTTTCTCTGCATTGGAAGGTTGATCTAGTGGAGTGGGGACCCCTCAATTGTTAGGCCGAGTGTTCCACAGCGTATTTTTCCTAGGTGGTTCTCTTCTTTCAAATACTTGTCCACCTTGTTGACCTCTATCAAAGTTCTAACCAGAACCTTGTCCTCTTTTGAAGTTTTGATTTTTGTCATAGTGTTGCCATTTGTTATAACTTGATTGCATGCTCTTCTAGTTAGCTTGGAGTTGGCTATTTTGTTCCTCAAGTAGGTTACCTCCATGTTTAGCTTCTTCACTTGCTCAGTTAGCTCATCTAACCTTTCCTTATCAGGATTGTTGTAAGGGACTGGATTCATAGTTTTTGGAGGTATCCTAACACTCCTCCAGAACTGGTAGATTGATTCAAAACTTCTGAGTTATACAGATATGTAGGGAAACTAGCTTATGGCTATGAAGGGAGGGGATGGTTAGTATTTTGGTGGGGATAACCAGTTATTGGTGGGACTTGGTTTATTGGATGGCCTGGGTGAGGGACCAGAGGCAACTGTGGAATAGGATTCATGATAGTCATGTGATTAGTGAGAGCTTGGTTGATAGATTGGACTTGGCTTGGGTGAGCAACAGTTCCCATAGATGGAAGGGGTCCTGACAAGTGTTGTCTCAAGTTTGTACTGACCTTAATAACCTATGCATATGCAGTGAGCAGGGTAGTCGGGGGATTAGTTCCCCACTTAAGGAAGGTGGATGTAAGGCTATCAAGGGATTCCAAGTAGACCTCTAGGGCAGTGGCCTCCTTTCCAACATAAGGTGCTTGAAGTCTAGTGTATGCTCAGTGGAACCTATTGTTGAATGATCCTATAGGCTCATTAAATTCTCTCTTGACTCATGTAAATTGTAGATAAAGCTCATTAACACTAACAGGAATCTTAAATTTTAGAAGAAATGCAACCTCAAGCTCAACCCAGTTATGGATGGATGCAGCAGGTAAATGATTATACCAGTAAAAGGCCTCCTCTCCTAGAGAATAGGGGAAAATTCTACATGCAACATCCTCATGACTAATCCCTCTATCGCTCAAGCAAGTCTGAGAGATCCTAATATGCTCCTTTGTCATTCTATTAGGGTCATTTGTGTGAAACCTAGAGAAAAAATGCTCAAGGTTCTTGGGCATAACATTGTAGTTCTTGAATGTCAGAGGTGATGGGTTATTCGCCAAGAAAACCATTGGTGGAGGTCGTAATGGTTGATGGATGACTGGTTCGGGTTGTGGAATTAAACCAGTCTCATAATTGGATGAAGATGAAGTGGATGGAGGTGAGAATGGTGGAAATGATGGATTGGATGATGGCTCCTCCCTTCTTCTGGTCCTTCTTGACCTAGTTAGAGGTGGAAGTTCTTGAAACTCTTCTTCTTTTCCTAGTATAGATCTAGTTCTCCTTCTAAGCCTCTGAGGAGAAATGGCATTTATAAAATTTTCCAGCTTGCTTGTTAGGCCCTCCTTCTAGTGCCAATACTATTGTTTGGTGTTTCTGCATGAAAACAACTCAGACAGAATAAAAGTTATCCTATGTCTCTTGAAAGGTTGATCTCTATGAAAAAAGAGATAACCCCAGGGTCTCTCAGGTGTCAGGTCATGAAAATGTAGTAGAACAAACTCAGTGATAAAATGTGAAAATGTTGGTAATCATAAGGGGTCTTACAAACAAATGCTAGAAACTCTAAACTCGTGAGATTTTGAGATATGGTGATGCTTAGATTTCTAGTTCTAACCAAATAATAAAAGAAACAACAAACTATGAGGGTTTCAAAAGTCTTCATGTTAATACTACTTCTAAGATTAACCATGTGAATGATGAAATACTTGGAATGGACCAATCCCTTAAACTAATATATGTTCGACCCAGGCTATACCTGCAATCTGGAAGAAAATAGTGCAATCTTCTAAGGTGTAAAATATTTTCAAACTATGGGCATTCATTCAATAAAACTGGATGAATATAAATAGTTGATCTAAGCACATAAATATGAGGTACAGGTTGACCTTGCACAACATTCCCACAATCAAGAAGCTGCCCAAAGTATGAACCAATGATCGCTAGAACACTCCAAGCATTAAATCACCAACATTAATAATTAAACCTAAGATATATTCAAACATTTCGAAGCAATGTAAAAGAAATAATAAGAACCATCCAAGATTATTAAATGCAAAGAAGGCACCAGTCATAGCATAATGTCTGCACTTTGTATTAAATCATCATATTAGCAACAATTTTGGTATGTTACAATATTTGCTTGAAAATGTAAAACTAACTTCTAATCTTCTAACATGCTATTCTACTGCTAAATCTACTATTACAAGTCTTTTGACTTAGTCTGTTAATCTGAACCGAACCCTTACAAATGAGGTAGAATGCCCTACTTATAGAACTTTTGTCTGTGCGAACTAGAGCTAGGGTTACAAAGAAGCTTGACCACCAACCAAATTGGCCTCGACAGCCAACAATAACTCACTGTCTAGCATTGAATGAAAAAGTGCCCCTTCAAATCGATCTGGGATCACACAAACTCAATGTACAACTCCTCAAGCCATGCTCGTCATCAACGCTTCACTTGCATGAACAACAATGCACGTGCAACACCTGCTTGAACATGAGCCACCGATAAAATACGAGCTAGGAAAACAAATGACTTAGATTAGGTAAAACCAATTTGAGCCCTCCACATCACGTCTACCTGCCATTAATGGCCACCAAAAAAATCAACCTTGCATGTAGGGATGGGTTTCATCTAACAACAACCACAATGCACTCAACTGCACCTGCAGATCTCACCAAATCTTCAAAGTACACCTATTCTCCCTCGTCCCCAGCAACAACCCTTAGCTAGTTCCAACCTACATTCAAATGGGCCACCATTAATGCTCAATACATAATCAAAATCAAAGTCAATCCATTAGATTTCCCAAGGCAAGAAAGTCACACATAAACCCAGGCGGAAGCGAAACCAAAAGTAGGCGGAGGTGGAGGCGGATCCAAGAGAAAAACAGGAACAAAGACACAAAATAGGCAGAGGTGGAAACAAAAACAACCCCGACAGAGGTGGAGAGGGAACGAGAATGGGAACCAAAGGAAAACAGGGGGAGGCAGAAACAAAACCAACCTCGGCATAGGTGGAAATAGAACCAATGTCGACGGAGGCAGAGACAGAATGGGAATAGGAATGAAGACAAAACAAGAACAAGAATGGAGAGGAAATAGGTGGAGGTGGAAACAGAACCAACCCTAGCGGAGGCAGAGATGGAAGAGGAATTGTAATGGAGACAAAATAGGAAAGGGAATGGAGAATAGGACAGGCGGAGGTAGAACCAAACCTAGCGGAGGCGGAGATGGAACCAAGATGAGAATGAAAGGAAAACAGGCAGGAAGCAGAGCCAAAATGGGAATGGTAGCCAAACAACGAACTTTGTCAAAGTTCAAAGTTCAGTCCCATCCTAGTTCTACCTCTAACAAAGAAGAACAAAAACAAACCAAGAAAAACCTAAGAGAGGAAAGCAACCCGTAGCACAAAGACAAACGTAATGATGAAGAAAGCAAGAAAGCGAGGAGTAGAGCCAGAACGGGAATGGGAACTGAACCGCGAACTTTGTCAAAGTTCAGAGTTCAATCCCATCTTGGTTTCGCCTTCAAAAAATAAAGGAAAAATAAAACAAAGGAAAACCTAAGGGATGATGCCAACCCTTAGGCTGAAAACGAGGAGGAGGGAAGCGGAGCCAAAACAGGAATGGAAACCGAACCGGGAACTTTGTCAAAGTTTAGAGTTCAATTCCATTTGGGTTATGCCTCCAAGAAATGAAAGACAAAGAAAAGGAAATAAAACCTAAGGGAGGAAAGCAACCCTTAGGATGAAGACAAACAAAATGATGAAGAAAACAAGAAGGCGAGGAGCGGAGCCGAAACGAGAACGGGAACTGAACCATGAACTTTGTGAGAGTTTAGAGTCAAGTTCCATCCCGGTTCTGCCTCCAGTAGAACAAAGAAACAAGGCAAACAAAGGAACCTAATGGAGAAAACCAACCCTTAGGACCCAAACAAAAACATCAAGGGAAAACAAAATGCAAAAGGAAACCACCCCAGAGAGGACATTCGTGAAACTCCAAAACCACCAAGAACTCAACACAAAGGCATCCATAACCAAGGCAAGCACCAAAGACCAGAACCCGAATATTTACAAAGATAAGCACAAAAGAGGGGGAAAGGCCACAAAAAGGGGCCAAAAGGGCAGCCCAAGAGAGGGTCCCTACTTTCAGTGGGGTGTGTGTACAAAATTGCACAACAAAGCCCTGTATAAACCATCCAAATAGAAATTAAGCCATGAATCAATAATGGTTGAATTTTTCACTAGAACTAACATCTATAACAATGAATGTAAATTGAAATTTAGTAATTTGCCTCATACCTCCCCTATAAGAGCCATCGAGGATTCTATAGCAGATGAAACACTGATCTCCATTTCCCTCATCACATTCAGAGGTGTCTCGACTTGCAACAACTAAAAATAAAACAACAAATTATTCAATCACAAAAACTATAATAGCGATCCATGTCATGACTTAAAATGTATATGAGATAATAAAAAAAAAAATGATTACTTATTAAACTATATATTTATGACTATCATGCTTACTATTTCCCCTATCCATATCTTGTTTGAAAGAATGAGTTTTTAGGCTTTTACCCATAGTAGCAAGCTGCTAAATGGTTTAATAAAATGATTTTGTAGACATGTACAATAACTGTGGTGGCATAGAGAAGTTATTGAATTTTTTGAAAAAATGCCTCAAAGAAATGGGGTCTCGTGGTGATAGAATTCCATTACAAAAAAATGCACGTCATGGCATTCCATCACCATAAGATCACATTTCTTTCAAGAATTTTTTCAGATAGTTCATTGCCTTCTCTATTGTATTATTTCGTACTATTATTCTTTGATAGATATTTTTCTAAGCATCCATAGTTTGTTGGAAAGCACCTATTTTAGGCTTTTAGCCATAGCAGCAAGGAAGTGAGTAGTTTGACAAAATGCTTTGGTACACATGTATGGAAAATGTGGTATCATAGAAAAGGTGGTGAGCTGTTTGAAGAAATGCCTCGAAGAAATGTGGTCTCATGGTGATGGAATGGAATTCCATCACCATGAGACCACATTTCTTCAAGGCATTTGTTCAACCTACTAACTTCGTTTTCTATGCTATTGCTTACTATTATGCTTTGATAGCTTTTTTCCAAGCATCCATAGTTTGTTGGAGTAGGCCATAATGGGTGCTTAGTTTGGAGCATAGACAAGGTAGTGAACTATTTGAAAAGATGCCTCAGTAAAATGTGGTCTCATGGAATGCCATGACAAGAAAATGAAATTGGAAGCTTCTTCTAGACTTATTACTTATGCTATGCGAAGTAATTGCATCACTACTTATGTTGACTTTTTAAACAACTATATTGTAGTTGAATTTTGCCATCTATCAACATCTAGTTATTAGTTATGTAATTTGAAGTAATGCTTTGAGTTTGAATGATGTGCAATGTAATGTAATCAATGATATGAATATAAACTACACAAATGTATTAAGTACAATTCATTAGTTAAACTCTTTGTTCTATTTCTTGCGTGAAGGTTTGACTAAATCCACTGACATCAGAAGCTGTTCCCACGAAACCTCCAATATTAGCCTATTCAACATCTAAAATCACATATTAAAATACCATTCATAAAAAATGCTATTAACATGTAATAAATTTATAATTGTTTACTAGTTACATACCCCACTGATAGGTGTACTATAGAAATAAGTAGGTGTAGGGCTAGTGTATCCAGTATCAACACTGTGACCTTGCAAGTTTATTAAAATCATAAAAAAAAAATTAGTTAATCTTGCATTTCAAAATCAAAATTTAATAAATTAAATTCAATGAACATGATAACTTTTACCTGACTATCAATGTCATACACGTCATGCAAAATATCAATTGCCCTCTCCATCTCCATAGCTGCAAATGGATCATGCGCAACAGCCTCCTGAGTGTCAATGGGGTCAAATGAACAAGTCACCCCACAAGATTGACACACATGGGGTCGAAGCCCAACTGTCAAAGACTCCCTTGGATGGCGTTGTAAAAGAGGGCTAACATGTTGGATGATACTTTGTGTCAAAGATCTGATTGCCTACAGAGTCTCTACGTCGACACTCTCCTTCCCGATGGAAGGGATGACAATGTGCTCATGAGGTGGCCTAGCGAGAGGTCGTATCGATTGCCACCTAGGATCCAGTTGTGCACTGGGTCTATCTTGTGTTGACCCCCCACCTCTCCCTTGGAAGTCCCTCATATCAAAATAATTTGGGATTGTGTTCAAGATGAACTCAACATACATAGTTTCTTGAGGAAATACTGTGGGACTTCACAATTGTTGCATGGTGGGTCATCAAAATCCATGTACCACCTATCACAAAAATGTTTCATAATCTCTTGGTGGTTGCACCAATGAATAGGAAACCTCTTCACATTGAGGGACAAATTTCCATTTGACCGTGGGTCAGTGAATAATGCACACAAATCTAATTTTTTAATTTTTAAATTGTTTGCATCATTATATGATAATTTATCTTGGTAAAAATCCCTAGCCGCTTGCCTCCTATACTGCCAACCAGATAATTATTTTCTGATTGAATCTCCATTTTCTAACATATCTTTTAGTGAAGTTGCCAGGGTCATTTTTTCTGCAGTTGAATGGTTTGGATTGTCCAATCTAGGTATGTGCAAGATCATCATGGAAAAAATAGGCCCTGAAGTGGCAATAAAAGTTCAAAAAATCAGAGTTAGACAACTTAACATAAAATTTTGAATAAGTTATCTATATTATTTCAAAAAAAATTAAAATAGAATCTGTAGAAAATTGAATGTAGTTTCTAAACTACTAGACATTTATTTAAAAATAAAAAATCTATTTGGTGAAAATAATAAGTGTTTGTCCGACCACCCTAACCAGAATAAAATGACAATATTTTTTTTATAAGCTTTTAGATATAAGTAGAGAACTCATGTCCCGATGTGATGCATATTTTTTTATAAAAAAAATTCCAAGTAAATAATTAATTATGAATTTTTTATTACAATTTTTTTAAAATATAAAAGCTCGTCTATCTAACCACCTTAACTTGGTCAAAACTTCATGAAATTGTAGGATTTGAGAAATGCAAATCCACAAAACCCAATGAACACCTGCATGCAAGAAACTTGTCACAGAGAAAGAGAGAGAACAAATCAAGGGTTTGTCTCTGACAATGTGCAAAGATGTATTATCAGAAAAGTGAATGAATAAAAAAAAAGATACAAGAGATCAATCCTTATAAAAGGAGATAAAAACCTAAAGGAAACCCTAACCCTAAGGAGAGTGCATTTAATAATTAATTATTAAATGACTAATATATGTGCATAAAGTGAAATCTTAAGAGGAGAGTAAAGTTAATTAATTACTTTACTCTAACACCCCCCCTTAAGATGAGCAAGAGTGTAGCTACAAAGTAGTGCAAGAAAGCAAAAGTAACTACAATGCATGAAAGCAAACAAGGGTCCCGACAACTAGGCCTGATCAGGTACCCAAGTACAAGGAAATCTCTATGAAATGAAGAAAAGGAGAAAACCCAGTGGAGAAAAACTCCTCCAAAAAGAGATGCAAAAAAGAAAGTACAAATGGAATGTCTCAAGAGACTCTCTCAAGAACATATGCAGATATACAATCAAATACCCCCCCATGAGAGAGAGTGGAGACTCCAAATCCCCCCCAGAATGAAAGAACCCCTGTGCCAATGATCAAACCAATGTGTCTCCTCAAAGGAAGAAACAGATCCAACGGTCGAGGAAGAGGAAATCCCTGGATGTGAGGTGAAAATGGTAGTCCTGGATGATGCTCACTGAAGAACTGAACTGGAGAATGAGTGTTTGAATAATAGAATGGTGAATCAAACAACTCAAGATGATCCTAAAATGTAATCTCCAGTGAAGAAGGGATAGTAGGTGTGCTGAATCCGTCATCTGTGAGGAAAGGAATATCCTCTGATATGGCCTCAACAACTGCACTTGATGGCTCGATGAGTGGAGCGAGAATGTCAATCACAGTTGAAAAGGAATCCTGCTAAACAAATGTAATCTCAACAGGAGGAAGAGGTGTAGAAGTCTCAACACTAGTCTCATGAACAGACGGAAGAGCACATAAGTTCAAGTGACCAAACTTCTCCTCAGATACTGCATGCTCTCTTGTAGAAAGAGAGGGAGATGGTGGACCAAAGTGTGTGAATGCATACAATCGAGAAGAATGATCAACTGTCCCTGTTGCAACAATACTGCCAGTCTGAATGTCTCTGATGTGCAGTGAATCAGGTGTGAACTCAACTATCTTCCCTGTCCCACAGTGAGCAATCTGATAGATGGAGAGAAGGTCAGTGGACAAAGATGGAACACATAGTACATTGTTGATTGTACCATCATCAATGTCAATAGAACCTTTCCCACATACACTCATATAAGTGTTATTACCCATCAAGATGTGTGGTGAGGATGCAACCTTGAAAGATGAGAATATGTCCTAAGAAGATGCCATATGGTGTCAAGCACTTGAATCTAGTAGCCATCTAAATGAAAGTGAATTGGTGGTTGCACATAATGCACGACCCTTATGTGGGGCCTGTCCATCTATCTGGAATGATGGTGAAGAAGAAGACCCGCCTGAAGTAGATGAAGAAGAGTGATGAATACGGTTCTTCTCAAGAAGAGCTGTCAAATCTGAAACCTGTTTTGCATATCCATCTATCTTCTTCTCATAACACTTGGACTCATCATGTCCTAGCTTAGTGCAATAAGCATGCTTAGGTCTATCTTTCTTCGATGATTCCCCCTTAGCAGAAGGTGAATCAAAAGTCTTCTATGAACCAGAATCCTTCCAATGCTCTGTGGTCTATGGTTTATGTTTTTGTTTCTGCTTTTGCTTCCCCTGAGATGATTGTGCTACCAATTCTTGGTGCGGTGATCCTGTGAGAGCATCCAAATGTGATATCTTAGCCTACTCTCATGTCAAACGATCACAAAACACCTCAAAAGAAGCCATGGTAAAACGTGCACCCAAGGCATCCACAGTGGAATGGAAGGTAGATGAGAATATCTAAAAGTTCCCACGAAGCTTTGACAAAATTAGGTAAATACACTCTATATCAATCTTAACCTTACCACAACCCTGTAGAAGAGATCTCTATTGTTTGAATTTCATCAGAAAGTCCTCAATAGAGGGAAAATAATCAAGTACAAGTGAAGTCAACTTTACCTCAATCTGTAGTGCACAGAACTGATTGATGGTACCAAATAAATCATTGAACCTGGTCCACATTTCAAGAGGACTATTACATGCATCAAGATGAAACAACAAGTTGTCTAAAACATGTAAGGAAATCAAACCCATAGCCTCATCCATCTTATTTCTATGCTGCATAACCTCAAATGGCCTTGTCAAAATTGGTTGAACCGTATCTAAACAGGACCACAACCCCTTTGATCTATGAAGACGTGTCATAAATGTCTTCCAAGTATGATAGTTATGAGGTGTGAGAAGTTCAATAGTAGAAGTATTTTCGGTCATGTTTTGAACTCTACCTTAACTGCTCTGAATTTTTTTATTATTATTTAGTGGTCTTTTAGAACTAAACAGAAGATGCAGAAGGGTTTTTTTTTTGTTTTGGTGTTTATAGATTTTGGTTTTCTGATGTAAATGACATAAAGCAATAAAAAACACCCCCCCACAATGCAAAAAATCAATCCCCAGTACAAACTGAAAGCCAGAAAACAATAGAAAGAAGTATATGTATGAGACAAATCTCTATGTACCTAAATAATTTTTTGGTGAGATAAACTACAGATCTAGAAAGAGCACAGAACCACCTTTCCAATGCCTATTCGCTTTTGAAAAACAAAGAAAAATTGACAAAGTTATGCCCTCTGGAGTGTAGAAAACAACATCTGTCTTTGACTACAAAAAAATGCATGCAAACTGCAAATTTCTGAAAACTTTCTTACACCATCAGAACGGCGCCAGAACCAGCTTTCCGGCGATATTTTTCTTTTGTAAAACGGAGATTGTATGCAAAAAATACGCTCGATTTCGTGCAAGTTGCTCAAAAGGGTTTTAAAAAAAGTTACACAGCCCTCATGGGCTAAAAAACCTTCGGCCCCTAATCCTATCAGCGACCAGGGGGCTGGCGGTTGGAGCTAAGGCCGAAGCCCTTGGGCCTGCATGTGACCCTCGCGAAGCCCGCGGGGGCTACACAGTCCACCGACGATGGACCGGTGACTCCGCCCATCCCAGTGGCGCTAGGGTGGCTGCCCGGTGGCCACCAGGTTGTGAATTGGCGGTGCCCAGGTTATAAACTGGGGGTGCAAATTTTTTATTGAAAAACTTTAAAAATTGATTTAAAAAATTGATTTTTTTTCAATTTTTTTCAGATTTTCTGCATCGAAACTCGTGCCTTGGGGTCGTACGGCCTTGGGGTCAAAAAAATTGCATTTTCGGTCGACAGAGGCCAAATTGGACAAATTGTATATGAAAATAGGGTTTTTTGGGCCTTCTGGACTCAACTATGATGTCAGTTTTTTCCCACAGTGCACCAAAAATAAACTCGCCCCAAAATCCACAAATACTAGAAAACAAACACAGATCTGATGCAACCAAACCTAGATCTCTAATCCTTTAAAAAACTGAACAATTTGCAATAGATCTGGCTCTGATACCATGTAGGATTTGAGTAATGCAAATCCACAGAACCCAATGAACACCTGCATGCAAGAAACTTGTCATAGAGAAAGAGAGAGAACAAAACAAGAGTTTGGCTCTGACAATGTGCAAAGATATATTATCAAAAAAGTGAATGAATAAAAAAAAAGATATAAGAGATCAATCCTTATAAAAGGAGATCAAAACCTAAAGGAAACCCTAACCCTAAAGGAGAGTGCATTTAATAATTAATATTAATTATTAAATGACTAATATATGTGCGTAAAGCGAAATCTTAAGAGGAGAGTAAAGTTAATTAATTACTTTACTCTAATAAAAATTCAATATATATATATTTTTAATCCTATAGCATGTGACACATATTTCGAATTCAAAAAATGTGATACCGTTTGAAAGTTATACATGTTTTTCAATCAGCCTATCAATCAGGACTTTATTCGTAATTCCAATACAAAATGAATAATAATAATTTGTTAAATTCAAAGTAAAGAATAATTTATATTGGTGGAAAGCTGAGAATCTCCTCTAAAAACCCTTTTCGTTTCATCAATTTTGGGTTAAAAAAAATTCATCAGCCACATGGGCCATCATATCACTTACATATTGCCACTTTTTGGTCCATCATGATCATGCACATACCCACCTCACGATTAAATCCTCAATTTGTTTTTTGTTGTTCTAAATTTCACCCATTAAATTTTGTTGAGTGCTAGGAGGGTATTGAGGGATTGGTGGAGGAGGTTGTTGTTGTGGTTGAGGATTTTCTTGTTGAGGATTTTGTTCTTGCTATGGATTTTGAGGAGGGTTTCTAGTTTGATTAACATCTCCTACAATTTCAAAAAATAAATATCAAATACAACCTAGAACTAACAAATTCAAAAAAGAAAAAAAACAATCCTTAACTCTTTCACCTCCTCATCAATGTGGCGGCATCTTGGTGATGAATCAATGACCTATGATGAAGATTTTTGCACAAAAGCACCTCCTAGAACCCGATCATGGACTTCTAAGGTTTTTGGCCATGGGCAACAAAAAAACCAGTCACAAATAGAAATGAAATTTGATTCTTTTTTATTTTAACAACTCATAACGCAAGTGTGTTATAATGCAATCACGTTATAACACGCTTGCATTATAGGCTTGTGGTGTCTGAGCCTCAGGCTCAACACACAAAGCCATAGTGTGAGCACGTTATAACATGCTCGCATTATGAGTTTTCAAAAAAAAATTTAAAAGTGTCCATGAAATTGCTACCCATCTTCATGCACTTACCCAATTATTATCCCCCCACTGAGCAAGTGGTAGTGTTGATCTCATATGGTCAGATCACCGCCTATTTCAATTCAGCTTTGTTCTTCTTTTTAGTTTGGTTGCTAACAACCCCTTCCCATATGCTATCACCTTGTGATTCAAAGGATCTTGGTGAACATTCTTGGAGAAGGTTACATTCAGTTTGAGCATTTTGAAGCTAATGATAACATTTGGCATAGTGTTGCTTTATTTTGGTGAAATTACAAAGGAAAAAAACTAAGAGGCACATTTCATGCTTTGAATCTAATAGAATCATATGATCATTATGATGGCAAGCATGACAATAACAAGGTGTCTATCTCAGGTGTCACGACTTGAGGAATTGAGTTTGTAAAAGTAGTTAGGGCTTCAGATTTGTAATGTAAGCGTGAAATTAACCTCTACTTGTGACACCATTTTCATTAGCATTTTGAAGGGTTAGGGAATGCCTTCCCCAACACGTCTGGAGGTGGGGGTCCTCATTCAAATTCACATCATGTTGCCATCGCTATAAATGGTTCCTTTTGTAAACATTGGTCGCATTTCCCTTTTTGTCCCTCCACAAAAATGTCAAAATTCTATTTGGATAGTTTGGCTTTGGATAGGGAAGCTTTTTGTCTAATCATG
This sequence comes from Sequoiadendron giganteum, assembly GCA_007115665.2. Classification (NCBI taxonomy): domain Eukaryota; kingdom Viridiplantae; phylum Streptophyta; class Pinopsida; order Cupressales; family Cupressaceae; genus Sequoiadendron; species Sequoiadendron giganteum. Next base: position 79,446,643 of record CM021100.1, on the reverse strand, counting down.
CACTAATTTATTATTTTTTGAAGACTTGGCTGAAGCTATGTGATCTACATGCTTGGGTCTTGGACAAATGGAAGGAATTTATGGAAGGATAAATCAACATTTACCCTTATGCAAAGGGGTTCTTCATATTAGAATTTGATTAAAAAGAAGACAAGGAGTTGGTGATGGAAAATGGCCCATGGATCTTTGAAGGATATTTTTTGTGCATGAAACCATGGTTTCCTAATTTTGATCTGTGTACAAAAAAACTTAACACTACACTTTTGTGGGTAATACTTTTGTATCTTCCCATTTAGTTTTGGGAAATAGATAGCTTGAGGGATATTGGAAATAGCTTAGGAAGGTATCATTTCTCTTTCAAAGAAACTATCAACTATCAAAATTCTACTTGTGCTTGTATCTATGTGAAAATGGATTTTGCAAATGGTCTCCCTACTGATATTTTACTGAAGGTGGGAAACAGATGCAAGAGACAACCAACTGACTGTGAAAAAATTTCTTTCGAACGTAGGAAATGCTTCTCTATAGAAATACCTCATCCCATTTTCATAAGCATCATGATTTAAGGAACCTAAACTCAAGCAAACCGACATGGTGGATTGGAGCTGAATCCCAACACTATATTATTCCTCCCAATCCACCCAAGGATTTTGTACACCCTTCAATATCTCCAAGAGAAATCATGTCTTCATCCCCTCCCTCTCTTGGGGATCAAACTTTGGTTTGGCATGAAAAGGCAAAAACTCCTAAAATTCTTAACAAGGGTAGTGAAGCATCCACAATATCAACAAAAAATATCAACAATTTTCCCCTACCCCTGAAATAGAAAAACAATGGACAAAGGTGAAGAGGAAGAAAACACCATCAGCAAAACAAAAGCATTTGATGATATTAAGATCTTCTAAGAAAATAGTAAATCTAGATATGTAATATGCTAAGCAATCTAGGGTCGATTTGAAATTTATGTCAGAAATATGTAATCTAGTGCTTTAAAATAATAGAAAGAGTGTTATCCTCCCTAATAAAAATTTACCAAAAATAATAAATGAATAGATAAATTAGATGTTATTATCTGTTTATAAGATCAAAAATGATTTATTAATTAATAATTCTCATTATCCATTTAATTAAATTATATTTTATATTTAATCAAATGTGAGCAAATTTCCCTTTTAAAATCATTTCCATTTTCACTCATCACTTAATTCCTCTTTACTCTTTCATCAACAGTTAACTATTTTTCATATTAGAAACTCTATCTTCTCTCACAAGTTATCTCTTCTCCATTTTAGAAACCTCTTCAGTCTTTATCAATTAACTAAGCATGAAATTGGAAACTTCATGTATACAATTATCCATCATTTTAATTAGAAAATTAGATATTATCCTATCATGAATTGTATTGAAAATTTTATAAATTCAATTGAATCAACTCTACTAATTTTCTAGTTAACTTAGGACCTAATCCCCATCCACATCTCTAATGTCTATAAATTCATTCATTTTCTTCATAATTTAGATTCATCATACATCTAAACAAGTCTATTTGTCAAATCTTTCACTTATTTTCTTATTAATGTTATGCTATTTGAGATTGCATCCACATAGTTTTATAGCTATTTTCTTATTAATGTTATTCTATCAAATCTATCACTTTTAAATCTATTTCTTTATTATGACTACTTTTTATTTGATACTTCTCCAAATTTAATCAATTTCGATTTGAGATATAATTTCATACTACCCACTATTTTCTCAAAATTAAATGCATTTTCTATTTTTAATTTCAACCTGTATTCTACTTCAATTATAAAACAACTAGTTTTTCCTTTTTCATTGTAGATAGAAATACTTAGAAAACTTTCCACTACTCGTAGTGTCTTAAGGCTTAACGAACGTCTCGGTCAATAACTAAAATCTGGCACCATTACCTAAAAATTTATGTTTTTTTGTCTTCTCTAAAACCTCCCATGTTTGTTTCCTAAACTTTTGTTCTTCCTTTTACTATTCCAATCTATTATTTGAGCCTTGTGTCTTTTCATCCTCTTTCAGTTTTATCTACATAAAACTACTTTTGGAAGTACTCATCTATTTTTGGTGCCTTCCTAATCATCTGTCCCACCCAAGTCATTGCACAAGCAGTGCATTATAAATTACCTAACAAAGAACATGTTAAGCTACATGATTTTCAAAAGCTGTAGGATTTTCAAGTTGGCACAGTTTATCTCTTGCAAACAAGTTAGGATTGTTTAGTTTTAGAATTTTAGCTGTGATCTGGATATATTTCAATAGGCTGTTTTTGGAACAAGATTTGTTTTCGAAACCCATCTTATGACGTGTGTATTCTAAAGGAGGCCGAACATCATCTAACTTCCTGACAGTATTCAAACTGTAAAGAAACTGAGAGGAAGTGCAATCCTTAGATTAATAAAGCAGAGAAAAGAAACCAAATTTATGTATTAAATATCTTCTAGATTCAATTCATTCTTATCTGACAAACTTCCTGATTTTTGTGGCGTTCATTATGGGCTTCATAAATATTCTGACACTACCCATAAGAAAAGTGTGGAAGAGCATACGCAGGCAATCAAACAATAAAAAACACAGGAAAGGTGTGTATTTCCATTCCTTTTTGGATATGATTGATGGGCTTTTGTGGGCTTGTCATGCTAATCACATATTGTCATTGTTTTCTTTTCTCAGGTTCTAATCCAGGTATTACTATCTTGTACGAGGAAGTGAAATTCTGCCATTACCAGGATGTGCAGGTTATGTGGTCACTTGTAATTGGCAATCATGATAATCCTGGACTAACAGAGCCTTTAATTCAGAACAGAACGGCAAACCTCTGAACAGTGTATATGTTGTCTTTTTCCCCTTGCTGATTTCGGTTGGGAAATAAGTTCTTGTATGCCAATTAAGTGCTGGAACTGATAACAATATGATCAGAAACTTTTATGAATGACAATTTCATTTATTATTTTTCTTTATCTCTGTTGAAGCTTCCATTGTTTGCTTGCAAATGAACAAGGATTATGGACAATGGGCTTTAAAAGTTTGACTAAATAGGAATGTGGGTTCATCCTCAAGAATCAAGGTGAACGAATCCGCAGAGAATGGTGTGTAATTTATTTTCAATATCACATGTTTTTCTTTGTATAAACAGCCATGAGACCAGAACTGTAAGTGGGAGAATAATCCACTGATGCCAAACAAACAAATAATATTTGCATGTAATATATGGTAGGAAGCATTTCCTGAGTAAACAAACATTGTAAAACCAATGATCTCAACAATATATTATGTGATTAAAACAAAGTTTTTACAGTTTATAATAAATATCAAGTGAGTTATTTTTGGATTGAAACTGTGTATTTTTTATATTAATATTTCGGATCATATTCTATGATCACTCTCTGTCTTTTGCTTGCATATCATTCTGATGATGGACCATAGAATATGATCCGAAATGTTGATATAAAAAATTGAGAGAATTTCAATTCAGAAATAGCTCACCTAAAAATATATTATGTGGTCAAATTGCTTTAAATGATAAATTTTAAGCTACCTGAAATTTTGAACATTAGACTTGTATTTGTATTAATACCAACTGTGACAGGCCCTGCATGCCCCCATATCAGCTGTACGGACATGGACTCCTTGGACTAGTATATATTTATGCATAGCTAATAGATGTTTGGATTCTAAATTTTATACACTGCCATTCAATTTTCAAAATACTGTTCATCAGGAACATGGAGGGAGAAGACATTTCCATTTAAAAACATTATAATATAAAGTGATTAAAAATTTTAACATAGAAAAAATATTATAATTTTATTTTTTATAAAAAAAAAAATTATTATTTTTATTATGGAAAAAAATAAAAAATATTTATCATTTATTATTAAATATTAGATCAAATCCAAAGAGATGCCTTATACACCCTCTTCGCTTTCCTTAAAAATATGGTATAAGGTGAAGTATTGAAACCCCAAAAGAATCAAACGAAGCTCAGCCACTAGCTCACACTTAGTCAGAACGAATAAGCCTACCCTCCAAGGACCTTTCTTTAAACTATGTTTAACTTTAAAAATATTTAAATCATCTCTAACTAAGTAGATTATTAAAAAACAGATAATGTCTTATTAAGAATAAAGAATTCAATTTTCTGAAAAGCTTTTGAAGATAAATGCACCTATTTATTTTGACTTGTAACAGAGAATAATTCTTTAGTATTTAAAATTATTTTTGTATGATGATTTAATTGGAATATCCAATTTTTAGTTATAATATTTATGACCATTAAAAATGTAAATTCAATTGATAAGAAATGAATTTTGTCACCTCCTTGTAAATCCTATAATTTATCTTTGCTTGGAAGCAATCCTTACAATATTACATGCCTAGATTCCTTCTCTACCATATTTAATGGTCTTTGTTCCTTCTAGGATAGAACATCATTATCTTAACATTTATTGATAAAGCATCTCACATAGGATGAAAAAGACTTTTTCCTGTGTCATCTATTATAGAAGGCTCAAAGAGATGGAAATTTTCAACAAACAATAGAATATAGCATCATATATGTAGACAAATGTGATCTAAATGTATATTTTCACTTGTCCAAGTATCTCAAATAGACCGTGCATCTACATTGTTTCAACTTCTTTAAATCATCTTTGGTTTTTTTCCTTAAATATTTTTTTCTAAAGTGAAATTATACTAAGAATTATGTTGATCAGTTTTCACCTTCATCTTAGTTCATAATTTTATCAACCATCCTTACACTTGGAGGTGTTTTTGACCAATCTTTTTGATGAAGATATTTTCTTTGTGGCTTTTTAAATGCATTTTTTCTTTCTTTCATAGGTATTTTTTATGATTTCATGAAAAGTTAAGAAAATGATAATTAATCAAAATGAATTTCAAAATCATATGTATTTATGTAGAGTGAATTTTTATATTGTAAAAAAATCTAATTATAGAAATTATAGACATTTACAATTTTATATTATGTTATGAACTTTCTTTTAGCTTTTGTCTATTTTACTATGATTGTAGATCATTTTATCACTTTACTTTAATTTTTGTTTTGACATACTACGAAGGCATAGCCTCTCATGGTTCTTTTTATCAAAACTAATGCTATAGTTTTATTTACCAAGTCATTCCCTAGTTCTTGGACCTTTGTTGAGTTGGGATTTTATTTGGACACTATCCTGATGCATAGACAACTACATGGAATGCTATTATTCTAAAATAGTTCATAATTCTTTGATCATTTTTGAGTAATTATTTACTTGTCACCTACCTAGTTTATAGGTAGTTGGTATAGAGATAGTCCAAATGGCTACTTAGCTCCCTTATCTCCCTCAATTTTGTTTATTTTGAATTTATCTCATTTGATTTTATCTATCTCTCAATCTCTAAATATTACTCTCTTACCAACATTCTACTCCATTATTTTTAACACTTTAAGTAGTTTACCATTATTTGGGAGGTGTTTGTGAAGACTCTAAACTACTATTTTATTCTTGATGAGTTAAGTAGAATATATTGACAACACTCTTACCTCCATTGGTCTTTTCAATATTGAAAAGTGATTTGCATTCTTATTTTTATCTAGCTTCATATCTTATCTTTCATTTTATCAAATATAAAATATTGCTATTGTTGGCTTTAGCACTGAAGTTCCCTTTCTATCAAGGTTCTTATTTCAAATTTCAGTTTACTTATATTTTTAACTACTATATCAACTCCTAGTAACAAATAGGATAGGAGCACACATTTTATTTTGATATTTCATTATTTGGCTAATTATTGAGATTGGAAAATTGAATTACTGGCTTGACCATCCATGAAAATCTATTTTCTAGCCCAAAAGTTTTATCTCAATTAACTTGCATGCTATTTTTTGGGATCTCTTTAGCTTCTCATTATTTATTTTCATTTAAATCTTTATTTTAGATTGATTTTTCTTTATTTCAAGCATACCTAAAATCTCTTAGATTTTCTCAGTTTTCTTATGTTTAATTTGAAAATGGATTTGTTTGTCAAGATGAGCTTTCTAGGAAGCTTATTTATGAAGTTTGAATGAACAACATGCCACACGGGTGTCTAGGTTAGAGAGCCTCTTATTTCTATCAGAAGATCCTTTTTTAATCCTCTTTACTATTCTAGTTGTAGATACCTAAAATTGGCCACCCACATTTGGTCAATTTTACCCTATCATTCCATCTAATGCCCTCCTATAGAAACATTAATTAAATATTATTTTATCTATTTAATTAATATTGTCAATTTACTCTCATTCTTATAAGGTCATAAGGTAATCAATTAATCAATTATTTACCTTACCTTTCCTCCTACTTCATCATTAAATTAAATAAATATTTATATTTATTTAATTTAATAATTTTATTTCCTCTTAGAATTGAATAAATCATTTAATTCCAATCTTTCTCTCTCTCATTGTCACATCCTATGCCATTTCTCATTATCCTCTAATCATAATCCTAATCCCCATCCTAAGCATGTGCACACACTTAATCAAGGATTAAGAGGTGTCACATCCTCCAACATTTCTCACTTGCATCCTAAGCATTCTTCATTAAGCCTAACCCTAAACTAATCCACCCTTTAATCACTTGCACATTCCTAATCCTCTAATTAGGGAAGGGGTAATCTCCTTTCTGTTGGAAAAACAAGGATAGACAACTGAGAGGCAGGGGGGGGGTGGTGAATCAATTATTACCAAAATCAAACTTATTCAATTCATTAATCAACCTTTAATCTCAAATATGATAATAACAGTGCAAGCATAAATCAATAACACATCAGAGACACATGAACACCGAGATTTTATACGTGGAAACCCTGTTAGGGGAAAACCCATGGTGGATGTTAGTCCACAAGATTATACCCTGTTAAAATTATAATGAAGAATGAATAAAGAATGCACTTGCATTCAGGCACACTTCCTAGAGCTCACTACTCAAAGGGAAGGCTCACTGCCTTACATAATACTATTAGATTAAATCCATCTAATGAACATAAGCTGATAAATTATCTTTTTCACAAGCTTGATTACAGTTCTAGTTAGGCACAAATACATTTCGCTCAACCTTCTTAACACTCTTCTCTACATTTGGATGATTTGATCTTTATCTACACATACACATGGATACACCGAGCATACTTCAAGAATACACACCATCACACACATTACAATGAAGAGACAGTCACTCAAATATATCCGCTACAAAAATTTACATCAACAACTCTGTCGGCCAGGGTATGTGCAAGATCATCATGGAAAAAATAGGCCCTTAAGTGGCAAAAAATTCAGAAAAATCAGAGTTAGGCAACTTGACATAAAATTTTGAATAGGTTATCTAAATTATTTCAAAAATATGTAAGAATAGAATTTGTATCAAATTGAATATAGTTTATAAATTATTAGGTTTATTTACAAAAAAATAAAATCTATTTGGTGAAAATTTGAAATTTCAATACAGTAGTACTTAAATTTCAGGGAAAAAATAAGTAGGTGTCTGTCTGACCACCCTAACCACATTAAAATGATAATATTTTTTTATAAGATTTTAGATATAAGTAGAGGACTCATGTCTTGATGTGATGCATGTTTTTTTGTAATTTTTTTCCAAGTAAATAATTAATTATATTTTTTTATGACAACTTTTAAAAAATATAAAGACTCGTATGTCTGACCACCTTAACTTGGTCAAAACTTCATAAAATTCAATTTTTTATTTTTTAATCTTATAGTATGTGAAGCATAGAATGTGAAATGTTTTGGATTCAAAAAATATGATACCGTTTGAAAGCTATAGATGTTTTTCAATCGGCCTAAAAATCAGGATTTTAGTTGTAATTCAATAGAAAATGAATAATAATTATTTATTAAATTCAAAGTAAAGCATAATTTATATTGATGTAAAGCTGAGAATCTCCTTTAAAAACCCTTTTCCTTTCATCAATTTTAAAGGTAAATAGCCACATACCCATCATATTGCCACTTTTTGGCCCATCATGATCCCGCACATACCTGCCAAGAATAAAGAATATATTACAATTGTCGGCTTTAATACATGAAAAAATCCTCATGCGCACCAACCTAAGTAGGTAACAACATAGAAAATACCTAAATCAACATCCTCAAGCACACTAAACAATAAAGCATAAATCCATAAGGATCCGCAACACACTATCACCATCATGTTGGCCAAGAACATGAAAAACTTGAACACACAAGGAAATATCTTCAATCACGAACATGCCGATCAATGTGAATGTATTGAACTAAAAGGGAATGATCTAGAAACATTACTAAATATCTCAGAAACATACACAACAACCAAATTCACCAGAATTGCAATCTCATCTTCCAGGAACACTTGCTACAATAATTGAATAACTGTAGGAACACATATCTTCATAACTTTCTCAATTATTGATGAGTACCACTAAAAATTTCGGACAACATACTAGATAATCTCAACAAAAAACCCTTTATCATGCACCACCTGATCATCAACGAACAAAAATTTCCATCACTCGAACCTTCTCAGCTTCACTGGCTACTTGCAATAAATTTATTACAATTTTCTCAATATCCTCGACATATACAAGCTTCAGAATCACCAATGCTAATAGTGTTGACATCAATGACAACCACATATTAGAAATACAACTTGAGAGCATCTAACAATCTCCCCCTTTGGCATTGATGGCAACACATGATGTGAAAAATACCATCAACCCAACTAGCTCTTCTTCAACAATCTCCCCCTTATATTGTGCACTCTTTTCTTGTTTTCTTCTTCCACTTTACTCTTCTCCCATATTTTTCACATTTCTCCTCTCCCCCTTTGACATCAATGGAAAAGGTACACATGCTCTGAACCACATATCTGAATCATCTAACTATTCCCCCTGAATAACAACCACCACAACATCAATCTAAAACAAGATCTGATTGTGAGTCCATGGATTGATGAAAAGACTTGCATCTTAGTTCATATTAGGAGGGGAAATTACCCCTAACTTGCCTCTGAGGTACTCAAAAGTATCCTTAGGCAATGGTTTAGTGAAAATATCTACAATTTGTTGCTTTGTAGGCACATACTCCAGTCTGACCTCTTTCTCACTCACTTTGTCTCTCAAAAGATGATACTTTAAAATAGATATATGCTTTGTCTTAGAATGTAGCATCGGAATCTTAGAAATGTTTATGGCACTTGAGTTGTCACATAATATAGCAATAGGCTCATCATATTCAATTCTGATATCTCTCAACATCTACTTCATCCAAAGCACTTGGGTACAGTTATTTGCAGCAACAATATATTCTGCCTCAATAGTAGATAAGGAAATGGAATTATGCTTTTTACTTAGCCAAGACACCAGCTTCTTCCCTAAGAAGAACACACCACCACTTGTAATTTTCTTGTCATTAACATCACCTTCCCAATGTACATCTGTAAAGGAATTTAGAGTAAGATCATCATCCTTTGGATACCATAACCCAAAGTCAACTGTTCCTTTCAAGTATCTGAATATTCTCTTTATTGTAGTCACATGTGATTCTTTTGGATCTGCTTGATATCTAGCAACCATGCACACAACATTCATAATGTCTGGTCTTGTCTGAGTTAAATATAGAAATCCACCAATCATTGACCTATATCTTGTTTGATTAGCCTTAGGAGAATTATCATTCTGTGTTAGCTTAAATCCGGTTACCATGGGTGTACCAACTGGCTTTGAATCTTCCATACTAAAAAAATTTAGTAACTCTTTCACATACTTGGACTAAGATATAAATATTCCATCATCTAACCGAGTAATTTGCAATCCCAAAAATAATTTCAGCTCTCCTATCATTGACATCTCAAATTCACTTTTTATTTTATGAGAAAAAATCATGCATAAGTCATCAATACCTTCAAAAATAATGTCATCAAAAAAGACTTCAATGATACACTCTTTATCTTGATCTAACTTGAAATACAAATTGATGTTAATAGTACCTTTATTGAATCCAATCTTTAGTAAGTATTTATCCAGTCTAGCATACCAAGCTCTAGGGGCTTGTTTGAGTCCATATAATGTTTTCTTCAACCAAAACACCATGTCATTTTCATCAATCAATTAAAATCCATCTGTTTGCTCAACATAAAATTATTCTTCTAGTTCACCATTCAGAAATGTTGACTTCACATCCATTTGATAGACTTTATAATTCTGGAATGTAGCATAAGCAAGAAATAACCTTACAACTTCAATTCTAGCAACAAGGGCAAAGGTCTCTTCAAAATCAATACCTTCCATCTGTGAGTATCCTTTACATACCAGTATTGCTTTGTTCCTTATCACTTCACCTTGTTCATTCAGTTTATTCCAAAAGACCCATTTAGTTCCAATCACATATTTGTCTTGAGGTCTAGGAACAAGAATCCATGTTTCATTCTTTTCTATCTGCATCAGTTTTTCCTTCATTGCTTCCATCCAATGTTCATCTTTACATGCTTCACTAATATTTCTAGGTTCAATCTTGGATATCAGACAATATTCTTCTATAATTCATCTTCTATTCTATACACCTTTGTTCTTGTCTCCTATGATCTGACTTTCAAAATGACTTCTCTTTACATATTTTGGAGTTTTGATTTCTTTTGTTTTTCTTTATGCATTTACATTGTCTTCTTCTTCTTGAATTTCTTGATTCACCAGAGTAATTTGAACTTGATTATATGTCTGCACATCCTTTCCACTTTTAGTATTATCTTGTTGGTCATCTGAATCATATCCACAATACCTGGATGATATTTCAATATCCTCATCAACTCTGACATTTGCACTTCCAACCATCTTCTTCAATATTTTATTGTAGCACTGGTAGGCTTTGATCTTAGTAGAGTAACCCATAAATATTCCTTCATCACTTCTAGCTTCAAACTTGCCAATATCTTCAGCTCTTTTGATATAACATCTACTTCCAAAGATTTTGAAATACTTAACAATAGGCTTATAACCAAACCATAGCTCAAAAGGAGTCTTACCAGAATTGCCATTTACATTCACCAGGTTGATAGTGTATACTGTAGTGCTTACAACTTCTCTCTAGTAGGAATAAGGAACATTTCCTTCCAACATCATAGTTCTAGTAACATCTAAAATTGTTTTGTTCTTTCTCTCAACAACTTCATTCTGTTGTGGGGTCCAAGGAGTAGATAACTATCTTTTTATTCCATACTCTTCACAAAATGAATTGAACTCTTAGGAAGTGAATTCACCACCTCTGTCTGATCTCAAACATTTGATCTTCAAACCTGTCTCAGTTTCTTCCATAGCCTTAAAGCTTTTGAATTTCTCTAATGCCTCATGGTTTTCTCTTAAGAAAGCAACCCAAACCATTCTAGAGTAATCATCAATAAGCAACATAAAGTACCTTTCTCCTTGTAGACTTCTGATTCTGGATGGACCACATAAATCAGTATGTACCAAATCGAGTACTCCATTTAAATTATACTATTTGCTCTGAAATGAAATTCTTGTCTATTTTCCCATCTGACATTCCTTGCATATAATGTTAGTAGGCTTCACTAACTTAGGTAGATCTCTGACTGCTTATGTGGAGCTTATTTTGACAATGTTATCAAAGCTCACATGACACAACCTTCTATGCCACAACTAGCTTACATCAACTTGAGCAATCAAACAACTTTCACTAGCAGTATTTAAGTGAAAAATATTACCTCTTGTCTTTGTTCCTGAAGCAATCACATTTCCTGAGCTTCCCAAAATCTTGCACTTACCATCCTTGAACTGGAGATTGTAACCTTTGTCAACCATATGTCCAACACTCAAAAAATTGTGTTTCAAACCTTCAACATATAGAACATCAACATTATTGCATTTACCTCCAAGAGAAATAGTGCCTCTGCCACAAATCACACTAGCATTGTTATCTTCAAATCTTACAATGCCACCATCATATTTTTCCAAACTTAGAAATTTTCTTTTATCACCAATCATATGATGTGAGCATCCACTGTCAATCACCCATTCATCCTTCTCATCAATCTTGGCTGCAAGAGATTTCTCAATATTTTGACTACTATTTGATTCAGTGGACAATAGACTATTTTCCTTGATAGCAATGACTACCCATTCATATTCATTTCTAGTTTCTTTATCAGATTCATCATTAGTTACACCTTCTTCAGCATAATAACATTTATTTTGAAATCTACTCTTCTCAGGTTTGTACTTAGAAACTCTTTCAGGACCTTGATGCAAAATGACCTATCTTACTACAAGAGAAACATTTAATATGTTGTTTTCCTTTGTACTTACCTTGTCCTCTGGCTTCTCTTTTCACAATCAGTGCTTCCAGTTTTTCTAGCTCTCTTTATTTATCTTCAATCAGTTTCATTTCTTCTTCATACTTGAATGTCTTCTTGGAACTCTCTCCCAGATTATATCTTTGTTGGAGGGTATGTGCAAGATCATGATGGGCCAAAAAGTGGCGATATGTAAGCCATATGATGGCCCATGTGGCTGATGACTTTTTTTTACCCAAAATTGATGAAACGAAAAGGGTTTTTAGAGGAGATTCTCAGCTTTCCACCAATATAAATTATGCTTTACTTTGAATTTAATAAATTATTATTATTCATTTTCTATTAGAATTATGAATAAAGTCCTGATTGATAGGCTGATTGAAAAAAATCTATAACTTTTAAACGGTATCACATTTTTTGAATCCAAAACATGCATCACATTCTATTCTTCGCATACTATAGGATTACAAAAATAAAATTGAATTTCATCAATTTTTGACCAAGTTAAGGTGGTTAGACAGATGAGCTTTTATACTTTTTAAAAGTTGTAATAAAAAATTCATAATTAATTATTTACTTGGAAAAAAATTATAAAAAAATATGCATCACATTAGGACATGAGTCCTCTACTTATATCTAAAATATTATAAAAAAATATTATCATTTTATTGTGGTTAGGGTGGTCAGACAGACACCTACTTCTTATTTTTACCATGAAATTTAAATACTATTGCATTGAAATTTCAAATTTTCACCAAATAGATTTTTTTTTTTTTAATAAAGGTCTAGTATTTTAGAAACTACATTCAATTTGCTAAAAATTCTATTTTTACATTTTTTTGAAATAATATAGATAACTTATTCAAATTTTTACGTCAAGTTGTCTAACTCTGATTTTTTGTCTTTTTATTGCCATTTAAGGGCTTGTGTTTTCCATGATGATCCTGCACATACCTTGGATGTTTTTGGATATAGTAGCTTTGAATGCAGACTCTATCTTAGGTGAAGATTCACCAAACTCACTCAACTCAAAGGCATCTAATTTTCCAATCAACATGTCTCTTGTCACATTTGTTCTTGTCCTGATCTTGTCAATAGCACGAGCTTTTGTTTTGTAAGAAGTAGGCACATATTTGAGTATCTTAGCCACAATCTCTTCTTCATCCAAGGTTCGACTAGCACATTTAATGTCCATCACTAATTCATTTACCTTTCGAGAGAAAGAAAATATGTTCCATCTTCACTCATCTTCATGTTCTCCCACTTACCTTTCACACTTTATAGCTTAGCAATTTTCACTAGTGCATCTCCTTCATACAATGTTTCCAGCTTTTTCTAGATCTCATGTGTAGTCTTCAATCCTATCACATTTGTCATCTTTGAATCTGTTAAAGAACTCAATAATGCTTCTATAGCCCTAGTATTAACTTTTGCTTGCTTGATATCATCTTCAGAGGAGGGACCATTCTCAAGAATAGTATATGCATTATGTGTAATATTCCAGAAAGGCTCACTAATGCACTTCAAATGACACTTCATTCTAACTTTCCACAGAGATTAATTTGTACCATCAAATCTAGGACTATCTTTCTTGTATGATACCATCTCAAATCACCTCAAGCTATTAAACTTCTTTAGAGGAACGTGCTCTGATACCAATTGTTGGCAAAACAAGGATAGACAACTAAGAGGGGGGGTGAATCAGTTGTTACCAAAATCAAACTTATTCAACATTAATCATCCTTTAATCTCAGATCTGAGAATTAACAGTGCAAGCATAAATCAATAACACATCAAAGACACATGAACACAAATATTTTATACATGGAAACCCTGTTAGGGGAAAAACCACGGTGGAAGTTAGTCAATAAGATTATACCCTGTTAAAAGTATAATGAAGAATGAATAAAGAATGTACTTGCATTCAGGCACACTTCCTATAGCTCACTACTCAAAGGGAAAGCTCACTTCCTTACATAATACTATTAGATTAAATCCATCTGATGAACATGAACTAAGAAATTAGCTTCTTCACAAGCCTGATTATAGTTCCAGTTAGGCACAAATACACTTCACTCAATCTTCTTCACACTCTTCTCTGCATTTGGATGATCTCATATTTATTCACACATACACATGGATACACCAAGCATGCTTCGAGAATACACACCCTCACACACATTACAATGAAGAGAAAATCACTCTTATATATCTGCTACACAAATTTACATCAACAACTTTGTCAGCCAAGAATAAATAATATATTACAACTATCGACTTTAATACATGAAAAAATCTTGATGCGCACCAACCTAAGTAGGTCACAACATAGAAAAGACCTAAATCAACATCCTCAAGCATGCTAAACAATAAAGTATTAATCCATAAGCATCTGCAACACACTATCACCGTCATGTTGGCCAAGAACATGAAAAAGTTGAACACACAAGGAAAAATATTCAATCACGAACACGCCAATCAATGCGAATGTATTGAACTGAAAGAGCATGATCTAGAAACATTACTGAACATATCAAAAACATACGCAACAACCAAATTCACCAAAATTGCAATCTCATCTTCCAGGAACAAAAATCTTCATAACTTCCTCAATTCTAAATGTGTACCATTGAAAATTTCAAACAACATACTAGATAAGCTCAACAACAAACCCTTTAGTGCATGCCACCTGATCATCAATGAACACAAATTTCCATCACTCTAACCTTTTTAGCTTCACTGGTCGCCTGCAATGTATTTATTACAATTTTCTCAATATCCTTGACATATATAGCCTTCAGAATCACCAATGCTAATAGTGTTGACATAAATGACAACCACATATCAGCAATACAACTTCAACATATAAGACTTTCTATTTATTTCCATCCAACTTGTCCTATCATCTTTATCGACGTTCACTTTTGGAGAAGCAACCCCACATGGGTCCTTTCTCCAAAGTACATCCAAGAAATTTTAAATTCTTTTGTTTCTCTCCACCTCATCATTTTCAAATGTTGGACAAGGAAGAACTTTATGAAAGAGATCTTCTCCTTGTCGGATATTGTTGGATATTGTTGATATGTGGTTGTCATTGATGTCAACACTATTATCATTAATGTCTTCAAGGTTGTATATGTCGAGGATATTGATAAAATTGTAATAAAATAAGTTGTAGGTTGTCAGTGGTAAGTTGAAGGTTCTCTATGAAGCAATGAAGATCAGTATGATGGATATTTCAGTATATTAATGGTGAGAATTTTTAGATTAAAAGTTTTTTTGTCAGGTGTATCTAGTTTATCCACTAAAAGTTTCAGAGGTTTGCATGAATATTTGATCAATTTATGATTTTTTATGTTCCGACAGTTATTTTGCTTCTATAGTTGTTCCTAAAAGAAGATAATGCGATTCTAGTAATTTGAGTTGTTGTGAATGCTCCTATGGTGTTTCATGATTCTTTTGGATGTTTCTAGATCATTCTCTATCTGTGTTGTAGGTTCAAATCGATCGTTGTGCTCATGATTGGTGATTTTCTTCTGTGTGTTCATATTTTTCATGTTCTTGGCCGACAGGGTGATTGTAGCATGTTGTGGATCTTCGAGGAAAATTGTTTAAGATGTTTTATGTTCAAGAAATAATGTTTTGGGTTCTTACTATTTTTTGGCCAACTTTGGTTGATTCACATTAATAATTGTTTCTTGATTTGAGCTGATAATTTGTACACCTTTTTATATTTTATTGGGCCAACATGTAGTTGATGTTACCCTTAGATGTGGATATATATAACCAAATTTTTATATCATTTGAGACATGAAAGGAGTGAGATGTGTGAGTGATATGTGTGAATAAAGTTCAAATATTTTGAAGGAAAAAATAAAGTGTGAAGAAGAGTGAGCAAAAGAAAGAGTGTTTATGTGCTTAACTGAAACTATAATCAGGCATTAGAAAATGCTATTTTCTCAATTCAAGATCTTTTAGATGGATTTAATTTGAATGTGACTATAATATAGTGTGTCTTCCCTTGGGTAGTAAGTCTCTTATGTATTTGAGTAGTGAGCTCTAGGTAGTGTGCCTGAATGCATGTGCATTCCCCATTTTCTATACTTTTAATAGAGTATAAACTTGTAGATTAACCTCTACCATGGTTTTTCCCCTAACAGGGTTTCCACGCAAAATCTTGGTGTTATGTGTGTTTTTGATGTGGTGATGGTTTTTTCTTTCATGTTTAATCATCAGATCTGAGAATAATTTTAATAAGTATAATTTTTGTGACAACTAATTCATCCCCCTCTGAGTTGTCTGCCCTTGTGTTGCCAACAATTGGTATCAGAGCAGGTTCCTTTGGAGAAGATTGATTGCTTGAGGTGATCCGAGATGGTGACATATAAGAAGGATAGTCTAAGATTTGATGGAAAAAATTACTCTTTGTGTCCAGAAGCCTCAAATGGAGTGTCATCTGAGATGCATTGGTGAAACCTATTGGACAATTACAAAGAATAGATATACCATACCTCATAATGGTCCTTCTATTGTAGGTGAGATTAAGGAAGCCGAGTACAATATCAAGGCTAAGGAAGCATTATTGAGTGCTCTAACTGACTCCAAAATGACCTATGTAATGGAGCTGAAGATTGCTTATGAGATCTAGAAAAATCTGGAAACCTTGTATGAAGGTGATACACATGTGGAGATTGCTAAGTTGCAGAGCCTGAAAGGTTAATTTGAAACATTGATAATGGGTGAAAATGAGAACATTGCTTCTTTTGTGCATAGAGTGAATGAACTTGTGTGTAGTATTAGATGTCTTGGTGGTACATTGGAAGCATTAGAGATTGTTGCTAAAGTGCTCAGATCAGATCCTTGCCTACTACATACAAACACAAAGCTATTGCTATTGAGGAGATCTGAACTATGACAAATGTAACTCGATACATGTTGATTGGTAAGATTGTTGCTTTTGAGTTAAGTGAGTTTAGTGAATCTCTTCTTAAGACATAATCTACATTCAAAGCTACTGTATCCGGGAAAGACAAGAAGAGATGATCTGGGAGAAAGTTCTAAAAAAATGTCTAAATATGAGTAGGAAATGAGAGAGATTGAAGAAGAAGAGATAAAACTAGATGAGCTTGAAGCACTTCTTGTCAAGAGAGTAGCCAAAGGATAAGGTAAGTATAAAGGGAAATTGCCTCTTAAATGTTGTTCTTGCAATAAGATAGGTCATTTTGCCTCAAGGTGTTTTGAAAGAGTTCCTAAGCCGAGTTCTAACAATCCTAGATTACAGAGAAAGTGTTATTTTGCTACTGATGAAGGTGTGACAATTGATGAATCCGATAAAGGGAATGTAAGTGAGGATGATTTTTTATTTATTGCTATCAAAGAAATTAATCCTGTACCTACTGAATCTACTAGTTGCATGAATGTGGAGAAAGCTCTAGCTACCCGAGTTGAAGAAAAAGATTAATGGGTCATTGATAGTAGACACTCTCATCACATGATAGGTGATAAAAGTAAATTTATGAGTTTGAAAAATTATTATGGTGGTGTTATAAGATTTGGTGATGACAAAGATGGTGTAATCCATGATAGAGGACACATTTCTTTTGATGGTAAGCATAATATAGATGATGTCCTATGTGGAAGGTTTCAAGCATAATATTTTAAGTGTTGGAAAAATGGTTGACAAGGGATATAATCTTCAATTCACGGATGGAAAATGTAAAATACTAGGGAGTTTTGGAAATATAATTGCATCTGGTACAAAAACAAAAGGTAATATATTTCACCTAAGTACTCCTGGTAAAAGATCTCTAATTGCTCAAGTTGATGAAAGATGGTTGTGGCATAGAAGATTGTGTCATGTAAACTTTGACAATATTATCAAGATAAGTTCTACCTAGGTATTGAGAGATCTTCACAAGTTGATAAAATTACTAATACTATATGCAAGGAATGTTAGTTAGGGAAGCAAACTAGAATTTCATTCAGAAGTAAACAATATTGCTCAAATGAAGTATTGGAGCTTGTGCCTACTAACTTGTGTGGTCCCTCTAGAATCAAAAGTTTACAAGGAGACATGGTATTTCATGTTACTCATTGATGATTATTCTAGATTGATGTGGGTTACCTTCTTAAGGGAAAAGTCTGAAGCTCTAGAGAAATTCAATATTTTCAAGGCTATGGTTGAGATAGAGACAGGTCTGAAGATTAAATGTTTGAGATCATATAGAGTTGGTGAATACACTTCCGATGAGTTTAACTCTTTATATGAAGAGCATGGGATAAAGAGAATTATCTGCCTCGCCTACCCCTTAGCAAAATGGAGTTGTGGAAAGGAAGAACAAAACAATTCAAGAAGCTGCTAGGACTATGTGGAGGGAAATGTTCCTCATATCTACTAGAGAGAAGCTGTGAGTACTACCATTTACACTCTCAACTAGGTATATGTCAAAGGTGATACTGGTAAGACCCCTTATGAGCTATGGTTTGGTCATAAGCCTACATTTAGATACTTCAAAATCTTGGGAAGAAAATTTATATCAAAAGAGATGAAGATATAGGTAAGTTTGATGCTAGAAGTGATGAAGGAATCTTTCTTGGTTATTCTACTAAAAGTAAAGCCCATTAGTGCTACAATTAGATATTGAGGAAAGTAGTTGAAAGCAATAATGTAAAGGTTGATGAAGACACATTTAGACCATCCAGAGCCTATGGATATGATTTAGATGATCAAAATGATAGTTTAGATAAAGGAAAGAAAGTTCAAATTGATCCAGTGAAATAGGAAAATCAAGAGGAAGAATCTAGTGAAAGTACAGAAGCAAGATCACAAGAGCTTGAAGTTCAAGAACATCCTAAGACTCCAAGGTATGTAAGAATAAATCATTCATAAGATCAGATTATAGGTGATAAGAACAAAGGTGTTCAAACTAGGAGAATAATTGCAGAAGAGTGTTGTTTGATTTCAAAGATTGAGCCCAACAATTTCAATGAAGCATGCAAAGATGAACATTGGATGGAAGCAGTGAAAGAAGAGTTACAACAAATTAAGAAGAATGATACACGGACTCTTGTTCCTAGACCTAAGGACAAAAATGTAATTGGAACTAAATGGGTCTTTCAAAATAAACTGAATGAGCAAAGTGAAGTTGTCATAAACACAGAAAGACTAGTGTGTAAAGGATATTCTTAGATGGAAGGAATTGACTTTGAATAAAAAATTTCTTCTGTGGCTAGAATTGAAGCTGTGAGATTATTTCTTGCTTATTTTGATTACAAAAATTTTAAGGTTTATCACATGGATGTCAAGTCAACATTTCTAAATGGTCAATTGGATGAAGAAGTGAATATTGAGCAACCTAATGGATTTCAATTGGCTAATTAAGGAGATATGGTTTTTCGATTGAAGAAAGAATTGTATGGACCTAACCAATCCCTAAGAGGATGGTATGCTAGATTGGAAAAGTATTTGTCGAAGCTTGGATTTAATAAAGGTATTGTTGATAGTAACTTATATTTCAAGATTGATCATGATAAATATTTGATTTTTGAAGTCTTTTTTGATAATATCATTTTTGGAGGAGATGATAGTTTGTGCATGAAGTTTGCTGATGAGATGCAGAGTGGGTTTGAAATGTCTATGATTGGAGAAATGAAATTATTTTTGAGATTTCAAATTACTCAATTACATAAAGGGATCTTTATATCTTAGTCCAAGTATGTGAAAGAAATGCAAAATAAGTTTGGTATGGAAGATTCAAAGCCACTTGGTACACCTATGGTGACTGGATGTAAGTTGAGTCAAAATGATGATTCTCCTAAGACAAATCAGACTAGATACAGATCCATGATTGGAGGATTGTTGTATTTGACTCAAAATAGATATGATATCATGAATGTTGTATGCATTGTTGTAAGATTTCAAGTTGATCCTAAAGAATCTCATGTGAGAACTATGAAAAGGATTTTTAGGTACTTGAAGGGTACAAATGATTTTGGCCTATGGTATCCTAAAGAGGATGGCCTTACTTTGAGTGATTTTACTGATGTTGATTGGGTAGGAGCTGTGGATGAAAAAGAGTACTAGTGGTGGTGCATTTTTCTTGGGAAAGAAGCTAATTTCATGGCTAAGTAAGAAACAAAATGACATTTCTTTATCTACTGCAGAGGCATAATACATTGTTATTGCTAACAATTGTACTCAAGTATTGTTAATGAAATAGATTGTGAAAGATATCAGAGTTGTGTATGATGAACCTATTGCTATATTCTATGATAATTCAAGAGCTATTAAAATTTCTAAGAATCCAGTGTTGCATTCAAAAACCAAGCATATATCTATCAAGTTTCACTTTTTGAGAGTCAAGGTGAGCGAAAAGGAAGTCAGATTGTCCATTATGTGCCTACTAAGGAACACATTATAGATATCTTTACAAAGCCCTTTCCTAAGGATACTTTTGAATATCTCAGAGGGAATCTAGGGGTGATTACCCCCCTAATCAGAATTAAGATGCAATGACTTGCATCAATCCGTGCATTTCATAGTCATATCTTAAGACTTAGATTGATGTTGTGGTGGTTGCTACTCAGAGGGAGTAGTTAGATGTTCAGATATGTGGTTCAAAGCTTGTGTGGAGAGAGATAATGTGTAACTTTCTCATTGATGTCAAAGGGGGAGAAGATTCATGTGAAAAACTATGGAAGAGTTAAAAATAAAAGGGAGAAGAGTCATGTGAAAATCTTTGAAAGAGTTGAGGAGAAAAGAGAAAACCTGAAGGGGATAAAGTGCTAAGAGAAAGTTTCATTGATGCCAAAGGGGGAGATTTTTGAAGATTGTTGGAAATTTCTAGTATGTTGTTGTAATTGATGTTAAAACTATTAGCATTAATTTCTTCAAGGCTCTATATGTCGAGGATATTGAAAAAATTGTAATAAAATAAGTTGCAAGTTGCCAGTGGTAAGTTGAAGGTTGTTTGTGAAGTAGTGACAATCAGTATGATGGATAGTTTAGTATATTGATGGTGAGAAGTTTCAGATTAAAGGGTTTGTTGTTAGGTGTATCTAGTTTATTCACTAAAACTTTTAGAGGTTCACATGAAGATTTGATCAAGTTATGAGTTTTTGTGTTCCGATAGTTATTTTTTTTCTATAGTTGTTGTTCCTGAAAGAAGATAATGTGATTCTAGTAATCCGAGTTGTTGCGAATGCTCCTGTGGTGTTTCATGATGCTTGTGGATGTTTCTAGATCATTCTCTATGTGTTTTGTTGGTTCACATCGATCGTTGTTCTTGTGATTGGTGATTTTCTTCTATGTGTTCAGGGTATGTACAAGATCATGATGGGTTAAAAAGTGGTGATATCTAAGTGATATGATGGCCCATGTGGCTAACGACTTTTTTTACCCAAAATTGATGAAATAAAAAGGGTTTTTAAAGGATATTATCAAATTTCCATCAATATAAATTATGTTGTACTTTGAATTTAATAAATAATTCTTATTCATTTTCTATTTGAATTATGACTAAAGTCCTGATTGATAGGCTGATTGAAAAACATCTATAGCTTTCAAATGGTATCACATTTTTTGAATCCAAAACATGCGTCACATTTTATGCTTCGCATACTATAGGATTAAAAAAAAAAATGAATTTCATGAATTTTTGACCATGTTAAGGTGGTTAGACATACGAGTTTTTATATTTTTTAAAATTTGTAATAAAAAATTCATAATTAATTATTTATTTGGAATTTTTTTACAAAAACTATGCATCACATCGGGGCATGAGTGCCCTACTTATATCTAAAATATTATAAAAAAATATTATCATTTTATTGTGGTTAGGGTGGTTAGACAGACACCTACTTCTTGTTGTTTCCCTGAAATTGAAGTACTACTGCATTGAAATTTCAAATTTTCAACAAATAGATTTTAAAAAATAAAAATAAACCTAGTAGTTTAGACACTACATTCAAATTTATATAGATTCTATTCTTACATATTTTTGAAATAATATAGATAACTTATTCAACTTGTTACATCAAGTTGCCTAACTCTGATTTTCTGAGTTTTATTTCCACTTAAGGACCTATTTTTTCCATGATGATCCTACACATACCCTTCATGTTTTTCATGTTCTTGGCCGACAGGGTGATTGTAGTGTGTTGTGGATCTTTGAGGAATTTTTTTATGGTGTTTTATGTTTGAGACATAATGTTTTGGGTTCCTACTATGTTGTGGCCAACTTTGGTTTATTTGCATTAATATTTGTTTCTTGATTTGAGCTGATAGTTTGTACATTTTTTTATATTTTATTGGGCCGACATGTAGTTGATGTTATCCTTAGATGTGGATATATATAACTGATTGTTTATATCATTTGATACATGAAAGGAGAGAGATGTGCGAGTGTTATGTACGAATAAAGTTAAGATCTTTCGAAGGAAGAAGTAAAGTGTGAAGAAGAGTGAGCAAAAGAAAGAGTGTTAATGTGCTTAACCAAAACTATAATCAAGCATTAGCAGATGCTATTTTCTCAGTTCAAGATCTTTTAGATGGATTTAATCTGAATGCAAGGATAAGATAGTGTGTCTTTCCTTGGGTGGTAAGCCTCTTTTGTATTTGAGTAGTGAGCTCTAGGCAGTGTGCCTGAATGCATGTGCATTCCTTATTTTCTATATGTAGACATAGAATAAATGGAGAATCTACACAAATAGATGGTTAAATCTAATCTAACAAATATTAATCTAAATCAAACAACTAAGAATGAGTAAAAATGAACAAAAAAATTAAAACTATAACTAGAATAGTCTCACCGAATATGCATCCACTTCTTTGAATTATCTTGATTGTCATTCTCCATTTTGTTGTCATAGTATTCTTGCCCTCATATTTTCAGTATTGATGCAAGCATAACCTGGATGTATTGTCTCAGCAAAATTATCAAAGATAATAGGTTCTTCTCAAAAGTATTGATTTCAAGAGGAGAAATAATGACAATGATAGGTCAATTTATAGATATTGGGTTTTCAAATGATCGGCTCAGATTCAAAAGAGAGATAAACGATCGAGATTGATGAATGACATGCGATGTGAGTTTTGTGTCAGTTAGAACATGAGTTAGGAAATTATGCAGGATAGAGATTAAAATAGAACAATAACTTAATCTTGTGTCAAGATTGTTCAAAAATAGAAAGAACACTAGTTCAAGATTAAATAATCAATTTAATCTTCAGTTGAGAGTCTTCAAAAATAGAAGAAATAGACTTTGAATGAAAAAGACAAAGTTAGAACTCAAAGAATAATCCGTTCGAATGCACACATGAATTAATTAATTAAATAAAGATATTTAATTAATAAACACATTCATGCATATGAGTTAGAACTAGTTAACTAACTAGTTGTGATAGAGAGTCCTTTTTGCAGAGATGATAAGATATTAAATCCAGAGATAACTAACGGATTTAAATAGATCTCGAGTTAGATGGTGAGTGAATAATTAGATAAATAGATGATAAAATAATGTGAGAGAAATAATTAATTATGAATTAAATGTTAATTTAATTCAACATTCGAAAATTGAAATGATTTAATTAAATAAATAAAGTAATTTATTTAATTGACTAATGAAAAGATTAATTGAATAATTAAATAATAAATATTTAATTATATGACAAAGGGGTTTAAATAATAAATTATTTAATTAAGAAGGAGAATTAATTAGTTAGCGACATAATTAAATAAATATGATTTATTTAATTAATCAAGTTGAATAAAGGGTCATAATGAATTAATTAAATAATTAAAAGGTTATTTAATTAATAGAGAAAAGATTTGTTTAGAAATTAATTAAATAATAAACATTATTTAATCATGACCATGGACATTAGAAAAATTATGTCGAAAGTGGTGCTCGCAGGCCTAGACCAATTTCGGTGTCTACAGTTTGCCCCTCTTTGATACAATGTTGTTTCAGTCTTGTGTCAAAGAAAATATGCCTTGATCGTGCCCCAGTATGAAATAGGTTAGGGTATGTCCCCTCGGGAAAATAGACAAATTTTTGAAAAAAATGAAAAAAATCAGGAAATATTCCCGATAAGTCAATTTGATGGTCATAAATGCTATGAAGAT
Source organism: Sequoiadendron giganteum (assembly GCA_007115665.2). NCBI lineage: Eukaryota > Viridiplantae > Streptophyta > Pinopsida > Cupressales > Cupressaceae > Sequoiadendron > Sequoiadendron giganteum. The sequence goes on along the minus strand of CM021100.1, from coordinate 79,422,148 downwards.
GAGGGAATTGAATTTGGAAGTGCTAGGGATGTGCACGGGTCATTAGAAGTTGGCAGTTTAAGCGGCCAATAGACAAGATTAGAAGAAATGCCACCCAAAACCTAGGTATAAATAGAAATTAGGTTGAAAACCAATTCATTTACACTCAGAAGAGTTGAAGAATTTAGAGGTTTGCTCTGAGTATTGGACAAAGATGTCTCCAGTTCCCTACGCTACGCATCGTGAATATCAGATCCGGACATTCAAATAACCAGTCGATGTAGGACCCCCGGTATGTACCCTAAAATGAGCTCTTGAAATTTAATTTTGCACGTAGTTTTAGGAACTTTAAAATAATTTTGCACATGCGGTCTTTCGCGTTCAACGCATATGTGTTCGTGCGCAACGCATCTGCTTGTGGAACGATGCATTTTCTAAAAGACATCTAGGCTCATTTAGGTCAGTTAGGCATTCAACAAAAATGAATTTTAATGCAACACATTTGATATTTTGTGTCGCATTTCTATTTTGGATAGGCACATGTAGGATAATGAAACACATGTGTTATTTCGAAACACATATGCATATAGGTAGGCAGATAGATTTTCACTGCATTTGAAATTGTTGAAATGCATTTTCTTGGGTGTGAATTTGAGTGATTTTTGCAAAGCATGTGAGATAAGCAACACAAATTCTTTTTTGTGCAACGCATGTGGAAAATAGCACCGCATGTGATTCTATGAACCGCATTTGGCTGGTAAACTTTTCTGATAAAAACTTTGAAAAATATGACATTTGACATCATGGTGGAAATGCATTTGTAGGTTATTTTAGATTCCATCTATACCTGAGAGACATGACCCGATACATTTGAGCTGAGAGAGCGATTGGTTAGAGTGGAGTCATGATTATTATGGAGACTGGGACTACATCATGTACTGACTATGCCCATGATTAGGGAAAATAGAGGTATGTTGACTACTTTATGTGAGCGATGGAATTCTAAGACTTCATCGTTTCATTTTCTGAATGGTGAGGTGACTGTGACTTTAGAGGATGTATATAGGATCCTTCATCTACCTATTAGAGGAGAGAGGTCTATGTATGATACACAGCATGGGTACAACAATATTACTAGATTCTATGTTGTTGATGACATTAGGAGATTAGGGATAGAGCGCTATGAGATCAGATGGCAGGTTTTAATGGATAGGTATGAGCGTATAGATTGTATTTTATGTACATTGATTGGAGGGATAGTTCTTCCTGATGGATGGGGTCATGGATTTCCTATCAGGTGGGGAGAGATGCTTGTCGGGATGTTAGAGAGAGGTTGTGTATTCCTGGGGTCCCTATCTATTAGGCATGCTATACTTTCACTTACATGATATAGTGTATTGAGATGCATAGTCTACGAGCTGTGGTACCACTCTTCTCATGGTTTGGGCATGGGAGCGTATTGTTGTATTTTGTCCTCCTATTATTGCAGAGCGAGAGACTAGATCTCCATATGTTTTCCGGTATATAGGAAACATTACTCAAAGTCATGTAGGAGATAGAGGCTATTGGAGACATGCACTAGAAACATTGGTTCATTTTACATGGAGGCCATACATGGATTGTGAGAGATGGTCTAATGAGGACATGCATTTGACCTACTGTCGGTAGACATAGTGTCTAATTGGTAGGACTGTTTTGAGTGTACATATTATAGAGAGACATCTGCTAGATTGTGTATTGAGACAGTTTGGAGAGGTTCAGGATGAGCCTAGAGGGAGAGATGAGTTTGCTTGATCATCTAGAGAGGTTCCTTATTGGGGGCATATGATACCAATGGCTATTGCAAAGGCAGAGATTCAAGCTTTATAGCCTTTATAGTGGGGATGGAGAGGTGGAGTAGCAGATCTTGGGACTACAGCTACATATGACACTTGGTGGGCAGAGCATCATCCTATTCTGTATACAGATTCAGATAAGCTGACACCAGTAGAGAGATGAGGTACAGGTTTGAGAGGGTGGCATAGAGGTAGAGGTGGTGGTAGGGGTGGTGGTGATGATGGTAGAGGTGGTGGTGGTAGATAAGGATGATGAGGATGGAGAGGTGGTCAAGTAGGTGGACTATCACCTATCCGAGAGGTGGAGGCAAAGGATGTACCTATGTTGGTCCTTAGAGGTGGAGTAGAGGCACAGGTTGGAGGTGAGCATGCAAGGGTAGAGATTGATGGAGAGGACCTTGAGGAGGAGGAGGAGGCTGATATGTATATTGATCCTCTTGGTATTCTGGTAGGTTATGGGGAGGATGATGTTGAGGAGGAGGCACCCATGGAGGAGTAGGAGAGAGAGCTTCAGGATCAGATTTTAGAGGGGTGATGGGATGATGAGGCTCCTAGGGATAGTGACAGAGAGGCATTGGAGGAGAGGCTCAGATTGGTCATAGTAGAGCAATATGCCTTGCATATAGAGAGAGATAGTCCATTAATGGAGAGAGATCAGGCCATAGCTCGGAGATAGGAGATAGAGTAGTAGTTCACAGAGCTCAGATGCCTTTGCAGTGGCACCTCATGTGATGGGTTTGCTCATGATCTAGTCAGATCAGTTGAGAGAAATTCATACTATAGATATTTGTATGAGTCAGTGGTACCAGCAGAGAGACGAGCTCCTAGCTTTTCATAGGTTCACAGTCATAGATCACAGAGCAGGAGTCATACTAGGACTCACAACACAGAGGGTGTGGTAGGACCACTGAGATCAGGTTTGTATGACAGGCCTTCCACCTCACAAAGAGTACCTCTGAGGTAGCTTCATCCACCTTCACCATGTGACAGTAGTGGTAGTGGGACACGTTGACACTTTATATTTGTGGACATTGTATTTTGATCAGAGAGCCTGCGAGCTCATTTTTATTTATGGATACATTCTGACATTGTACTATGACACGTTATTTTGAGTGATATATATATGATTTTTGGTGGCTTCTATATGATATGCAGTTCTATTTTATGGTGATGCATTGTTTTTATATGATTATGTTTCCTAGATGATGTATGTATATTTGTTATGGATGATTGTTTCTACATTATGATGTGTTTATGTAGTCTATGATGTAATGATGATGGATGTAATGTAATTTATGATAATGAGATGCCATGCTATATATACAATGATATCTACATGAGATGGTTATATACATATAATGTTTTCGTTATGTACCTTATGATGATTGAATACCTATTATGCCATGATTTTCCTAGATATGCAATGAAGATGTCTAGTGTTCTTATTTATATGATGTACTATATACAGACATACGACATTGTTTACATAATGCTTATAGAATGTATGCATATGTAGATTATCTAATTTTTTTGTTGTGTCATAGGACTCTATCATTATGTCGGAAAAGAGAAATGTTAGCACAGATGATTTCAAAATGTTAGTAAGAAACATCGAAGGTTGATTGAAAAACATATGATCTTCGATATTTTTCCATATATGCTAAGCTTTCATTTTTATCATCATTGGGCAGGACTGACACAAATGGATGGTACACACCATGATATGAGATAGACCATAGTGTACAAAGTCATCCACCTGTGAAAAACAAACAGTCGTAGACAAGGAGTGTCTTAACTCATACTAAGGAAAAGATTGCCCCAGTCATTTTTTCTAGACAAACCACATATAGAAAACAAATAAAAGATGGGTCATGAGATGTCATTGCTCCTCTAAATCCTTGATAGGTCATCCTTGAGGAAACTAGTAACAAGACTCAAAATCCAAAGTTAAAAAGACAATTGATAGACATCAAGCAAAGAAAAAGAGTCTTGAAACATCCTTGCTTCTCTAAATCCTTCAAGGGACATCCTTGAGAAAGCTAGTAACCAGACTTAGTCACAAATCAATAGAAATATAAGAAAAAATAAGATATAAATTCATAAAGCCAAATAAAAGTATTTGCCAAAACTTGATCTTGTGGGATTGTTTGATGTTTGATGTTTGACATAGCATAATGTGAGGGATGACACATACCGCATAAGACATTGAGTCTGGTTTTGAATTGGTGACCATCTGTGTAAGGCATGACAAAGCCTGGTTTCAGAAAGACACATGTCATATAATACGTTGGAGCCTGATGACGTTGATATGAAAAGATACATGAGGCTATGAAAATTTGACGATGTTCGTTGACAAGAAAGACATATCTTTCTTAAGACATAAGTTGATCACTCTGACAATGTGTTTGATTTTGACTTGATGATAGTTTTGAGATGTTTTCCTTGTTGATTCATGAATTGTTTTGATTCCCTGACTAATATGAGTGTGTGTGTGTGTGTTGATAGTGTATGACTTGAAGTGATATACCCTAAAGGATTGACCTAATGCAGCCTCAAGAGCTCATCAATTGATTAGCCTTGCCTATGTTGTACACATAGAGACCTCGTAGTTTGACCCAACTTTAACTGACATAACTAATGGAATGCATGTACTTAAGCTAATGATATGCAACATGTGTGATAGTGAATGTGATAAACCCTATGGGACTGACCTATTGTGGTCTCAGGGGCTCATCAATTGATTAGCTTGCCCTACATTGTACACACAGAGACCTCATAGTTCATCACGACCAATGAATTTATGTACAAAGAGTCATGATTTTAATGTGTATGAGACATGAGAAACCTAGACAAACAAACCTAATGCCTTGGGGGCACATCAACTAATTGCCTTACCTATGTCTAGTTGCAGAGGCAACATAGTTTGACTATGTCTACAATTGACTTAACATGATTGACCTGACTCTGTTTCTGGGATTTTTTGACATGTTTTTATTTTTTTAACTTTTTGAAGTTTTTCTACTATATTTGAAATTTTTCAAGACATTTTCCAATGGTTTAATGCTATGTACAAGGTCTTCATGGAACGGAACAAGGATTTTCCCCCAGTTGGGAATAAGACCTGTGAGATGGAGTGGGGAATGCGACGGAATGGACTTGATGTCAATCATTCCAAGCAATGGATAGGACAACCATTTATTATGAGGGATGGTGAAAAGTCTGATTGGAATGATGGTAGACAAACGAGTGATTTTGACTACACATGGAACCTATTTGCCAGGTTTTCACCATGGTACTTATCCATAGAACCACCGAAGTGGTTTTCACTATTGGACGGATTATTTCTCTTTACTATTTTGTTGATTTTCTAATTTTTTTGGTGTTACAAAGATGCCTATTTGCCAGGTTTTCATCAAGGTAACCATTTTTTTTGTATTTTTCCAATTAAGACCAAGACTCACAGAAGATACGCATAGAACCTCTTCAGATGAAGGTTGTTGATTGGTGACAAAAGTGGTTCTCCTTCAAGGGTGGACAGTTGGTACGCTCCTGATCCAAAAGCTTCTATGACAATATAGGGCCCTAACTAGTTAGGTTCAAACCTACCTGGCTTTTCTCGTTCAGCTTGATTCTTGGGATTCTCCATTAAAACCAAGTCACTAATGTCAAAGTGTCAATTTAGAACTTTCCTATTATAGCTATGACAAAGACGATTCTAATATGCTTGCAAATGATCTAGTGCTTTCTATCTTCGTTCATCCAACAATTATAACTCTTGTAATCTGGATACATGGTATTCTTCATCATCAATGTTTCCTTTCAAGGATACCCTCAAGGAAGGAATTTCAACCTTGATAGGTAAGATAGCTTCAGATTCGAATACTAGGGAGTATGGAGTGGTGCTAGTGGGAGTAAGGATGCTTGTGCTGTAAGCCCATAAGGCAGGATTAAGTTGTAGGTGCCAGTCACAGCCAATGTCATTGCCAATCTTTTTTAGGATTCTGATAATAGTTTTATTAGATTCCTCAGCTTGGCCATTACCTTGTGGGTAATACAAAGTGGAAAAATGATGTTTGATATGGAACTCTTCACATAAATGGCATACTTCTTGGTTTTTGAATGGGCGCCCATTGTATGTGATAATGGATTGGGGTACACCATACCGAAAAATGATATAGTTTAGGATAAACTTGGATATTTCTATGCCGGTGATGTAGGTCATGGGAATAGCTTCAATCCATTTGGTGAAGTATTCGGTGGCGGTTATGATGAATTTATGGCCATTGAATGATGGAGGGTGTATCTTACCTATGAGGTGAAGTCCCCATTGGGCAAAGGGCCATGGTGATGTAATCGGATGAAGCTTCTATGCTGGTGCTCTTATCAAATCTCCATGTATCTGACACTTTCTACATTTCTTTACAAAGATATATGAGTCTTTTTCCATTGTAGGCCAATAATAGCCTAATCTCATAATCTTGTGGGCTAAAGTAGGATTGCTCGAATGGGATCTGCATATACCATTTTGCACCACTTGCAAGTTTGTTTGTGCTTCTTCAACATCAATACATCTCATTAGGGTATTATCTAAGGTATGTCTATATAGGGTATCATCGATGATGGTGCATTTAGTTGACTTACGGATAAAGGTTCTGTGTTGGTTATTTGACAGGTCTAATGGTAAGGTTTGGTCATTTAGATAGTCGAATACATCTTTGTACCAAGGGGAAGTAGGACCAACAATCATACACACCATCATAGAATTGGGGACATCATAGGCAGGGAGCAACAACTATTCAACCAAAAACTCAAACTTAGGCACGTTGCTCAGAATATCCAATAAGGAACCCACGATTTCCATAGCATATGTTGCCCTATTTTGAATACGTGTTATTTGTTGAAAGGTAATGTCATTAAATTACTGCTTGAAACTATTAGCCATGCACTTGTAGGGGGAAAGTTTCTCATCCTTAGTTTTATAATCATCATTTACTTGCCAAACTATTAGTAGAGAATTGCCAAAAACATGTAGACTCGTAATCTTCCACTGGGCTACCATTATTAGTCCTATCACTAAGGCTTCATACTCTGTTGTGTTGTTGGTGCAAGGGAAAGCAACCCTAAATGATTTAGGAATAGTATGGGCTTGAGGTGTAACAAATAGGATACCTGCTCCTGAACCACGATTAGTATGTGACCTGTCAAAGTATAATTTCCATCGGTTCTAGTGTCAACTGTGAAGATAAATTCATCAAGAAAATATGCCACTAAAGGATGGTTTTCCTTCATGGGTGCATCTACTAATTGATCTACAATCACTTGTCCTTTTATACCCTTCCTCTCCACATATTGGATGTCATATTCATTAAGTATCATAACCCATTTAGCTAATCAGCCTATTAATGCTGCTTTACTTAGGAGATATTTGAGGGGATTAATCTTTGTGACAAACATGGTTTGGTGGTTTAGCATATAGTGCCAAATTTTTTGAGTAGCAAAGACTACCACAAGATAAGCACATTCTATGTTACTATAATTTAATTCAAATCCCACCAAGGTATGACTGATGTAGTACACTGCCCTTTCGTGACCTTGATCATCATTTTGTGCGAGAAGGGCTCCTAATGCTAACTAATTTTCTGAAATGTATAGTATCAATGGTTTTCCATCTGTAGGTGGCATTAAGACAGGTGGAGTGAGAAAATAATCCTTGATTTGTTGGAAAGCTTCTGGACATTTAGGTGTCCACACAAATGGTACTCCTTTCTTGAGTAAATGTTGAAATGGGTGTATTTTGTCTGCTAGTTGTACAATGAAATGCCTGATAGACTGTAATCTTCCCTATAGTGTTCTTAGTTGACCAATGTTGACTGGAAGAGGCATTTTTACGATAGCTTTTACCTTCTTTGTATCTACTTCAATGCCTCTTCTATAAATGATATACCCTAGAAGTTTCCCTGATTTCACTCCAAAGACAAATTTTCTTTGGATTTAGCCCGACGTTGTAATTCTCTAGCCTCTAGAATATCTTGTCTAGAACTTTCAAATGATCTGCCCTTGTTACTTATTTAGCTATAATTTCATCGACATAATATTCCATGAGATTATGTACAAATTCATGGAAAATACTAGTCATTGTTCGTTGATAGGTAGCTCCTGCATTCTTAAGCCCAAAAGGCATAACATTCCAACAGTATGTTCCCCATGAACACGTGAGAGCTATCTTGTGCTGGTCTTCAGCTGCAATTTTGATTTGGTTATATCCAGAGAAACCATCCATGAGGGATAACATCTTGTATCCTACTATAAGATCTACTATCATGTCTATGTTCGGCAAAGGGAAGTCATCCTTAGGAAATTCCTTGTTGATATCTCTAAAGTTTGTACAAATGTGGATGCCCCCAATTGGTTTAGTCACTGGTACAAGATTTAAAATCCACTCTACATAGTCTATGGTTCTTATGAATCTAACATCCAAGAGTTTCTTAAGTTCTGCTTTGACCAGTAGGGCAATTTGTGGATGCATTTTACTTAACTTTTGTTTGACTGGCTTAATACCTGGTTGTAATGGTAGATGGTACAATATAAGGTTTGGATCCATCTCAGGCATGTCAGCATACGACCATGAAAATTTTATCTGTCTCTTTGTGAAGAAGTCTTGAAACTTGTTTTTTTGTCTCTGTCAAAGAGGCTTCCAAGCATATTACCCGAGGGTTTTCTTCTATGTTTATGTTGAATTCAACAGAATCCTTTACTAACATCGGTGAATTTTCTTGAGCAACGGGAAGAATATTCAAACCTCCATCCTTGGGTGCCTTAGAGAGGTTTTCTCCCTCGAATATGTCCTTTATTTTTAATAGTTCTTGGTCCAAAGGCGCCTTTCGGTTTTCACCTAGGGACTCGTCATTTTGCTCATTTTCATTATTTTTCTTTTTATTTTTATTTTTGCGACTAGAGGTGTAAATAGACTCCCCAAAATATGCATTTTCACCCAAGTCTATGGTAAAACCAGCTTAATGATCCCCTCTTGGTATGCCTTCTCGAAGTCCCATGAACTCAGCTATTGCTTTGTCATTCTCGAATGTGTTAAAGATGGGTGTACCTTGTTGATCCCAGTCGATAAGTTGGGGATATACGAGGGGCATGTCATCATCATACTTATCAAAGGTGGAAGCTGACAAGGTGAATATAGAGTGGTTGACATGGTCACATAATTTTTGGACTAACTCCTTCTTGTTCTTTTTCCTATGGGTAGGTAAACTCTGATGTGGGACTATTGTAAGGGCTAAGTCATCAGAAGATGGTTCGTTAGGTGCCCAAGATGCAGGATCAAGGGTTTCCCAATAATAGTGCTTAAGCCATTCTTCTTTGGTCAAGGACTTCTTATTATAGGGGCTAGATGGACTTGGTAAGGGTTTTATCATTTGGTCGAGTTCTCCAAATAGATTATCTAGGTTCATGGTGCTGGTAGAGGAAAGGGAATCCCATTCATAGTCACTTGAGTCAAGGGACTCATCATAAACTAGGGGAAGTGGTTCATGAGATATCTCAATGTCTTCATAAGCACTTTCTTCCTCTTGAAATGGTGATGAAGTACTAGGAAACCCAATTCTAAGCAGTTGGAACCCTAGCCCTAGGTATTTCGGTCATGGCGAGACAATGATTGGTTCCATCCTTCCATTTTGATGTAGTCCTATCCCACTCTGTCCATCATAGCCTTTTCTTTGTATTATCTTATAGCATTTTCCATATTGATCCTTAGCTATTTGAATAGACGGTGAGGAGTATTCATTGTCTTCCTGGTACAACCAGGAGGTAATATCACCTTGGTCCATAATTTCTTCACTTAACTCTCCCCAGTTGGTCAATGTCATTATAGGGGGAACATGAAATGTGACTACTGACTATCTTCTATCTGCCATGGGTAAGCCATATGCCTTAGGTGGAACCAATTGACTGACACAATAGGATGCCTTCATGTGATATTATCCACAAGCCTTGTCTTGGAACTTGACCTTAGGAGTGGATGACGGTGGTTTGAATGAAATGGACTTGGTAAGATGTGATGGATCAACATATAGGGCTAAAGTGGATGGTGAAGCTTCTTGATTAACTAGTACCTATTGTTGTGGAATTTCCCTTAGGCTTGTACAATATTGAAAAGGATCTGTATCACCATCAATCATGATCTCAGTGCCATTATATGAGAATTCAAGACATTGGTGATATGTGGAAGGTACGTCTTTCACTGTGTGTATCCAAGGTCTACCTAACAACAAGTTATACGGAAGGGTGAGATCCAAGACTTGGAGGCTAGTGTTCATAACTGTTGGGCCAATTCTAATAGGGAGTGTGACAACTCCTTTGGATGATCTTTCTTCATGATCGTAAGCCTTGATGACTATACTTTTAGAGGTGTCTACACATGCTTCTGAGAATCCTAATTTCTTAACCAATTTTAGGGTACACAGGTTCAAACCTGCTCCTCCATCTACCAAGATTCATCTGACTTTGGTTTGATGGACTAGGAGTTCAAGATGTAATGGGTCATTATGATCAGTCTTTTCTGTTGAATAATCTTATTGAGAAAATGTGGCATGATGGGAGTTAGTCAAGTATCCTACCATTTCTTCGAAACGATTGAAATCTAAGTTGGTAAGGAAATTCATGCTTTGTAAGGCTCTGTCGAGAATAGATCGATGCTCAGGTGATAAATTCAACAGTTCCAAAATGGATATCTATGCTAGAGTCTTGCTCAGTTGATCAAGCAGATTGTACTTAGACTTGGAAGACCACGTAGGTGGCTTAGAAGAAGGACCTAGAAGAGTTATCTTAGTTTTGCATGTGTTTACAACACATTCAAGACGCTTCTTAATGGTAATGGTATGGACATTTTCATTTGCAGCTCGAAGGTGGTTTATGATCGTACCTTTTCCATAGTCATACTTGGTATTTGCATAATTGGTTGATGGAGTATTCTTGGTTCCCAAACTGGAGGCTTTTCCTTTCATGTGGTCATGTAATGGGTTTGTGAAGACCTTATGATCACTATTCTTGGTATGTTTTTTCCCATTGACCTCTATAGTTCTGTTTTCAACTAAGTCTTGTATTATATTCTTCAATTGTCTACATTGTTGCAAGTTGTGTCCTTCTGTTTGATGGTAGTCACAATAGGTGTTATCATCCCACCATGAAGGTTTAAACTATCTAGGATCATATTCTCTTGGTTCTAATGGTTTTATGAGATTATGTTTAATCATCTCTTTGAAAATTGTCTAGATTGGCTGCCCCAAAGGGGTCAATTCACATCTATGAAATCTCCTTTGTGGTCATTGTTGCTGTGAATTTTGAACAAAATTTGTTGTTTGATCTAGATTACTCGTCATGTCGTAATTGGGGTTGTAACCTCTAAGTGTGATAACTGGTCTCGTATGTATAGTTTTAGCATCAACAATGTCATCATTTGTAAACATTTTGTTTCTAGACCAGAACTTGTTTCTATCATTGGGTGCGTTTTGATGTTGAACCACTGGGTTTCTGCCTGGTACTTTAAATTCTCCTTTATCAATAAGGTATTTTTCAAGGATAATGGCCTTTTGTACCAAGTCTAGGAATGAAGTACAATAATGTACGCTTAATTCACCTCTAAGTTTTGGATTGATTTTTTCAAGGAGTATCGTGACCTTTTATTTTTCTGGTATTTCAACTGGACATCTGCTAGCTAGACTTCTCCATCTCTGGAAGAAAGTGGTGAAATTTTCACCTTCTTCTTGTGTTGTGTGGCACAAGGTAGCTATTATTACTTCATTGTCTATGTTAAAGGAAAAGTGTTTGAAAAAATTCTTAGCTAATTCACCCCAAGATCGTATGCCATATGGTAGTTTAGAGAACCATTCTAGTGCTATCCCAACAAGGGTTCGCGGAAATAGTCTCATCAAGTATGTGGGGTCATATGATATGTCCATGCATGTCTTAGAGAATTCTCTAATGTGTTCTAAAGGATTCTTCCCCCCATTATACTTAGGAAAATTTGGTATAATGTATCCATGTGGGAAGGGTGTCATGTATAGCGCTTTGTTAAAAGGACATGGACATAGATCTTGCACTGAGATAGTTCATTTTCCTGACATAGACATGTTGTCCAGCTGTTGTTGAAGCATTTGCATTTGGTTTTGGAGAACATCTACTTGTGTCAAGGACATGTTGTTTGCATAGTTTGGATCAATGTAGGTGTTTTGAAATGTTGTTTTCTATGATGGGTTCTGATTTGGCGAGGGAATATTTCCTGTTTGAATGTTCTGATTTGGTATAGGAATTTTTCCTGTCTGAATGTTCTGATTTGGTATACAAATATTCATGCCAACTTTGGATCTCTTACCAGTAGTGTTTGTGCCAAAGGGGTTTGACGAAGTAGCTCCTGTAGTAAATTTTAAACCTTGTGCTACGTTGAAAGGGATTGTGCTTACAATTGATGATGTTTGAGTAGGTATGCAAGTTGGTATTGCAGTGGTAATTTTGGGAATAGAAACACTTCACGTCATAGTTTGTGTTGGTTGAGTAGATGTTTTTTTCAAGGTGTGAAAATCAAATCCTAGTGATAGTGTGGAACCTTCTACTAGAAACTTTGCTAGATATCGTTGGGGATCATTTGCAAAAAAATCATCCATAAAGGATGCAAATTCAGGATCTTGTACTGCAACATCTATGTCTTCGATAAAAATTTGACCGTGTGCATCTCTAGTGACATGTTTTTCAAGAAAAGTTTTGTGTGGTCTCTCTTTTCCTGATGGTTGGTTTTCGAAAGGATTGACAAATTCGTTAGGGTTCAACATTTCTTTCTGTTTCTTTTTAGACCTTGTTTCAACCATGAAAAGTTTCTCAAAATGGGGTAATGCAAACTATGTCTAAAACCTCGTATGTCCTATTCCTATGTTTTTTGGATTTTCTGAATATAAAGGATGTTGCTAAAGATTTATAACATGACGTATACTAAGATGACGTATGCTAGGATGCACAATATGAAAAATATCAAGTAGACTATGACAATAATTGATTCTAAGATGGGTATAACCTACCACCTATGGAATAAATCCAAGCAATGATTTGAGTTGACCAAGGAACCTGATTGTAGGACAAAGACAGTTGACAAGGTGAATTTCCCAAACTAGACTATTGAGATGGAAAGATTCACAAATAGGATAATAGTGACTAGATTCAATGATAGTGACAAATCGGAGAATGAACATATTCAATGACAAGGAAAGTTATTCTATTCTATGATATGCAATTTCCTAGAAAGTGTCTAAATGTATGAAACTTAGGATGACTATGACTAGGATGTATATGACACCTAATAATTCAAGGTTTTGAGAAAAAAAAAATTAGTTTCTATCCAAGGTTGATCTTAAGAAACAAAAGTGAAAAAGATAGTTATGCTTTTGGACTCATTTTGCAATTTTTGAAGTTTTCTATTGACAGTCAAATGTGCTACACCTATCGAATGTGTTGATATTTTTGACAGATGCAGTTTAAGTTCCACATGCAGTAATTTGACTAAAACAGGTTTCAAATGTTGACAAGAAAATGCGGTTTCCATATAGATGTGGTTTATTGTATGGCAGATGCAACTCAATTTATCATATGCGACTCAGAATATGGACTTTATGAATCTAAAACTATTGACAGACACTTGTGTCTTTTTGTCTGATAGTTGCGACTCGTAGATACACATGCAACTCAAAAATAATATTTGTGGCTCATAAACTAGACTATAAAAAAACTAAAAACTGTTGACAGACACATGCGGCGTTTAACCTAACAGTTGTGACTCTTTCAGACATATGCAATTCTAAAAACAATAGTTGTGACTCTATTTGAAAGTTGCAATTTTCTGATGATGATGTTTTGACTGACTCCGTTTGATGATCAAGTTGTTTGATGAATACAACAAAAAGAATCACATAATACAATGTGTTTTTAGTTTGATGTGATGGATTTGTTAAAATCAGAGAACAATTACACCCTAGGTTGTGTTGGACAATATTCACTAAGCTCTTACTTGGATAAATCTAGCTACACATATTCAAGGTGGATTACTAGTAGCTTGACCCCACTGGCTCCCCTCCATGACACTCACATATACGGGGTAGCCAAGCACCTATACCCATGAAACTCCCATGGCATACATCTCATCTCCACACATGAACCATAAATATGTAAGACGACTTTACAGGTCCGAACCTGCTGTACCAACAAATAGAAAGGATTTTGGCAAAACTACAACATGGCTTTTAGTAAGGGCATTTTGTTCATGGGGCACCATCTAGTATGGTGAGAGACCATTTTTTCCCTTCTCGTTGGAATAGTGAGCATGATTTCTAGGGTTTCCCCAAAAAATCCACTTTTATATACCAGCTGGAAGTGCTTGGCATCTAGCGTGCTACTGGTCTGGGTTGTCTTGGGGTGAGTACTTTTTCCCACCAAGACAGGCCCAAGTTCTAGAGTCAGTAATCATTTCTCTTACACCCAGCATCAAACGAATGCAAAAGGGGAGAGGATATTTCAATATACCAAATCGTGGGGTTCTAAACTAACATGAATAGACATGAAAAACACTCATTAATTTTTAAACCCAAATGATAATTATCTATCTACCAAACAAAAAGCTTTTAAAATAAACTCAACAAATCAATGTCTTCACAAGGTCCTGCATGCAAATGATTAGTAGTTTCCTTTATGTTTTTTCCTTTCGTCCTACAAAAAAAGAAGATTTATTTTGGTTTTTATTTAGGTCTTCTATGCTTCGTCCTACAAAAACTAAGTTATCCCCCTAAACATAGATGCAAACAAAACATTAATGAAAAAAAAACAAGACAAAAACTAAAAAACAAATCACGAAAATACGAAAGTTAATAAAAAATGAAAATAAATTTTACCAGGTAGATGCGGATTTTAAACTTACAAATGTGGTGTGATGTTGACAGTCGGATGCGGTGCGACATTGATAGTCGGATGTGGTATGGAATGTTGACAGTCGGATGTGGTGTAGAATGTCACGGATGCAGTTCGTGTTGTCGGATGGGTCGCGAGATGTATTAGATGCGGTTCGCGAGAATAGATGTGTCATTTCTTCAATCAATTGTGGTTTTTTGTACGATTCTTGCATAACAAAAAATGGAAAGACGAAAAGATGTTGCGAAATTTGAAGCGTGATTCACGTCAAGTTCACCAAATGTAGACATAGAATAAATGGAGAATCTGCATAGATAGATGGTTAAATCTAATCTAACAAATATTAATCTAAATCAAACAACTAAGAACAAGTAAAAATGAACAAAACAATTAAAACTATAACTAGAACAGTCTCACCGAATATGCATCCACTTCTTCAAATTATCTTGATTGTCCTCCATTTTTTTGTCTCAGTATTCTCGCCCTCTAATTTTCAATATTCATGCAAGCATAACCTAGATGTATTGTCTCAGAAAAGTTATCGAAGATAATAGGTTCTTCTCAAAAGTATTGATTTCAGGAGGAGAAATAATGATAGTGATAGGTCAATTTATAGATATTGGGTTTTCAAATGATCGACTTAGATTCGAAAGAGAGATCAACGGTCGAGATTGATGAATTCAATGCGATGTGAGTTATGTGTCAGTTAGAACGTGAGTTAGGAAATTGTGCAGGATAAAGATTAAATTAGAACAATAACTTAATCTTGTGTCAAGACTGTTTGAAAATAGAAAGAACATGAGTTCAAGATTAAATAATCAATTTAATCTTCAGTTGAGAGTCTTCAAAAATAGAAGAAATAGACTTTGAAAGAAAAAGACAAAGTTAGAACTTGAAGAATAATCCGTTCAAATGCACACATGAATTAATTAATTAAATAAAGATATTTAATTAATAAAAAAATTCATGCATATGAGTTAGAACTAGTTAACTGACTAGTTGTGATAGAGAGTCCTTTTCGCAAAGACGATCAAATATTAAATCTAGAGATAACTGACGGATTTAAATAGATCTCAAGTTAGATGGTGAGTGAATAATTAGATAATTGGATGATAAAAGAATGTGAGAGAAATGATTAATTATGAATTAAATGTTAATTTAATTCAACATTTGAAAATTGAAATGATTTAATTAAATAAATAATGTAATTTATTTAATTGACTGTTGAAAAGATTAATTGAATAATTAAATAATAAGTATTTAATTATAGTTGAAATATGACAAATGGGTAATTAAATAATAAATTATTTAATTAAGAAGGAGAATTAATTAGTTAGCGATAGAATTAAATAAATATGATTTATTTAATTAACCAAGGCTCGTAATGAATTAATTAAATAATTAAAAGGTTATTTAATTAATAGAGGAAAGATGAGTTTAGAAAGTAATTAGATAATAAACATTATTTAATCATGACCATGGATATTAGAAAAATTATGTCGAAAGTGGTGCTCGCAGGCCTAGACCAATTTTCGGTGTCTACACTATACTTTAAATAGAGTATAAACATGTAGATTAACCTCCACTATGGTTTTTCCCCTAACAAGGTTTCCACATAAAAAACTTGGTGTTATGTGTGTTTCTGATGTGGTGATGGTTTTTGCTTTCATGTTTAATTATCAGATCTGAGAATAAGTTTAATAAGTATGATTTTTGTGGCAATTGATTCATCCCCCCTCTCAATTGTCTGCCCTTGTGTTTCCAACACTCCTTCCACCAAGGTACCTGTTGGTGTTTAAAAATGCAACCCAGCTAGGATTTGCAATTCTCTAAGAGGTAGCGAACCTCTATTATGAAGAACCACAAAGCCTAGTGGCCAACTGATAGGAAATGGAATGGATACACATTTCCCTTGCACTTCAGGCTCTGTAAGACCTAGGGGGGTAACCCTTTAGCAATATTACACAATATAAACACACAAGTAATAGGATATTGCTTAACAAATTATGCTCTCACAGAATTGTTGAGAAACCTAAAATATCACTCAATATTGGCAAACTATTGAATGAATTTCACTAATCAGCAAGGAGAACATGATAGACACAACTGTCCAAACAATAAGAACAAGAATGATTTTATAATTAAACTTGTTTCTGAGATGCATTAAGCTACAAGATACATCAGTGCCAATTCTGGGCCATGGAGTCAAATACATAAGACTAATTCTCCAGCAAATAGTCTTCAACCAGTGGATTTAACTTGCTAATGCTTTGCATTAATTGTTAGTGCCTTGCACCAACAATCCCTCTCTTATCATCAATCAAATTCTTCTTATCAAATCCTATCTGCACACCTGAAATCACAATCACCTACTCAAAGTATTTTAACCATTTCCTTGAAACTGAACAATGAACAAACAAAACAATCTCATGAAACTTAAGATGATAAAATCAAAGAAACTTTGTATTATTGAATTTATATGACTGCAAGTGTACAAAAATGGAGACAATCTGATGACATTCATGAATGTGGAAGCACTTTCATGATATTAATTGCATAACTAGCTGTATTTACTCTTGAATTCATAAATTTATAGCTTACAGAATCAAACAATGACTCAGAAAATACAAATCTCTATCTACACAGTCCAATACAAAATTTCAGAATCCTGTACAATGAGAAGAGAAGAGAAGAAATAGAAGAATGAAGGCAGCCCTAAAACTGATCTGAAAATGCCATCTGGAATCTTCATTCACCGTTGATCATCAATTCTGCAAAATATCTTCTCCTCCTCCTCCTCCAACAAACTTTACCTCTCAAAACAACATTTCCTCATGATTGCCTAGCAACAGAAAATCAACCCATGTGGAGAATCTTCTTATTTCATCCAGTTGCTCAAAATATCTCCATTCCTGTGCACAACTGTTTCTATTTTCTGTTCCATATTTGCTGCAACAGTACTTAGCACATTTTAAATTTAATGGCTTTGCACTTTATACTTCCACACCATATTTACTTGTTATTCACCTTTTAATGAAATGTCAAATATTTCACCCACAAGTAAAAATCACTTAAAATATTTTCCCCTTCCATATTAAAATATTTCACCCTTTCTATAAGAATTTATCCCCAGTAATGAAATTATATTCACCATTTATACAATTCATGTTACACTATTTGGGTAAATAATTAAAATTTTACCCACCAAATAAAGTGAAAGCCCATTAAAAACTCCCGGGACCCACATCCGATTCATATCCCAAACATTAACTTTTTGAAAAAATTAAAAAAAATGCTCTCCTATGCATTCTCGCACACCTCACGAGCTTTTTGACAAACTCAGTAACATTCTCGTGAGGTCCGCAAGAATGCCCTAATCCTCTATTTTTTGGAGCTCCTGTGCATTCTTTCATCGATCGCATGTCCTCTTCTTTTCTGGAATAAGCTCCTCTTCACTTGTTGCTCACAGGTTCTTCCCCTCCAATGGCTGCATTGGCTGTCCCCATTTCATCGCTGCCTGGTATGTGCCTCCCCACAGAGTCTCCTCCTCACAATGTTGGCGGGCCTTTCCTTCACACCTTTTACTGGTAGCGACCCCCACTCACTCATTATATGGGCTCTGCCTTCATTGTTGGCCACATCCCCATTTACCTTCCTCCATACGCGTGGGTTCCTTTGGTTGACTGCATGACTTCACTTGCTGATCTACCATCTTCCATAGGCTATGCCTACTCTCCACCACTAGTCGCTGGTCCTCACACCTTCACTGGCCTCATGCCTTCTGCTATCTCTGTAGATCATTCCTTGCACCTGCACACTCCCCTCTGGTGGACTACGGTCCTCCATTCTTCACATATTATGATCTTGGTCTCCTTCACACAATGCGCGCATGCTCCATCTGATTTTCATTTGCATAAAGTTTCTAAACGCCTCACCCATGCGCGGTTCTTCTGCTAATTTGCTCCTGCTTTGAAGTTTCTGAAGCCTTCAACAAATTTTCTCAAAATAGTTTTGATACACCATGCACTTGTGTAGTGGTTGTCTCATTCCATTTGAATAATCAACATAAAATTATGTCATCCGATTCATTTCATAGGATTTTGAATCATTTCCCTTTTGCACTCAAGAATCCTTGAAATCAGTCCAACTACATTATTCAACACTGCCCACAAGTAGCACAAAGTATTTCATGAAGTATTATCTACCATGGGCACATAATCCATTCATTACATTTGATTGAGAGCTTCTAAAAGTCTTTTCACCTTTTGTTTTCAATGGAAAAACCATTCATGGACCTCTTCTTTCAACAACATTACTTCTACCACCAACCTAGCTTTCTTGGCCTCTGGAGGATATATGAACTCTGAATGGACTCACTCCATACTATGAAATTGTCCTATATTCATGAATTTTCTCTTAACACTTTGCCCACAAATAACTCATATTTGACCAATGTTACAACACTCGTGATCTCACAACTGGGCAAGGCGTGTCGGGCCCCATGTGGGTCTGGCTAAAATAATTTTCATTTTGAAACAAACTTCACCTTGAAATGATCTGACATTGTGTTTTGAATACTCGTGAAGTTGAAAAATGAATTGGGTCCACCTCAGAGACTATTTTCTGACACATTTGGAAAATGGGAAAAACTGACCTAGTTGGCTTAGGAATCGCCCTCAGAAACTGGTCAAATGACCTCATGAAACCATAAAAACTTGCAAGAATATAGTTATTTGATCCAAGAGTATAATGCAAAAGATGGCTCAAAGAAATGTATCACGAGGAACCGGATATTAATCAGCGAAGTTGCCTGATTAAACTTTCCTGAAACAGTAGCAGTTCTGAACCAACACAAGCTGACTCAACTGCTCATTTGGAATAATAGCAAATCAACCCCTGGCAAGTAGCCATCAAACACAATGAAACATTAATATACCCTAAGCATGTGTGTAAAAGGAATTCACATGAAACATCACAGATCAAAAGATACTGATGGTTGAAGTTGTCCTCTCAGAAAGGCTGTCAGGAATGCAGCTGCAAATCATAACAAACTGTATTTGGTTTCGATTTGCTAAAAATAGCAAATCAGATTATGAATTTCTGCAAACTAATACCTGAGATCATTTAGGTATGGGGAATATGGGACAACATTCATTTTGACATGATAGCGAACTGGTTGCGAAAACCAAGCTCAAATATGAAGCTGTTTCACAAAACAAACTGTCTGCAAATAGCAGAACAGTGCAAAAAACCTTCCAGCTTCACTTTTCGAAGCGCTATCATAACTCATCGTGAGAATCTAAAATTTGACATGCCTGCTCACATATGACTACTGAGTATGTCTGGAATTGGGTTTTGCATGACAATCAACAGGCCTTAAATTATAAGCCTCCAAAGTGGGTTAATCGGGACTGAATGTTCAGGTGCACTTCTGAAAGTGTAGAAACAAAATTTTGAAATAGGCATCTCAAATTTGCAAAATTTGAGAGTGCCAATAGTGGCTCCGATTGGGGATGTATGCCTCATGTGGGCATATCAAGATTCCAGATCTCTGGAGAGTAGACCAAAATCTGAGTCTGTCAAGTGCCCCTCAAACTGCTTCCCTACTCAACTTTTATTTTTCAACTTCATCTGATGACCCCAGGCCACCAAATGAAAAATGGGGATCAACATTTACCTCTGTCAAATACAACTCTATAAAAAGAGTTGACATCCCTCAAGTCATGCTTGCATCTATCAAACCAAAACAACATTGGTGACTATATCCTTGCAAACAACAATACCAAACTGCCCCTATGCAAGTGAAAACTTGTTCCCTGTTCAAATCTGTCACCAAGTGGCAACCAAATCAGATAGGCCACATCACTGTTTATCATTTCATTTTTAGATTTCATGTCAAGTAGCAATAGTTGAAATTGGTGATCAAGATCACATGAAAATATGGTCTTATCACATTCACTAATCCCGTCATCATGATCAAGTTTGGAGGAGACATCATCACTGCAAATCAACATACAATCATCTTGTGAGTTGAGCAAAAATTTCTCATACATTTGTATCTCCTCCAACTGGAATACATCACAGGTCGGATTGTCATTACCCGAACACCACAACCTAAACACATTATCATGTGTTTCATGATTCTGAAAATCAGATTTGTCAATACTACAAGTACTTTTATCTTCATTCAACTCATGACACTCATCAAAAACATCAACCCTGAATGCATGAGCAGTGTTCTCTATCTCAAGTTCATACATGTTATCAGTTTCATTCTTCAAACCATCAAGATAAGACAGATCATTAAAGCAAGATCCATATTCCATTTCATACTGACTGACATCACACCCATTACTATCTGGATCATGTGACTTCTATTCACATTGATAAAAAAAACTTGTAATGTTAAGACAACTTGCAAATCCATCAAATTGTTTTTCATTACCTATGGATGGTAATGCTGATTCTAGGTCCATGTGATTGTCACTATGCACAACTTGATTATTCAAAACTGAAATCCTTCCTTCATTAGTGTGCACATTATCATCATTTATATGTACCACTGGAATTTCAATCTCTGTTTCATACAAGTAGTCATGAGCAGCAAAGGCATAATCAGGTTCATTACCTTCTTCATCATTATAAGGGCATTCATAGTGAGCAGAAGAGTAATCAATTTGGTCATTATCAGCATCCCCATCACAAGATGAATTATCATTACATAAACCATGCTCAGATTCCTTAGAGTAGGCTCTTGAACTTTCATCTTCAATGTCTTATTCACTATCTTGAAAAGGAATGTCATCAACATTTGTATCATCTTCACAAACCAAAACAGGACATGGAAAGATGTCTTGTACCTCTTTCATTTCTTCATCACACAGGATATTGCAAGAAAAAATTTCATGCATATTCATTTGTTCATCATACCATGTATCTTCCTCTTCATTACTATTGTAAGGATCTGCACGTGCTGATTGTAAACTGATTGCAGTTAATGTCCTCATTCATACAACAAACATCTTCATTTTGAGACACTATAGTTTGATGACATTTAACATGGGGTTCATTAGGATCTACAGATCGTGATGATGGAGAACTTGGAGCAGCAGCATCATTACCCTCTTGACAAGAAATTTTACTAGTTGATCCATGAGTTCCTTTTTCTTGAGGTGTGTTAGGATGACCAACACTCATAGCCCTATGTCATTTCAGAATTGAGTATCTCAAATTGTTCTCAATGTCTATAGCCATCTGATATGCTTGATGCAAAGTTGTAGGATCTTTATCCCTCAATAGATAACTCATCTTTTTGTCAAATGCTCCTAGGTACATGACCAAACATTCAACATCATTTGGCCTTATGTTATCTAGGATCTCTCTTATAATCATTGAAAATATGAGATTAAAAGATTGGACTAACTCATCTTTCTCTTTCTCCATGTTCATGAACTTTCTCCTTATCAGAATAGGGTTAATCCTTTCTCCAAAATGTTCCATGAACAGTGCCTTGAACTCTTCCCATGAATGAATGGAAGAGGCTAGTAAGTAAGAGAACCACTCTCTTGCATCTACTCTCAAGGACTGAAAAAATTGTCTCATGATCACATCTTTGTGATCAATCTCATAATCATCCATCACATTTCTGAACTCTTGGAGATGTTTACTTGCTGATTCTGACTTATCACCAATGAATCTTGGTAAATTATTTCTGAATTTATTTGGAATGTCATTTGGGTAACCACTAAGGTCACTGAAATTAATTGCTCTATACATTCCAGTGCTAAAACCTTTTTGACAATCTAGTTGGGACTGATCACAAACCTTAATTCGATCTGGACCCATGCCAGGGTGCATGTATTGAGGCATCTTGAATTGCCTTTTCAAATCTTACATATCAACTCTACAGTTGATCATTCATTTCCCTATGATCTCAGAATATTACAATGCATGATTCAAATGCATTTACATATGATAACTATTTAGTGGGAAAATTTAAAACAAACATACTTCTCCAACAAGATATATAGGCTACAAATTACAACTCAGAGGTATGCAAATGAAGTATTACTATTATTTCCCTTTTTTAGTGCTAATCACTCAATAGGGAACCAAATTTTTTTCCTAAGATGTTCAAGTATGGTTTTCATATACAATTTTCTTGAAAACCAAGAGTGAGAAATACTTGGAAACTTTTTAGTTGTTGCAAATTATCTTCCTGACTGGTAATGTTTGTAGATCTAGAATTTTCTTTAAATTTTAACAGGTTCTATCAACAGAGTCGCCACCTCTTCTCACAGAGGACTGAACTTCAACTATATGAAGTTCTTTCACATGTAAATTTCTTTCTGAGTTCCTTTCCACCAGTAGAGCACCACAGATTACAAAAACCTATTTAGGATCACTACAACACTTTCTTCTCCAGGGTTGAAACCCTTCAAACTTGAACAAATTCATAATGATAAATAATCTGACTCTATGCATTGACTCTTAAGGCTAGATTTTGCATTCAGAATTTTCTCAAATTCTCCCTAGCAGAGTCACAATTCTGTTGGTGTTTAAAAATGCAACCCAGTTAGGATTTGCAATTCTCTAAGAGGTAGCCAACCTCTATTATGAAGAACCACAAAGCCTAGTAGCCAACTGACAGGAAATGGAATAATTACACATTTCCCCTGCACTTCAGGCTCTGTAAGACCTAGGGGAGTAACCATTTAGCAATCTCAAACAATCTAAACACACAAGTAACAAGATATTGTTTAATAGATTATGCTCTCACAGAATTGCTTAGAAACCTAAAATATCACTCAATATTGGCAAACTATTGAATGAATTTCACTAATCAGCAAGGAGAACATGAAAGAAACAACTGTCCAAACAATAAGAACAAGAATTATTTTACAATTAAAGTTGTTTCTGAGATGCATTAAGCTGCAAGATAAATCAATGCCAATTCTGGGCCATGGAGTCAAATACATAAGACTAATTCTCCAGCAAATAGTCTTCAACCAGTGGATTTAACTTACTAATGCTTTGCATTAACTATTAGTGCCTTGCACCAACAATCCCTCTCTTATCATCAATCAAATTCTTCTTATCAAATCCTATCTACACACCTGAAATCACAATCACCTGCTCAAAGTATTTTAACCATTTCCTTGAAACTGAATAGTTAACAGACAAAACAATCTCATGAAACTTGAGATGATAAACTCAAAGACACTTTGAATTATTGAATTTATATGATTGCAAGTGTACAAAAATGGAGACAATCTGATGACATTCATGAATGTGGAAGCACTTTCATGATATTAATTGCATAACTAGTTGTATTTACTTTTGAATACATAAATTTACAGCTTACAGACTCAAACAATGACTCAGAAAATATAAATCTTTATCTACACAGTCCAATACAAAATTTTAGAACCCTATACAATGAGAAGAGAAGAGAAGAAATAGACGAATGAAGGCAGCCCTAAAACTGATCCGAAAATGCCATCTGGAATCTTCATTCACCATTGATCATCAATTCTGCAAAATATCTTCTCCTCCTCCTCCAACAAACTTTACCTCTCAAAACAGCATTTCCTCATGATTGCCTAGCAACAGAAAATCAGCCCATGTGGAGAATCTTCTTATTTCATCCAGCTGCTCAAAATATCTCCCTTCCCGTGCACAACTGTTTCTATTTTCTGTTCCATATTTTCTACAATAGTACTTAGCACATTTTAAATTTAATGTCTTTGCACTTTATACTTCCACACCATATTTACTTGTTATTCACCTTTTAATGAAATATCAAATATTTCACCCACAAGTAAAAATCACTTAAGATATTTGCCCATTCCATATTAAAATATTTCACCCTTACTATAAGAATTTATCCCCAGTAATGAAATTATATTCACCATTTATACAATTCACGTCACACTATTTGGGTAAATAATTAAAATTTTACCCACCAAATAAAGTGAAAGCCCATTAAAAACTCCCGGGACCCACCTCCAATTCATATCCCAAACATTAACTTCATGAAAAAATTAAAAAAAATGCTCTCCCGTACATTCTCGCACACCTCGTGAACTTTTTGAATAAGTCGGTAACATTCTCGTGAGGTCCGCAAGAATGCCCTAATCCTTTGTTTTTTGGAGCTCTTGTGCATTCTTTCATCGGTCATGGGTCCTCTTCTTTTCTGGCGTAAGCTCCTCTTCACTTGTTGCTCACGGGTTCTTCCCCTCCAGTGGCTGCATTGGCTCTCCCCATTTAATCTCTCCCTGGTATGTGCCTCCCCATAGAGTCTCCTCCTCACAATGATGGTGGGCCTTTCCTTCACACCTTTTGCTGGCAGCGACCCCCACTAACTCACCATATGGGCTTTGCCTTCACTATTGGCCACACCCCCATTTACCTTCCTCCATACACGTAGGTTCCTTTGGCTGACTGCATGAGTTCACCTGCTGATCTACCATCTTCCATAGGCTACGCCTACTCTCCACCACTGGTTGCTGGTCCTCACACCTTCACTAGCCGTGTGCCTTCTGCTATCTCTGCAAATCGTTCCTTGCACCTGCACACTCCCCTCTGGCGGACTGCGGGCCTCCATTCTTCACTTGTTGTGAGCTTTATCTCCTTCACACAATGCGTGTAGGCTCCATTTGATTTGCATTTGCATAAAGTTTTTAAACGCCCTACCCATGCACGGTTCTTCTGCTAATTTGTTCCTGCTTGGAAGTTTCTAAAGCCTTCAACAAATTTTCTCAAAACAGTTTTGATACACCATGCACTTGTGTAGTGGCTGTCTCATTCCATTTGAATAATCAACATAAAATTATTTCATCCGATTCATTTCATAGGATTTTGAATCATTTCCCTTTTGCACTCAAGAATCCTTGAAATCAGTCCAACTACATTAGTCAAAACTTCCTGCAAGTAGCACAAAGTATTTGATGAAGTATTATCTACCATGGGCACATACTCCATTCATTACATTTGATTGAGAGCTTCTAAAAGTCTTTTCACCTTTTGTTTTCAATGGAAAAACCATTCATGGACCTCTTCTTTCAACAACATTACTTCTACCACCAACCTAGCTTTCCTAGCCTCTAGAGGATATATGAAATCTGAATGGACTCACTCCATACTATGAAATTGTTCTAGATTCATGAATTTTCTCTTGACACTTTGCCCACAAATAACTCATATTTGACCAATATTACAACACTCATGATCTCACAACTGGGCAAGGCGTGTCGGGCCCCATGTGGGTCCGGCTAAAAAAATTTTCATTTTGAAACAAACTTCACCTTGAAATGATCTGACATTGTGTTTTGAATACTCATGAAGTTGAAAAATGAATTGGGTCCACCTCAAAAACTATTTTCTGACACATTTGGAAAATGGGAAAAACTGACCCAGTTGGCTTAGGAATCGCCCTCAAAAACTGGTCAAATGACCTCATGAAACCATAAAAACTTGCAAGCATATAGTTGTTTGATCCAAGAGTATAATGAAAAAGATGGCTCAAAGAAATGTATCACAAGGAACCAGATATTAATTAGTGAAGTTGCCTGATTAAACTTTCCTGAAACAGAAGCAGTTCTGAACCAACACAAGCTGACTCAACTGCTCATTTATATGCTAAGAGATTTGATATATTGGATATTCATCAAATTCCTAGTAGTTTTGAGCTTCATATGCCCTAATCTTGAAGGTTGCTTGATTTTGTGCTATTTTTAAGACTTATATTGCATTTTCCTTTTTTTAAAACATTTTCACTGTACAATTTTTGGTATATTTGCTGGGATCCATGTAACAATTTCACTAGCATATTTTTCTAGTTTTCCATAAATTTTTTGTTTGCAAGTTTTAACATAGAGGAAGTTATGCTCCAGGCAAGCATATCCATTTTGTAAATAACCAATTCCAATCTTACAGGAGCATATCTATTGCAAGTATGATGGTGTTGTCATTTGTAACATAGAAAAATATATCATTTGCACATTTTTCATTCTCAGTTGGGTATTTCTTGTGGATTTTGGCTTAGGTTTTCTTGGATTTAATGTTGTAATGTGGCCGACACATTCACATTAGGTCTTCAACCCTTGTAAATCAATCAAAACCTTATGATGTCTTGAAAAGGTGTTGTGAAATGTTGTAACACACTTTCACACTTTTCTAGGATCTTTTTAATATATTTCACTTAAATTTAACCTATTTTTATCACTTACCAAGCCTTATTTCAAAGTGTTTTAAGGCATTGTAACAACCTCTCACACTTTTCTAGGCTTTTCATCAATAATTACACCTTTCTTATGCTTTAGTTAGCCCCATTTTACACTTGCAGGCCTTATTTAAGTGTCTTTTTGAGAATAAACCCAATAAACATCATTTAATATTATTTAATCCCCCACACCCACTTAAGATTCCTAAGTGAAACCAAGCCACCACTTGGGGTGACTTGGCCCCATTTGGCTCAAAAATTAAAAATATTTCAATATTCTAGCAAATTTTATTCTCTAGACCTTGAGGTTGGCCTCTGATGAGGTATTTTCAGGAATTATGACATAATTGTGTATAAATATGTGGTTTTCCACTCATTTTGAGGTCTTCTTCTTCTGTTATCTTCTATCTCTTTCTTCTCTTTCTCCTCTTCATTCATCATTCTTCTCAAGCAATCTAGGGTTTTGGCATTTTAAGTCATCAAGAAGCATTCAAGGGAAAATTCTTCATCCATTGCTACATAAATTCAAGATCAATCATCATGGCAAGTTTCTAATTCCTTCATTTTGTGTTCATGCTTTAGTATCTTATATATTCATTTGGTTTAATTACCTAAAAGGGGTTTGACCTTGAGGCAGGTATAACTTTAAGAATCCCCCTCCTCAACCAAGGTGTAAAATCTTGGTGAATCTTTCCTTATATTTGAAAAAATAAATAAAAAAAATTTGGCGAATCTTTGCACATTATTAAAAAAGTTTGTAAAATCTTGGTGAATCTTAATGAATAATTGGTAAAAATAATAATCACAGTGGTGAATCCTAGTGAATATTCACTAAAAATATTAATGACAATGGTGAATCTCTCCTTTAAAATTTTGCATAGTTGGTCAACGCGATTCCCCCATATTTTTTTTTGTTTTTTGTAATATTGAAGTAGGGGCCCGGGGGCGGCAGCCACCGGCAGGGTCAAGGGGCAACACCCCTTGTGGGGGTCAAGGGGTCAAAGCCCCCTTGTGGGGGTTGAGGGGGAAATGCCCCCTCGCGGGGTCCGGGGATAGCAGCCCCGGCGTGCTCCTGTCTTGATACAGGCGAGGTTGAGGGGCAGAGCCCCTCGCCACCAAACATAAATTAACTATCAAAAGTGCATTGGAGAAGACACAAATTAAGTGTTTTCTAAATATCTCACTTTAAAATTAAGAATAAATGAAAAGTTTAAATATTACCATCGATTAGCAATTTACCTTTTAAATCAGATGGTTGTAGGTTGATTCCGCGGGATAATTCACACATGCCTTTTAAAAGGCATCTGTGTATTAGGCTGTGGAATCAACTTGTTGTTGTCCGATTAAAAAGTTAAGTGATGATTTGATGGAAATAAATAAAAGTCTTATTCAAAGCTAAAATGTCCTTGAAATTAAACGGTAATTTATTAATGTCGCGATATTTCCCCAAAATTAATGGTAGTAATATAATATTACTAGTGAATATAGTTGATATTTGTGATTATAGTATAAATTGTTGGCGAATCATATCCAATGGCATATCGTTTAAAATATAATACATAGGCGAATTAATCGAGACGCAATTTTTTTTTGTAAAAACCTGGAGATTCAGCATTGTTTTTATCTTGTACTATTCACCATTTCTGGAGGTCCCGATTTCAATTATTCGCCAATTGGCGAAGATTCGCCACTAAAGTTTTCCCTAGACCAAGGCAAACCCCCATGACCTAACATTCAACATTTCTCTCTTCTTTCCTTGTGTATTTGCAGATTTAGGTACCTTGAAGGCTTGGAAATCATTGAAGAATAGGTTGCAAGCCTATTGAAGAAATATCCTTATTGGTAAAGTCAAAACATCCACAAAAATTCCCTTACAATTCCGAAAAGAAATTTTTTAGAACTAGATACCTAGAGAAGCATAAAGTATAGACTGAGAGATTTCATTTCAACTTTCAGGCTTTTAGAAAAATCAAAGTGGACTAAGTCTCCATTAGTGGTGAATTAGTCCCAGTGTAGATGTTTTTCAAAGATTTTTGTAGATTCAGATACCCATTTGGCTTAAACGAGCTTTGGAACAATTTTCACAATCTGGGACTAAGTTGCCCAGAATGGCGTAAGTGTCCTAGTAGGTCAAAATTCTAGAATAAGTAGCATTTCTAGTCTCCATTCTAGTCTGCAACACATTTCTAGGTGCACACCTTCTATTTCACAACTTTATGTTTAGTTTGGTTTGAATTTCTATGTCATTTAGTATATTTTTCCATATCACATTACATTTTTCTTTCCAAGTTTACACTTGGTGGTGAACCCCTTCTATCTATTTTCAGCCCCTAGAACTCTCCCTTTGATAGATTTCAATCTGCTTTGCATTGAAGCCTCAAGGGCTTGTTCTTGAATGAATTATAGATCTTTGTCTCTCTCCTTTTAGGTGCAAAACCCTAGAGGTGCAAGTGGTGGAAAAAATCCATAGTTCATTTTGGTGAACCCAACTTTTGAATACCTTCTTTTCTGATTGGGAGTCCTTCATCCTAGATTTAGCTTGCATTAAATTTTCATTAGGAGTTTGCATTAGTTAATTTGAATTCTAGGGTTTCAAAATTTTCATTAATGCAAGTGCATATAGCTTGCATTTTTGCATCTTCAATCATCGAAAAATATATAAAATCTGCATTTTCATTTCCTCTTCCAATCATACAACATCCAAAGCACCGAAACCAATTGAAAATTTCTAATTTTTTTGAAAAAAACCCTTACTAGGAATCATTCGCCATTCTAGGCGACTTAGTCCCAGTCTAGATTTTTAACTGCTTGTTACAACATCAAAAACCTCACTTATGTGTTTTGTTAGCTTCATACACTATCATATACTATAATTTTGGAAAGTTTTGAGAACATTTGTTTTCTGCATCTAGATCAAAAACATCAATTTAGGGTAGTCATTTATTCAAATCATTTCAATCTAAAAGATCATTAGATCTGAAAATGCTCATATTTCTAGAATTTTGCATAACATGGGTAAAATTACTTTTCACTTTTGCATACACAATGTTTCTATTAATAAAACTTTGCATAATTTTGATAAAAGTGATTTTTATTTTGGGAGATACATTGTTTGCATTCTTAAAGCTTTGCATATATTGGATAAAAATGTTTTACATCTTTGGATATACATTGTTTGCATTGTTGGTGCATTGCATGAAATGGTTATAAGTGCTTTCCATTTTTTTTCAAACAATGTTAGTATCGTACATAACTAGACATGCCAAGAAAAATTTCCTATCCTCTTTGTATGAGAATGTTTTAGTGAAAGAGGATACAACTTTGGACATTCATAACGATCATATTTGTTCTCCTAATCTCTCTCCTCTTGGTGATGAAGATATTTTGGTGTTAGAAGAACCAATAAATGAGAGTTTTTAGAATCCTAGTTGTTTCTCTCCTATTACATCTCTTAGTGGACAAGACATTGATAAACAAGACAACACAACCATAGATAATCATGACAATGACGTTTGTTTTTCTCCTAAAATCTCTCATCGTTGTGAAGAAGATTCTTTGATGTTAGAGAACACAGTCAATGAAGGTCATGAGAATCTTAGTTGTCCCCCTTCACCTTGAGAAACCCTTATGGAGAAAGACAATTCAACCATTGATCATTCCCCTACTTGTGATGAAGTCATTTTAGAAGAACCAACATTTGATTCTCAAGAAAAATTGGTTTGTAGTTCTCCCAAAACCCCTCCTCCTAGGGAGGATATCATGATACATGATAAGGATAACATTGAAAATACTAATATTGTATCCTTAGAAGAAGATGAAGAGACAACATTAGCCTCTCACTCACTACAGGATGCTAATATTATTCAACCTCAACTCATCTCTTACCCACTATCACGCAAACCATCAATCAATTCCAACACTGTCACCAAAAATTCTTTCCAAACAACTTTAACCTTGGTACATCCTAAACTGATAGATATCTTATTAAATATGTATCAAGAAGAAACTGTGTTTCCTTATCCACATAAATAAAATTAGTTTCCACTCCTTGTCATGTAATAGTTGAAGGATCATAACATACTCACTATTGCAAAGAGTAGCATATCATCCTTCATTTTGGCTCATCCTTTCTCTTGCACTAAGTCGGGGCAAGGGGTTAGATATCCTTGTCCTCATATGTATTTTTTCCTTGTCTCTTTTGTCTAGTCATTAACCTTTTATGAACATATATGAGAAAGCTTGGGATGTGGAAAACATGCCTTAAGTTGGATCGCATGGGACATACTATCTTTTTCATGATGTAACTTATCAGAAACATATGACTTCGTATAGGGCTTTTTGCATAAGCTCTCATGTCTTCTTCTACTTTAAAGCAATTTCTCACAGTAATAGTGTTTGCAACCGCTTTAAAGTGGGGGCATACATCGACACTCACATTTCATTGTGTGATTTTATTTTTCTTGTGATTCCCTCTCTTGGAAACATTAGGTACAATGTTGCTCAAGATGAGATATTTCACTTGTCCTCTCTTGGAAAGAAGATGAGACCATTTTCACTTTTCCTCTCTTGGAAACATTAAGCATGATGTTCCCTA
The DNA here is from genome assembly GCA_007115665.2 of Sequoiadendron giganteum. NCBI lineage: Eukaryota > Viridiplantae > Streptophyta > Pinopsida > Cupressales > Cupressaceae > Sequoiadendron > Sequoiadendron giganteum. Next base: position 79,390,566 of record CM021100.1, on the reverse strand, counting down.
AGATGAGACCTTGCACAAACTAAGTAAAATCCCTTTGAACATTCCTTACACTATTTTACATTTACAAATTTGATTATATGGCCACCTTACATAGCACTAATTGCACGCCTGTGGATCCATTCTATTTGTTCATGAGCTCCAAGCATATGAAGTTTTTCTTGTCTCATGAAGCTCAAAATCCAAATCATTTCTCTTTTTGTGGTGCCTTATTAAAGTTATCAACAGGTATAAATTTGGTATGGTTGAGCAGGAAGCCCATTCTGAGGCATGAATTTCCCTATAGCCACTTGTGTGTGTGTGAGTGCATACCAACCATGAGTGTATGTTTTCACCTTTTTGGACTTCTCACCCGACGGACAATCAAGAGTTCCGTAGCCTCAGAGTGAGTATTAATTTTTAGACAAAAAAACTAGATCTGATCGACAACGTGTTGGACAAATGGTCAAAGCTTGATCACATTTTTACTTTTGTTCTTCTCTTCCTTCTAGTTCTTGTCATTGCATGATCATGTATCTTGTTTTTCTACAAATCATTCACCCTTTGGCATGACCTCTTGCACTTATGTTGGTTTGACTTAGCATCTTGGATCTTGGGGGCTTGCACTACCTCCTTTTATCTTTGTCATCCTTTGCCATTCGAATTATTACAATTGGACCACCCTCTTTTGAATGTCTACTTTAGTGTGAGTTTGAAGCAAGTTCATCCTCTCACTAAAGTGGGGGCTAAATGTAACATAGAAAAATGTATCCTTTGACACTTTCACACTCATTTGGGTCTTTCTTGTGGATTTTAGCTTATTTTTTCCTCGATTTAATGTGTATTTAATGTTGTAATGTGGCCAACACATTCAACTTAGGTCTTGAATCCTTGTAAATCAATAAAAACCTTGTGATGTCTTGAAAAGGTGTTGTGAAGTCTTGTAACACACTCTCACACTTTTCTAGGATCTTCTTAATATATTTCACCTAAATAACCTCTTTTTATTACTTGTAACCAAGCCTTATTTCAAAGTGTTGTAAGTAGGTGTAACCAACTCTCACTTTTCTAGGCTTGTCATCAATAATTACACCTTTCTTATGGTTTAATTTGCCCCCTTTTACACTTATAGGCCTTACTTAAGTGTCTTTTTGAGAATAAACCTGATAAACATGATTTAATATTATTTAATCCCCAACACCCACATAAAATGGCTAAGTGGTACCAAGTCGCCACTTGGGGTGACTTAGTCCCATTTGGCTCAAAAATAAAAAATATTTCAAAATTATGGCAGGTTTTTATTCTCTAGAGCTTGAAGTTGGCCTGTGATGAGGTATTTTTGGGAATTAGCGCATAATTATGTATAAATATGTGGTTTTCCACTCATTTTGAGGTCTTCTTATTCTATTTTCTTCTATCTCCTTCTTCTCTTGCTCCTCTTCATTCATCATTCTTCTCAAGCAAGCTAGGGTTTTGGCATTCTAAGTCATCAAGAAGCATTCAAGGGAAGATTCTTCATCCATTGTTGTAGACATTCAAGATCAATCATCATGAAAAGTTTCTAATTCCTTCATTTCATGTTCATGCTTCATTATCTTATCTCTTCATTTGGTTTAATTACATAAAAGGAGTTTGACCAAGGAATACTCCCATGACCTAAAATTAAACATTTTTCTCTTCTCTCCTTGTGTGTTTGCATATTTAGGTACCTTGAACAGTTGGAAAACATTGAAGAATAGGTTGCAAGCTTGTTGAAGACATCTCCTTGTCGAAAGAGTCAAAAAATACACAAAAATTCACTTATAGTGCTGAAAAGCAGAGTTTCAAAATCAAATACGTGGATGAGAAGAAAGTACAAATTGAGAGCTTTTGTTTCCACTTTCAGGTTTTTAGAAAAGTCAAAGTGGACTAAGTCACCATTTGTGGCGAAATAGTCCCACTACACATGTTTTTCAGAGATTTTTGTAGATTCAAATACCCATTTGGCTGAAACGGGCTTCAAAGTTTTGATGATTTGGGACTAAGTCACCCAGAATGGTGTAAATGTCCTAGTAGGTCAAAATTCCAGAATCAGTAGCATTTCTAGTCTACAACACATTTCTAGGTGCACACCTTCTATTTCATAGCTTTCTGTTTAGTTGGGTTTTCATTTCTAGGTCATTTAGTATATGTTTGCATATCACATTGCATTTTTCTTTCCAAGTTTACACTTGGTGGTGAACCCCTTCTATCTATTTTCATCCCCTAGAACTCTCCCTTTGATAGATTTCAATCTCCTTTGCATTGAACCTTCACGGGCTTGTTCTTGAATGAATTGTAGATATTTGTCTCTCCTTTTAGGTGCAAAACCCTAGAGGTACAAGAGGTGGAAAAAATCTACGGTTCATCATTGATTTCAATAGGAAGTCTACTACTTAATGTTGTCATTGATGTCAACTATGGGATGAAGATATTGAGGATATTGAGGAAATTTGAAAAGAGGAAAATGGGTTGATGCAGGATGTGCATGTATAGTTGAGACCTTGTTTAGACACTTAAAAATGTTCTGAATGATATACACACTTGAATCCTATATATTAGCATCACTTCATCCTAAAATCCATCTTCTTTTTGCTTGTTTAATTAAATATGCCTAATTATTTAACTAAATGCCTCATTTTTACCTATTAATCTAATTGACCTAATTGGGTTAATTCAACCCCTCTCATAGTGACATTTCATCCGGTTTAATTAAATAATGCAAATTATTTAATTCTAACCCTAAGTCCTCTTATTTAATTAAATAAGCTAAACTATTTAATTAAATATCATCTATGCATCCCCTTTTAATTAAATAAATCAATAATTTAATGAATATCCTCAAATTCCTCATCTCGCACATTCAAATTTAGTTTTAATTAACTAAAGTGTTGATTTCCCTCTCATCCAGTTGCATACAGATTATTCTAAAGGAATATTCTCCTATTTTCCTCCAAAAAAAAGGTGATGATTATTCCAAAATAACTTTGAAACAAATTTGAAAGTTGTTGCAAAGTGTGTTTGTTTGCAAGATTGTGAGCCCTTGATCTTTTCTTGATCCATGTGATCTTTGATTCTCATCCATTGATGGGAATCCTTGATCCATGTTTCATCCTCCTTTCATTTGCGACCATTGATAGATCAAACCAATCTCATCCATTGCTTTTTAATTTTATCTCCATTAAATCAATTATTTAATGAATATCATATGATTCCCCTAATTTGCACAATTGAAACTTTGTTTTAATTATCAAATTACTAATTAAATCTAATTCTCCCACTTACAAGTGAATATTCCTTTGCACATTCCTCCAAAAGGAATATTCCCATGGAATATTCTTTCCCATTTGCATAATTTAATTTAGTTTTAATTAAATAAATATCTAATTTTTCTCACCCATGAGAATATTCTTTGAGAATATTATATTTCTTCACTCATTTCAAAAAAGGAATATTCCTCCTTACAAAAAACTTTCAACAAGACTTATTGTGCAAGTTTTGAAAGTGTGTTTGTTTGGAATAATATGAACCCTTGATTCTCCTCTTGATCCATGTGATCATTGATTCTCGTCCATTGATGAGAATCCATGATCCATGTTTCATCTTTCCTCTACTTTTGACCATTGATTAACCTTTTCAATTTGAACCCTTCATTTCTCATTTGTCCTCCTATAAATAGGTCACTATTTGGAGAAAAATGGATCCATCTTTTAAGAGAAAAACTATGCTATTAAAATCACTTTTACTTGTACTCATATTTAGCACTTATTGAGCATACTTTTAGCTTAACTTACTTGCATCTTTAGCTTAAAGCATCCATTAATGGGTTCCATGATAACATAGGTGCATACTTTTAACATATTTTGTAATTAGGGTTTTAATTTTTTGAAGCTTGCATAAATTTAGAGTAGATTTGTATACACCCATATTGATTATCTTAGCACTCATCATGTTAATTTATCATTTAAATCATGTTGTATCAAACATTTTTCATTGGTTTCATTGATTCTCTTCAATAGAATTGATTGAAACAAGCTCGTTATCCAAGGGATTGGGAAAGGGTCACCATTCCACATCAATGCAACACCACTCCCCCAATAGGATAAGTTTCAAACAATTAGAATATGTGTTTTTGAAGTTTTCATGACTTAATATGTTAGTTTTAATGGATTCTAAGTTTATTTTATATTGGATGATCTTATTGAGACTGATATATAGTGGATTAAATAGGCATCAAATTCATATAAATCAAGTGTAGGTAACCTATACTATGTCATTAGTCACATTTTGGTGCTGGAAGGAGGGCTTGAACTAATCAATCTCACAAATTTATCTTTAGTTTTTTATTTTCCTTGTGTTTGCAGATACAACGACGCTTTTGGAGGCTAATGGGTTTTCTAGATTTGGGCAGTAAAATTTCAAGTGAAGAAGCATATTACCATTTGAATATAATTGTAACAAGTGTTTTTCAACACTTATGGGGCAATTATAACCCATTTATGATGCTTTAATTTTATTTTTTAATACCAAAGTAGATTTCTTTTTGGGCTTTAAAATGAACATGGTTAAAACTAAACCCTCACATAATTATTCTTACATTTGTTTAAAATTGAACAACACAACTTCCACACTTCAAATTGGTTCTTAAAACAAACTAAATTTTCTATGATGGATTACAATGAACATGTTTTTTACTTGATTAAGTATGATTGTTGAGCATATCCAATCCCCTTGTGCTTCGTGAAATCTTGGGTGAAGAGAAACATGCAAGTATACCTTTTCTTCTTGGAAGAACTTATCCTCTACCCTTGCACCTATTAGTAATCTTGGGTGAAAAAAATAATTTTATGCTTCAAACATGTGTTACCAAGTTAGAGTTCCTACCTCCCAACATGTGAGAGGGAACGACCCAAGCAATGCTTTCATTTCAATTAGCTATATAAATAATCAGTTGTGACTAAATTCATTAACTAGTTGGTTGTGGTTGTCCCATACCAACAAATGTCTCCCTCAGTATCCTTGTGATTTGTTAAAACCTTTAGATATTTCTAAGGGCTAGGAGGCCTCTTAATTGAGTGAATCGTTCCATGTATGGCACTAGTTTATCTCGAATATGGTCATCAAAATCCTTTTTTATAGTGGCTAAACAAGTCCAATTATGAAACATATTTTAAGGTAGTTCATTGGAGTAGCACCACTTCAAGAAGTTACTTACCATGTTCAGTTTTCATTTAAGGCAATAAATAAAATGGGGAAGGGACTCCTTTTTTTGGCGTGTCAAGATGTTACATTTCCTTTACATAGCCTATTCTTCCATTTCACCTTCATGAATTAGTCATCTCTTTCGATTATGGTAAGTCTAATTAGAAATATGTACCCACTCTATCTAGGATTGTAAATGCTTGTGAGTTAGTTTTGCTAGATGTTGTGGTTGTGTTGCTGATATGTAGTTGTCATTGATGTCAAAACTATTAGTATTAATGTTTCTTAAGGCTTTATATGTCGAGGATATTGAGAAAATTGTAATAAATATATCTTCTAGCAGCCAGTGAAGTTGTGAAGGTCAGAATGGTGAAATGTTATGTACATTGATATTTAGATGTTGCATGCTAATGGGTTTATTGCTGAACCTATCTAGTATGTTGTTTGGAAGTCTTAGTGGTGTGCATCAATATTTTTGCAACTAAAGTGTTATGGTGTTCCTAAAATAATTCTGGTACTATAGCAGTTGTTCTTGGAAGAGGAAGATGGAATTCTAGTAGTTCCATTTATTGTGTATGTTCCTATGATGTTCATGAATGATTCTAGATCATGTTCTATCTTTGTTGTATGTTCGTGTTATTTGGTGTGATCACAATTGAAGATTTTTCCAATGCATGTTCGGGTTTTCATGTTCTCGGCTGACACGATGATAGTAGTGTGTTCTGCATACTTATGGATTAATCTCTTTTTGTTTGGTGTATTCGAGGATGTTGGTTTGGGTCCTATCTTTGTTGTAACCAACTTGTGTTGGTGCACATAAAGATTTATTCATGTATTGAGGCTGAAAATTGTAATTCATCTATTATTTGTGGTTGACAGAGTTGTTGATGTAAATCCATATAGCAGATGTATAAGAAAGGTTGTTTTGTGGTATGAAAAGAAGTGAGCAGTGCAACTAGAGTGTGTATGTACAAAACACATGTGTGAATAAAGATAAATCATTCAAGATCATAGCAGAGTATGAAAGAAGATTGAGCAGAGTGTATGTGCCTAATCGAAACTGTCATCAAGCTTTTCTAGAAGCTATTTAATTAGTTCATCCAACTTAAATGGTTTTAATCTAATTGTATTTTCTTTGAGCAGTGAGCTCTAGGTAGTGTGTCTTAATGCAAGTGCATTCCTTATTCATTTTTCATTATACTTTTAATAGGGTATAATTGTGGATTAACCTTCACCGTGGTTTTCTCCCTTAATAGGGATTCCACACAAAAATATTATTGTTATGTGTTTTTGATGTGTTGTGTACATTTTTCTTTCACTATTAATCATCAGATTTGGAATTAAAGGTTAATAGTTTGATTAAAGTTATAAAATCTGTGACAACTGATTCACCCCCCTCTCAGTTGTATCTTCTTCTTTTGCCAACAATTGGTATCAGAGCTACTTCCTCTGAAGGTGAAGCTTAATAGCTTGAGGTGATCCGTGATGGTATCTTACAAGAAGGATAGTTTGAGATTCGATGGTACAAACTACACCATGTGGAAAGTTAGAATGAAATGTCATTTGAATTGCATTGGCGAACCCTTTTGGAAGATTACAAAAGATACATATACTATTCCTAAGAATGGTCCCTCTACTATTGATGAGATAAAAGAAGTTGAAATTAATACAAGAGCTATTGAAGCATTGGTGAGTGTCTTGACAGATTCTCAAATTTCAAATGTGATGGGTTTGAAGACTGCACATGAGATTTGGACAAAGCTAGAGTTATTGTATGAAGGATATCCACTTGTAAAAATTGCTAAGCTACAAAGTCTAAAAGGAAAATAGGAGGACATGAAGATGAGCGAAGATGAGAACATCTACTCTTTCTCTCAAAAAATAAATGAACTAGTGATGAGCATCAGATGTGTCGGTGGTGTCTTGCATGATGAATAAATTGTTGCTAAGATACTAAGATTTGTTCCTCCTTCCTACAAATTGAGATCTCATGCTATTGATGAACTTAGGTCAGTAACTAGAATAACAAAGGACATGCTAATTGGAAAACTTGTAGCCTTTGAGTTGAGAAAATTTTGTGAATCTACTCCTAAAGTAGATTCTGCATTTAAAGCCACTGTATCCGGGAAAAATAAATATGATACAGGAGAAAGTTCCAAGAAGACATTTAAGTATGAAGATGAGATGAAAAATATTGAAGAGGAAGAAAGAGAGATAGAAGAGTTGGAAGCACTAATTATGAGAAGAGAATCCAGAGGCCATGGTAAGTACAAAGGAAAGCTACCTATTAAATGTTTTACGTGCAACAAAATAGGTCATTTTGCATCAAGGTGTCCTAAAATAAATTCTAAGTACAAGCCCTAAGACACTAGATTTCATAGGAAATGCTATTATGCTGAAAAAGGTGTTACTGATAATGAATCCGATAAAGAAACTGGAAATGAAGACGGATTGGTATTTATTGCTATCAAAGAGAATAGTCAAGTGTCCACTGAATCTAGTAGTAATGTGAATGTTGAGAAAGCTCTTGCAGCCAAAATCGAAGGAAAGGATGAATGTGTGATTTATAGCGGATGTTCACATCACATGACTGGTGAAAAAATAAATTTCTTAGCTTAGAGAATTAAGATGGCGACATTTTAAGATTTGGAGACAACACTTCTAGTGTGATTCATGGAAGAGGCACTATTTCTTTTGGTGGTAAGCATAATACTGATAATGTTCTTTATAAAGAAGGCTTAAAGCATAATTTTTTGAGTGTTAAATAGATGGTAGACAAGGGATACAATCTTCAATTCAAGGATGGTAAGTGCAGGATACTAGGAAACACAGGCAAAGTAATTGTCTTAGGTACAAAGATAAAAGGTAATATCTTTTAGTTGAGTACTACTAGTGAAAGTTGCTTGATTTCTCAAATTGATGTAAGTTAGTTATGGTATAGGCGGTTGTGTCATGTGAAATTTGATAATATTGTAAAGATAAGTTATTCTCAAGCGGTCAAAGATATTCCTAAGATAGTGAAGCCTACTAACACTATGTGCAAGGAATGTCAGATGGGAAAGCAAACTAGAAATTATTTTTGGAGTAAATAGTACAACTCTAATGGAAGATTGGAATTGGTACATACTGATCTATGTGGTCCCTCTAGAATCAAAAGTCTACAAGGTGAAAGGTACTTTATGTTTCTTATTGATGATTATTCAAGAATGATATGGGTTGCCTTCCTAAAAGAAAAACATGAAGCATTAGATAAGTTCAAAAGTTTCAAATTTATGGTAGAGAATGAGACAAGTCTGAAGGTTAAATCTTTGAGATCAGATAGAGCTGGAGAATTCACTTCTAGAGAATTCAATAATTTATGTGAAGAGCATGGAATTCAAAGATAGTTATTTTCTCCCTAGACCCCTCAATAGAATAGAGTTGTTGAAAGAAAGACAATAACAGTTCTAGACACTACTAGAACCATGATGTTGGAAGAAAATGTTGCTCATTTCTACTGGAGAGAAGCAGTTTGCACTGTTGTGTACACTATCAACTAGGTAAATATAAATAGTAATTCTAGTAAGACTCCTTTTGAGCTATGGTTTGGTTATAAGCCTACTGTGAAGTATTTCAAAAAAAATGCTACATCAAGAGAGATGATGATATAGGAAAGTTTGATGCTAGAAGTGATGAAGGAATCTTCCTAGGTTACTCTATTAAGAGTAGATATTACCGATGTTTTAATAAAAGGTTGAATAAAATGTTTGAAAGTGCTAATGTCAAATTTGATGAAGATATTGATAGACCATCCAGATGTAATGGATATGATTCAGATGATAATCATGAAAATTCTAATAATGGATAGAATATTTAGACACGTAATCAATTGCAAATTGTTCTGGTGAACCAAGGAAATCAAGAAGCGAAAAGAAATGAAAATGTTGAAGGAAGAGCAGAACAAGAAGAAGTCAAAGAAGATACTAAAACTCCAAAGTATGTAAAGAAAAATCATTCTGATAGTCAGATCATTGGTGATAAGAGTAAAGGTGTACAAACTAGAAGGAGAATTCTAGAAGAATATTGTTTGATTTCTAAAGCTGAGCCTAACAATATCAATTAAGCATGCAAGGATGAATATTGGATGGAAGCCATGAAAGAAGAACTAATGCAGATATAGAAAAATAAGACATGTGAACTTGTTCCTAGACCTAGAGACAATAATGTGATTGGAACCAAATGAGTGTTTCAGAATAAACTTAATGACCAAGGTGAAGTAGTTAGAAATAAATAAAGATTGGTTTGCAAAGGGTATTCACAAATGGAAGGTATTGATTTTGATGAAACTTTTGCGCCTGTTGCTAAAATAGAAGTTGTGAGATTATTTCTTGCTTATGCTACTTTCAATAATTACAAAGTTTATTAGATGGATGTAAAGTCAACATTTCTGAATGGAGAACTAGAAGAAGAAGTTTATGTTGAATAACCAAATGGATTTCAACTGACTGATGAAAAGGATATGGTTTGTTGATTGAAGAAAGCTTTGTATGGACTTAAGCAAGCTCCTAGAGCTTGGTATGCTAGATTGGATAAATATTTATTGAAGCTTGGATTCAGTAAAGGTACTGCTAACAACAATTTGTATTTCAAGTAGGATGAGAACAAATAATTGATCATTGAAGTCTTTGTTGATGATATTATCTTTGAAGGAGATGATGATTTATGTATGAAGTATGCTGATGAAATGAAAAGTGAATTTGAAATGTCAATGATAGGAGAGCTAAAATTCTTTTTGGGATTGCAAATCACTCAGTTAGAAGATGGGATCTTTATATCTTAGTCCAAATATGTAAAAGATTTACTAAAAAAAATTGGCATGGAAGAAGCAAAGCCTGTTGGTACACCTATGGTGACCAGATGTAAACTCACACAAAATGATGAATCTCCTAAAGAAAATCAATGAAGGTATAGATCGATGATTGGTGGGTTGCTCTACTTGACTCAAAAAAGGCCAGATATAATGAATGTTGTGTGCATGGTTTCTAGATTTCAAGCAGATCCAAGGGAATCACATGTAACTGCTGTAAAAAGGATTTTTCAGATACTGAAAGGAATAGTTGATTTTGGATTATGGTATCCAAAAGATGATGATCTTATTTTGAATGCTTATACTGATGCGGATTGGGCAGGTGATGTCAATGACATAAAAATTGCAAGTGGTGGTGTGTTCTTCCTAGGGAAGAAGCTGGTGTCTTGGTTAAGAAAAAAGTAGAGCTCAATTTCCGTATCTACTGCCAAAGCATAATACATTGTTGTTGCTAACAACTATACTCAATTAATGTGGATGAGGCAGATCCTAAGTGATGTCAAGATTGAGTATGAAGAGCCTATTACAATATTCTATCACATTTCAAGCACCATAAACATTTCCAAGAATCTAGTGATGCATTCGAAGACAAAGCATATCTCCATCAAGTATCACTTCTTGAAAGAAAAAGTGAATGACAGAGAATTCAAACTAGAATATGATCCTACTAAAGAGTAATTTGCAGATATTTTCACTAAGTCGTTTCCTAAGGATACTTTTGAGTACCTCAGAGGCAAGTTAGGGGTGATTTCCCCTCCTAATCAGAGTTGATGATGCAATTTTTTGCATCAGTCCATGAATTCATTGCTATATCTTCTTCCAGATTGATGTTTAACTACTACTTAGGGGGAGTAGTCAGATGTTTAAAAAATATGTGGTTCAGAGCATGTGAACCTTTGCCATTGATGTCAAAGGGGGAGAGAAGTGTAATGTGAAAAAAAAGTGCAATAGGAGAGAAGTGTAATGTGAAGATCCTTTGTGGAAAAAAGGGGGAGAAGTGCAATTAGAGCCAAGGGAGAAGATGGAAGAGTTAGTTTGGGTTGATGGTATTATTTTTAGATCATGTGTTGCCATCAATGCCAAAGGGGGAGATTGTTGGATGTTGTGGATGTGTTTCTGATATGTGGTTGTCATTGATATCAACACTATTATTATTAATGTTTCTCAAGGCTATATATGTTGAGGAGATTGAGAAAATTGTAATAAATATATCTTTTGGTAGACAGTGAAGCTGTGAAGGTCAGAATGGTGAAATGTTATGTATGTTGATATTTAGGTGTTGCGTGCTAATGGGTTTATTTCTGAAACTATCTAGTATGTTGTCCAAAAGTCTCAGTGGTACGCATCAAGATTTGTGCAAGTAAAGTGTTCTTGTGTTCCTATAGTCATTCTGGTACTATAGCAGTTGTTCTTGGAAGAGGAAGTTGGAATTCTGGTAATTCCAGTTGTTGTGTATGTTCCTATGATGTTTGTGGATGATTCTAGATCATTTTATATCTCTGTTGTATGTCCACACTATTTGGTGTCATCACAATAAAAAAAATTCTGATGCATGTTCGAGTTTTCATGTTCTTGGTTGACATGATGGTAGTAGCATGTTTCGCATCCTTATGGATTAATTTCTTTTTTTTTTGTGTATTCGAGGATGTTGGTTTGGGTCCTATCTTTTTTGTAACCGACTTGTGTTGGTGCGCATAAATATTTATTCATGTATTGAGGTCGACAGTTGTAATTCATCTATTATTTGTGGCCGACAGAGTTGTTGATGTAAATCCATGTAACAGATATATAAGAAAGGTTGTTTGTGGTATGAAAAGAAGTGAGTAGTGCAAGTAGAGCGTGTAGTGTGTGTGTGGTGTGTGTTCGGTGTGTATGTGGGAAACACATGTGCGGATAAAGATAAATCATTCAAGAGTAGAGAAGAGTATGAAAGAAGATTGAGCAGAGTGTATATGCCTAACCAGAACCATCATCAAGCTTTTGTAGAAGATATTTTCTCAGTTCATCCCACTCAGATGGTTTTAATCTGATTGTATTTTCTTTGAGCAGTGAGCTCTACGTAGTTTTCTTGAATGCAATTGCATTCCTTATTCATTTTTTATTATATTTTTAATAGCGTATAATTATGGATTAACCTCCACCATGGTTTTATCCCTCAAAAGGGTTTCCACACAAAAATATTGGTGTTATGTGTTTCTAGTGTTGTGTACTTTTTTCTTTCACTGTTAATCAACAGATCTGAAATTAAAGGTTAATAGTTTGATTAAAGCTATAAAATTTGTGACAACTGATTCACCCGCCCTCTAAGTTATATCTTCTTGTTTTGCCAACAAGTTTAACACTTGCTTGGTTCCAAAACAATTATAAAAAAATATCAACAAATCTTTTTGAAATTTCAAACCCTTTGGTCTATGTATGGATACCCTTTGACAAAACCTTAATATTGATGCTTTTCCTAAGGATTTATTCTTAGAGACTTCTAAATATTCGGGTTTACATCTTAATCTATACTTCCCAAACTTAACCTAGGGAACTATGGCTTTAACCTCATGATTTTCACATAATGGAATTTGTGAAATGAATGATGTTGTTGTCATAGAAATTTAGGTAGAAACTTAAGCAAAACCTTTTATGTGCTAAAAATAACTTCATTAATCCAAGATTAAATCAAAGGAACACCCCACATTGATGTATGTTCAAACTATGTCTCCCTAAAACAAGAAAATTTAGACAAGGAAAAAATTGCAAACATAGAGTCCAAAATCATTGAGTTCTATTGTCCAAATAATTGAGTTCCATTATCCAAAATCATTGATTTTCACTTTACCAAAATTGTTTGAGTCCTATTTTACCAAAATCATTTAGTTCTTCGAGTATTATCACTTTAGAGGTATATCATTTTTCTCACTACCTTGGTCTTTCAAAACAAAACTTCAGTCTAGGTTAACAATTTGGATCAAACATTTTATCCACCCTTCATCATATTTCACATCTCACTTCACCAAATTTTGCAAACTTTTTGACATACCAACACTTTGGACTTAAACATCTATCAACCCAAACCCTAACTTAGCTACTTTGTATGTTAAATGAATCCTTTTCCATGCACTTGGTTAAATTAGTTATCATATTTTAACTCGCTCATCTTGAAGGTCACAAGTCTACCCTAAAGATTCACAAGTTCATAAACATCCTTTATCCAAACATAAAACAATCAAACTTAAGTCAAAAGTGTTATCCCAAAAATTTTACAAAGATCACTTCACATATCATTCATCTTTTCATCTCCCATTAACATAATTTCCCAAAAATGACTTAGAGTGTCCCTCTTACCTAGATTTGAGTCAACTAGAGAGTTTAAACATTACAAATCACAACAGAACTCTCCCATAGGTGACCCAAAATTTATGATAACAATAAGATCACAACACAAGATAATCATAGAAAAAACCAAAGTTGCATTCACCTCAAGTGATCCCAATCCTCAAGAATTTGATCCAAGGAGTCATTCTACCCCCCTCACAACAACCTTATGGCCCATTGGGACCATATGAGGTAGATGATTTCACAAAAAACCCATTTGAGCTTACTAAAGAAGAAATCCTTGAGCATAAACAAGAACATCAATTCTTACAAAAAGTTGTTTCAATTCCCCCATCTTTTGCCACACAAACCTTGGCACAAGGCTTGAATCCATCTACGATTCAACCAACTCTATCCCTTATGCTAATTCAAGCCTTAACATCTAATCTTACAACTAGGCTAGTGAACCATAAATTTTGAGTGGGAAAGGGGGGTTCCCAAATGACTTCTAGGATTTTTTACCTAGGATGAAGGGGATCTATTTCCACACCTGAAACATGGGGTTTCATTCAATATTAGGGGTTTCATTCAATATTAGGGGTTGAATTTGATTGATATATGTATATATGAAGGCCCTAAATGCGATAGATTGTAACTAAAAATAAACTAACTATTGAATACAAGATAATTAAATCTACATTGTTCGAAAACACATGATGATATATAGAAAGGATGGAATAAAGACTATACAAGACAAGATAACAAAACATATAAGACAAGTGCACCTGGAAACTGGCAAAGGCTGAAGTGGGAATTGCAAAAGCCTCTAAAATTTTAGAAAATCTTCTTTTTAGGCCAACTAGGACACTTACGCCAAGTTGGGTGACTTAGTCCTTGTTCTAGCAAACTATTTTGGGCTCCATCCCAACCAACTGGGTATCAAAATATTCAAAAATCCCTAATAGAATCATGTAGAGGGACTATGTTTCCACTATTTGTGACTTAGTCCATTCCCGCTTTTCTGAGAATCGGAAAGTGGGAACAAAAGCTTATAGTCTGCAATTTTCTTTTTCACCAAAATTTAGGTCCAAATCTATAAAATCACCTGCAAAACAAAATATATTTTGGTTTCTAATGTGTCATTTTCATTGGTCAAACCCCTAGTTGGTATTTAAACTTTGAAAGAGATAACAAATCTACATAAACCCTAGCCCTAAGTGTGTCTAAAGCTAGGAAATATGAAGTATGATGCAACTCTATTCTAACGTGTAAGAATAAGATGCATAAATGATGCTAGGACAATGCAAGACTCAGTATAAGAGACCTAGATAACATTAGAAATGAATCTTAGTGACATGCAAACCTTCCTTAGGCTAAAGATTGAGAGAAAATGGAAGATTGAACCACTTTGAAAACAAGTATTTAGATTGATTTGATAGCTAGTTGCACCTCCTCAACCTAGATTTCTCCATGATTCTCCATAGACATCCATGATCAATCCTTTGCAATGTGAGATCTTGAATGAGAAGTGAGCTTGAAGACCAGAAAAAACCCTAGTTTGTTGCCCTAAGCTTCAACTTTGTTGTAGAAAGAGTAATGAATCTTCTTGTGGAAGATGTTCAACACTTGATTCTTGAGATTTCCTATGAAAAATGACTAAAATATCCTCAAAAATGACCTAAAAACATGTATTTATAAGCAACAATACCTAATTTTCAGTTATTTTGACCTAAGAGGTCGACACCCATCAGGAATTTTTATCAAGTTAGAGATTTTCTCACTGAAAAATGCAAATAACCCTAGAAGGAAATAAGTCACCACCTTGGGTGATTTAGTCCCACAAGGGGTTTTTGAGGTGGGATTTGTGATATTTGAGTGATTTTGATGTTGTTTTTTAGGAATTTTATGCTTTCTTAGGTGAAACATGCCTCAAAGTCAAAGATAACGAGTCTTAGGGGCCTATAAACGTTGTTTTAAGAAAGTGATTGATGCAAGGGTGTCTAAAATAGGACAAAATTAGGCATAAAATTGTCCTTATCTTCAAAGGTATACAATTTTTGGTGACACATTTAGCTCACACTTTAGCCCCCATATGACTCTATGTGCATATGTAAGCTAAATGACTGTAAAAAACATACTTTATTTTCATAAAAGGATACTCATTCAAAGGTGGGAGAATGAAGCCCCAATGTAGTTTCCTAAAAAACCATAATGTTAGGAACCACATCCTACAACAAAAACTAGTTAATAGTCCAAAAATCCTCTTATCTAATTCCTAGAAATCAGATTCGAGGGTAGATGTATGCCCCCTTTGATTCCGCTCGCTTTACGAAGATGGAATCAAGGTAGTAATCTAGCCAGATCAAATAAGGACATGCATATTGGATGGAATTTTCAAGTACCATGCCACATAATTATAGGTGATTGATGATGTAGGGTGTGGAAACACAATTTTTGACGCAACAAACAACATCAAAAACAGAGTTCACTAGCATCGGTTATATGGTTTTGAATGAAAATAACTCTAACATGTCTAAGATAGTAAAAGTACAAATGTGCTTACATGAGAATGAGAATGAGTAAAAGGAATAAAAATGAGGTAATTTTTCACTTACTTGTTCATTTTACCTTAAATTTGTAGTTTGAGAGTGACAAGAGAGGAGTGAAAGATTCCTAGCAAAAGAGGTTTCATTGCTGCAAGACTGGACGAACTACGGGACCATGTGGCACACGAAGAGCGTTATCATGAGGTGAGCCAATTCAACTACCTTCATTTTGTTATTTTTCAATTTTTGAATGATTTATATGCATATCTAGGTTAATTTAGGATCTTGGAATTTCTTTTTTGCAATTTGTACCTTTTTTCACAAAGTGTCCCTTTTGTTGACAAAGTGTCCCTTTTGTTCGCAAAGTGTCCACATTTTTTAAAAGTGTCCCATTTCTTTGTGAAGTGTCCCAAAAAGGTTCTAAAGTGTTTAGGGACTTAGAGAAAGCACACTAGAACAACATTATTACACTTTCATGATGAAGTAGAGTAAAATTCATCATGATGATCATATAGTACGTCCTTTCTACTACAATTGAGTCATGCAGTAGTTTGGATAGATTCAAAGGCCACCCAGGGCATGATCCTCTTTCAAGAGGTCAGTGCAGAGTGCCTAGAGACTAGGTGATATGATACAACTCACTTTGGATGATTTTGTTAAGAGCGACTCTAATTTCTTTGATCATGATCAACCTCAAGTCTCTGATGCAGATGACGTTGATACCATATGGAAGTATGAGGAGTGGTGGATAGTATCATGACCAACTCCTATGTTTCTAATTAACGATCCTGTTGGAGATGCATGACCATTGCTAGATGAGGGAGATGAGAGAGAGGATAGACCTAGGGAGACACTCTACAGGGTTGCAGACATATTTACCGACTTTATTGATTAGGAGTATGATGAGGGTGTAGATCCAAACTATGATGGATAGGAGGGGGAGGAGGATGAGGAGGAGGACCAAGAGGAGAATGAGGATGATGATCCACCCTTGAGTGAGAGTGATGAGGCAACATCTAAGGATCGGTATGAGTGGGAAGAGACCATTCCCATTCATATGACTAGATCCCGAGCAATGGTACGGCATGTGCAAGATCATCATGGAAAAAATAGGCCCTTAAGTGGCGATGAAAATTCAAAAAATCAGAGCTAGGAAACTTGACGTAAAAAATTGAATAATTTATCTATATTATTTCAAAAATATGTAAGAATAGAATCTGTAGAAAATTGAGTGTAGTTTCTAAACTACTAGGTTTATTTTAAAAAACTATATATCTATTTGGTGAATTTTGAAATTTAAATGTAGTAGTACTTCAATTTTAGGGAAAAAATAAGAAGTAGGTGTCTGTTTGACCACCCTAACCACAATAAAATGATAATATTTTTTTATAAGATTTTAAATATAAGTAGAGGACTCATGTCTCGATGTGATGCATATTGTTTTGTAATTTTTTTCCAATTAAATAATTAATTATGATTTTTTTATTACAACTTTTTAAAAATATAAAAAATCATATGTCTGACCACGTTAAATTGGTCAAAACTTCATGAAATTCATTTTTTTTTTTAATCCTATAGAATGTGAAGCATATAATGTGACACATGTTTCGGATTCAAGAAATGTGATACCATTTGAAATCTATAATCAACCTATCAATCAGAACTTTAGTCGTAATTCAAATAGAGAATGAATAATAATTATTTATTAAATTCAAAGTAAAGAATAATTTATATTGGTGGAAAGCTGAGAATCTCCTTTAAAAACTGTTTTCATTTTATCAATTTTGGGGAAAAAAAAATTTGTCAGCCACATGGGCCATCATATCACTTACATATCGCTACTTTTTGGCCCATCATGATCCTACACATACCTGGTAGCAACAAGCACTAGTACTAACAGTCAAGGAGAGGATAGCATAGAATCCATGCCTCCTACATAGGATGAGGTTGATATTACTCATCCTATGAAAGATATAGGTGATGATATTTAATTTTGATGCATGTACCTTATGATTTTGTGTACTACTTTATGCATACATTAATATCATAATGTGTATTGATTAGGTATTGTTTCTATCTTGCAAGGCCCATGGAGGATTGGTGGGATCTCTAACATCAGGTAGCTATGGAGATAGTGTCAATGTCTATCGACGAGGAGGAGATGGACTCAGATTATGTGCATGTAGAAGTTGATAAATCCAACTTCACAGACCTCGAAGATCACTTGCATGCAAATAACCTGTCACAAAAGAAGCCATTGGAGGAAAAAAAGCAAGGGTGCTCTGAAAACTCAAAATGTATTAATCAGAGAGTGTATAAAATACAAAGAGATCAATCCTTAAGAAAAGAGATCATGCAACCCTAAAAGAAACCCTAATAGGAGGAAATTTAATAATTAATATAATTATTACATGTCACAAAATGCAAACTAAAGTGAAATCTTAAGAGAGGAATAAAGGTAACTTAATTAACACAATTAAGTTAAAACCTTTACTCTAACACCCCCCCTTAAGATGAGCAACAGTGTAACTGCAAAAAAGTGCAAGAAAGAAAAGGTAACTATAATACATGAAAGTAAACATGGGTCCCGACAACTAGGCCTGATCAGGTACCCAAATACAACCAAATCTCTGTAAAGTGGAGAAATAGAGAAAACCTCATGGGAAAAACTCTACTCCAAAAAGAGATGCTAAAACCCATGAAGAACATCACTGAAGCAGAAGTTGCAAACAACTATGAAAAAATGACTGCTATGATGCTAAAGAACCTCCTCTAAAGATAGGATGATTAGGATCAAGAAGACAACAATCTGCATGAGTGCCCTAAATGACACTACTCGAATTAGATGGAAAACAAAGGCAAACACCTGGAACAAAGATACAAATGGCACAAGTACCAATAGTCTGAAAAACACTGATCAATTGAGAATGGAAGATTCCTTCCAGGGCGAAACTAAGGAAGCATTAGCAGGAACAGTATAACACCCCCCCATAATGTTGAACTGGGAGAGCCTGATAGATCCATTGAAATGTTGTGTAACACCCTATAGTGCATGAGGGAGAAAAAACAACATCTGAAAGTGCACAAGAAAGAACTTGCAACTGAAAAAGTGGTGTGCAAACCAAAACACACATGCATGAGGCTGGAATCATATGGATCCACTGTCATCGCGGAGGGACACTCACCAGACAAAGGTGTGATGGAAAAAATAAAGGCACTACACAACCCCCCATGGCACTTTGTAATACTGTGCAAGTACAGAATGTGGCACAACCTTATGTGCAAAATCCCCAAAATACATGTACAATAGTGTGGCACTTTATCTCAGTGAATTTACATAGAAGATTGCTTACAAATGATGCTCAAAATACCCTCAAAGGACAAAAAACTAGAAATACATGAAGAATAGCCAAAAATGAAGCATCCCATGCAAATGAGAAGTTCCCAAGAGCTAATATGTCTAGGTAGTCCACCAGAGTGTGAAAACACAGAAAACTGAATAAAAAATACATGAAGGGAAATATGGAAATATTGCATGGATGGAAATGAAGAGCTCTGAAATATGGTTCCAACGTTGCTGAGATCATGAAAAATGGAGAAACTGTTCAAAAGTTACGAGCTCGGGACTTGAAATAGCTCCTTTGACTTCAACTAGATGTAGAATTCACGAACAGATAAATGAAGTAATTAGACCCACACCACTGGAAATTTGATAGAACCGGCTTCCGATGATATCTCATTTGCCAAAAACCGATATCGTATGCCCAAGTTATAGCCTCTGGACGAAAACAACTCCAAAGGGGAAAGAAACCAGTGGTGGATTAAATTTGAAGGTCATATAACCATCGCAGCAAAAATCTAGGCCTACATTTGATGGCTAAATGGCCGTCCCCGCACATGCACAAGTGGGCTTATTACAATAAAAAAATTTTATAAAATACAAATAATTTTTTGTTTTAAAAAAATTAATAGAAAAAAACTTTGGTTTTTAAAAAAAAAAAAATCATAAAAAAAATGGGCAGCTTGGGCAATTCTGTTGCCGGCGGTCAGACCGTCAGATGGCTATAAGGCCGCCGCCGGTTGACGTAGCGACAGGTTGTACGGGGCCCGCAGGCTTGTGTACACAGGTACATGCGGGTACCCTATACCAAGGCCTGAGCAAGCCTTTAAAAGCCTTTTTTTGTTTTGATTTTTTTTTAAAATCAAAAAAAATTTACAAAAATAAATTCTGACAAAATAAATTCAGAAATTAATTTTTTTCTCCGATCCGCGTGCAGACGACCGTACAAGTAAAATTTTTTGCCTCTCAAATCAACTTTGTCCAAACTGGACAAATGAACAGTCGATTTAGGGGTTTTGGACCGTTGCGGACTCAATGGCGGGGTCCGTTTGGACTCAAAATGCTTTGAAACTACAGGTGATTCCCTAGATAAAAGAAGCAAACCCCAAACGCTTGAAGCTCCAAAAACTTCAGAAGATGAATAGGAAGCAGTAGGTCTAGAGCTCTGATACCATGTAGAAGTTGAGAAATCCAACTTCACAGATCTCGAAGATCACCAACATGTAGATAACTTGTCACAGAAGAAGACATTGGAGACAAAAAAGCAAGGGTGCTTTAAAAACTCAAAATGTATTAATCAGAGAGTGTATAAAATACAAAGAGATCAATCCTTAAGAAAGGAGATCATGCAACACTAAAAGAAACCCTAATAGGAGGACATTTAATAATTAATATAATTATTAAATGTCACAAAATGCAAACTAAAGTGAAATATTAAAAGAGGAATAAAGGTAACTTAATTAATACAATTAAGTTAAAACATTTCCTCTAACAGTGCCCCCACCTATTGTGGAGCAAGATCCAGAGTAACTGAGACCATTCGCGAGACTATAGATAGTGTATGAGAGCTTGAGGAGACAATTCCACTGAGTTAGGACCACATCACAACCACAAACATCATGGACTCCAATTTTTTTTGAGAGATTAGAGAGAGAGGTGACACAGCTATAGACAAAGAGGGATCACATAGCAGGAGAGCATCAGGTAGCTCTTTCACAGATAGAGGGGTTATATTTTGCAATCAGATTCAGTAGATCATGATCACGATCACAATCATGCATGAATGTCTCTAAATTTACGACTACTAATGCAACATGAGTACCAGATCCTAAGGGATCTAGTATTCACAATCCTCAATGAGATTGTATACTTTGATGACATGTATATAAAACTTTTGATATATATATAAGCATTTTGAAGTTATATGTTTTGTTTTAATGTATGAATATTAAATGGCAATGTGATTAATTAAATAGAATTTGTAAGATTACTTAATTAATGTCTACATGATTTAACAAAGTTGATTTGGTCTAGTTAAAACATGTTAGAGTATCTTTAAGATACAACATGAGGATTAAGTATGTTATGCACTTATAATTTTAAAGAAACATAACACATAAGAGAGAATTTTGAATAGTATGAAACCTAAAGCAATTATAGAATGAATTAAATAATCACTTTAGTGTTCAAGACATATGCATAACTATTTGTCAAGAACGAAGCAATGGGAAAGCATAGAGGACATGATCCAATAGCTCAAAGAACATTGCATTATAATTCATACCACTCAAAGGGGCTAGACATAATACCAATGTAGATGTGCAACATTAATAGGGTCTTTAAGAGGAGTTCCATATTTCTCTATTAATGTGTAAGTGCCAGATCCATAATTTGTATTGACTATATAGTATCCTAACCAATTAGGATTGAATTTTCATTTTACAACATAATTGACAATAGTGTTCCATTGATTTTCATATAAAAATAAATCACCCTTGTTAAATGTTCAAGGAATGACACTAGTATCATGTTTGCATTGTAATTATTTGGTGTAAGCCTGAACATGCTCAAGAGCGTTAATGTGTTGTTCATCAAGAATTTCAAGTTGGTGTAATCGTTGTTGCGTATAGGTGTCATTATAGATAAGGCCTTAGAGAGAAATCTGTAATATGGCAATTTCTAACTCTAAAGGTATGATAGCCTCAGTACCATAGACAAGGTTGAAAGGTGTATTTTTTGTAGAAGAGAAAACACTTGTTTGATAGGCCCATAACGTATTTGAAATTTCATATGACAATCCTTCTAGTTTAGGTTAATAGTTTTCTTGAGGATTTGTTCAAGGATTTTAATAGTGCTTTTGGATTGGCCATTATATTGTGGGTAGTAAGGTGTTGAAAAGCAATGTTGAATATGAAAGGTCTCCAAGAACTTCTTCACATCATTATTTTAAATGGTGTTCCATTGTCTGAAACTAATGTTGAAGGGAGTCCAAAGCGAGCGATGATGTGTTCCAATAAGAAATGGCATATCATATAAGCAGTTGTAGATTGGAGAGGAGTATATTTCACCCATTTGGTGAAATAAGCATTGGTCGTAATGATAAAACGTATGTCCAATAGAAGAGGGTGGTGAAAATTTTCCAATTAGATCCAATCCCCACATAGAGAATGACCAAATAGGGATTTGAGAAAAGAGCTTAGAAGAAGGAGCATGAATCAAATTGCTATATTCTTGGAATTTGTGACATCGCTTAACATATGGATAACAATGTTTTTCCATATTTTTCCAGTAGTAACCCATGTGAAGGAGTTTTTGTACTAAGGGTTTTCCTCCAAAATGACCTCCACAAGTACTAGAATGGGCCTGTTCAAGGTGATATGAGTTTTAGAATCCTTGAGACATTGTAGGAGAATTCCATCAAGGGATCTTCTATATAACATATCAGCAAGGATTATGTACTTGGTTGCTATCTTTTCTAGACGAATGCGAGTGTTTCTGGTTGTAGGCTTGGGAATGGTACCATCTTTTAAATAGTTATATATTGTGTCATACTATTCACATGAGTTACCTGAGAATGTTGGGAGGACATCACTAGTTTTATCACTGATGGAGAGTTTATTGATTGGGTGGATGGTAAACATGACATTTTTAGAAGGATCAAAAGGAGATATGAGAGAATCCGCACTAGCCATTGCACCCGCATGCCGATTATCTTTTCAGGGGATGTTATCAATGGTGAACAATTCAAATCGTTCTAAAAAAATCATTACAAGATCCTTATATTGCAATAATTTATCATGTTTAGTTTGATAGAGATGATTGATTTTTTTTATTACTAATTGTGAATCGCCATAGATCTTAATATCTTTGATGCCCATGACTAAAGCAGTGTGTAAGCCAACAATTAATGCTTCATACTCAGCTATGTTATTTGTACATAGGAAATTTAAGCAATATGACAAAGGATTAGGCTTGTCTAAAGGTGGAATTAATATAACTCCAGCACTAGAGCCTGTTTGACACTTGGATCCATCAAAGTAAAACACCCATGTAGGAATCTCTATGGTCAACACACTATCATTAGGAAAAGAATCATTGGTAGGTAATACTAAAGGCGAAGGAGAATCATCTAAGTGGTTAGTTAAGGCTTTCCATTTGATTTAGCAAGACATCCTAATAGATCTATTTTGATTGGAAAGATATTTTAGAGGGTCAAATTTTGTCATGAATTTTATTTCTGCATTTAGTAAATAATGTTGCAACTTAATAGTAGCGAATACAAGATACAAGAATTGTTTTTTGATGGCTGTGTAGTAGGTTTTATAATCTATGAGTTCAACTGATGTAATGAATATGATGTTCTTGACAATTGTCATCTTGTTCAACCAACAATGCAACAAGAGCGTGGGCAGAAACGACAATATAAAGTCCATGAATGGTTTGTTTGGTATAGCGGGTTGTAAAACAGGTGGAGTTGTAAGGTAATCTTTCAAAATCTCGAAGACCTATTTACAATTGTCATTCCAATCAATATTCACATCCTTTTTGAGGAAGTGTGTGAAAGGTAATGATCGATCAACTAAGGAGGTGATAAAATGATGGATGGCTTGAATCCTTCCTTGTAATGTGCGTAATTGGGTGATGTTGAGAGGAGGTGGCGTGTTAATTATAATATCAATTTTCTTTATTTCCACCTCAATGCCTCTGTGAGATATGATAAACCCTAAAATTTTACCACTATGTACTCTAAAGGCACACTTTTTAAAATTTAAGCGCATGTTATACTTACGCATTCGCTCAAATATTTGTCGAAGAACATTCACATTATCTTGTCGGGTTAAGGATTTAGATAGAATTCCATCAACATAATCTTCCAATATTTTATGTATATAATCATGAAATATTAATTTCATTGCTCGTTGATAAGTAGCGCCTACATTCTTTAATCCAAAAGGCATCATAATGCAACAAAAGGTTCCCCAAGTGGACGTGAATGTTGTTTTGTATTGATCTTGTGGGTTGATGAAGATTTGATTATATCTAGAAAATCCATCCATAAAGGACAACAAAGCATGTCCAAAATTTGAATCCATGATCATGTCAGTATTAGGAAAAGGAAAATCGTCTTTTAAAGAGGATTTTTTCAAGTCACAAAAATCCATACATATCCTAACATGACTATCAAGTTTAGCAATAGTGACAATGTTTGATATCCAAGGAGAATAATTAATAGGTCAAATGAAACCTCTGTCAAGGATTTTTTCATGTTCTCCTTTAACATGCAAGGCTATTTTAGGGTTCATTTTTCGTATCTTTTTTTGAACGGGCCTAGAATTTTCAACAAGGACAATGTTATGGGTGACTATCTTTGGATCTATTCCTGGCATATCGAAATATTTCCAAGAAAAAAGTTCAAGAAAGGTGTGAAGCAAGGTTGCAAGATCCTTTTGTTCTTCATTGTCAAGGAACTTCCCAAGTTTAATGAATTTGTCTTTATCATCGATTTCCATTGGTATACCAATGGTATCTCCTAAGGGGAGTGCATTTGACTTAGGAAATTTTGGATCATAGGGTTCCATGCTTGTGGGAGTTTCATTAATGTCAATAACATTGAGGTTAGAACTTATCATAGCACAAGAGGAATTTCTCTTGGAGATAGAAGTCTTATCCGAAGCTCTTAACAGATGTTTCAAAGTTTCATCATCATTAACATAGTCGAATGGTGGGGAGTCCATATCAAGGATTTTAGGATGTTTGAGTGTGAGATTGATTCTTGGTCCACATGTGATGGTGTTGATGTTGAAGGATGGTCGTTGATTTTCTTTTGTAGGTATAGAAAAGGAAAACCGTAGACCAGTCTTAGTCTCCTACATATTAGGTTCAATGGGAGCTCGAATGCCTTGTTCATGTTTTCCACATACTTTACCATTGTACCCCAATTGTTTCACAAGATCATAACCTTGTCCATAAATTCTTTCCATTTCCTATGGGTTGGGTGGTTGTTGGTAATCTATCTCATCAAAAAAATTTGTATACATTGTGTTTTCTTCCAAAGGAGATGAGGTAGATGGGTGGGAAGGTTTTTCTTCATTTTGGGTAAAGAGGATTGTTGGTTGTTCTTTTTTTTTTATCCTCTTTTCATGTGATTATATACTCGCCCATAAATGAAGGTGTGAATTCTAATGATGCCCAATCATCACCGAGTAAGTTACACTTTGATTTTCCCTCTTCTTGATTGTTCCCAAGAGATGCTATGTTGGAGATGGGAATTAATGTGTTGAGAGGACTTCTTGTTCCTTTTTCAAGTTGCATGCAAATTTAAGGCTTAGGGTCTATGTCAATTTGATAAACTTTTTTATTATAGACATATTTCATTCTGCGATGAAGGGTCGAGGGTACTATATGCATCTCCTAGATTCATGATCTTCCTAAGAGGAGATTATAGGAAAGGTCATAGGGAATCACATGAATAGGAGTTTGCAGTGTAACCATTCTGGTGATAATAGGTAAAGTAATGACACCAATCGGTTGATTTGTAACATTATCAAATCCTCTAATGGATAAGGAATCAGATTTTATTTTTGATTTATCCACATGTAATCTATCAAGAAGCTTCGCACTGCACACATTAAGGGCATAACAATTGTCAATGAGGGTTTGTTTGATGCCTATCCGATCATATTGGGCTATTATCATAAAGGCTTCATTTTACTTTCTTAGTTCTATAGGAGGGAGCTCATGTTGATAGAAGGTAATGTCAACATTAATTGTATTCATTGCTTGTATGAGAGTTTCCACATCATTGACATTCATTCCATGAGGGACCACTTGTTGTTGCAATGTTGTTTGAAGCATAAAATGATAGTTGGGGGGATTCTAAAGAAGATCCCAAAGGGATATTTTGGTGGGAGTGTTCTTAAGTTGTTCAATGAGATCTTACTCCCTCAATTGTGAATTTAAATGAGGGGCCATAGTTAAGATGGGATTGGGTAATGGTAATGGTGCTGAAATGACTTGTTGGGGGTTTGGGTTATTTCTAGTGTAATGAATATGAGCAACATCATCATGCTTAGGTGGGTAAAGGGTAAACTCAGGTTTGGATGGAGTTTGAGGTTTATGGGAAAGTGGCTAGAGAACAAGTTGAGGTTGAATTACATTGACATCTTTTGTTTGAGGATGCTCCTAGAAAACCTTAGTGGATGATTGAAGTGAGATGAATTCCCGAAGAGCTTCATCTAACATACCCATATCATCACAACTAAAAGGTTTGGGAGATAGGTTATCAGTGGTTGGTTTGGGTGTGTCATCACAAACCTTAGTGGATGAACTTAGTGAAAGGAAACCTTGTATGGCTTCATTTAACTTATCCAAGTCATCACTACCAAAAGGTTTAGATGATATGGTTTTCCTACAATGAAGAAGTGTGTGTATTGTTTCATGTGATGTTTCTAAGGTTTTGTTGCGATGTTCTAATGAATTTTCTTTAAGTGAACTAGGAACTAATGATGAAAATGAAACTTGCAAAAGATCTAATCCTATTCATAAATGTCATTAAAGTAAAGGATGGTTTATGCTAATTATAACCGTATAACATAAAGTAACTGTAAACAAAGAATGAACTATAAGAAACAAAAAAAATTAGAAAATGGCAAGTCAATGCAGAAATTACTGATGCAAACTAAGCATTGGGATTAAGTCACCCAAGGTGGCGAGTTAGTCCCAGTAGGGGTATTTTGGAGTTTTTTCTAAATTTTTTTGATGAAAAATGATGTGTTTTGGACTATAGAGTGCAAATCTAAAGTGTATATTTAGAATTTCTCTGTCATGCAAACATAAAAAATGCAACAGGCAATGCAAGATTAATAGAAAAAATTCCTAGGATGCAAATGTAGGCTAGATTAGAAGGAAGATGTTTCTAAATGTAGGTTCGCCAAATATGAACCACAAATTTTGAGTGGGAAAGGGGGGGTTCCCCAATGGCTTCTAGGGTTTTCACTTAGGAGGAAGAGATCTCTTTCCACACCTAAAACTTGGGGTTTCATTCAATATTAGGGGTTGAATGTGACTGATATATGTCTATATGAAGGCCCTAAATGTGATAGATTGTAACTGAAAATAAACTAACTATTGAATACAAGCTAATGAAATCTACACTTTTTGAAAATACATGATGATTTATAAAAAGGATGGAATAAAGACTATACAATTCAAGCTAACATAACATATAAGACAAGTGCACCTCAAAACTAACAAGCGCTAGAGTGGGAATTGCAGAAGCCTCTAAAATTTTGGAAAATCTACTTTTTAGGCCAATTGGGACACTTATGCCAACCTAGGTGACTATCCCAATTATGGAAAACTATTCTGAGCTTCATTCCACCCAACTGGGTATCCAAATCTTCAAAATACCTAACATAATCATGCATTTGTGACTTGGTCCATTCCTTCTTTTTCGAGACTCAAAAATTTGGAACAAAAGCTTATAGTCTGCAATCTAATTTTTCACCAAAATGTGGGTCCAGATCTATAAAATCACCTACAAAATAGAATATATTCTGGTTTCTAATGTGGGGTTTTCCTTGGTAAAACCCCTAGCTGGTATTTGAACTTTGAAAGAGATAAAAATATGCATAAACCCTAGCCCTAAGTGTGTCTAAGACTAGGAAATCTAAAGTATGAGGCAGCCCTATTCTAATGTGTAAGAATAAGATGCATAAATTAAGCTAATACAATGCAAGACTCAATCTAAGAGACCTAGATCACATTAGAAATGAATCTTAGTGACATGGAAACCTTCCTTAGACTGAAGATTGAGAGAAAATGGAAGATGGAACCACTTTGAAAACACGTCTTTAGATTTATTTGATAGCTAGTTGCACCTCCTCAACCTAGATTTCTCTATGATTCTCCATAGAGATCCATGATCAATCCTTTGCAATGTGATATTTTGAGTGAAAAGTGAGCTTGAAGACCTAAAAAAACCTTAGTTTTTTGCCCTAAGCTTCAACTTTGTTGTAGAAAGAGTAATGAATCTTCTTGTGGAAGATGTTCAACACTTGATTCTTAATTTTTATTATGAAAAATGACTATAAAATCTTCAAAAATGACCTAAAAATATGTATTTATAAGTAAGAATACCTAATTGTCAGTTATTTTGACCTAATAGGCTGACACCCATCAAGAATTTTATTAAGATGAAAATTTTCCCGCTCAAAAATGCAAATAACCCTAAAAGGGACTAAGTCGCCACCTTGGGTGACTCAGTCCCACTTGGGTTTTTGAGGTGGGATTTATGATATTTGAGTGATTTTGATGTTTTTTGTAAGGAATTATATGATTTCTTAGGTGAAATAGTCCTCAAAGTCAAAGATAATGAGTCGTAGGGGTGTATAAATGTTTTTTTAGGAAAGTGACTGATGCAAGGGTGCCTAACATAGGACCAAATTAGGCACAAAATTGTCCTTTTCTTCAAAGGTATACAATGTTTTGCGACATAGCTAGGAACCAACCTTGGTCTCACTTCATGTCTAGGAACAAACATCCCTATGGGTATTCACAACATGAACATTCCATTAACAACCAGCCTTCCCCAAAACACAACTTGGACACCATTATTTAGCAAAACACTTACATTCCATGATGCCACAACAACCTCAACATTTCAAGCGCAACCATCTTCATCCATCACCACAAATACCCCAATTGTGCCTAACATCACCCAAGGTAATGTGAACCAAGTGCCTCAAATAGGACAATAAGGGCAAGTTAACACCCTCATGCAAGATAAATCCTTAATAATTTATTCCAATAACCCCATCGACACATTGAAACAAGTGGTTACCCAAGCTACTCTAGTCAATCCACCATCCACATCAAACCTAGCTATAATTGGCCCAAATCAAAACAACACCTTGGTTACGAATCCCATCAACCAAGGTAATACCTTGATCTCACTTAAAACACAACAAGGGAACCCTCAACACATAGGTCAAGATAACCCTTTCAATCAATTGAATCAAGGTCCTAATGTTTCATTGGTATCACAATAACAAATGGAACCATCATCATCTTTACCACTGGTCCCCCAAATCATGCAAAATCAAATGGGACCTCAAACTTACATTCCTCCATCCCAATCCACCATTTTACAAGGAATGTTAAATAAAGGCCACCCCCAACCTCTTTTTATCAACCCACAATCCACTCAAACCATGAATACCGAAAACCCATCACAAATATCCCAACAACAAAATGCTTATACTTTGCATGCACATGCTCTAGCTTTACAACAAGCACAACAAGCTTATCAACAAGTGTTGCAAGAACAACAAGCCTGTCAACAAGCATTGCAATAAAAAAAACTCACACTCTAGCTTTTCAACAAGCACAAGATTCCTACCATCAAGCAGTACAACAACAAGCTCAAGTGCAAGCCTTAGTCACACATCAATAAAAACAATCTCAACAACAAGATACCCAACAAGAATCCCTAGTATCACAAAAACAATAGTAAGCCCAACAAAAAGAAGCTAAAAAAAAAGCCTTAGTCGCACAACAACAACAAGAAGATAAAAAAAAAAGCCTTAGTCACAGAACAACAATACGAAGACCAACATCAAGCCCTAGTGGCCCAATAACAACAACAAGCACACCAAGCAGCCTTAGCAAAAAAAAAAGTAGCCCTAGTAGCCCAACAACAACAACAAGCCCAAGATCAAGCTCAAAATTATGCCCAACAACAACAATTGCTCATACAATAACAACAATAGGGTTTGTACTATAACCCTCAGAAAAAAAATCACTAATGTGAACACATTAGGAACATATATGCCTCCACCACCATCACCTTCATAATATCCTACACCACCATACACATCATACAATTCCCCATCATATCAAAATGCCATGTACAATCCATCCACTATCCCACAATACAAAACATATCTTCCTCCACCAAATCCATAAGATGATGTAGCATCACCACTTAAGGTGTTAACACAAGAAATGCAGGATATACGGTTGGGAAAAATAAAAATTTCCCATAGACAACAAAAACTATTTCCATATCCATTTGATAGGAACATCGCAATGGTACCTTTCCCTCCAAGTTTTGAGGTCCCTAAATTTTTCAAATACAAAGGGAGAGGCAATCCTGTGGACCATGTCAAAGAGTTTAATGTCATGTGTATGGAGGTTGCCTACAATGAATCCTATTTGATGCCCCTCTATCCACAAAGTTTGATAGGCCTAGCCATCGATTGGTTCTCTCAATTTCCTCTAGGTATCAAAACTTTCCAAAACCAATAAATTTATAGATCACTTCTTATTTAATCTTGACGTAGATGTAAGCTTGGAAGATTTATACACTCTCAAGCAGAACAAAGAAGAATCCTTCACAAATTTCTTACAACAATGGAGGCAAAGATCTAGTAGGAGCAAGTGGTCCATTCTCAACAAGCAACAAGTGGGTATTACCATAGAAAATGTTGATCTAGACCTATCCTTCTACTTGAAGATGTAATGTATCACCACTTATGATGAGCTTGTCCCTAAGGCCCTCAAAATTGAGAGAGCTCTAATCTCGTAGGGGAACACACAAGTGTATAAAGACAACCA
Source organism: Sequoiadendron giganteum (assembly GCA_007115665.2). NCBI lineage: Eukaryota > Viridiplantae > Streptophyta > Pinopsida > Cupressales > Cupressaceae > Sequoiadendron > Sequoiadendron giganteum. The sequence goes on along the minus strand of CM021100.1, from coordinate 79,359,719 downwards.
CCCATACACTAGTTATAATGACAAGCACCACTTTTGGGACAAGAAAAAAAATGTTACTAGTGATGGTGTTGTTGATGCAAAGGTGGTCTTAACTACTCCTAGACAAGAAAATAGCCAATTCATAAACACTCAATATGCACCCCAAAGAACAAACAGTGTGCCTAAATGATAATTCACTCCCTTAGGAACCTATGGAGGATGTGCTAAAGTATTTGATATAGTTTAACATTATCCCACTCCCTTATTTCTCGAACTATCAAGAGCCACAACTCAATCTTCATAGCTATTGTTACCTAATTTTTCTTTCAACTCAATCAAGTAGAGCTAGAATAACATTTGTAGGTAAAGATGAAAGGTATACATTTATTTCTTCTATGTATTCTTTAAGAGAAAGAGATGCTATTAAATTAACAATAGATTCATGCAAGTTTTTACAAGAAAGAAGAGTCATACAAATATGAATATTAGAATTATTTTTTTATTCATGATTTCAAAAGTACAATGTCTCACACAAGCCATAGGAATAACCGATCCAATGCACTATGAAAGAAAACTATACATTAGAAAATGAAAGCATATGAAAGAAAAGGGATCTATCATTGCTTGAATGATGAACCCCCACAATTGAACAAGTTCATCTTTAGCTCCTTTATCCCATAAGTTGCCTTTCTACTCCATAAATATCTACAAGAGGTGGAAAAAAGTTGTGTTAGAGCTTAGGATGCATAGTATATACATATACAACATCATCAAGTGCATAATTTGTCTTCAAAATGCATTAAACCAATTTACAGTCATTATATGTTTAAGAAAGAAAAGAAGAGACATCGTCATTGTTCCATAAGAATCTGAAAATTTGTTGTTTTATCTAACATATTCATTCACTATGCAGGTACAAGTAATTTTCATTGTTGATTACTTCATTCAATATCACAAATATCACAACATGTGGGTTAAAATATGCCCCCACAAGGGTTGAGCCCAACATGTTGTCCTTTCATGATGACATATCATTAAGAAAGTAGATTTTTCTTTCTTACAATCCCATTAATAAGGTATTCATCATTTATAACACAGAGTTATTGGAGCTCACTATCATAGATCACCAATACATACTAATCAGGATTGCAAGAAGGAGATGATATCTAATGTCAGAACAAGCAAACCAATGTCATCAAACAAAAGAAATCAGATATTTGAAATAGTCATATGCATGTAAAAGATCAATAAATAGAAGCTATGCATATATAAGGAAGATCACAGTAAGAATGAAGGTAGTATCAAAGAGTATAGTGAAGCTAACCAAGATATTACAATCATAACAACAATAACATCTATTTTCATAAAAGTTTCACAATCAAAGCTTATGATTGATAGTAAAAAATAAAAGACACTATTGTTAAAAAAGGGAACAAACACAGTCAAAAGGATAATAATAGTGACATTAATGATTTTCATTCATGAAGGCACATCCATGTTTCCTCATATATCTCAGTGGGAAAGTATCTATTTCAATCCATAGGCACCAATATACGAGATTAGAGTAGTCCCCAACATGACAAGGTCAATAAAATAGTAATGAAATGGAGTGTTGAAACAATGAATTTTTTTTATGAAATAGTACTATGTATGTCATGTTCCATTAAGTACATAAAATGAGTAATAGTAATGATAAAACAATGGTCACAAAGAATGTTTGACCTCCAAGATAAAACAGTGATTATTGTTTATGTAGATACCGAAAATTGGTCTAGGCCTGCGAACACCACTTTCAACATAATTTTCTATTATCAATGGTCATGATTAAATAATGTTTATTATTTAATAACCCTTTCCAACACATATTTCCTCTATTAATTAAATACCCTTTTTACTTAATTCATTAATTCATTATTAACCTTTATTCAACTTGATTAATTAAATAAATCATATTTGTTTAATTATGTCCCTAACTAATTAATTCTTCCGTCTTAATTAGATATGTATTATTTAATTAAACCCCCTCTATCTATCAATTAAATAATTTATTATTTAATTACACCCCCCTTTTTATCATATTTCAACTATAATTAAATATCTTTATTTAATTATTCATTTAACCCCCTTTATCTAAAATTAAATATTTATTATTTAGTTATTCATTTAATCCTTTTCAAAAGTCAATTAAATAAATTATCTTTATTTATTTAATTAAAGTCTCTTATTTTTGAATGTTGAATTAAATTAATATTTAATTAATATTTAATTATTTATGTCACATTCCTCTATCATTCAGTTATCTAAGTCATTCACTCACCTTCTGGCTCGAGATCTATTTTTAGTTCTCCAGTTATCTCTGAATTCAACACCTATTTATATCGACGAGAGGACTCTCTGTCACAACTAGTCAGTTAACTAGTTCCAACTCATATGCATGATATGTCTATTAATTAAATATCTTTATTTAATTAATTAACTCCTGTTTGCATTCAAATGCATTATTCTTCAACTTCTAACTTTGGCTTTTGCATACAAAGTCTATTTCTTCTATTTTTGGAGATTAAGATCCTGAACTCGTGTTCTAACTCACGTTCTAACTTAGTCTCTATCTTTAGTCTTTCCTGAACTTGTGTTCTGACTCGCATTCTAACTCACGTTCTATCTAAGATAGAACTCATATCGCATGGCATTTATCAATCCCATCTGTCGATCTCTCTTTCAATTTGAGCCGATCGTTCGAAAGCCCAAAATCTATAAAATGGCCTGTCATAATCATTATTGCTCTCTCCTGAAATCACATACTTTTGAGAAGACAGATTCAACTTCGATATTTTGCTTAGACACTCAACAAAACTATACTTGCATTCAAACACATAAATCTGAGGGCAAGAATACTAAAAAGGCAAAATGGAGAAGAACAATCAAGATAATTCAAAGGGATGAAAGCATATTCAGTGAGATCATTTTGGTTTTATTAGTTTAGTTTATTTCATCGTTCTTTGTTGTTAGATTTTAGATTAGGATTTAGCTTTGTTTATCTAGTCATGCTTACAGAAAAATCTATGTTACATTTGGTGAACCTGACGTGAACACGCTTCAAAATCCGCACATATTTTTGTCTTTCCATTTTTTCATTTTCTGTTCTTTTTTGTAGGTTTTTTGTAGGGCGCACCGCATCTGTTCTGCAAAATGACACATCTGCATCCATGAACCGAATTTGTGAAAAATAGTGATGCATCTGTCATAAAAGGCCGCATCTGTAAAGTCACAAACCACATCCACCTGTCAAGAAATTCACGAACCTCATCCGCTTGTCAACAATCGAACTGCATCTGTGGCTCCAAAAGCTGCATCTGACTGGTAAAACTTTTTTCACTTTTTAATCGATTTTCGTGCATCCATACTTTCATTTTTTTGCTTTTTGAGTAGTTTTGGATTTTCGCTAATGTTTGTGTCAGTTGTGTTAAGGAGGAATAACATAGTGTTTGCAGGATGAAGCATAGAAGACATTTAAAAATCTAAGACAATTTTCTGCAGGACGAAAGCTAAAGAAGAATGAACTACTGATGAATTTGCATGTAGGACCTAATGCCTTTGTGTTAAATTCATCTATTTAAGCAAGCTTTTGTTTGGTAGATAGATAATCATCGTGTGGGATTAAAATGAATTTTTTGTTTGATAGATAGAAAATTGTCATTTGGATTAAAAAAGAACCACTATCTTCTTTGTTTGGTGCTTTGCATGTATTTGTAACCCTTACAATTCAGTACACCAAAGTATCCTCTCCCCTTGTGTAATCATGCGATCCTGGGTGTAAGAGAAATGGTTGCTGACTGTAGAACTTGGGCCTGTCTTGGTGGGAAAAAGTACTCACCCCAAGACGACTCAGACTGGTAGCACGCTAAAGCCAAGCGACGTCCAGCCGGTATAGAAAAGTGGATTCTTGGGGAAAGCCCAAGAATCACGTGCACTATTCTAATGAGATGGAAAAAAATGGACTCTTGTCGACATTGGATAGTGTCCCATGAATGAAATGCCCTTATTAAACACCTTGTTGTAGAGTTACCAAAATCCTACCTACTTGTTGGCGCAGCAGGGTCGGCCCTATGAAGCCATCTTATATTCTTACGGTTTATGTGTGGAAATGAAATGTATGCCATGGGATTTTCATGGATACAGTAGCTTGGCTGCCCCGTATAAGTGAGTGTCATGGAGGGGAGCCAATGGGGTCAAGCTACTAGTCATTCATCATAAATATGCATAGCTGGAGAAATCCAAATAAGAATTCAACAAGTATTGTCCTAAAAGCCTAGGTTGTAATTGTTTTTCAAGTCTTAATAGTCCTTACCATCACAAAAAAAATTGAAAATACTTTGATTGCTATGTTTGCTCTTTACTGTATTTGTCAAAATCTTGATCAAACAAACAAAGTTAGTCAACAACTTTTGGGAAAATTTCAACTTTCGGGTAAAATTCCACTGTTAGAAAATAGAGTTGCATTTGACAGTTTAAACACCACATGTGTATTAGCGAGTCACATCTATTAGGGGAAAAGCCGCATCTGGCTGTCAAACTTTTCACTTTTCATAGTCTACATATCACGAGTCGCATGTGTCAGTTTTGAGTAGCATGTGTGCATGCAAACTGCATCTGTTAGTTTTTGAGCCACATGTGTATCAGAAAACCGCATATGTCATAGGAAAAACCTCAACTGTCAGAAATACCGCATGCACTATCAAAAAACTGCATCTGTCAAAATCTGAACCGCAACTATTAGGTGAACCACATTTTCCTGTCAATAGAAAATATCAAAAACTGCGAGCTGAGTCTAGAACATCATTGTCATAATTTGTTGTAGGTTCTTAAGATCAACCTTAGATTCAAAAATGGTAAATTTTGCTCAAAAATTTGCATCGTTAGGTGTCATATACGTCTTACTTACCATCATTAGGTATCATACACATCTTAGTTACCATCATTAGGTGTCATATACGTCTTAGTCACAATAAACATCCTAGTCATAGTCATCCTAAGTTGCATGCATATAGATACTCCCTAGGAAATTGCATATAACATACTAGATAAATTTCCTCATCATTGGAAACATTCATGTGTTGATTTGTCAAAATCATTGAACCTTGTCACTTTAGTCCCATCTAGTGGATCTTTTCAGCTCATTAGTCTAGTTTGAAAAATTCACCTTGTCACTGTCCTTGTCATACAATCAGGTTCCTTGTTCAGAAACAAGTCTTTACATGCATTTATCCCATAGGTGGTAGGTTATACCATCTTAGACTCATTTATCATCATAGTCTACTCACATCTTGCATATCATTAGTCCTATCATACGTCATCTTAGTATTCATCCTTTTAGAAACCATTTTAGCTATGTCATTTATCATCAAAAAAATCCAAAAACATAGACATAGGTCATATCAGTTTTTAGACATAGTCTGCATTACCCATTTTGAGCAACTTTTTCATGGTCGAAACAAGGTCCCAAAAGAAACACAAAGCAATGACAAACCCCAATGAATTCATCAATCTGTTCGCAAACCAACCATCAGGAAGTAAATAACCACACAAGCCTTTGCTAGAAAAACATGTCACTAGGGACACGCATGGTCAGATTTACATAGAAGACATAGACGTAGCAGTACAAGATCCAGAATTTTCATCCTTCATGGATGAATGTTTGGAAAATGATCCCCAACGTTATCTAGCTAAATTACTAGCAGAAGGTGCCAAACTACCCATAAGGTTTGATATTTGTACTTTGCAAACACAGTCAACTCAATAGTCTCTATTCCCCAAATAACTACAGCAATACCAACTGGTATGCCAACTCAAACATTGTCAATTGTAAACACAACCCCTTTCAACATAACACAAGGTTTACAATTCACTGCGGGGGCAACTTCCTCCAACCCCTTTGGCACCAACACAACTGGTAAGAGAACCAAAGTTGGCAGAAATATACCTATACCAAGTCAAATCATTCAGGCAGGAAGCATTCCTATTCCAAATCAGACATTTCAGACAGGAAGCATTCCTATACCTACTCAAACCATTCAGACAGGGAATATCCCTATACCGAATCAGAATATCTTGATAGGATATATTCCCTCGCCCAATCACAACCCATCATAGAACATGGCATATTAAACTACCTACATTGATCCAATTATCACAAACACCACGCCCTTGACGCAAGTCGATGTCCTTCAAAACAAGATGCAAAATCTTCAACAGTAGATGGACAACATGTCTATGTCCGGAAAATGAACTATCTCAGCACAAGACCTATGTCCATGTCCCTTTGACAAAGCACTTTACATAACTACTTTCCCCCCATGGATACATTATACCAATTTTTCCTAAGTATAATGGGAGAAAGAATCCTATAGAACACATTAGAGAGTTCTCAACAACATGCATGGACATAGCGTATGACCCCACATACTTGATGAGACTATTTCCATGAACCCTTGTCGAGATAGGACTAGAATGGTTCGCTAAATTACCATATGGTATATGATCTTGGGGTGAATTAGCTGAGAAGTTTATTAAACATTTCACCTTTAACATAGACAATGAGGTAACAATTGCAACCTTGTGCCACACGACATAAGAAGATGGCATAAATTTTACCACTTTCTTCCAGAGGTGGCGAACTCTAGCTAGTAGGTGTCTAGTTGAAATACTCGAAAAACAAAAGGTCACAATATTCCTTGAGAAAATCAACCCCAAATTGTGAAGTGATCTAAGGGTACACTATTGTACTTCATTCTCAGACTTGGTACAAAAGGGAATCATCCTTGAGAAAGGCCTTATAGACAAAGGAGAAATGAAAGCACCAGGCAGGAATCCAATTGTCCAACATCAGAACGCACCAAATGATAGAAACAAATTCTATTCTAGGAAAAGGAATGTTACAAATGAGGACATTGTTGATGCTAAACACGTACATATAGGACCAGTAATCACACTTAGAGGTTATAATACCAATCAAGACATGAGGAATAGTCCAGATCAACAAGCTAACTATGTCCAAAATTCACAACAACAAAGACCACAACAAAGGAGATTTCCTACACGTGAATTTACACCTTTAGGACAACCGATAGAGACTATCTTCAAAGAACTGATTAAGCATAATCTCATCAAACCTTTGGAACCAACAAAATATGATCCTGGATGGTTCAAACCTTCATGGTGGGACGATAACTTTTTTTGTGACTATCATCGAACCAAAGGGCACAACCTCCAACAATGTTGTCAACTCAAGAACATAATACAAGACTTTGTTGAAAACGAAACCATAGAGGTTGGCGGGCAGAAAAACACAAAGAACAGTGATCATAAGGTCTTCACGGACCTGTTACATGACCACACAAAAGGAAAAGCCTCCAGTTTGGAGACCCTAGAATAATCTATCGGCCAACTATAACAATACCAACTATGACTATGGTAAAGGAAAGATCGTAAACCACCTCTGAGCCACAAATGAGAATGTCAATACCTTCTCTATTAAGAAGCATCCAGAATATAATGTGAACACATGCAAAACTAAGATTACTATTCCTGGTCCTTCTTCTGAACCATCTACTCAAACTTCCAAGTTCAAGTACAACCTTCTTGATCAATTGAGTAAAACCCTCGTGCAAATATCTATCTTCGAATTGTTGACCTTATCACCTCAGCATCGATCCATTCTTGACAAAGCTCTATAGAACATGACTATTACTACAGACTTAGATGTCAATCATTTCAAAGAGATGGTGGGATATTTGGCCAATTCACATCATGCCACCTTTTCCCAATAGGATTACTCAATTGAAAAGTCAGATCATAATGACCCCTTACATCTTGAAGTCTTTGTCCATCAAAACAAAGTCTGACAAGTCTTGGTAGATAGAGGAGCAGGTTTGAACTTGTGTACCCTTAAATTGGTTAAGGCATTAGGATTCTCAGAAGACTATGTAGATACCTCTAAGAGTATAGTCATCAAGGCTTACGATGATGAGGAAAGATCATCCAAAGGAGTTGTCACACTCCCTATCCGAATTGGCCCAGCTATCATGAACACCAGCTTCCAAGTCTTGGATCTCACCCTCCAATACATCTTGTTGTTAGGTAGACCTTGGATACATGCAATGAAGGCTGCACCTTCAACATACCACCAATGTCTCAAATTCCCCTATAATGGCATAGAGATCACAATTAATGGTGATCTAGATCCTTTTCAGTATTGTACAAGCCTAAAGGAAATTCCACAACGACAAGTGCCAGTTAACCAAGAAGCTTCTTCATCCACTTTATCCCAATACGTTGACCCCTCACATCTCACTAAGTCCATTTAATTCAAACCACCATAATCCACTCCAAAACTTAAGATCCAAGACAAGGGTTGTGGCGAATACAAAATAAAGGCATCATACTGTGTTAGTGAAATGATTCCACCTAAGGAATATGGCCTACCCATGGCGGATAGAAGACAGTCAGTGGTCACATTTCATGTTCCCCCTACAATGACATTAACCAAATGGGGAGAGTTAAGTGAAGAAATTGTGGATCAAGGTGATTCTTGGTTGTATCAAGAAGAACATGAACACCCCTCCCCATCTATTCAAATAGCCAAGGACGAGTATGGAAAAGGTTTTAAAATAATGCAAAAAGAAGGATATGATGGGCACAATGGGTTAGGTCTATATCAGAATGGAAGAACAGAACCAATCACTATCTACCCATGATCAAAATATCTAGGGCTAGGGTGTCAACCACTTAGAATCGGGTTTCCTGGTACTTCGTCATCGTTTCAAGAGGAAGTGAATGATTACGCAGACATCGAGACATTTCATGAACCACTTCCCCCAGTTTATGACAAACCCCCAATTTACGACAAACCTCTAATCTATGATGAATCCCCTTACTCAAGTGATGGTGAATGGGAGTCCCTTTCATCTACTAGTACCATGAACATAGATGCCTTTTTTGGAGAATTGGACCTCAACGTGAAACCTAAACCAAAACTATCTAGTCCTCATCCTAAGAAGCACTTGTCCAAACAAGAATGGCAAGAGAACTATTATTGGGAAATCCTTGATAATGCATCTTGGGCACCTGAAAAGCCATCTTCTGATGAATCTGCCCTTACTATAGTCCCACATTAGAGTATACCTACACCTAGGAAGAAGAATAAGAAGGAGTTAGTCCAAAACTTTTGCGACCATGTCAACCACTCTATATTCACCTTGTCAGCAGATACCTTTAAAAACTATGATGATGACATGCCCCTTATATATCCTGAACTCATCGACTGGGATCAACAAGGTACACCTATCATGGATGCATTCAAGAACGACGAAGCAATTGCTGAGTTCATGGGACTTAGAGAAGGCATACCAAGAGGAGACCATAAAGTAGGTTTTACCATAGACTTGGATGATAAGGCATACTTTGGGGAGTCTATTTACACCTCTAGTCGCAAAAATGAAAATGAAAAGAAAAAAGACAATAAAAAGAAAAATGATGAGTCTCTAGGTGAAAATCGAAAGGCACCTTTGGATGAACAAAAAGTCAAAATAAAGGGCATATTCGAGGGCGAAAAACTCTTAGAGGCACCCAAGGATAGAGGTTTAAATATTCTCCCCATTGAATAGGAAAGGTCACCGATGCTAGTAGAAGAATCTGTTGAAGTCAACATAGGTATAGAAGAGAATCCTCAGAAGGTATATTTTGCAGCTTCTTTAACAGAGACAAAAACATGAGTTTAAGGACTTCTTCACAAAGAGACAAATAAATTTTGCATGGTCGTATGCTGACATGCCTGGGCTTGATCTAGACCTAATATTGCATCATTTACCACTACACCTAGGTATCAAACCAGTCAAATAGAAGTTGAGGAAAATGCATCCGCAAATTGCTCTATTAGTCAAAGTAGAACTTAAGAAAATTTTGGATGTAGGATTCATAAGGACAATAGACTATGTGGATTGGATATCAAATCTTGTATCGGTGACTAAGCCAATTGGGGGCATTCACATTTGCACTGACTTTAGAGACATCAACAAGGCATGTCCTAAGGATGACTTTCCATTGCTGAATATCGACATGATAGTAGACCTTACAGCAGGCTACCAGATGCTATCCCTCATGGATGGTTTCTCTGGATATAACCAGATTAAAATAGCACCTAAAGACCAACACAAAACAAATTTTACGTGTCCATGGGGCACATACTATTGGAATGTTATGCCGTTTGGCCTTAAGAATGCAGGAGCTACCTATCGGTGGGCCATGACTACAATTTTCCATGACTTTGTACATACTTTTATGGAAGATTATGTAGATGACATCATAGAAAAATAAAAAACAAGGGAAGATCATTTGAAAGTCTTAGACAAGATATTCCAAAGGCTGGAGAATTACAATGTTAAGCTAAATCCGAAGAAGTGTGTCTTTGGAGTCAAATCAAGGAAACTATTAGGGTATATCATCTCTCACAAAGGCATTGAAGTAGATCTAGAGAAGGTAAGAGCTATCATAGATATGCCTCCTCCAGTCAGTATTGGTCAACTCAGAACCCTACAAGGCAGATTACAGTCAATTAGACGTTTCATAGTACAACTGGCGGATAAGATACATCCATTTCAACATCTACTCAAGAAAGGAGTGCCATTTGTATGGACCCTTAAATGTCAAGAGGCCTTCTAGAAAATCAAGGACTATTTGCTTACTCCACCAGTCTTAATGCCACCTATAGAGGGAAAACCATTGATACTTTACATCTCATCCACTCAATCGACATTAGGGGCTCTTCTCGCACAACACGATGATCAAGGTCATGAGAGAGTCATCTATTATATCAGTCATGCCTTAGTGGGCTATGAATTGAATTATAGCAACATAGAACATGCTTGTCTTGTGGTAGTCTTTGCTACCCAAAAACTTCGGCACTATATGCTCAATCAACAAACAATGCTAATTGCAAAGATTGATCCACTTAAATACCTCCTAAGTAAGGCAGCTTTAATAGGCCGATTGGCTAAATGGGTCATGATACTTAGCGAGTATGATATTTAGTATGTTGAAAGGAAGGCTATAAAAGGACAGGTGATTGTAGATCAACTAGCTGATGCACCTATAAAGGCAGACCATCCATTAGTGGAAAATTTTCTAGATGAATTCCTCTTCAACATTGACATTAAAACATAATGGAAACTGTACTTTGATGGGTCACACACAAATCGTGGTTCAAGAGCTGGTATCTTATTTTTCACACCTCAAGGTGATACCATTCCCAAACCATTCAGGATTGCTTTTCCTTGTACCAACAATATAGCAGAATATGAAGCTCTAATGACAAGGTTGAAAATGGCAGTTCAATGGAAAATTAAGAGCCTACATGTTTTTGGCGACTCTCAACTTGTAATCTGACAGGTAAATGATGACTACGAGACTAAGGATGAGAAACTTGCACCATACAAGTGAATGGATGATAGTTTCAAACAATATTTCAAAGACATAACTTTTCAACAAATACCACGTATCCAGAATAGAGTTGTAGATGCAATGGAAACCATGGGTTCCTTGTTGGATATTCTGAGTAATGTGCCTAAGTTCAAGTTCTTGATTGAACAGCTTTTAGTTCCCACTTATGATGTCCCCGATACTGCGATACTGTGTACCATTTTTGGTCCTACGTCTCCTTGGTATAAAGACATATTCAATTACCTCACTGACCAAACCTTATCCCAAGACTTGTCCAATAACCAACATCAAACCTTCATCCGAAAGTCAGCCAAGTACACCATCATCGGAGAAACCCTATATAGACGCACCTTAGATAATGCCCTTATGATATGTCTCGATGCTGAAGAAGCACAAAAGAATTGCGAGCGGTACATGAGGGTATATGCAGATCTCATTCGAGTGGTCCCACTCTAGCCCACAAGATTATGAGACTAGGTTACTATTGGCCTACAATGGAGAAGGATTCATACGTCTTTGTAAAGAAATGTAGACAATGTCAAATACATGGAGACTTGATAAGAGCGCCAACGTAGGAGCTTCGTCCAATTACTTCACCATGACCCTTCGCCCAATGGGGACTCAACCTCATAGGTAAGATACACCCTCCATCATCAAATGGCCATAATTCATCATCACCGCCACTGAATACTTCACCAAATGGATTGAAGCTATTCCCATGACATACATAACTGACACACAAATATCTAAGTTTATCCTAAACTATATCATTTGTCGGTATGGTGTAACATAATCCATAATCATAGACAATGGCCGCCCATTCAAGAACCAATAAGTACACCATTTATGTGAATAATTTCACATCAAACACCATTTCTCCACTCCGTATTACCCACAAGGTAATGGCCAAGCTGAGGCATCTAATAAGACTATTGTTAGAATCCTTAAGAAGACTGGCAATGATGCTGGCCATGATTGGCACCTATAGCTTAATCCTGCCTTATGGGCTTATCGCACAAGCATTCGTACTGCCACCATCGCCACTCCATTTTCTCTCGTATTTAGGTTTGAAGCTATCTTACCTATTGAGGTTGAAATACCTTCTCTACGAGTATCCTTGAAGGGTCATGTTGACGATGAAGAGTACCATGTCTCAAGGTTACAAGAGCTAGAATTGCTGGATGAACGAAGATAGAAGGCATTAGATCATTTGCAAGCATATCGGAATTGTCTTCATCATAGTTACAATAGGAAGGTTCTCAATAGACATTTTGACATTGGTGACCTAGTATTACTGGAGAATCCTAAGAACCAAGTTGAAAGAGAGAAATTGGGTAAGTTTGAGCCTAACTGGTTGGGGCCCTATATAGTCATAGAAGCCTTTGGATCAGGAGCGTACCAACTCTCTACTCCTGAAGGCGAGCTGCTTTTGTCCCCTATCAACAATTTGCATCTAAAAAGGTTCTATGCTTAGTCTCTGAGAATTCGTGTCTTAATCTAGAAAAATACAAAAAAAATGGAAAAACAAAAAAATGGTTACCTTGATGAAAACCTGACACATAGGCGTCTTTGTAACACCAAAAAAATCAAAAAAAAAAAGTAAAGAGAAATAAATCCGTCCAAAAGTGAAAACCACTTCGATGGCGCTATGGATAAGTACCATGGTGAAAACTTGGCAAACAAGTGCCATGTGTAGTCAAGATCACTCTTCCGTCTACCATCTTTCTAATTAGACTGTTTCACCATCATTCATAATAAATGGTTGTCTTATCCATTCCTTGGAATGATTGACATCTAGCATCCATTCCTTCACATTACACACTCCATCTTCCAAATCTTATTCTCGACTGGGGGGAGAATCCTTGTTCTATGCCCTAACATCGTGTACATAACGTCACACCATCGAAAATGTCCTGAAAATTCCCAAAAAATAGTAGAAAACTTCAAAAATCCAAAAAAAATAAATCCAAAAATGTCAAAAAATCCATCATGTCAAGTCATAGTGTCAATTCAATCATGTCAAGTTGGTCATGTTAAGTCATTCATAGTCATAGTCGAACTACGTTACCTCTGTGACTTGGATGTAGGCAAGGCCATCAATCGATGTGCCCCCGAGGCATTAGGTTTGTCAGTCTAGGTTTATCATATATAACACACTTTAAATCATGACTCTTTATACATACAAAGTCATTGGTCATGTCGAACTACAAGGTCTCTGCGTGTACAATGTAAGCAAGGCTAATCAATTGATGAGCTCCCGAGACCACACTAGGTCAGTCCAATAGGGTTCATTCACAATCATTATCACACAAGTTGCATATCATAGTTTAAGGTATCATCTCATGTCATACACAGTCAACACACACACACACAATTTATCAGTCAAGGAATCCAAACAAGTCATGCATCAACAAGGAAAAACATCTTAAACTATCATTAAGTCAACATCAAACACATTGTCAAAGCGATCAACCTATGTCTTACGCAAGATATGTCTTTCTTGTCAACAAACATCATCAAGTTGTCATAGTCTCATGTGGCTTGTCACTTCAATGTCATCAGATTCCAACGTCTTATATGGCATGTGTCTTTCTGAAACCAGGCTTTGTCATGCCTTATACAGAAGTCACCAAGTCAAAACCATACTCAACGTCTTATGCGATATGTGTCATTCTCTCACATTACGCTATGTCAAACATCAAACATCAAACAATCCCACAAGATCAAGTTTTGGCGAATACATTTATTTGGCTTTATGACTTTATATCTTATTTTGTCTTATCTTTTTATCGATTTGTGCAAGATCTTGTTATTAGATTTCTCAAGGATGTCCCTTGAAGGATTTAGAGAAGCAACGATGTCTCGAGATTCTTTTTCTTTGGCTGTTGTCTGTCAACTGTATTTTTAACATTGGTTTTTGAGTCATGTTACTAGTTTCCTCAAGGATGTCCTATCAAGGATTTAGAGGAGCAATGACGTCTCATGACCTGTCTTTTATTTGTCTACTGTTTGTGGTTTGTTAAGACAAAATGACTGGGGCATCTTGTCCTTAGTCTGAGTTAAGACACTCCTTGTCTACGACTGTCTATTTTTCACAAGTGGATAACTTTGTACACTATGGTCTATCCCATATCATAGTGTGTACTATCCATCTGTTTCATGTCCCACCCAATGATGATAAGAAGCAAGTATAGCGTATTTGGCAATATATCAAAGATTATGTCTTTTTCTCAATCAATCAAACTTGATTGTTTTTTACTAACATTTTGAAATCATCCATGCTAACATTTCTTCTAGTCTGTATCTTCATCATCCTTATCTATTTTTCCCTATTCTTTTGTCCTTCATATTCTAGTTTTCTCATCCATTTCGAGAGCACACTCATGTTCTTCAAACCCACCTATCCTCTCGAGGGGGCATACCACTACCTCCTCATCATTCTCCCTTTCACTGGGGCATACCCTAACCTGTTTCATGCTAGGGCACAATCGAGGCATATTTTCTTTGACACAACGTCGTACCAACATTGTATCAAAGAGGGGCAAACTGTAGATACCGAAAATTGGTTTAGGCCCGCGAACACCACTTTCAACATAATTTTCTATTATCCATGGTCATGATTAAATAATGTTTATTATTTAATTACCCTTTCTAGCACATATTTCCTCTATTAATTAAATACCCTTTTTACTTAATTCATTAATTCATTATTAACCTTTATTCAACTTGATTAATTAAATAAATCATATTTGTTTAATTATGTCCCTAACTAATTAATTCTTCCTTCTTAATTATATATGTATTATTTAATTAAACCCCCTTTATCTATCAATTAAATAATTTATTATTTAATTACACCCCCCTTTTTATCATATTTCAACTATAATTAAATATCTTTAATTAATTATTCATTTAACCCCCTTTATCTATAATTAAATATTTATTATTTTATTATTCATTTAATCCTTTTCAAAAGTCAATTAAATAAATTATCTTTATTTATTTAATTAAAGTCTCTTATTTTCGAATGTTGAATTAAATTAATATTTAATTAATATTTAATTATTTATGTCACATTCCTCTATCATTCAGTTATCTAAGTCATTCACCCACCTTTTGACTCGAGATCTATTTTTAGTTCTCTAGTTATCTCTGAATTCAACACCTATTTATATCCACAAGAGGACTCTCTATCACAACTAGTCAGTTAACTAGTTCCAACTCATATGCATGATATCTCTATTAATTAAATATCTTTATTTAATTAACTAACTCCTGTTTGCATTCAAATGCATTATTCTTCAACTTCTAACTTTGGCTTTTGCATACAAAGTCTATTTCTTCTATTTTTGGAGATTAAGATCCTGAACTTGTGTTCTAACTCACATTCTAACTTAGTCTCTATCTTTAGGCTTTCTTGAACTCGTGTTCTTACTCGCATTCTAACTCACATTCTATCTGAGACAGAACTCATATCACATGGCATTCATCAATCTCATCCGTCGATCTCTCTTTCAATCTGAGCCAATCATTCGAAAACCCAAAATCTATAAAATGGCCTGTCATAATCATTATTGCTCTCTCCTGAAATCACATACTTTTGAGAAGAGATTCAACTTCGATATTTTGCTTAGACACTTGACAAAACTATACTTGCATTCAAACACATAAATCTGAGGGCAAGAATACTAAAAAGGAAAAATGGAGAAGAACAATCAAGATAATTCGAAGGGATGAATGCATATTCGGTGAGATCATTTTGGTTTTATTAGTTTAGTTTATTTCATTGTTCTTTGTTGTTAGATTTTAGATTTTAGATTAGGATTTAACTTTGTTTATCTAGTCATGCTTGCAGAAAAATCTATGATGTTACATTTGGAAAAGTATGATAAAGGGGTACTTAAATAATAAATTATTTAATATATAGATAAAGGGGTTAAAATTAATTAGTTCGCAACATAATTAAATAAATATGATTTATTTAATTAATCAAATTGAATAAAGATTAATAATGAATTAATGAATTAATTAAAAAGGGGTATTTAATTAATACAGGAAATATGTGTTGAAAATGTTAATTAAATAATATACAGTATTTAATCAAGATGACAGACTATAGAAAATTTTGTCGAAATGTGTACTCGCAGGCCTAGACCAATTTTCGGTATCTATAGTTTACAATGAAGAAACATAATAAATGAATTAAGCAAGGATTGATTGGTATGAAAGTCATTTTTGTTGTTTACATAGTGTTTTGTAAGCACTGAAAAAGAATAGTAAGAAAAAAAATGATGATACCATACTATTTGCTGAAGGAGTAGATAACATTCTCAATATATCAAAAGTAGTCATTTCAAACAATGAGAAATAATGCTATTATGTCATAATCACAGTGAACATTAAAGGAGTTTTTCATGTTGTTTTTTTGAATGACATGTGAGAAGGTTCAAGAGAATAGTGGTCACAATGGTCACTAATTTCCATGATAGTCAAAGAAAATCTCAAGCCATGGAAACGGATGCAACAAAAAATACAATGGGACACTATTATAAATAAAAGCCAAGTATAAAGATTTATGAGGAAAAAATTAGGTCACATGAAAAAATGAGAAGAGATTTACAATGCATAAAGGATCATGGAAAGGATACACATCATAAAATAGTGAGTGATCCATCAAGTAGTCTCAAATCTACAATACAGTCTATTTTTTATTTTCAAAATGTAGATGGAGGCTATCCTGAATGACATAGATATTTCATTGATGATCAGTAAAGGAACCATGGAATCTATAACAATAATGGGGTTTGAAAACTCTTTTAGTCATAAAACCTTCGAGAACCAATTATAGTAGAAAATAACAAATGATACACATTAAGCTACATAAAAATGAACCACCACCTATAAATATGAATGAAAATATATAAAGCTTTCTTGTATTCATAAAGCCATGATTTTTTGAAAAACACAGAAAAGAAAAGTTCCTAATTAATATTTTCATTTATAGGTAGAGTGAGCTCAAGTTGATCATGAAAACATAGAGAAAGAGTGTAGAATAGAGAGAAAGTAAACACAAGGATACAATGTATAGAAAAGATGAAACCCTTTGTATTTTCCTCAAATACATAGAGAAATGCACAAACAAAAACATGGAGAATCAAAAGAATTGCCATTTTTTTTATACAAAAATCTCGAAGTACAGAGAAGAAACTCACCTCCAGAAAAGCTCCAAGGAACATATAAAAACATCTCCGCATAAACCATGAGTCTCTATGGTGGAACTCCACATTAGTAGAAAAGAAAAAGATCAAAATGAAATGAAGATCGACTTTGGAGTCAGGCTTTTCTTACCTTAAGTTAAGTCATCGGTCAAAAGGGTTTTTTTTCCTTTAATTTAAAATATTTTCCTATTCAACTAATGCCCTCGATGATTCATGCATTATTTTTTATGCTTTACTATTTGCATTGAACTTGACATGTAAAAGTCCTAAGTGATGTTATTATAAATCACTTAGGCATATATTTATGCAAATCATGAGCAATTTGTGCCTTTAAGAATGAGTCAACTAGTTGTAACTATGAAGTTAAAAGAGATTGACAAACATGTGGAGGAAAAATAGGATATTTGGTTACTTAGTTATTAGTTCATCTTGAGTTTAAGAGTCCAACTGGATGGAGTATGAGTCAAGGAGGATTTTGAGGAACTTAATTCCATGTTTCTAGTCTAGTTACAACCCTATTTTTAGGGAATTTTTAGTTATGCATGACCCCTGTAGATTAAATTTAAATTAAGAACTCTTTGTGCCTCTTTTTGAGGAGTTTTGTTTTATTCAAGTGCCTAATTTAAAGGAGAGGTTTTAGTTAGAAGACAACCAACTCATCAAGCCAGTTGGAGAAAAAATTCAAATTCTTGGAGCCTTTTATCTATGTATTTTTCTCTTCTCATCCTCTCTAGAGTTTGGAGTTTTTTTCACTATTGTGGTAGCATATTCTTACTTTGTAACTCATTCCTTATGAGATTTACAGTCATTTTGTAAAGCATTTCTCCTTGAAATGCAAGAAACTGCTAGTTTTCAATAAAAGAAACTTGTTTCCTCCTCAAATATTTCTTTTGGTTCTAATATTGTAAGTGAATTTGATACAATAAAAATATTGTGTTTTCCTTTATTTTTATCAAATTTATTCAATATTAAATGCAAATAATATCATGTTATAGTTTAGGTCTATGAATTTTTCTATTATTCTGGTGTATCAAAATTGTGAAAACATCATTGTTTCCTTTTTACGAACATAAAAAAACCAAAACCTTTCATATGAATCATTTTTGCAAGCATGTATTTTTAAGTTGTGATATGATACAACTTCATTAGTTGATTAGTTTGGTGAGTTTTAGAAACATTATCAAGTTTTATCTTCGGTGTATCACCTATTACTTATAGGTTAAAAATTATAAGCACATCCCTCTTACCCTTTTCCCTATCAAGTATTAGTATTTTTAAGCTATCTAAAGGGGAGCCAACCCATAATCTAGAGGTCTACTTTCACCGTAGGATACCCATAGCCTGAGAGTAGTCCCATGTTGCACGGGATTGTTGATATTTCATCTTGGCATTGAGTAAAAATCCCTATGACAATAGTTTCTGGCATGTCCGGTGGAATGTTGAAATGATTTTTTAGTTCAAAAAGAGCTTTTATCATCGCTATGGAAACATCTAATTAAATGACAATGTACAAGCATGGCCATGTCCTGATGTTGGAAAGCAAGTTAATCGTGGAATGATACCAATGTTAACCGAAAAATTCAATCTAATCTAATCTCCAAGTATATGTAGATGTTTCCAAGAAAGACATGCATGCAATGTATAACAGCAAGTTAACTCGGAAAGAAGCCTCGAGTTTAACTCCTGTGTCTAATGTCTATCTTGGAAAAGGTGGGATGCCTTGAACTGAAGTTCACTGACCCTGATCTCGAGCAAGTAACCCCTCCACGAGGTTAGTAACTGCATCACCATCTAGAGGTCATCACATGTCTCAACTGTCAATCAACTGCTAGTTAGTAACTCAAGCAAAACCGAAAACCTCTGCATACTTAAACTGGCCCTTCATTGGTTGGTAACTCTGGCGGCTCTGTAAACTGAAGTGATGGCCACTATTTCTTCTGCAGCTTGACGTTTTTCACGTTTTTCATGCTTATCAACCCTCTAAACTGGCCTTGGAAGACAATCAGCTATACGAGGCATAAAACCATGTGGACTTGAGTGACTACGCTTGTCAACCTTTCTGATGCGCTTGATACAAATCAATGTCAGCTTTTCTGATGAAATCATGAATTAAGACTGACATTGTCTTGAATTCGATTTGTGTGAACTGCATCCGGAAAAACTCGCCTGTTGACTGTGAACACAGCTACGTTCTGACAACTTCTCCGGAAAACCAAAAATCACTCTAGATAAGGCTAAAAATAGCCTGTCGAAGGGCAATTTTCACAAAATATTCTGAGACGTGGGTTTTGTGCATAATCAAATTCTAAGATGGCCCACAACGTCAGAAATTCGGAAAAATGTGATTTAGGCCCGCATGCAAAAGGTTTTCAGTTGAGATCTGAACTGGCAGTTAGGGGCACTGGGGGCAATTTTTCTCGCGAAAATCTGGAACATGGGTTTTGCGTAGAAATGAATCCTGAAACCACCCAGATCAACAGATTTGCGAAAAAATGTGATTTAGGCCCACATGCAAAGAGAATTCTGGAAAAAAGCACAGTGCTTCTAGAAAAGAGGCAGCGGGGCAATTTTCGCAAAATAATCTAAGACATGGGTATTGTTGTTGATGCTGAAATACTCGAACCCAGATGATGCTTTTCTGAAAAATCTATCCTTTTCTTTGACATGCGAAGAAAACCTAAGACGAGAATAGAAGAAAGTAAGACAGAAGAATAGAAGTTTTATTTTTTTTGTTTTCTCTCTTCTTCTGTAAAAATTCGCCTATGCTTGAAGTAGAATTGATAAAACCTGCATGCAAATGGAAAACGAAGTCTGAAATAATCTTCCCTTGAACAATCTGAATCTGTAGCTATGAAGAACACTGAAATCTGACACCTGTAGCACCTGCAGATCAATTCTATGCTCAAGAAAAGATGTTTCATGTCAACTCTGATGAAGAATAATGGACGCCATTAGTAAAAATATAGAAAAATATCTTCTAAGGCGTGTGAAATGCATGTCAAGCATTGGAAATGGCGCTTGAAGTACAACTGGTGCTTCAAAACTCACGCATGGCCTATATTTGGCTTCAAACTCAGTTAACTGGATGTAGAACAACCCCAAATTAGGGCGCCACCTTGAAAGACTCAGTTAACTAATGCATGCAAACTAGTTTTTTGCCAGTTATGACTAAAAATAGGTAAAATAGAAGTCGACATGCAAAGAGTTTAACTGAAGATCTAAATTTGGTAAATTGAAAACTCTCTTCATGCGCACTTCTACTTTTGAATTTCAAAAAAGTCAACCTTTGACTTTAGGCGTCCTTCCTTACTTAGACATTTTTTGAAAATTTAGAATCTAAAACCTCAAACGAAGCTCATGTTCGATCACTGATTCTGGTTGACTGTCACGTCGGATCAACTGGCTGACAATCTCGATGAAGAGCAGGACCAAATCTGACAAGAAGATTCCTTGAGGTGGCAATTCAAAATTCAACCATTTGAGGCTTCAAAAAGATGGGCGCCCCTGGCCTCCAGGGGCGCTTTTGACCTCAGTGTTAGAATATTTTCAGGCATTTTCATCATTTTCACTGATAACTTGACCATATTTCACTTGACGTTTCCCGGTATTTGACAAAACTTCAGAACGTGCCGACTGGCTCACTGCGGAGCAGACTGAATTCTGAGCAAAGGCTCCTGATGAACACTTTGTATAAAAACATCATTTAACCTTCCTAAATCATGGGCGCCCCTGGCCTCCAGGGGCGCTTTTCCCAACCAATGTCATCCATTACTTCAACCGACCAAGAATTACTTAACTTCCGACTGCGGATTGCCAAGACATCTTCTGAACTGGCTGAGATAGGGAACGGAAAGCTGAGCCTGACACGAACGAGATGAGTATCTAAAATCATCAAACAGATTTCATTAAAGGTCTTGAAACCGAGGCCAGGGGCGCTTTTGTCCTTTCTGAATAGTTTCTGATCAAGTCTGGAACCTCAAGTTTGACCACTGATGGCGGCAACTCGGCAACTCAGATTCACCTGCTGACAGATGCGTCGCGGAGCTGGACCAAAAATAGAAACAAACTTCCTAGGTGTCACTTGATCAAAAGACTTTATTTGAATCTTCAAAAAGATGGGTCCAGGGGCGCTTTTTCTCTTCAAAGTTAACTACTTTGCATTTCCCTCGTTCTGTATTGAATTTTTGTTTTCAGGCGTTTTACTCCTCCGTCAGACTGGCTGGCTAGCTCATTGCGAAGCTATCAGGAAACTGAAGAAATCATCTTGGTAGAAAATCTCACAAAAGGTTGAATACAGCTTCCATAATGATGGGCGCCCCTAGCTGAAAGTGGCGCTTTTGACCTCCAGACTTAGAATATTTTCAATCCAGACTTAGCCAATTTCACAATACTTTTACCGCGTTGAAAATCTCCTCCGTCAAAAAGCATAATTTTCAACATCTTTCATCGTAGAGTGTTCTTCTTTGAGTTTCAGGCTTAGATATTAACACCTGGTACTGGCCAACTGCCATTAATGACCTCAGAGGTCCTAACTTTTCTCCTAAAAAAGTTATAACTACCCACCAGTTAAACTGACTTTTAACTGAAACTGACTTCACCACTGTGATCGTGATGTGAAATAAGCCAATCAAAATTAATTTCAGCCAATTCTGACAAGTTCTTATTTTTTAGGGTTTCGGGCTAAAAATAGACTTCAGAAACCCTAATTTTCAAAATTTTCAAATTTTGCCAGTATCTTCTTGGCATCACACTGACTAAAAGCCCATACTTTATTTGCCCAAAAACTGAGTTTTGACCCCACTTTTACAAGGTTTAGACTATTTTAAGCAAAATGCCTTAATGAAGCAAAAATTTTGGTTTGGGTACAACACTAGTTCAACCATGTACAAATTTCTCCCTATTAGAACTGGAATTGGAGGGTGGGCTTAACTGTGTTCAAATCTGTTCTTGTTAGAAAGTGGAATTGTAAAGTGGGTTCGACTATGGTCAAACATGTTGAGGAAGATGACAGAGATAGGACCTGCATGTTGAGAGATTTGAAACATGCCAAAAGGATTCTTTTTCAGTTACAAGGATGCTTGGGCTTCCTTTGACTTTTCTTGTATGTCATCCTTGTTAAAACCTCGAAGGTAGGTGATTACACTCAGAGCATTCCTTAGTATTTCATAGCATGTTGGTTGTAAAGGCCTACGTTGCTTCAATCCATGAGTCTTCAGGAATTGTAGCAGAGATTTTGGCAAGTGTGGGTGCATTGGAAGCTTTTATGGTGTGGGAAATTGCAATTTGGGAAAGAAAAGTCTTGGTAGGCCTATGTGAAGACACGAAAGCAATGCAACCTTTATAACTAATGAGATAGTCGCCTAATGAGGAACAACACTACACTCTTTTGGAGTTTTTCTTCGTTTCAGGTTTCTTCAGGTTATATTGCTGTTATATTTCATTTTTATTAATGTTTTATGCTTTTTACTTGTAGCTACATGCTTTCTTACATTGTTCTTTATTCTTAGCACATGGAAATTTTGCAATTAAATCGCATTAGGGAGGTATTGGATCTGTTGATGAATTCAGTGGTGGATTATCCAAACTTATTATGGATCAGATTGGTATTAGAGCAGGATTTCTTGGATTTTGTGGTTGTTTGTTTGTGTGATCAGTTTGACAGATTTATGCCCTTTACTAGATCAGCTAGTTCAAATGGGAAAAATAGAATTATTTCCTTTGCAACAAGAGATAGAATCCAAAAAGTGGAAAAGAAAAGTGTGAGGCATGCAGATGATGATGCAATAACTCTTAGTGGTGAAGGGAGATTTCTCAAGCTAGAAGAAGATGTGGCAAGAATTTCAAGGTCTATTGGGAAACTCGGAAGTATCATGGTGGCAGTTATGGAGAGAATAGGATTAAACCTTAAGAATTTCAAAGTGAAGCAGCAGCTAATTTCCAACAATAAAATGTAGTCCTATGGTGAATATAGCCTTTCTGGAATGCCTCTTTTTAAAGTTGAGGCAAAGGTAAAGATTTTTCTTATGAAGGAGAGGTAGATGCGGAGAAGCTTGACCATTGGCTGGCCCAACTTGAGGTATATTTCAGTATGCATCATATTAGTGAAGAACATCAAATTTCCTGCGGTGGATATAGATTAGCAAAGCAAGTTTGTACTCGGTTTGAAAATTATTCCCATTCTTGAGCTTTAAGAAAGTTAGAACCAACTTGTTCTAGGGATGAATTTAAGAGGCTTATCAAAAAGAAATTCTATCCCATTTGTCATCAATAAGAGAATTCTATTGAGTGGCAATCTTATAAGCTACAAAAGGACATTGTGCAAAAGTACACCCACGACTTTTGTAGGTCTGTCCAAATGGACAAGGATGTGCAAGAAGATGATATCCTAAGGAAGTATATAGGTGCATATTGCTCTTAAAACTTAAGATATAAACGAGGCTTCCTCTCATCCTCATGCTATTGAAATGGACAAGGAAAAAAGTCCATTCTATTTTCCAAAGACATGAAGACAACAAGATGAATCAAAGGCCAAAATTAAAGGCAAGGGGCAATGTAAGCTTGAAACTGTTGTTTCTACTAAATCTGATAAACATTGTACACATTGTGATTTAAAAGATCATACAGATGAAACATATTGGAAGCTACAGCTGAAGTTTCACCCATGGAAGAACAACAATAAGAACAGGCAAAAGAAAGTAGGGACCTCATTTCATGGTCAAGAAGTGGAATGTAGTTCTGAGGTAGATAAAATTCTCATTTGCACATCTCTTAACACAAAAGTTTTTCTTGTATAGGAAAGAAGGAAAAGAGGAAGTTGAGCACACCGAACTTTTTCACATAAAGGTTCAAACCAAGAAGACAAAAATAGACCTTCTCCTTGATACTTGTTCTCAAGCAAATTTGATTTCTAGGGAATTGGTAGAAAATGTGATTCGGAAACATGTCAACATCCTAATTCTCATAAGCTGGGATTAGGTAAGAAAAGGAGTGGAATTGTATCAAAATGCATGTTGCAGTTTGGTGTAACTGAAAGTTTTGTTGGTGAAGTCGTTGTAGATGTGGTTCCTCTTGATACGTGTGGTGTAATAGTTGTTAGTCCATGCCTTTTTTTATCTTTGAGATTCAATTTACTATAGAATGGGAAACAAATATAGGCTCATGAAAGATGGCAATAGCTCTATCATTCATGGTTATGAAGGAAGCTCAAAAATCACTTGAGTGCACAAAAATGAAGAAGGTTAATTAATGTTAGTTTCAAGATTTCTTCTCTTCTCTTGTTGGGCAAACCAAGTGTACAAAATGGTGAAAGTTCTTCTCTTTCAACTAGTAATCAAAATCCAGAGCAAATGGAAAGGTTGTGTCAAAAGTTTGGTTAGTTTGAAGAGGCTAATCCACTTAGCACCAAGTGGTATCTAAGAGCCAAGGTGGCAATTGTTTCTCATCTTGTGATTTCCTAAGCTTTTGGGGACCAAAATCCTTATAGATGGGAAGGTGTAATCCAAAATTGGTCATTGAATGTTCTTTTGAAGCTGATCCCTCATGCTAAAACAACTTTGATGGCTCATTCTTGATAAATGACACTTAATTAGAGTATTAAAAATTAAAAATTTCATTTCTGGAGAAATGAATTGGAGGACCTAATTACTTAGAATGATTGGATTTGGCAGGGAAAAGAGGTAGTAGTGATGGT